>OX451741.1:1019152079-1019862272 GCA_948472305.1 Vicia faba
TTCAAACCTCACCATTGAAATTGTTTTGAAGTTGGTAGGAAATTTGTTTTGGTGGCCATAGGTCCTTATCATCATCCTCAACAATTTCTATTCACAAAGGAAGAATATTGGCACAAAAAGTTTGTTCAAACTTGGTAAAGTTCCACCAAGCTTTCTCTTGATCTAGAAGCTAAGGTTGTGGACTTCAGAGGGGCATATCTTGCTCATCTTTTGATATTTTTGAGTGATTCCAAAATAATTCTTCTCTTCAAAGAGTTACCAACAAATCACATCAAAAGTTCCAAAGAGTTTTCATGTGGAAGGAACTTAGTGAAGAAGAAAGATTACAAGTCACCTAGATGAATCCCCAATTTTCCATATGTGACTTCAAATTGTCATAATTTTTTCAATTTTTATCACCTTGGGCCCATTCTTTTTTCATGATGATCCTAAAGATTTGTACTTCATGCCTTATTTTATGAGAAAAGTGAGAAAATGGATGGAGGTTGCCTTGAGAATGCAAAAGATTATAGGCCATTTCATGATTTTTGGCCAACTTCAACAAGTCATAACTTGCTCAATTTTTAGAGATTTTGATTGGTTCAAATTGAAAAATGCCATTCAACAGGTCTACTTCATTCCATATTTTTTGATCAAGAGCAAATTCTAGGTGCAACGCCATGTTTGGATGCAAGAGATTATATGTCATTTTTTTAATAAGAATTTGAAATATTTCTAAGTATGGAAAGTCAACTCTTTTTCTTCAACTTTGACTCCATGTAACTTTCATCTCAAGCATCCATTTGATTCCATTATTTTTATATTGCAAAGCTTGTTACCTCATCTGCCCAAAGCATTAAGAATTTTTCCCTAAGACTCCTTGAGGTGGAAATGCCATTGGAATGAACTTGGTAACTTGAAACTGAAGTTTCACCATAAGTCAGAATTTGAAATCCATGTTTTGTCCTTTAAACATCAAATTAGCACGCGTTTGTGATCTAAACATGTTTAACCAAGTTGCCAAAGTGGATTAGAGCCTTGAAACGCGTGGATTTGATGAGTTTTGATGCAAATCAGATCACACTTTGCTCGTGTATCAGGTTCACACGATTTCCCTCCAATTTGCATCATTCCACACGCTTGAGAATTCCATTTGATTCCCTATAAATAGAGAGTCATCCCCCATTCAATTTCCCAAGCTTAGATAGCCAGAATCACCCTGCCAAACTTGCTTCACAACTTAGAATTCAGCTACTTCGAATCCTATTCTCAAGCCTTTTTCAATCCATTTTCTCCATCAATTCACCTTCCTTTATCTTACCTAAACCTAACCATACAATTATATTCAAGAATCGTGCCCTACATTTCTCCATAGAAGTCCAGTTTCAGAGCTCTGCAACTCAACTTCAATAGCTAGATTCCTTCATCAATTCTTCAAAACATTAGTATCATTGTGTTTCTCTCATTTCCCTAGTTCTAGTCACAACATTCACTTTCATCTAGAAGCACGTTTTGACCATGAATTTTCAAATCCCCTTTCAAAACTTTCTTTCTAAATTGCTTGAGTTACAGTTTATATAAATTGGGCGCGAAGATGTGGTTGTCTTCGTCTTGAAGAGACGAAATGAATGGCATAGGTCTGAGCTTCTGATTTTATAGTTTGAGAGACCTGCAATTCATGAGGCTGGAGGATGAAGATGACCAACGTGTCACCTTCTAACCAATGAAAGCGTGCCATTTGTATTTTTTGAATTTCTGATTTTACATTTGATTTAGTGCTTTATTCAGTAAAGACCATGATATGCACAGCGCGTCAGATTCTTTGGATTTGATTACTAATGCATTTTGACTCTCATCCAATGGTCCATATCTTTTTCTTTTATTTTCTTTTTCTGATTTTTATATTTTAATTGTTTTAAATTTCAAAAAATCATAGAAAATTAATTTTTAGTCCAAAAAATCTGAAAAAGTTTATGAAAAATATTTTTGATTATTCTCTTTATGATTTTTCTTTTTTCAAAATTTATTTTTGAGTTTTGGTATTTTTTATGAATTTTAGACTTTTTTGATTTGTTAAAAATGTTTAAAAATACTTTTACACATTTTGAAATTCTGAAAAAATTAAGGAATGATCCAATCATATTGTGATAAATATTGGTGACCTTATTTTATTTTTGTTTATGACTTTACTATTTTTTTTTATCATTTTTACTTATTTCACCCATTTATTTTAATTTTTAAAAATAGTTTCTGACTTTTAAAAATTCCCAAAAATTTTGTAAAATTACTTGGCCCCTTTTCTGATTTTTCTATGGTCTTATTTTTCATTTCTTGATTAATTTGAATATAATTGGTATTTTCCTCATTATTTCCTTTTTTTAAAACATTTTTTAAACCTTGTAATATATATATATATATATATATATATATATATATATATATATATATATATATATATATATATATATATATATATATATATATATATATATATATATATATATATATATATATATATATATATATTAAATGTGATATTATTTTGTGATTATTTTCTATGGATTAATATTTAATCAAACTATTATTAAAATCATTCATCCATTTTTGTGGAGTTAAACTCAACACCATGGATCCAATGATGTTAATAAAGCTATGATCAAAAAATCAACCCAAGACAGCTAGAAAATAATCACAAAATAATATCACATTTAATATATATATATATATATATATATATATATATATATATATATATATATATATATATATATATATATATATATATATATATATATATATATATATATATATATATATATATATATATATATATATATATATATATATATATTAAATGTGATATTATTTTGTGATTATTTTCTAGCTGTCTTGGGTTGATTTTTTGATCATAGCTTTATTAACATCATTGGATCCATGGTGTTGAGTTTAACTCCACAAAAATGGATGAATGATTTTAATAATAGTTTGATTAAATATTAATCCAAATGTGGTTTTTCTATTTACCCTAATTCCTCTTCATCTCTTCCCTTTCTAATTGCACTAAATGTTGTTAGAGCATGATCTCTATATAATGTCTCAAAACAAATGGTGCTTAGATTCCTATTGACCGACCTCAAAATAGGTATGACCTCAAAATAGGTATGATCATTCTTGGCCCAGACTTATGATTGCAAGCCCAAGTATGTTAATTTGATCTCTTTGATCCAATAACTTTGAGATTCATTGTGTTGAGGCTTTGGTTCTACCAATCCTCTAATTGATCTACAACACTTTTCGTCAACGCGGATCACTTAAACAACGTTGATCATTAAATGGTACTTATGAGAATTCCAAATGGATGATATACTTGACAAAAAGCAAATGCAACTTATTGTGTGGAGGCTTTGGTTCTACCAATCCTCTAATGAGTTCCAAATGCAAGTTTCAAGATGATTATCCAACTAACCACTAATTATTGACTTATTTTACCTTATGCTTTCATTCTTTTTTATGCTTTATGTACTATTTACTTTTGGCATTTTTCATTTCATGCCATTTTTATCTTTGCTAATTTGAGCATTTATTTTCTTGTCATTTTTACTTTGCTCACTTGAGTTTTTCTTTTTCTTTCTCAAAATACTTAATAACCAACTCAAACCCTAAAAAACTCTTAATGGCACTTGGACTATTTGGTTACTATCCTTGGCATGGTGGAGCAGTGGACTTTTCTTGGACTTAGGATTAGAAACCTTGGCCTATCTTGGATACCTTGTGATCTTATCTGATTATTTTGTCTGGAGATCTTGAGGTTTACCTCAAAACATTGGGTTGCTTGTTTGTTTTTTGTGTGCAGGTTTTTGTGATTACATCCACTGTTTGTAATATGGAATTCACCCGTATACAGCCGTTACTCTGCCCAATTTTTGTGAAGACTTAGTACACTTGAAGAGGTCTAGTATCCTTACTTACTTGGTTTCAATCCAAAGAATGGGAATTTTATCTTGGCTCTTAATGTCAAGATTTGGCTTCTTGTTGGTTAGATGGTCCTTATCCTAAACTTTTACCTTATGCTTTAGGATAGCCTCTTCTACTGCTCCCATCTTATTTAATTTCAAAAATCTTCTCCCTCCTTTTTAAACTCTTCTTGTTTCTAAACTTGAAACACTTTCATAATAAACTTGGACATAGGTCCATGCATTTTCAAAAAAAACATTTTCATCAATAAACTTTAATCAATTTAGTAATACTTTGACAATTTTTTTGTGAGAATACTAAAAGTCAATCAGTCTCATTTCAAACCATTTTGCCACTTTGGTTTTTATCTTTAAAACTTTTTCTCAAAAGGTTAGACTCTTGTGAATCCTTGTAGTGATTCAAACAACTATACTTCTACAATATGTAGTGAAGAGAGATATTTTCAACTTGGGTCTTGAGTGAGGCATTGTTTATTTTAAAATCCAGGCCATATCCTCCACTTTGAGATGATGCAAATTCTCCTTTCTCATGATTGTGGGTGGTAAGTATGTTTTCCACACGGACAATGACAATGATGTCTTATCTCTTAAAATTAACCAACACACTTGCGTTTCAAGATTTTTAAAGAGGAACTACGTGTACACTGATCCCCTATTGCATGAAAGGTGGTACATAGGCACTAAAGGTTCGCAACCGCGGCGGGTGCAAAAATCATAAAAAATATTTCTTTTCTCACCTCCACCATTCATTTTATATACAACACATTTTATATAGCCAAAATATATAGATTTTTCAAAGAGGCTCCTGCGGAGTACCATAGATGTTTATGGTGCTAATACCTTCCCTTTGCATAACCAATCCCCTTACCTTGAATCTTTCCCCCTTTTTGGGTTATTCGCTATTTTCCCATTCCTTTGGAAACAATAAAGCACAGTGGTAATTTTGATTTTGATTTGTATAAAGTCTAGTCAATCCAATGGCTTAGTCTTGAACATTTCTACCGCTATAGAAAAATGGTGACTTCACTGGGGACAAGTTGACCTCTTGTTGGTCCATCCCTAAGTGGGTTAAGCCTATCTTTGTTCATATCTGTATATTTGCTATTGTTGTTTATGTGTTATATTTTGTATATATGTTTGTTTGGATTTCCCTGGTTTTCATGGTGCTTGGTGATTACTCATAAGTCCTACACCCGAACTTGGGGAAACTATAAGATAGGACGGGCGGTATAGTCTTGTTAAATTTGAGGGAGTAATCCCAAAAAATGAGGCATGATATCCCCCACTCAGTGGAGGCCCCTTTGATTGTAGTGTCGTTTACCGAGTAATCGAGAAGACGTACTGCTTTCGACCTGGGAGTCTGTTAAAACTGAGGACCGTAGAATACCAAACCCATCTTGGCATTTTAGGTGTAGTGCGAAAGCTATGATGGAGTAATCCAGAAATAGTTGTCATGCGATACTACGCTCGGACGAGTCTTTCTTGAGAATATTACTAATTACCGAGTTAATCAGGAAGTTGGTAATATCTGAAGGAAGGATGTAGACTCTAGGAACCTTTAGAACCTTGTTCGGAAGGTGATAACTTTTTAGACCAATACCTTATGGGTAGTACCATCGACCTCATGCTCGTGACGTTGAACCTATGAACCCTATATGTGTGATCTTGTGTGTGATTGCTGCATCATGCATCCATGCTCCCATAAGCATCTTTTGAAGAAAATAATATTTCAAGGGATTTAAAGGTTGATTATTTGTGAACATCTCAGGTACTGTTAACCATGGATTCTGGAAAGAGAAAGACCAGGAAATACAGTTTCAAGGATCCCAAGATAGATGAGTTGGTCAGTCTAATTCCATAGATTGAGTGTCCTGCAGACTTTCGGAAGAAGTATGGATCCATTATTCCTCTCATGAAGCTGAAGATGAAGGAGGGTATTCTCTCGACCTTGGTCCAGTTCTATGATCTGGTGTATCACTGCTTTACTTTTCTCGATTATCAGTTGATGCCTACACTGGAGGAGTATTCCTATCTATTGGATTTTCCCGTTACCGATCGTGTTCCTTTTACTGGTTTGGAGGGTGAGCCAAAACCACATGAGATTGCTGCTTCAATTCATCTGGGGAAGTCTGAGGTGGAAGCCCATATGACTACCAAAGGAGGGATTAGAGGATTACCAGCCCTGTTCTTATTGGAGAAAGCTCGTTACTTTGCCAGAATGAAAATTACGGTTGCTTTTGAGGCCATCTTTGCTTTACTTGCCTATGGATTATTCTTATTTCCTAATGTGGACAAGTTCGTCTACGTTAATGTCATTAGGATCTTCATGATTGGAAACCCCGTTCCTACAATGTTGGGTGATGCTTATTACTCGGTTCATCTTCGGAGTTCTTATCATAGGGGAATGATCATCTGTTGCACGCCTTTGTTGTACCGGTGGTTCATCTCTCATATGCCTCAGTCTGATGCCTTTTGGGATGTCAATAAGGAACCTCGTTGGGCTCCTAAGATCATGGCACTTACTCACTCGGATATTGATTGGTATCATGGAGCTTATTAGGATGTAGAGATTATTGATAGTTGCGGTAGTTTCCCCAATGTACCTCTTCTTGGTACTAAGGGAGGAATTAACTATAACCCTATTCTTGCACGGTGACAACTTGGTTATCCGATGAGGGATAAACCAAACAATATTCATTTGAGTAGTTTCTTTCTGAAGGAAGGAGAAGACCACAGGGAAGCTAGGGAGCAGATTGCGAAGGCCTGGCGTCACATTCATAAGAAGAGTAGGAAGGATTTGGGACCTAGGGGCGCTGTTTCTTTGGAGCCATGTCTTCAGTGGGTCCGATCGAGAGCCATTCAGTTGAAGATGCCATATACTCGGGAGACACCCATGCCTTATCTATTTGTGAAGACCACTCCTCCCTTATTAGATGATCTAGAAGAGCTGCAACTCGCTTTGGTTAGGATGCAACAGGAAAGGGATGCTTGGAAGAACAAGTTCCAGACTTTGGAGAGTTCCCAAAGAGCAGACTTGAAGGAGAAAGATGATTTGATCGAGATCCTTTAGAGTCGATCTGTGGAATATATAGATAGGAAAGGGGATTTATTTTCCCCTAAGCCTCATACGGGTGTTGTTTTTTTACTTCCTGATTCAGATGATTGGAAGGAGGTTGCCATCAGACATGTGGAAGAAAACCAGAGGTTGAGAGCTCAGATTTCCAGGCTCACAGGGAAGCGCCATCGTACAGATTAATCTCTATTAGTTTCTTTTCTCAGGATTTTAGATTGTATTTTCATCTTGTACTTGGGATCATTGAAACCTGTAACCCATTTCTAAGTTATTATAACAAAAGTTTTCAGTATTTCAAATGCGTTATTATCTTGATGTTTGCAATATGTTTGTAAATCTTAAATCCCTTGAAATATTAAATGATAAAGTAATAATAATAATAATATACAATGCATATCATGCATCATATTGCACATGTTTCTTGCATTTTTTATGCATATCCAGGTGCCTTACCCAACTTCTTAACTTTATTCAGCAAGCTGACTCATCACTACAACACTCGGGCTAATTTCAAAAATAAGATGGAAAACTTAGAACAGGAGAATCGCGATCTGCGCGAAGAAGTTTCTTCTTTGAAGGTAGGCTTGGCCAATTTGACTACATTGTTGGAAGCTCTGGTGGTTGCTCAAAATCAGCCACCGAGTGTTCAACCTCAACCAACAAGGGAAAATGATGAAGTTCCTACTGTTCCGGTATCTGCTACTCTGACTGTTGTTAAAAACCGCGTGCCTCAGGGTTATCCGTGGGGAATGCAAGAGAATTTTGCACCTGAAAGTTTCAATTGGGGCCCCCAATATGCTCCAGTGGTTCCAAATGTTGTTACTCCAGCACCTCCTGTGGTGCATACTGTTCCTGCTGCACCTCCTTCAGTGAATTTGGTTTTGTTTGTTAATGAAGATGTGTGTCGTCCTTTCCTTCCGCCGAGTGAATACTTGAGTCTTTATGACAGAATGGATGATTTCCAAGAGCAGTTTGATAGAATGCAAAGAGAGATGAAGGCTTTTAGGGGAAAAGAGTTATTTGGGAAGAATGTGAATGAACTGTGTTTGGTCCCGAATGTTAAAGTGCCTGCTAAGTTTAGGGTCCCGGAGTTTGAGAAGTATAAGTGAAACACTTACCCTTGTGCTCACTTGGACATGTATGTAAGGAGAATGTCTACCCACACCAATGATCAGCGCCTGCTGATTCACTTTTTCCAGGATAGTCTGACCGGCGCAGCGTTGAAATGGTACATGAGTTTAGACAGAGCCAAAATCCATACTTTTAATGATTTGGGAGAAGCATTTATAAAACAATACAAGTACAATGTGGACATGGCGCCCGACCGTGACCAGATTAGGGCCATGGTTCAGAAAGACAGGGAATCATTCCAAGAGTATGCACAGATATGGCGCGAAGTGGCTGCACAAGTGATTCCTCCTATGGAGGAGAAAGAAATGACTAAAAATTTTCTGAAGACGCTGAGTGCTTTCTACTACAAAAGAATGGTAGCAAGTGCCCCAATTGATTTTACATAGATGGTAGGAATGGGCGTCCGCCTAGAAGAGGCAGTAAGAGAAGGTCGTTTGACAAAGGATGAAGGATCCGGAAGTGTGAAGAAGCCAGTTTATGGGTTTACAAAGAAGAAAGAAGGGGATACCAATGCTGTTATACAAGAGAGGAGGGTAAACGCTCCTAGAAGGAATATCAGCGTCACCAGCAAGTTCCTTCAGTGACTCCTGTTATGAATTCTGCTCCAACTACCGTTGCTTATCAAAGACAATCCCAGCAGGGGAACCAAGGGAATAATCAGAGAAGGGAGAACTATGACCCTATCCCCATGAGCTATGCAGAGCTACTACCAGTATTGATTCAGAAGAAGTTGGTCCAAATACGACCACCTCCCACTGTACCATCACCACTGCCTTGGTATTACAAAGCGGACCAGACATGTTCCTTTCATCAGGGAGCACCAGGGCTTGAAAATTGTTATCCTTTGAAGACTGAAGTGCAAAAGTTAGTGAAGTCTGGAATTCTATATTTCAAAGACATGGGACCTAATGTGAAATACAATCCTCTGCCCAAACACGGGGGAGTGAATACTGTGAATATGGTGGCCGGTTATCCAGGTGACTTCCAGATTTTTGACATTAATCTGGTTAGAGGAGATTTAGTGAAGATGCACGCAGACCTCTGTGAATTCAGTTATTATACGCATGACCACGTAGGTTGTGCTGTTTGCAGTACAGATATACAGGGTTGCGAGAAAATAAAGGTTGATTTACAGGAGATGATGGATGAAGGTTTAATCCATATAATCAGGCCTAAGGCAGAGTATGAAGAGGAAGTGAATATGGTTTTTAGATTTCCGGGTGAATTCAAAATTTTTGATGTGGAGCATCTGAATGAAGATCTCGTATAATTGCATGCTACCTTCTGTCGAACTGCTGGTCAGGTAGAACACCAATATGGATCATGCGTAATTTGCTGTCAAGACCCTCGAGGATGTTCTATTGTGAGAGAGGGTGTTCAATTGCTGTTAGACAATGGGACTATCAAGATTACATGTCAGAGAGAGGATTATCACGAGATTGATATGGTTAAAATTTGTTTGATGGGAGAAGAGTCAGAGGAAGAATATGCGTCCGCAGATGAGTATTTCTCTTCAGACGAAGATTTGTTTGCCGGAAGTGATCTGTTGAAAGCTGATTGTGTCGAGGAAGGTGTAAATGTCATTGTATCTTGTTTTGGTGCACCCGCTCACCTAGAGGTGGAATACCATAGCAAACCAGCTGTTACCCTATTGGTAATTAGTCTGCCAGGACCTGTTCCCTATAAATCAGATAAGGCTGTGCCTTACAAATACAACGCTACAATCCTAGAAGATGGGGTAGAAGTTCCCATCCAGCCAATGCCATATGTTGGAAATATAGCTGATAATAGTAGGATGACCCGTAGTTGTCGTGTGTTTGCGCCGGTTATTCGAAAAGATGTTGTTGCTGGAAAGAAAATTGTTGAGAACGATGAGCCTAAGAAGGTTGCAGGAGAGACTAGTGGAGCTACATTGGAGAAAGAAGTGGATGATATCATGAAAATAATTAAAATGAGCGACTACAAAATTGTGGACCAGCTATTGAAGACTCCTTCAAAGATATCCATCCTAGCTTTATTGATAAATTACTCCGCTCATAGAGAATCACTGATGAGAGTATTAGACCAAGCTTTTGTATAGAATGACATGTCGTTGAATCAATTCAACAACGTGATTGGAAACATTACGTCATGTAACAACTTGAGTTTTTGCAATGATGAGTTACCAGATGAAGAGAGGAATCACAACTTGGCCCTCCACATATCTATGAATTGCAAGAATGATTCGTTGTCCAATGTGCTAATTGATAACGGGTCCGCGTTGAATGTTATATCGAGAAGTACTCTCATGAAGTTAAAGTATCAGGGAACACTTATGCACCCGAGTGGCATCATTGTGAAGTCTTTCGATGGGTCGAGGAAATCTGTCATCGGTGAAATGGACTTGCCCATCCATATAGGACCACATTTGTTCCTGATAACCTTCCAGGTCATGGACATTATTCTCGCATATAGCTGTTTTCTAGAACGGCCATGGATACACGAAGCAGGGGCTGTCACTTCAACTCTGCATCATAAGCTAAAATTTGTGCGTGAAGGGAAGGTAGTGATCATAAATGGGGAGCAGACATTGTTGATATCCCATCTATCCTCTTTCAGTATTATAGAAGCAGATGAGGCTGCTATTGGAACCCAGTTCCAAGCCCTATCCATTGAAAACATAAGGAGAAATGAGAATTCCATGGTTTCCCTGAAGGACGCGCAACAAGTTGTGCGCAATGGTCACAATGCAGTTTGGGGACGACTTGTGGATCCACCCGTGTCAAAAACAGAACTGGTTTGGGTTTCTCTTCGAGGAATGGCAAAGGAGAAAGTCTGAAGTCAAGGTCTTCTGTGAACAGTTATCATGATGTTTTCCGCAACGGAGGCTACCTCCATCCGATTGGTTCTGGAATTAATGTTGTTGAAAAGGATGAAGCAGAGCAGGAAGCACCGAATTATGTGACGCATGGACTCCGAGTTCAGAAATGGGTCACCATTCATGTTCCTTCTTGCATACATATTTCAAAGTAATTTGTTTTGTTAATCTGTTTCTTTCTTTTGAAAAACTTTCACTCTTCCCAAGGTTGAAGTATCGATGTTGTAGGGCTTATTTGTTTTCTATAACTGTTAAGATCATTAATAAAAGATGTCTTTGCTTCCAAATTATGTCTTTTATTTTCTGCCTTTTTCTTTGGAAATGGTAATAATAAAAAAAAACCTTTCAAAAATAAATAATAACTAAAAATTAGTCTGCACGATCACTTGTTATATGTGTCAGTTTCTAAAAGAAATCATAAATCACATGTGCAGATTAATTTAAAAACCCGTTGAATACAATGACCCTGCACCCTCTCCCAACTTTAAATATCCTGTGTTTGGGGCTGAAGAAGAAGATTATGGTGATATTCCAGAAGAGGTCTCACAGTTGCTTGAGCACTAGGAAAATACCATTCAACCATACAAAGAGCCTTTGGAAGTGGTTAATTTGGGTTCAGAAGAAGATCCGAAGGAAGTCAAGATTGGAGCATCGTTGCATCCTGATGTAAGGAGCGGGTTGATTTAGCTGTTGAAAGAATATGTGGATATTTTTGCTAGGTCTTATCAAGATATGTCTGGTCTAGATACAAACATTGTCGAGCATCGTTTACCGTTGAAGCCAGAGTGTCCGCCAGTTAAAAAAAGTTGAGAAGAACCCACCCGGATATGGTAGTAAAGATCAAAGAGGAGGTCCTAAAAGAGTTTAATGCTGGTTTTCTTGTGACGTCAGTGTATCCTGAATGGATTGCCAATATTGTCCCAGTACCGAAAAAAGACGGAAAAGTCCGCATGTGCGTAGATTACAGAGATCTAAATAAGGCTAGTGCAAAAGATGATTTTCCATTGCCTCACATTGATATGTTAGTTGATAGAACATCAAAATTCAAGGTATTCTCGTTCATGGACGAATTTTCCGGGTATAATCAAATAAGAATGGCTCCAGAGGACATGGAAAAAACAACGTTTATCACACCCTGGGGAACATTATGTTACAAAGTGATTCCCTTCGGGTTAAAGAATGCTGGTGCAACGTACCAGAGGGCTATGACAACCCTATTCCATGATCTGATGCACAAAGAAATCGAAGTATATGTTGATGATATGATTGCCAAATCCAAAACTGAAGAAGGGCATATAAAAGATTTGTTGAAGTTGTTTCAGCATTTGAGGAAGTATCGTCTCCGCTTAAATGCAAATAAATGCACCTTCGGAGTTAGATCCGGGAAATTGTTGGGTTTTATTGTTATCCAGAAAGGAATTGAAGTTTACCATGACAAAGTCAAAGCAATTCAAGAAATGCCAGCACCAAGAACTGAAAAGCAAGTCAGGGGTTTCCTTGGGCGTTTGAATTATATCTCCAGATTTATTTCCCACATGACTGTAATGTGTGAATCGATCTTTAAGTTGTTAAAGAAAGATCGAGGTTGTGTGTGGATGGATGATTACCAAAGGGAATTTGAAAGTATTAAAGAAAATCTTCTTGAACCTCCTATCTTTCTCCCTCACGTAGAAGGAAGACCGTTGATTATGAATGTAACAGTGTTGGATAAATCCATGGGTTGTATTCTGGGACAACAATATGAAACGGGAAAGAAAGAGTTCGCCATTTATTATCTCAGCAAAAAGTTCACTGATTGTGAGTCGCGGTATTCCATGCTAGAAAAAACATGTTGTGCTTTGGCCTGGGCGGCAAAGCGTTTGCGGAAGTATATGTTGAATCATACCACTTGGTTGATCTCCAAAATGGATCCAATCAAGTATATTTTTGAAAAGCCTGCTCTTACTGGGAGAATTGCCCGTTGGCATATGTTTTTGTCTGAATATGATATCGAATACCGCACTTAAAAAGGTATCAAAAGTAGTGTGTTGGCAGATTACCTTGCTCACCAGCCGGTGGATGATCATCAGTCTGCAGAATATGAATTCCCCGATGAAGATGTGATGTTCTTGAAAGTAAAAGATTGTGATGAGCCATTGCCCGAAGAGGGTCCCGACCCTGAATGTCATTGGAGTATGGTATTTTATGGAGTTGTGAATGCTTATGGTAAAGGAATTGGTGCTGTGATTGTTACTCCTCATGGATTACATATTCCTTTTACTGCAAGTTTAACATTTGTTGCACTAATAATATGGCAGAATATGAGGCTTGCATAATGGGTCTTGAAGAAGCTATTGATCTCCGAATCAAAATTCTAGATGTGTATGGCGATTCAGCATTGGTAATAAATCAGATTAAAGGGGAATGGGACACTCGTCACCCTGGCTCGATCCCTTACAAAGATTATGCTAGAAGATTACTACCCTTCTTCAATAAAGTTGAATTCCATCACATTCCCAGGGATGAAAATAAAATGGCAGATGCTCTAGAAACTCTGGCTTCCATGTACCAAGTAAATGCTTGGAATGATATACCCCGAATTACAGTTCGACGGCTCGATAGGCCCGCTCATGTGTTTGCGACAGAGGAGGTAGCAGATGAAAAACCTTGGTACTATGATATCAAGGATTTTCTTCATGCTCAGGAATACCCGTTTGGTGCGTCAAAGAAGGATAGAAAGACACTGAGAAGGTTGGCAGGCAGTTTCTTCCTTAGTGAAAATGTGCTATACAAGAGGAATTTTGACATGGTCTTGCTCAGATGCATGGATAGACACGGAGCAGACATGTTGATGCATGAGATCCATGAAGGTTCATTTGGAACTCATGCTAATGGAAATTCAATGGCTAAAAGGATGCTAAGGGCAGGTTATTATTGGTTGACGATGAAATCTGATTGTTACAAATTTGCAAAGAAGTGCCATAAATGCCAAATTTATGCAGATAAGATCCATGTACCTCTGACACTCCTCAATGTGATTTCCTCCCCATGGCCTTTCTCTATGTGGGGTATTGACATGATTGGGATGATAGAACCCAAAGCTTCGAATGGGAACCGTTTCATCTTAGTAGCAATTGATTACTTCACCAAGTGGGTGGAGGCTGCTTCTTATACCAATGTTACTAAGCAGGTGGTTGTGCGCTTTATTAAGAATAACCTTATATGTCGGTATGGTGTGCCAAGTAGAATCATCACTGACAATGGCTCAAATTTGAACAACAAGATGATGATAGAACTGTGCAAAGAATTCAAGATTGTCCATCACAATTCATCTCCATACAGGCCTAAGATGAATGGGGCTGTTGAAGCTGCTAATAAGAATTTCAAGAGAATTATCCAAAAAATGGTTGTTACTTATAAGTATTGGCATGAAATGCTCCCTTTTGCTCTACATGGATATCGAACATCTGTCCGCACTTCAACAAGAGAAACCCCGTTTTCTCTAGTGTATGGAATGGAAGTTGTACTCCCTGTCGAGGTAGAGATTCCCTCGTTGCGTGTGATAATGGAAGCCAAATTGACAGAGGCTGAATGGGTTCAGACCAGGTTTGACCAATTGAATTTGATTGAAGAGAAGAGAATGACAACTTTGTATAATGGGCAGTTGTATCAGAAAAGAATGAAGAAAGCATTTGACAAAAAGGTCAAACCTCGTGAATTCAGAGAAGGCGACCTCGTGCTCAGGAAGATCATGTCTTTCAATGCTAATTCTAGGGGCAAGTGGACTCCTAATTTTGATGGCCCGTATGTTTTCAAGAAAGCCTTCTCTGGTGGTGCATTAATTCTTGAAACTATGGATGGCGAGAAGTTACCACGTCCCATGAATGCTGACGCAATCAAGAAATACTTCTCCTAAAGAAATAAAATAACAGCTCGCTAAGTTGAAAACCCGAAAGGGCGGCTTAGGCAAAAAAAAGAGCGTCTCGGTAGGCCGAAAACCCGAAAGGGCGGTATAGGCAAAAATTAGAGACATAAACAGAATAAATTTCCCGCTAAGTTGAAAACCCGCAAGGGAAGCTTAGGCAAAAGTTAGGGATTTTTCATGGCAAGTAACTACGTCAGACAAGACTTGATCGTTGAAGCAACAATCTTCTCGGATCCTCACCATACTTCAACAAAAGCTGCTGCTCAGGACTTCAAAAGTTGTTAGGGGGAATAGTGGTAATTGTATCTCAATGTATCTTTTCCATTATGTATTATCATTTCCCAAACTTTGTAATCATCCATGGAGTCTCGCCATTCGTAGACTACCATTCTATTAATGAAATTCGAGCTTTTGCCCAACTTTTTGTGTTCTTATTTTTATTTAGCTTGCAAAGACATCATTTATTGCTGATAATAATTGTTAAAGCAAAAGGATTAAAAAGAAAAATTAACTTTTCAAAAAGAAAAGAGATCTTTACCAATTTAATTTAATTTTGGATTTGTGATGAAATAATGAAAACAAGAATGATGGTCCCAAGAACGAACAAACTCTAGTTGTTTTAAGAAGATTTACTCCCTTCATGAAAGTTATTCTCAGGTCATTTTGCTGGTGTGCGCAATCCTTGTGTGTTTCTCAGATAGTTAAAGACAATACCAATGGGTACAAGGTGCAGTATTGGGTTTGTGACCCCGCTACCATCAATCAAGTCTTGGTTTACTTTTTGGGTTTGCATGGTCAGAAGCCTCCATCCCAGTTTCCCCAGCAAGTTTTCCCTCATATGATGAAAGTATTGAATTCTTGATTGCCCAGGAAGGTTATCCCAGGGCATCTCTTGTTTGGAATGAGCATTCGTGATGAATGTTTTCTCCGGGGAGTTAGACTTGAATTCCCCAGTAAAGTTCGGTTGTGTTGGTGTTAGTCTGCCTTATTTGACGCTGGTCTCGAAATCTCTAGTAGGCATGTTGCTTTTGAAAATCTGTTTTCTCTCCAATAAAATTGGAAGAAAGATCTTCTATCCCGATATTTTTTGATTTGGCTACATCCGAATTATGTTTCTCCTCAGTAAAGTTAACACAAGCAATGGGTTTGATTTCCGCAGTTGCTTTTACCTTTCTTGGATTGATCTTTCTGGTTGAAGATTAGCCCAGTGCCCTTAGTACCTGAGGCAGTTTTGTTTATTTGAACTGATTATGTATCCTTTTACCAGCATATGCATGATAGCACTCATGCATTCATACATACATCATGCATAACTAAAAAACCATCGTTCATTAGCATTGTGTTCTGACCTTCTCCGCAGCGCTCTTTGCTTAGTTGATTTTGGTTGTCCCTCTTGAGTTTATTTCCCAAAGGATGTATCTACACTGGCCGTCTTGCTCCAGTTTATTTCAAAATTGGATTTAGGGAACTCTGGAAAATTTTGAGTTCTGGTTTGTGCATTTATTTTGCACAGGAAGACTTTATCTCCTCAGTAGGAATATCGTGGCATGTCCCCGGGAAGTCATATTGCTATCCCCAGAAAGTCATTTTTCTTTGTAAATCCCCTTTGACAATAAGTGGGAGTCTCTTTATTTGAGACAGATTACGTATTACCCTTTCCAGGAAGATTTCTTTGGTTAAAGAAGAAGTTGACACACGTTCTTGGGAAAACACCAGAATCTTGAGGAAACTTGATATATTTTCTCTTTCTACCTTCAGTGAATGTTGGTAGTACATTGGAAGTGAACGTCTATGTTATTTATTTCTTCCTACCTTCAGTGAACGTTGGTAGTACATTGGCAGTGAACGTCGATGTTAGTTATTTTTTGCTATCTTCAGTGGACGTTGATAGTTCATCGTCAGTGAACGGCGGTGATATGATGTATTTTCTCTTTCTACCTTCAGTGAATGTTGGTAGTACATTGGCAGTGAACGTCGATGTTAGTTATTTCTTCCTACCTTCAGTAAACGTTGGTAGTACATTGGCAGTGAACGTTGGTGTTTGATATCTTTTTGCTATCTTCAGTGAACGTTGATAGTTCATCATCAGTAAACGGCGGTGATATCATGTATTTTCTCTTCCTACCTTCAGTGAACGTCGGAAGTACATTGGCAGTGAACGTCGGTGTTTGATATCTTTTTTCTATCTTCAGTGAATGTTGATAGTTCATCGTCGGTAAACGACGGTGATATGATATATTTTATCTTCCTACCTCCAGTAAATGTTGGTAGACCATCGGCAATGAACATCGATGCTTGTTATCCTCCTCTCTGATTCTTTTCTTGTGGTTTACCAGTGATTTATTTTCCTGGTGGAATTTCTCTTTTGTTGCTACATTTCATGTTGCATCCCCAATACTACTTTGCGTCTTTTTGTTCCACTCATATGCATAAATGTTTGCATGGCATCTTAGGGCCAAAAACAGGGTTTGTTTTATATTTAAGTATCTTCGATCACGTCGACACGAAGATTTTTAACCTTCATATCTCCGGATAGAAGAAACTTAAATAAGGGCAGCTGTTGTACCCCAATTTTTGCCCCTAAGATCCCTTCATCATAGCATTTTTTTTAATCACCACAAGATCACATTAGGGCTTTTGATTCTTCTCCTTACCTTTAGCCTTGCTCTTCTGAGGAATTACCAAGCACATTGACTTATTTTCTTTGGTGAACATGGATATTTTTCTTTGATATTTTACTCTAAATTAACAAATAAAATATTGGTCTATCTTACTTTTTAATAATGTAGGTAAAGGCAATGAGGATTAGCAAGTTGTATCATGGGTTCATGAGTTTATTTCCATGCCCTAGTCAAAGCTTGAGAGATTCAAACCTCACCATTGAAGTTGTTTTGAAGTTGGTATGAAATTGGTTTTGGTGGCCATAGGTCCTCATCATCATCCTCAACAATTTCTATTCACAAAGGAAGAATATTGGGACAAAAAGTTTGTTCAAACTTGGTAAAGTTCCACCAAGATTTCTCTTGATCTAGAAGCTAGGGTTTTGGACTTCAGAGGGGTATATCTTGCTCATCTTTTGATATTTTTGAGTCATTCCAAAAGCATTCTTCTCTTCAAAGAGTTACCAACAAATCACTTCAAAAGTTCCAAAGATTTTTCATGTGGAAGGAACTTAGTGAAGAAGAACGATTACAAGTCACCCAGATGAATCCCCAATTTTCCATATGTGACTTCAAATGGTCATAATTTGGTCAATTTTTATCACCTTGGGCCCATTATTTTTTCATGATGACCCTAAAGATGTGTACTTCATGCCTTATTTTATGAGCAAAGTGAGAAAATGGATGGAGGTTGCCTTGAGAATGCAAAAGATTATAGGTCATTTCATGATTTTTGGCCAACTTCAACAAGTCATAACTTGCTCAATTTTTGGATATTTTGATTGGTACAAATTGAAAATTTTCATTCAAAAGGTCTACTTCACTCCATCTTTTTTCATCAAGATCAAATTCTAGGTGCAAGGCCATGTTTGGATTCAAGAGATTATAGGTCATTTTTTTAAGAAGAATTTGAAATATTTCTAAGTATGGAAAGTCAACTCTTTTTCTTCAACTTTGACTCCATGTAACTTTCAGCTCAAGCATCCATTTGATTCCATTATTTTTCAATTGCAAAGCTTGTTACCTCATCTTTCCAAAGCATCAAGAATTTTTCCCTAAGACTCCTTGAGGTAGAAATGCCATTGGAATGAACTTGGTAACTTGAAACTGAAGTCTCACCATAAGTCAGAATTTGAAATCCATGTTTTGGCCTTTAAACATCAAATTAGCACGCGTTTGTGATCTAAACATGTTTAACCAAGTTACCAAAGTGGATTAGAGCCTTGAAGTGCAAGGATTTGATGAGTTTTGATGCAAATCAGATCACACTTTGCTCGTGTATCAGGTTCACAAGATTTCCATCCAATTTGTATCATTCCACACGCTTGAGCATTCCATTTGATTCGCTATAAATAGAAGGTCATCCCCCATTCAATTTCCCAAGCTTAGATAGCCAGAATCACCCTGCCAAACTTGCTTCACAACTCAGAATTCAACTACTTCGAATCCTATTATCAAGCCTTTTTCAATCCCTTTTCTCCATCAATTCACCTTCCTTGATCTTCCTTGAACCTAACCATACATTTACATTCAAGAATCATGCCCTGCATTGCTCCATAGAAGTCCAGTTTCAGAGCTCTGCAACTCAACTTCAATAGGTAGATTCCTTTATCAATTCTTCAAAACATTGGTATAATTGTGTTGTTCTCATTGCCCTGGTTCTAGTCGCAACATTCACTTTCATTTGGAAGCACGTTTTGACCATGAATTTTCAAATTCCCTTTGAAAACTTTCTTTCCAAATTGCTTGAGTTACAGTTTATATAAATTGGGCGCGAAGGTGCGGTTGTCTTCGTCTTGAAGAGATGAAGCGAATGGCATAGGTCTGAGCTTCTGATTTAAGAGTTTGAGAGACCTGCAATTCGTAAGGCTGGAGGTTGAAGATGACCAACGTGTAACCTTCTAACCAATGAAAGCGTGTCATTTGTATTTTTTGAATTTTTGATTTTACATTTGATTCAGTGCTTTATTCAGTAAAGACCATGATATGCACAGCGTGCCAGATCCTTTGGATTTGATTACTAACGCGTTTTGACTCTCATCCAATGGTCCACATCTTTTTCTTTTATTTTCTTTTTCTGATTTTTATATTTTAATTGTTTTAAATTTCAAAAAATCATAGAAATTCATTTTTAGTCCAAAAAATCTGAAAAAATTATGAAAAACATTTTTGATTATTCTCTTTCTGATTTTTATTTTTTCACAATTTATTTTTGTGTTTTGGTATTTTTTTTATGAATTTTACACTTATTTGATTTGTTAAAAATGTTTAAAAATACTTTTACACATTTTTAAATTCTGAAAAAATCATGGAATGATCCAATGATATTGTGACAAATATTGATGACCTTATTTTATTTTTGTTTCTCACTTTACTATTTTTTACCATTTTTGTTTATTTCACCCATTTATTTTAATTTTTAAAAATAGTTTCTTACTTTTAAAAATTCCCAAAAATTTTGTAAAATTACTTAGCCCCTTTTCTGATTTTTCTATGGTCTTATTTTTCATTTCTTGATTAATTTGAATATAATTGGTATTTTCCTCATTATTTCCTTTTTTAAAACATTTTTTAAACCATTTAATAAATATACTAAATGTGATATTATTTTGTGATTATTATTCGGCTGTCTTGGGTTGATTTTTTTATCATAGCTTTATTAACATCATTGGATCCATGGTGTTGAGTTTAACTCCATAAAAATGGATGAATGATTTTAATAATAGTTTTATTAAATATTAATCCAAATGTGGTTTTTCTATTTACCCTAATTCCTCTTCATCTCTTCCCTTTCTAATTGCACTAAATGTTGTTAGAGCATGACCTCTATATCATGTCTCAAAATAAATGGTGCATATATTGCTATTGACCGGCTTCAAAATAGGTGCGAATTCTATATTAGTCCACTTACGATTGCTTAACATAGCGCTAAATTTTGTCTCGATTCAAATAAATGATCATTCGTGGCCCAAACTTATCATTGCAAGCCCAAGTATGTGAATTGATCTCTTTGATCCAATAACTTTGAGATTAATTGTATGGAGGCTTTGGTTCTACCAATCCTCTAATGGATCTACAACACTTTTGGTCACGCGGATCACTTAAACATCGTTGATCATTAAATGGTACTTATGAGAATTCCAAATGGATGATATACTTGACAAAAAGCAAATGCAACTTGTTGTGTGGAGGCTTTGGTTCTACCAATCCTCTAATGAGTTGCAAATGCAAGTTTCAAGATGATCATCTAACTAACCACTAATTATTGACTTGTTTTACCTTATGCTTTCATTCTTTTTTATGCTTTATGTACTATTTACTTTTAGCATTTTTCATTTCATGCCATTTTTATCTTTGCTCATTTGAGCATTTATTTTCTTGTCATTTTTACTTTGCTCACTTGAGCTTTTCTTTTTCTTTCTCAAAATACTTAATAACCAACTCAAACCCTAAAAAACTCTTAATGGCACATGGATTATTTGGTTGCTATCCTTGGCATGGTGGAGCAGTGGACTTTTCTTAGACTTAGGATTAGAAACCTTGACCTATCTTGGATACCTTGTGATCTTATCTGATTATTTTGTCTGGAGCTCTTGAGGTTTACCTCAAGACATTGGGTTGCTTGTTTGTTTTTTGTGTGCAGATTTTTGTGATTACATCCTCTGTTTGTAATCTGGAATTCACCTGTATACAGCCGTTACTCTGCCCAATTTTTGTGAAGACTTAGTACACTTGAAGAAGTCTAGTATCTTTGCTTGCTTGGTTTCAATCCAAAGAATGGGAATTTTATCTTGGCTCTTAATTTCAAGCTTTGGCTTCTTGTTAGTTAGATGGTCCTTATCCTTAAATTTTACCTTATGCTTTAGGATAGCCTCTTCTACTCCTCCCATATTATTTAATTTCAAAAATATTCTCCCTCCTTTTTAAACTCTTCTTGTTTCTAAACTTGAAACAATTTTATAATAAACTTGGACTTAGGTCCATGCATTTTCAAAAAAAAAAATTTCATCAATAAACTTTAATCAATTTAATAATACTTTGACACTTTTTTTGTGAGAAGACTAAAAGTCAATCAATCTCATTTCAAACTATTTTTCCACTTTGGTTTTTATCTTTAAAACTTTTTCTCAAAAGGTTAGACTTTTGTCAATCCTTGTAGTGATGCAAACAACTATACTTCTACAATATGTAGTGAAGAGAGATATTTTCCACTTGGGTGTTGAGTGAGGCATTGTTGATTTTAAAATCTAAGCCATATCCTCCACTTTGAGATGATGCAAATTCTCCTTTCTCATGATTGTGGGTAGTAAGTATGTTTTCCACACGGACAATTACAATGATGTATTATCTCTTAAAATTAACCAACACACTTGTGTTTCAAGATTTTTAAATAGGAACTACGTGTACCCTGATCCCCTATTGCACGAAAGGCGGTGCGTAGGCACTAAAGGTTCGCAACCGCGGCAGGTGAAAAAATCATAATAAATATTTCTTTTCTCACCTCCACCATTCATTTTATATACAACACATTTTATATAGCCAAAATATACAGATTTTTCAAAGAGGCTCCTGCGGAGTACCGTAGATGTTTAGGGTGTTAATACCTTCCCTTTGCATAACCAACCCCCTTACCTTAAATCTTTCCCCCTTTTTGGGTTATTCACTCTTTTCGCATTCCTTTGGAAACAATAAAGCGCGGTGGCGATTATTATTTTGATTTGTATAAAGTATAGTCAATCCAATGGCTTAGTCTTGAACATTTCTACCGCTACACACACACACACACACCTTCATCAAAAACTCCGGAGTGGATGGACATTATAAAGGGTCTCGAGATATTATCCTTTCCTAGAATTCCAGGTTGAGTATACTTTGCACTTTAAAGCTTTTTCTTTGATTGGACAAGTTGTCGAGGTGTCTCGCCTTGTATTTGATTGTCGATGTATGTTTTAAGGGTCATATGTTATTAGGATGTAGCCTAAGGATGACCTTTGATATTTAGGCCCATCGAGTTCCTCTTCCTAATGCTTTGGAAAGGCGCATTTTCTTCCCTGGGTAAGGGAAATTCCACAGGATGTGAAATTTGTGATCTGAATCTTTCCTTAGGAATGGTGAGGCTAAGCGACAGTTAGAGGAGGTCTCCGATATCCAGGGTGCCTTTGTCTAGAGAATATGGGAAGTGTATCCTTTTCACTTTTGTCAATATGATCAAAGGGAATAGCTTTTCAGCTTATCCAAGCCCTGTTTAATGTCGCCCAATAAAGGCTTTTTCCGTGCTCGAATGCCTTTGTCCTCTATCTGATTTTCCTTAGTCAACCTTTATTGATAGTGAAGTTATATAAAACACAATAAACGGGGTGGGGGGTTTGAATTATGTTCTTAGAAAACATTCCCCTTTAGAAAACCTTAGCACTCAAATTATAATAACTATAAAGATAATGAAGAGAAAAGGACACAAGTATTTTATCCAGGTTCACCGTTAACTAGGCTACTCCTGTCCACCCTCGCAAGGATGATTTCGCCTTATTCAAGGACTTAATCTACTATAACCAAACTTATTACAAGTACACGAGCAACCTCCGATGACTAACACACAATGACATGTTCAGTGATCCAACATAATATAATGTTCATTGACCCAATAGAATCTGATCCCTAAAGATATTCTACCAGGATTTCCTTTCAATGATATCCATCAGTGATCTCACAAGAGTCTGGTCTTCACTTGGTCACCTTTTAGATATGGCTATTATTGACCTAATAGAATTTGATCCCGCAAGATCTTCTATAAGGATTTTCTATAATGACTGCAACTATTATCTTCTTGAGATTCGACTTTTACCAAGTCTCCCAAGGAATCAATCAACAACAGTTGATGGTGATCTTGTGTTTAGATGAATGCTTCTTCTAAGAAGATTACACAAGTGTTTTAAGCACATATTGTTTAACACCTTTGTGAGCAACAACTCAAGTGTTAAAACAATTTACATGAAGAGAGATGAACAAAAACACTATACGAGCAACAAATCTATTATTCATTACAATGTTATACAAATATGTATATGAATAGAAGTTAAGTAGTATCTTGTAGTGTTCTTCTTCATCTTCTTGTTGAGCAAGCTACTAGCAATAACTCCTTGCTTCTTTTAAGATCTACCAATATGTATGTGATTGGAAGTTGAATAACATCTTGTAGTCTTCTTCTTCTTGAGCAAGCTATGAGCAATAACTCCTTGCTCCTTCTATTTAATGCAAGATGCATATGATGATAGTTGAATGGCATCTTGTTGAAATATTCTTTCTTTCTTTTCTCTCTTCTTTGGTGGTCTTCAAAATGTGTATGCATTATAGTTTTAACATCTTCAGCTCCATTGCTTTCCTTTCACAGGATAAAGCTTGATGGCCAATGGATAACGACAATGATAAATTTTCTTTGAATCTTCATTTATAGCCTTTGACAGAGAGAGACATTTTAAGGATAGAAAGGACGTTTCCTACACCAAAGATTAGTTCCAAACAAATAGAATAAGGTGTAAGAGTTTAGATAGTATAAAATATTTTTTTTGTATCCTGTCACTGTTCAATGATAGCTTTCCACCTTTTCTCTGAATAATATTTTTCTATTAAGCTTTTATACAGAGACTCGTTAAGTAAAGAAATATAGTTGTAAATCGAGCGTTTTTTTCCCAACAGTCACAATGAGAGTTGTTGACAATAAAATATAAATGATTGTCCTTACGCCACCCTAGAGGGTAGAGGTCACAAACACTTTATGTACCTTTTGTACAACATCACACATTAACCATTTGAACTTTCTTCTGATTTTCAGAGGCTTCAGATATTTGAATGTTGAACGTTGAAGCTTGTTGTAGAAGATTCTTTCTTAAGTCTTAGAACCTAAGTCTTGGAGTCTTCAGAAATTGTCATATAAAACCTTGTCTTCCAAGTCTTCAGCACTTGGTTGTAAGAACTTGCCTTTCTTCAGATCATCAGAACTTGTTTAGCAGAACCTCGTCTTCATAATCTTCATAACTTGTAACACATAGAAGCAAAGCTTTAGAAGGCCTCCAAAGCTTAACCATAATGTCACGATCAAAATCTCTTATACTAACGTTCCTTAGACACGTTGCAGAAGATTGATTCAGAACCTTGACTTTAACTGTAACACATAAGCACATGTTTTCTTCTAGAAGTGTATGTTCAGAATCTGATGACGTCACATGCCTTGTACCAGAGTCATAACATTATAGTAGCAACTACACACTAGAATGAAACCATTAGTGTATACAATTATTCTCTAAGATAGCATGTAAAGTTATCATCAAAATATCAAAGCCAGATGTAGAAACACTTATTGTTCTTACAATTTTCCCCTTTTGATGATGAAAAAACCATGTATTTTGATAGAACAATTTATACATGGTAATCACTGTAACTGACAAAGTTAGAGTTAGGCTCACAGCTCATTCTGAATCTGTTAAACCCAAAATTTCATTTAAGCTTGTTCAGAGTCTCCCCCTGAGCCCAAGACTCACAAAATAAATTTTGAGCATTCAGAACATAGAATATAGAAGTAGCACTTTGCTACAGCAACTCATCACAGTCTGACTACAACATCTGGTCTTCATATCAGAACCTGGTTTCTATCAGCACTAGATGAAGAATCAAAACTTGATTTGAGCCTGATTAAATAATGCCACCCATCATGTATCAGCACTTCTGTTCTATAATTCTAATATTACAACCAAAACACTATACTTCCCAAGCATCAACATTTGATCTGATATATTCCTCTGTATAAGACATTCAGACAATGCATAATTTCTGAATATAGTGTATGTTACTGAAGCACACGTATTAGAGCACATCGTCTGAGTCACATCTCTGTATGAGAACATGCACCAGAATGTTGACTTATCTTCCTTTAAGGAGAGCACGACTTTTGAGCTTTAAGTCTGAATTTCATACTTTCTGAAAGTTAATAACTTCTGAACACTATGATATCAAGCAAGATTACCTTACTCTCAATAAGTTTATAATTTTTGAATTGTGTTTGTTACATCTGTTTGAATATTCATATATTCACAAAATGTACAAATATTATGTGTAAAATCAGAGTTGATTTCATCCATAAGGTTTTCAAACTTTGCATCAGGATCTTCATCTTCAACCTGTCTTAGAATAAACTCAGTGAACTTATTTATAGTTCCTGGACAGAAAACATCAAACAAACAGTTAGTAGCAATAACATTTTATATGTTTGAGTTTAATACTCTTAGAATTAACATTATAAAAATCACTTTACATTCTCCCCCTTTCTAAGAAATCAAAAAGGTAATAGAGAAACAGAAAAATATTGAAAAAGCAGTTGAAGGAAATAAGTGATAGAGAGAATATAAATCACACAAATTAAGTGAAAAAATCGAAAGGTAATAAAGATAGAGAAAATTTAAACTGAGAAGGTAATTAAAATAGAAAGAATAAATCATTAATTTAAAGAAAAAGATGTACAAACTCAATAAAGCAACTAGAGAAAAAAGACAAATAGGAAACTTAAACACTAAGAAAACATCATGTAACCCCCCAGATACTTCACAATTTTTCTTCACCAGAAACACTTGCAAAGCCAGTTCACCAGATTCTTTAAAAAGTCCTTCTCTAAAGAAGATTTCAAATATATCTTTTCAAAAAGGTATGAAGGCTTAGATACGTATATCCTTATTTCAAAAGACAACAAATAACAAAATGGAAGATCATACAAGCATTTATTATAATACAAGAAAAGCTACTATGAAGAGGGAATCAAACTAGTCAACCTATATTAACATGCATAACAAAGGTTTAAGGTAGAGGATTGTCTTGGTTGTTTTGTCCAGACTTGCTAATAAATTCCTTAATCATGTTATTGAACTCCATTTGTTTTGTCATAAACTATTTAGCCGATTCTTCTTCCTTCTATATCTTCTTCATAGATTTTAGAAGCTTAGACAATAATCTAGATCTTATGCTATATAATTCTTCTATCTCTGCTTGATCCTTTCTGGCTTCTCTTTCGGCGGCCTCTTTCTCAATTGTTTTAGTTTTAGTTGTTCTTTGAGCTTAGAGGGCTAGAGCCTTTTCTATCATTTCAGTTAAATACGTTTCCTTGGTTTGGTCAGACAAATCTTGTATTCTTAAAATTCAGCATTCATCCATTTTTGAACTCATCCCAGTTGTTACTTATAAGAGATGAATCAGTGCTTGGGCCAAATAGGTTTCGAAGCTTCCAAATTTGAGTCAAGGCATCTTCTGTGAAAAGTGAGATACTCTCTTTAAGATCCAGATCTGGTATATCAGAATTTTGATGGAGCGGGGAGGTTTTTGTACCCCAAACTTTTCCCTCTCATTTTCACACAAAACATACTCCTAGAGGTCCTCAATTGCTCAAGTTGACTAAGGATTAACTAGACAAATCCTCCTTCTAAGACAATGAGCCTCAAACTAGGGTTTCACTTCTCATCAAGATGTTTGAGTTCCAAGGGTCCTAAATGGTTTCCATTTCCCTAATATGTCCTCAAGATCATCCATGCCAAGTTTCATGCGTTGCACAAGAATTTTGCTTAATCAACTGCTCAAATGCCTGAAAATCAACTGTAGTGGGTCAAAAGTCAACTGTGACCCACATACAATCAAACTTTAAGATTTTTGGTCAACATAAACATTTTGAAGTGATATCCATCATTTGATCAAGGGTTGATCATGATTCCTCAAGGAATGCTCCTAATTCCTCAAAACTCAAAAGTTGCTAAACTAGGGTTTCTACAGGAAAAGTCAACCAAACTTTGACCAGGCATAACTTTCTCATACTTTATCAAAAAATTTCTAATACAAGGCACATTTTAAAGGGAATCCAATTCCCTACAACTCATATTCATCCCTCAAGTTCAATAAATGCACTCATGAAAAGATATAAATTCAGACATTATAGGTACCTTTCAAAAGTCAACAAAAACACCTTTTGGGTCAAAGCTTCTTAGATGAACATGGAAAATACAATTGAGATGAAACCAAAAAGGTTGTTAAGAGGACATCCCAAGCTTTCTAAAAAGTCCCATAACACCTTGTTAGGGTCAAAATTTAGAGAGATACGCATTGTTAAAGTTGGTCATTTTTGGAAATTTGCACAAAGTCAACAATGCCCAAAATTGCATTTTTTTCCACATGGGACCATCTTTTCAAGATTGAATCTCAGTCCTAGCATGGTCCGCGACCTATAGGACCCTCCTTTCCTTACTCACTTATTTATTTAATTTACAAATCCAACACATCTCCTATCCAAGAGTCCACCATGCACCCATGGTTTCAACCATCAGATCCATCACGTGATCAGATTTAAACGCTCAATAAGCAAAGAGCATGGTAGAGCCTCCAAAGGCGAACCACACTGGATCCAGCGTTGCATTGGGCCATCTATTCCGGGCTTGGAATTTTTCAGCCATACACCTCCCAGCTTGCTATTTCATACCAGGCCCATTTTATTTCTTATTAATTTCTTTATTTAAGTATTGGTTTTAATTATTTTACAAAAAAATCATTGTTTTTAATTAAATCAAAAAATCACAAAAAACATTAGAAGTAGGATTTTTCTTAAAATAGTTAATTTCATTAATTAATTAGGTTAATTAGGATGATTTAAATTCCTTTTTCATAATCAAAATTAATTAGAAATTAGGTTAATTTGCAAAATTAATTACCTTTCTCAAAAAATCCAAAAAATATTTTTTCTTTATTCACTAATTAAATGTCTTTGAATTAAATTGTTAATTCCTCGTTCAATTTATTCTCGCGCGCATTTATTTATTTTTACAATTTTTTTATCTGTTTCGAGTTTGTAATAGCTTTTAACTTAGGTCTGTTATTGCTTCTATTTTCCGCTTTTCCCCAAAGTTTTTGGTTATGTAATCCCCTCCCCAAAGCCTTGTAATAGCTAGGTTTAAACTTCTCGCACTTTTACTTTCTGTCATTATAAACTTTTAGATGATTGATAATAGGATTGTATGTTTAAAACAGTAGAAAAGCCTAACTGTGCAAAGTTGATTGACTGAAAAATAAACACTTGCACATGCTCACTCCTAGGGTTTACCCCACTTCGGTTGCCTTCGGAAAAACGATCACTATTCTCGAAATGTGATAATTTTTAGTGGTTGTCCTCTAATTTGAAAGATCACTAGTTCCTCGATGACCCTTTCGACGTTGCCTCGATAAAAAGTATCTTAGAACTTTAGGACAGTTCTTAAGAGATCCCGCCATGTTGCCTTAAGTGACCATAATCGGCCCTTTCGATTGTCCCTCAAACTCCAACGATGGAGATACCTACTCCTTAATAGTAGGATAACACTGTCTAAAGGAAATAAGAAAACGAATAATCTTTTTCGAGTAGGTAGAAACTCTTAAGTACTTGCTCCAAACAACAGCTTTTTACACCCTACACTTTCAAACACTCTTCAAACGAAGTTTTCAAAAAAACTTTATCACACCTTTGAGGACTGATACATGGGTTACTATAAAGTGAAATGCCGCACTAAGGCAATTTCAAAACTTTTTAAAAGCACACAAACACACAAAAGCAATTTAAAAACGAGACAGTACCTAAGAGCCCGTGGAAAACCTTGTATAGAAAGGGTGATAACACCTTCCCTTTATATAATCTACCCCCTGTACTCAGAAACATCTCGAAAAAGGTTTTTTCTGTTCTTTTTCCATTTTCCTTTGTTGGATAAAATAAAAGACGGCGACGACTCTTGTTTACCATACATTTTCAAATGCAAAACCAGTAGTAACAAAATAGTCAGTTTTGCCACCGTATCACAGAACTGGTGACTCTGCTCGGGATAATAATAAAGTGTGGTTTAACTTAGGATCTAGGTCATTATTAATTGCTACTTTGGCTTGTTTTGTTTGATTTACTTTTAAGGGTATTTGTTTGGGTTGTTTGGATCCTAAACCCGGATCGGGGAAGTCCTTTTAGGTAAGTAGCAATAAACTGTGAGGGAGATGTGCGGGGTATACCGACATGGTTGAAACAGTAGCTACGTTGATGCGATACTTTTGTGTGTATCGGTAGCCCTTGAGTAATCAAGGAGAATACAGGGCGGCTGTGTGGTATCATAAAGCGTCAACTGACCTTAGCACCTTAATTGACCAACATGGCTTTTAGGACGTAGTGAGATAACCGTCTTTGGTGTAATCCCAAAGTCGGTTGATACTCGATGCTACACTCATTAAGGTTTGACTCTTGAGTTTTGTTTGGTGGCAAGTTAATTGTCTATCGGAACGAAATTTGGGGGAATGATCGGTGATATTGAGATCCCTTAGAACCCGGTTACTATATTTGGGACAGGTTGAACCAACCCAACTTCAAGAGGGTATTACCTTAAAATCCATGCGAGCCTTAAACCTAAGGTCTCTGTGTGATTTGCTTGTGTTTTCTATATCTACTATATCTAAGCATAATCATGACATCGTAATATATCATATCATACTAACCATTTCAAGGATTCTTAGGGTTTATTTTTGCTTAATTTTGTAGGACATGGCCCTCGCCCGCATATTCACTATCCAAGCCAGTCTGGTAAAGGTAACTCCTCAGCTTAAGGAGTTGGTAGCAAGGGTTCCTGAAAGCTCTCCCTTCACTGAAAGATATGGTCGGCTTCTCAGCTTGGTCACCTCAAACCCTAATGAAGAAATGTTAAAAGTGATCTTTCAATTCTTTGACCCTCTACATCACTGCTTCCCTTTTTCGGATTACCAGTTAGTGCCTACTACGGAGGAGTTTTCTCTGTTACCGGGGGTGCCTATCCTTAACAAGGTACATTTCAATGATATGGAAAGAGACCCTAAACCTGAAGATATTGTTAAATCTATATCCTTACAATGGTCTGACATAGTGGCAAATTGGGAAACCAGGAAAGGTGTCAAGGTTTTTTTGGATAAGTTCTTGTTTAACAAAGCTCATCATTTTTGGGTTACCTGGACTTACAAGCCTTTGAAGAGGTGTTAGCCCTTCTCATCTATGGGTTGGTACTGTTTCCTAATCTGTACCAACTCATAGACGTGAATGTGGTTAAGGTTTTCCTGTCACGTAATCTGATACCTACTCTGCTTGGAGATATCCTACATTCTCTTCATACTCGCACTATAAAGAAGAGAGGGACCCTTCTATGTTTCACTCCTCTTTTGGCTAGGTGGTTTATTTTTCACCTACCCTGATCTGTCTTGAAGAATGAACAGGGTTTGAGATGGTCTCATAGGCTAATGACTCTTACACATTCAGGTATTCGTTGGTGTCCTTGATCCTCGGAGAATGTTACCATCATTGATCGATGCAGAGAATTCCCTAATGTCCCTCTCTTAGGCATTAGGGGAGGAATCACTTACAATCCTTGTTTGGCACTGTGACAGTTTGGATATGCGAGAAGGGATGGTCCTCATGATACACTTATCCAAGGAATCACCTTCAACTATGAGAATGATGCCCAGGGTTGCCGTAAAAGGTTCATACTAGCTTGGGGCGTGGTACATAGAGTTGATAGTAAGACACTGGGGAACAAGAATTTAATCCCTCTTGAGCCATATCTCAAATGGGTACGAGTATGTGCTCAAAGTATTATGATGCCTTACCCCGCCATCCTACCCATGATTATGGAACCTGTTGCTAAAGGAGATACTCCTTATCTTGTTCTTCATCCTGACATGCTAATTGATCATGAGGAGTTAAAAAATCCTGGGTTCAACTTAAAGAGGACCGGGATATGTTTGAATCTCAATTCTACGCCATCAAGAAGAAAGTCTTGTAACTCACTAGGCTACTTCATGAAGAGACGAATTTAAATGCCTACATCGCACCAAAGAGGATGCGCTCATGGGAAACCTAATTTTCTTTTTGCATTAAGTTTTATTTTGTTTGATTGTACGCCTAAAGGGAACTCTTTGTAACAATTCAAACTTATTAATACAATTAACATGTGTTTCTTTTTGTTAAGAAAATTTGAATCTTTAAGAATCCTTGAAATCATTGCATACGCATATCATCCATGACATTGCATAAACAGGTTTCATAACAGGTTTCTCATCTTCTTCGCTATTTATTTCAGCAATAATGAGTTCTGAACAAAGTATCAAGGATATCCAGCCACAAAATGCCCAATTTCAGCAAATGTTTGTAGCTTTGGCTAAAGGGCAGGAAGATCTGAAGGCCCTTATTTTGAAAGATAGAAAGAAGAAGACAAAGAACATCACTAGTGTCCTGAATCTGGGCAGAAGATTCAAGAGACCGTTGAAACAATCGGTTGATCTGACCTCTTCATCCAAAGAAGGGGAGAATCAAGAGGGTGAGACAAGGGAGGGAGACCCTAGCCCAAGGGTTTGTGAGGATGAATCTGATTACAATGATGAATAGTATCCTCCCGCTGAGGATAGATACAAACAGTTAGAGGATCATCTGAATGCAATGGAGATCTAAAGAGTACCAGGGCTGGATTTTGAAGAGCTAGGTTTGGTATCTGAGGTTGTCATCCCATATAAGTTCAAGGCTCCGGTATTTGCAAAGTATGATGGGGTTTCTTGTCCCAAGATTCATCTCCATTCTTATGTGAGGAAGATTCAGCCTGACACTGCTGATAGGAACTTGTGGGTCCATATCTTTCAAGACAGTCTGTCCAGGACTCAGCTTGAGTGGTTCTATCAGCTAGAGGGAATCAATGTCCTCAACTGGGAAGATCTGGCCGCTGCTTTTTATAAGCAGTATCAATATAGCGCTGACCTTGATCCTACACGTACTTAACTCTAGAGTATGTATATGGGTTAAAGCGAAGGTTTTAAGGACTACGCTCAGAAGTGGAGAGATTTGGCAGGGAGAGTCCAACCCCCTTTTTCTGATAGGGAGTTCGTGGACATGTTTCTTGGTACACTATCTGGACCGTTCTTTAATCAATTGATTGGTAGCTCCTGAGTTGGTTTTACCGAGCTGATATTGACTGGAGAAAGGGTAGAAGCTGGGATCCGAAGTGGCAAGATCCAGAAAGACACCTCTTTGAGTACAGTGAAGAAGCCATTCATGGGTAAGAAGGAGGTCAATGCTATTTACAATCCAAGAAGTCAGAATAGAACCGAGCCGCGTCCAGCGGTAGGGGATGTCATGATCTCTAAGTCTGAACCTACCCAACAAAGGAACAATCAACTCAGGACATAAAGGCCGGTAAGACAGTTTACCTGGATAAACATGACTCTTTCTCAAATCTTGCCACGGTTATTTAATACCAATATGGTAACCCTGCGGAAAGCTCCGAAGAATCCCAACACTACATCTCCTCGTTACAACCCAAACGCTCGGTGTGCTTACCACTCTGAAAGTCCAAGCCATGATACCAACAACTGCTGGGCTTTGAAGAACAAGGTGCAAGATCTGACCGGGGAAAAGGAGATTGAATTTGATCCCCCTGAAACTCCCAACGTCATAACTGCAGCCATGCCCAAGCATGGCTCGGGAATCAATGCTATTGAGGTTGTCTCTGCCACGGAAGATGCTGATGATGAGGATTCTAATATTGACAGTTGGATCTACCCTACTACCAACGGTGGACCTAGTAACTGGAGGGCCAAATTTTTTGTGCCGATTTCTTTTGTTCAGCAGTAATTGTGTTACTTGTATTTCGAATTTGTAATAAACAATATAAACTCTATGGCCTTGTGTCTTACCCGAGGCACAATGGTTTATTTGTAAGGGCTATTATATGTCATTATCATATGTCATCAATAAAACATTGGACGTTCTTGCATACAAATTTTGCGCTCTCTGTTTTTTCTTTTCTGCTTTTCACTTTATCAATACAACTATGCTCTTACACACACTCACATATCAAACTGCAGATCCATACCCACTTTGGATCCCATTGATAACAGTTCTGTTATTGCCAGTTATAACTTCGAAAATCCGATCAGCCAAGTCGAGGACGAAGGTGAGGAAGATTGTGAGGTACCTGGAGAACTTGCTAGACTGTTACAGCAGGAAGAGAGGGCTATACAGCCTCATGAAGAGCCAGTTGAGACAGTAAAATTGGGCACAAAAGTAGACAGAAAAGAAGTCAAGATTGGTGCAAATCTGGGGATTAATGTCAAACAACAGTTGATACAGATGTTGCACGATTATGTTGAGATATTCTCCTAGTCATATGAAGACATGCCTGGCTTAGACACTGATATTGTGGTACATCGTTTACCAACTAAAGAAGATTTCCCTCCGGTAAAGCAAAAGGTCTGCCGTATGCGCCCTGAAATATCAGAGAAGATCAAAGTAGAGGTTATGAAACAGTTCAACGTTGGGTTCTTAGCTGTCACTTCTTATCCACAATTGGTGGCCAATGTAGTGTCGGTGCCTAAAAAAGACGGTAAAGTACAAATGTGTGTGGACTACAGAGATCTGAACAGGGCAAGCCCCAAAGATGACTTTCCGCTCCCCCACATTGATGTTCTGGTTGACAACACCGCACAACACAAAATCTTTTCCTTCATGGATGGTTTCTCTGGCTACGGCCAGATCAAGATGGCACCCAAAGACATGGAGAAGATAACCTTCGTCACACAGTCGGGCACTTTCTGTTACAAGGTGATGCCTTTTGGGTTGAAGAATGCTGGGGCAACTTATCAGCGAGCCATGTTAGCTTTGTTCCACGAAATGATTCACTATGAGATAAAGGTTTATGTTGATGACATGATATCCATGTCTCAAACCGAGGAAGATCACCTTGATCATCTACAAAAGCTATTTGACAGGTTGAAGACATATAAGTTGAGGTTAAATCCGAATAAGTGCACCTTCGGGGTAAGGTCTGGTAAACTTCTGGGGTTCATTTTCAGTGACAAAGGTATTCAGATAGACCCTGCAAAGGTTAAGGCCATACAAGAGGTGCATCTCCCCATACTGAGAAGGAAGTTAAAGGTTTCTTGGGACGCCTAAATTATATCGCCAGGTTCATTTCACATCTGACTGCTACTTGTGAGCCAATCTTCAAGCTCCTGAAGAAAGATCAAGTAGTAAAATGGAATGACGAATTCCAGACTGCCTTCAAAAGAATCAAGCAATACCTTCAAGAACCACCAATTCTGATGCCTCCGATTGAAGGAAGACCTTTGATAATGTACTTAACAGTGTTAGACAATTCAATGGGGTGTGTGTGCTGGGGAAGAATAACGAGTCTGGTCGAAAAGAGCATGCAAATACTACCTTAGAAAAAAGTTTACCGACTGTAAGATAAGATACTCACTGCTCGAGAAAACTTGATGCGCTTTGGCATGGGCTGCTCGCCGACTGAGACAGTATATGTTGACCCACACTACTTTGTTAATATCTAAGATGGATCCAATCAAGTACATCTTCGAGAAGCCTGCTCTCTCCGAAAGAATAGCAAGATGGCAGATGATGTTAACCGAATATGATATCCAATATACAACCCAAAAAGAAATCAAGGGAAGTGTATTAGCTAATCATTTGGCTCATCAGGCTGTGGATGACTACAAGTCCATGAATTTTGAGTTCCCGGACGAGAATATTATGCTAGTGACTGACTATGAAGAACCTGGACCGGATGAAGGACCTGAAGAAGGATCCCGATGGACCATGGTTTTTGACGGAGCCTCGAACGCACTCGGTAATGGCATTGGTGCTGTAATCATATCCCTCAAGGGCTGTCATACTCCTTTCACTGCCCGACTATGCTTCAACTGTACCAATAACATGGCGGAGTATGAAGCATGCATCATGGTACTCAAAGATGCTATCCACCCGAGGATCAAGTTCTTAAACATTTTTGGGGATTCAGCCTTGGTGATAAGTCAAATCAAAGGAGAGTGGGATATAAAGCACCTGAATCTCATCTCGTACAAAGAGAACGTGTTGACATTGCTCCCACACTTTGAGGAGGTAACCTTTGAAAATTTCCCAAGAGAGTAGAATCAGTTCACGGACGCGCTAGCTACCATGTCTTCTATGTTCAAGGTCAGGTGGGACAACAAAGCACCTCGAATCACCATTGAGAGGCTGAATGAACCAGCGTACTGCTGTGAGATTGATACTGAAGAGGTAGTAGACAAACCTTGGTTTCACGAAGTAAAAAGGCATCTTGAGGCTCAAGAATACCCTGAGGGGGCATCTGTCAATGATAATAAGTTTCTAAGAAGGTTCACCAGGAAATTCTTCCTCGGTAATGGAATCCTCTTCAAACGTAACCATTACTCTACTTTACTTCGGTGTGTAGACAAGAGCGAAGCAGAGAGGATTATAACAGATCTACACGAAGGTACCTTCGGAATCCATTCAAGTGGACATACCATGGCTAAGAAGATCCTACAGGCAGGATACTATTGGTCCACTATGGAAGCAAATTGTTATTAGGACTCCCGAACTCGCCACAAGTGCCAAATCTACGCTGATAAAGTACATATACCTCAGGTTCCATTGAATGTCTTGACGGCTCCCTAGCCCTTTGCAATGTGGGGCGTTGACATGATCAGAGAGATTAGGCCTACTACTTCCAATGGACATTGTTTCATCTTGGTAGCCATTGATTACTTCACAAAGTGGGTTGAAGATGCCTCTTTTGCTACTGTTACCAAGAACATTGTGGCGCGGTTTATCAAGCATAACCAGGTTTGTCGTTATGGTGTCCCCAAAATAATCATCACTTATAATGGTACAAATCTCAACAACACAATGATCACCGAACTCTGTAAGCAATTCAAGATACAACATCATAACTCTTCTCCCTACCGGCCAAAGATGAATGGCACTATCGAAGCTGCCAACAAGAACATCAAGAAGATTATATAGTAGATGACGGTGACAAACAAAGACTGGCACAAGATGTTACCATTTTCTCTTCATGGGTATCGCACCTCAGCACGTACGTCAACGGGGGCAACACCCTACTCTCTGGTATATGGCATGGAGGTTGTCCTGCATATTGAGGTCCAAATCCCTTCTCTGAGGATTATGAAAGATGTGGGTTTGAGCAAACACAACTGGATCCAGACTCGACTTGATCAACTGAATCTGATCGATGAGAAGAGACTTACTGCTGTCTGTCACGGTCAAATGTATCAAAAACGAATGATCAAGGCTTTCAACAAAAAAGTCAGACGCTGAAAATATCAAGTCGGGGATCTAATGATCAAGCGCATCATACTTCCTCAAGGTGATCCCAGGGGAAAATGGACACCCACATACGAAGGGCCATTTGTGATCAAAATTTTTTTCTCGGGTGGGGCCTTGATTTTCACTGCCATGGACGGTGACGACTATCCTCACCCTATCAACACGGACATAGTGAAAAAATACTACGCATGATTAAAGACCCGCTAGGTTGACTGGACTAGGAAAAATTAAGGGCTTCCCGGAGAACCAAAATGGTTCGAGCAAAAATTAGGGATGAAAACAAAAAAATATGTACACACGGCAAGTCGAAAACCTGAAAAGGCTGCTTGGGCAAAAAAGGGTATCCCTATGGACTGAAAACCCAAAAGGGAGGTCCAGGAAAAAGTTAGGGATATAAAGCGTATCACTATGTCTCATTGTATCACCTTGCCACTAGACTTCAGTATCAACTATCATGTTCAAACGACACCAATCAATCTAGTCAGCTTCGGACAAGCAGCAAAGTGATGAGACACTCGAAGACATAGTGGAAATAGCATAATTGAAACTCAATGGGATTATTACACATATCTGTTTACTTCTCTTTGTACACAATATTGTATAGCTTTCATTTTCTCGACGGTGTTCTCTTCTAGAGTGTCAAATTCCTTGTACAAAAACGCTTGTTATAGGCCAACTTCAGAAATTAATACAAGTCATTTTTACAAAATCATTTGTTTTTTTTCTGTTTTGTTTTGCAAAAATTTTCAATGATTTATTCTTGACATATGCATTTGAATATGATTGCCATTCACAAGTATTCTCATAGGAAACAGCAAGACAATTGCTTATAAATTAAGAAAAAGGGGCAGGGACAACTTTGTAACGAAGTCACCACCACATGTGACCCTGTTACGTCTACACTTCCCATAGAGTAGAGGCAACTAAAGCTTTATCATCGACTTGTCCAAACAGGAGTTACTTTCCCCAGCAAAGTTCCTTCAGAGAGCCGACGTCTATATTCCCCAACCGAATTTTATAATCGCAAGCGGTTCATAAGGTTTTCTCCCGAGCAGAGTTTATTTCTCTGAATACAGAAGCTCAATCCCCAACATAGTTTATTCCTCCAGCTACGGAAGTTCATCCCCCAACCAATTTTATTTCTCTGAATCGGAAAAATCTTCCAGCAAGGCATCTCCTCTCTCAAATAGAGTTATTCCCCCGTAGAGTTATTCTCAAGCAGAGTCTCTCCCCGACAGAATATTCACAAACAGAAAGGAGTAAATCCACGGCATATTCATCTCCGTTCACCATCCCCAGCAAAAGTAGAAGAACCACTTTTTATACAACAATCAGGAATTCAATTTCCAATACTCTCCAGCAGCAGTCATGGATTTATTTCCCCAGACTCGGATATGTCACAATAGTATTTCATGTTCATACATCATGACGTGCGCATACATATTGCATACATCTTAATCTCATTTATTTTGAGAACATCATCACACAATGAATTTCATGCATCGCATATAATTAGTCCTATATATTTTGAGGAAAGATGGTTATCATCAACAATTCCAACAGTTCAATCCATGAAGCTATACATGTCATATTTGCAAATAACTAATGGAAAATCAGTTCCCGAAACCAAACTGGTCAACTAATCTATGTGATTAAATGACGCAGCCTTACTACCCAGACTTTTATTTCGAAGTAACCCTACTACCCAGGTTCCTTCTCATAACTCTACTACCCAGGCTTTCATTTAGAAGTAACCCTACTATCCAGGTTCCTTCTCATAGCCCTACTACCCAGGCTTTCATTCCGAAGTAACCCTACTACCCAGGTTCCTTCTCAGCAGCCCTACTACCCAGGCTTTATTCCGAAGTAACTCTATTACCCAGGTTCCTTCTCACAGTCCTACTACCTAGGCTTTATTTCGAAGTAACCCTACTATCCAGGTTCTTTCTAACAGCCCTACTATCCAGGCTTTCATCTCGAAGTAACCCTACTATCCAGGTTCCTTCTCATAGCCCTACTATTCAGGCTTTCATTTCGAAGTAAACCTACTACCCAGGTTCCTTCTCATAGTCCTACTATCCAGGCTTTCATTTCGAAGTAACCCTACTACACAAGTTCCTTCTCATAGCTCTACTATCCAGGCTTTCATTTCGAAGTAACCCTGCTACCCAGATTCCTTCTCATAGCCCTACTATCCAGGCTCCTTTTCATGAATTACTTGACGCAGTTTTGCATGGACTTATCCTGAGAAAGCCCTATACAGGTTCCTTCTCATTTATCTCCAGACAACAGCTTACAACACTGTAAAACCTGGACCTGACCAGATACGGTCAATTTCACATTTCCCCAGTAAGTCACTGTGAAGCCTGGAATATGAACAGATAGCAGTCAACCTAATCATTCTCAACCAGTCACTATGAAGCCTGGACTCGATCAAAGAACAACTAGCTTTTGTCTCATCAATCAAGAGTTAATTCTCCAGTAGAGTAATGGAAAACCAAAGCTCCTAGACTCTATTTCGCATGATATAAATCAGCATTCCCCGGCGAATTCCTCCCCAATGGCAGGTACGAGAATTCTTGCAAAGGAATCTCTTATGCAACCAATATATTTTTTGGATGACATCTTTAAGCCTATCTCTGACGATTCTCCGTTGCCTTCCAAATGGAATCTGTAAGCCCATATCTAAAGATTCTCAGTCACCTTCCAAATGGCATCCGTAAGCCCATTCCCGATATTATCGATCAGTATTACTTCATGCGGGTGCAAATTTTTGGGCACTCTAGTGTTCAATCTTCTTCCAACTTCAAATCACGAAAGGCAGACCAGCCAATCTACATCCTCAGGTTTAAGAAGATTGAACAGGGGCAACTGTTGTACCCCAAAATTTTCCCTCCCATTTTCACACAAAACTTACTCCTAGAGGTCCTCAATTGCTCAAGTTGACTAAGGATTTACTAGACAAATCCTCCTCCTAAGACAATGAGCCTCAAACTAGGGTTTCACTCCTCATCAAGATGTTTGAGTTCCAAGGGTCCTAAATGGTTTCCATTGCCCTAATATTTCCTCAAGATCATCCATGCCAAGTTTCATGCCTGGCACAAGAAGTTTGCTCACTTAACTGCTCAAATGCTTGAAAATCAACTATAGTGGGTCAAAAGTTAACTGTGACCCACATACAGTCAACCTTCAATATTTTTGGTCAACATCAACATTTTGAAGTGATTTCCATCATTTGATCAAGGGTTGATCATGATTCCTCAAGGAATGCTCCTAATTCATCAAAACTTAAAAGTTGCTAAATTAGGGTTTCTACAGGAAAAGTCAACCAAACTTTGACTAGGCTTAACTTTCTATTACTTTATCATAAATTTCTCATCCAAGGCTCATTTTGAAGAGAAAACAATTCCCTACAACTCATCTTCAGCCCTCAATTTCAAGAAATGCACTCATGAAAAGATATAAATTCAGACATTATAGGTCCCTTTCAAAAGTCAACAAAAACACCTTTTGGGTCAAAGCTTCTTACATGAACATGTAAGATCCAATTGAGATTAAACCAAAAGGGTTATTTAGAGGACATCCTAAACTTTCTAAAAAGTCCAAGAACACCCTCTTAGGGTCAAAATTGAGAGAGATATTCATTGTCAAAGTTTGCCACTTTTAGAAATTTGCACAGTCAACAATGCCCAAAATTGCATTTTTTCCACATGGGCACATCTTTTCAAGATTGAATCTCAGTCCTAGCATGGTCCACGACCTATGGGCCCTCCATGCCTTATTCACTTATTTATTTAACTTATTTTGATTTTATTTATTTAAAATTCAAATAAAATCAAATAAAATCAAAAATAAATCAAATAAATGGGATAAGATTGATTTTTGCATTGAATGGAGATCTCACATGGTGTCAATAGCCAAAGAAATAGTGCAAGGCCAAATGGACAGAAAATCTTCACATACGGCAACTTTTCAAGATTTGATTTTTTCTTAAAACCATGCCATTATATTTTTGATTCTTTCCAATTCTATTACCCTAATTCAATCCATTAATTAAACACAACATTCACAAGTCATATAGGACGAAAAAATTGAAGGTTTTGCAGCCAAGAGCACTCATATCAAGCTTCCAAAAATTCAAGAAAAACTCAACTTGGATTCCATATTGCAGCCCTCCTCAAGGGGATTTGAAGATTCCAATACAATCCTTGGTACTCCCAGAGGCTCTTCTAGTCATTTCCCAACATCAAAGAGCCCAAAATTGTACCATCCACACCCACGGTTTGCTTTCTTTCTCTCATATTCGAATTCATTAATTCATGTACCATAAACTTGTTTTGACCACATATTATTGTTCATATGAATGTGTGTAAACTTTCTGTATAGTTGAATTCATGTTTAGATGTATGATGTGTGATATGCCAGTGCTAGGGTTTTGAGGTCCCAAATTGGGAACTCGGTACACAGGCTAAATTGGGCCATGATAAGGATGTCATCATGTTCATGGACTAATTTCGAGTGGAACCATGCCCTTGGTTGGGATTTATTTTGCTTGTATTGAATTTTTTATTTTTACAGGTTTGTAGCCACACACAAGAACTGTCACTATAGCCTATAGTGACGAATTCGTCTGTAGGTAAAAGCCTAATCCATAAGGCGACAGTTCCAGGGAGAAGACAATTAGGTGGCAGACTCCTATTGGGAGATTTGAATCCATGCCTGTTTTTTGTTGGGCATGCTACTTTGTTTGGCTTATATTTTATTTGTTTATTATATTGAAAAATGAGCCTTCCAGCGCAGATGGTCAAGGAATTTACGTGTGAGGCAAACGTCTTGGGTTCGATCCCAGGCGTGTGCTTTTGTATTTTTCTTGATAATTTCTTGTAGATCCAACACATCTCCTAGCTAAGCGTCCACCATACGCCCTTGGTCTCAACCATCAGATCCATCACGTGATCAGAACTAAACACTCAGCAATCAAAGAGCATGGTAGATCCTCCAAAGGCGAACCACACTGGATCCAGCGTTGCATTGGGCCATCTATTCTGGGCCTGGAAAATTTCATCCATACACCTCCCAGTTTTCTATTTCATACCAGGCCCATTTTATTTCTTTTTAATTTCTTTATTTAATTATTGGTTTTAACTATTTTACAAAAAAATCATTGTTTTTAATTAAATAAAAAATAAAAAAAATCACAAAAAACATTAGAATTAGGTTTTTTTTTAAATAGTTAATTTCATTAATTAATTAGGTTAATTAGGATGATTTAAATTCCTTTTTCATAATAAAAATTAATTATAAATTAGGTTAATTTGCAAAATTAATTACCTTTCGCAAAAAATCCAAAAAATATTTTTTCTTTATTCACTAATTAAATGTCTTTGAATTTAATTATTAATTCCTCGTTTAATTAATTGGCGCGCATTTATTTAGTTATTTTTCCAATTATTGTATGTGTTTCGATTTTGTAATAAATTTTAACTTAGGTCTATTACTTCTTTTATTTGCCGCTTTTCCCCAAAGTTTTTGGTTATGTAATCCCCTCCCCAAAGCCTTGTAATAGGTAGGTCTAAACTTCTCGCACTTTTACTTTCCATCATTATAAACTGTTAGATGATTTATAATAGGATTGTATGCAAAAGATCAATGTTTAAAACAGTAGAAAACCCTAACCGTGCAAAGATGATTGACTGAAAAACAAACACTTGCACATGCTCACTCCTAGGGTTTTCCCCACTTCGGTTGCCTTCGGAAAAACGGTCACTATTCTCGAAACATGAGAATTTTTAGTTGATGTCCTCTAATTCGAAAGATCACTAGTCTCTCGATGACCCATTCGACGTTGCCTCAGTAAAAAAGTGATCTTAGAACTTTAGGATAATTACTAAGAGATCTCTCCCTGTTGCCTTAAGTGACTGTAATCGTCTCTTTCGATTGTCCCTCAAACTCCAACGATGGAGTTACCTACTCCTTAATAGTAGGATAACGCTGTCTAAAGGAAACAAGAAAACGAACAGTCTTTTTCGAGTAGGTAGAAACTCTTAAGTACTTGATCCAAACAACAGCTTTTTACACCCTACACTTTCAAACACTCTTCAAACGAAGTTTTCAAAAACAATTTATCACACCCTTGAGGACTGATACAAGGGTTACCATAAAGTGAAACGCCGCACTAAGGCAATTTCAAAACTTTTTAAAATCACACAAACACACAAAAGCAATTTAAAAACGAGCAAGTACCTAAGAGCCCGTGGAAAACCATGGATAGAAAGGGTGCTAACACCTTCCCTTTCTATAATCTATCCCCATACTCAGAAACATCTCGAAAAAGGTTTTTTCTGATCTTTTTCCCTTTTCCTTTGTTGGATAAAATAAAAGACGGTGGCGACTCTTTCTTACCGTACATTTGCAAACACAAACACAAAACCAGTAGTAACAAAATAGTCAGTTCTACCACCGTATCACAGAGGTAACAATGGTTGTGGTGAACACTGTAGAGGATGAGCAAAGTGGTAAGATTGTATTTCTATGATCAAAGCTGGAGAAAGGGACATTAGATTCATTCTATCCATAGATGAATCTATCCTTTTCTTTTTCTTCTTTTTATTTTGAGATGTTTCAGACTCTTGAAACATGTCATTTATGGATGACCTTTTCATGCTAGATAGATTTTTGTCTGGTGGAAAGAGATGCGCTTTCTTACAACATCATCTTCTTTCTTCTTCACCACCTACTTCCATGCAAGAGTTTCTAAAAATAAACATTATCCTTAGGATTTGATTTTGATTCTGAATTTTGAGCTGATGGGTTTTTCTTGGTAGATCGACGTTCATAGCCTTTTCTTCAAGTGGTTTGGATACCTTTTCCAGAATTCCCATTTCTACCAGGTTCACAGAGTTGAAGGGTTCACCAGTGGTCATCTTAAGGACTTTTTCATCCAGATCCGTCATATGGATACTCTTATTAAAGATACTAGATAAGAGTCTTCCAATAGGAATATAACTCTTCCTTCTATCACTTCCATCTCTGATCATTCTTACATTATCTCTTAGATGATGGTAAATAAGAGAGGGGAGATTTATACAAATTCCTAAGGAAATATGTTAGACGATGAGACAAATCTAGAAAGGGGAGTTGAATAGATCCTTTATTTAAAATCTGCACTTTTAAAATTTGTTTTGAAATGATGCGAAAGCTTTTCGAATTAAAATTGTTTAAACGACGTGTTATTGAAAATATTAGATGTGGGAAACCGTATGGAGATTTTATGATGAGAAATGAATCAATAATATTACTTACTAATCAATCACTTAAACAATATCAATGAGTACATACTACTTCCAATGAATTTTTTAAGATAAAACTTGACAAAATCACTAACTTGTGTGTTAGTCAATTTATCAAACACCTGGTGTACAAAAACACAACAAGTTCAATTTTACTTAGTTGTAGTGATGAATTTTGCTTAATATCAATCAAAGTGATTTCTATGATTATTTTAAACTAAGTTTGAATCACTACAATCACGATAAAATGAATTGAACAATCAATATCACACAAATTATAACAAATGAAAATAAAAGGATAGGGAAAGAGAAATAACACACGATTTCTTAAGGTTGTTCCCCTTGTCGTCATCGCGTCGGGTACGTCTGCCCCCAATTCTAAAATCTAGAATTGAGATATATGATATTAAGTTGCAAATTGTTACAAGAGAAGCAATAGTCTTCACTACATACAAACCAATTGTTGATGATGGAAATATTCCCCCCTCTTCCTTTTGTTCATGCCAAACCAAGTATGCCAAACTCTTCGAACAAACCTCCGGTTACCTCTACTTAATAGCATGAACTCCTTGTTCTACAAATCTTTCACTCAGTTTATTTTGATTGCAAGATGTTTGGCTCCAAATCCTTCTTCATAATCCTCCGAATACTACTACTTGGTTGAGCCAACCCACTATTTCTCAACCCTTTCACTTGGTTGAATTCAATGAAACAAATACTTGTGCAAAAACTCCCGCACCAACATGGATATTGGAGGACAAAACCCAAATGATTTTATTCAGTAAAAAACCCACACAATTCTCAACTCAAATGTGAAATCAATCTTCAATTTGAATGTAATCACCACAACTCTGCACTTTAGTCAACAAACAAATTTATGTATAATTATTGAAGAATGCAAGGAGATGATGAAGATGATGAGAAGTTGGTGTATATCTTTCACTTTTTCTTGTTATCTGAAATGATGAACACAAACCAATATATAAATGTTTCACTTTCAATAAGACCAATAATATAACAGATAAACAGAAAAATTTAGCAATACATCGACTCATACAGTTTGGAGGTTGACCTGAGAAAACCTGAGCATGATGAGAGGATCCAAAAATAAGAGATACTTCGACTGCACCAAGGAATGCATCGATGTAACCTGAAAGAAATTCACTCCCATATAAGTCGATCAGAAGAGTCGATGCAAGCAGTCTCGAGCCAGGTGCAAAGTCCTTGATCAATCTATGAGTCGACGCAAATAGTTGAAGTGGCCAAAAATACTTTAATTCAAGGAGTTTCAAGCCATCCAAAAATACTTTGATCAATATTTTTAGTGAATTATTGATCAATAGACAGAGAAACAAATGGAATTCCAGGAACACTAACATTTTCCCGGTTTATAACCCTTTAAATTAATGAGAGATAGCATAACACAATGCCTCTACCCTATTTCTGCAAATAAAAAATTCTACTTGCAAAATAATAAGGCCAATGAATCCTAATCTTGTGCTTGAGCACATATACTAGTTGAACTTCAGGTCTATCCACCCGAGAATGACCTCCTTTTTTGGGTCGAATAATATGACACGCGATCCAAAAGAGAATTATGTCTAGGGGAGTTAGAGCTCTAGTAGTCACAGACCTAGGAGACAAATTGTTTCAACCACCCTATCACTAAAAGGATTTTTGAGAATGGAATTCAAAGCAGTCTTAAAATCCTAATCAACAGCATACTCAGTGTCAGAAATCTTAATTGCATCAGACTCTTGTGGCCACATACCAAATAAATATTTCCAGACGTTAGAATCAACCTTCAAGGTCTTGTTATTTATCTTATACTTAAATTCAAAGTCCTCAAACTTTCCTTGAACACCCACATGTAACAACCTAACCAACTCTTCATTATAATGAGTATCACATTCTAGAAATAAATGAAATTTCTGAAACCTAAGCAGTCCATTAACTTTCGGAAGATGCATATGACCCCAAGTTTTTCATATAAAGCACAAAATATTTAACACTTTTCCTCTTACCAAACTTTTCCTCATAAGTTTCTACAATATCATGAGAGAGAAGAGATATAGCAATTACCAGAATGTCAGACTGAGCTTGAGAAGAGCTACCTCTGAAAGTTCTTTTCTTAGTTGTTCTTGATGAAGCCATAGAAAAATCTCTTGATGGATGTTGATAAATGGGTTTTTAGGGCTTGAGAGAGGAAAAGATTTTTAGGGTTTGAGAGGATGAGAGTAGAGGAGAGAGATATAAAATAGAAAATGACCATACAAGATGAATACAAACGCATAAAAGGAGGCTGAGTACATCAGCGATCCATCGACCTAAATAGGTCTTGCATCGACGGATACAGAGAAAATTCAAAAATAATAAATGATTTAGTATGAGCTTTCCGCTGCAGTTCATGAGTCAAATCATGCAGTCCAAATTTTAATTTTCAAAATTTTCATGTTATGTCATGCAATTCATATAATAAATAGAAAGCCTACACATTCATCAATTATGTCAAGGATCAAAAATACATATTGTAAAGCAAGTTTAACATTTACACATGATCAAGAGAGGTCAAATAGATAAGAACGACATTACCTCCATGGACGATTGAAGACAAATGCCCTCACTAACGCTTGCACTAGACATAGTAGATTATGAAGGAATATACAATCATAAAATAAAAACATGCAACTTAGTCAAGTTGCAACCCATCTGAGATATCGAGAACACCAAGTTCCCTACAGATGTGGAAGAATGTTTCAGTCGCGAGTGTTTTTTAAAAAATATCGGCAAGTTAATTTTTGCTATCAACGTGCTCGAATACAACGTCACCATTTTCTACATAATCCCTAAGGAAATGATGTCTAATTTTAATATGTTTTCTGCGTCAATGCAAAACCGGATTCTTAGTTATATTAATAGCACTTGTGTTGTCACAAAAAATAGGAATACATTCAAGTTTAACATTGAAGTCGAGCAATTATTGTTTGAGACACAAAATTTGGGAACAACAATTACCGACAACAATGTATTCCACCTCGGTAGTTGACAAAGCAACAAAAACTTGCTTTTTTCTTTGCCAACTTACTAAGGAGTTTGAAAAGAAATGACAAGTCCCACTAGTGATTTTCCTATCTTATTTGTAGTTGGCAAAGTCAGAGTCAGAATAGTCAACCAAAGAATAATCACTACCCTTTGATAACCAAAGTCCATACTTTGACGTACCACAAAGGTACCTAAGTATGCGCTTTACGGATTTTAAATGTGATTCCTTGGGACATGATTGAAACCTAGCACACATGCAAAAACTAAACATAATATCCAGACGAGATGTTGTAACATAGAGAAGAAAACCAATCATACCTCAATACTTTTTTTATATTGACGGGCTTACCATTTTCATCTCGGTCCAAATTCACCGTCGTAGGCATTGAAGTGTCAATTACTTTGGAGTTTTCCATATTGAAGAACTTGAGTAGATCATTGCAATGCTTTGTTTGGCTTACAAAACTCCCTTCATTAAGTTTCTTGATTTGAAGATCGAGGAAGTATTTTAACTCCCGCATCATGCTCATTTCAAATTCTCCCTACATTAGCTTAGAGAATTCCTTGACCAAAGATATGTTAGTAGATCCAAATATAATGTCATCTATATAAACTTGAACTAAAATAGAGTTTTCCCGTTTATGCTTAATAAAAAGGGTTTTTAGCGGTATAAATGTTGAGACTAAGCCATTAGATTGACTTAACTCGCAAAGTTCAAATAAAAATTCCCACCGGACTTTATTATTTCCAAAGGAAATTGAAAAAAATCGAATAAACTCAAAAAGAGAGGGGAGAGAATCTAGGTACATGGTTGGTTATGAAAATTTAAGATATTAGCACCTTAAACATCTACGGTACTCCGCAGGAACCTCTTTGAAAATCTGTGTATTTTGGCTATATAAAAAGTGTATACAAAGATAGATGGTGGAGATGAGAAAAGAAATGGTTTTTTACATTTTTTCACCCGCCACGGTTGTGAACCTTTAGTGTCTATGTACCACCTTCCGTGCAATAGGGATCAGGTACTCGTAGTTCACCTAAATTGTTTTAAAACATACGTGTGTTGGTTAATTTTAAGAGAAGATACATCATCATCATATTCGAGTGGAAAACATACTTACTACCCGCGATTATTAGAAAGGAGAATTTGCATCATCTCAAAGTGGATGATATGGCTTGGACTTTAAAATCAACAAAGCCTCACTCAACACCCAAGTGGAAAATATCTCACTTCACTACATATCATGGAAGTATAGTAGCTCGTATCACTACAAGAATCGACAAAAGTCTAATCTTTTGAGAAAAAAATTTTAAAGTAAAAAGCCAAAGTGGAAAAATGGTTTGAATAATTTTAATTGACTTTTGGTCTTTCAAAAAGATGTCAAAGTATGGTTAAGTTGATTAAAGTTTGATTAAGAAAAATATTTTTGAAAATTCATGAACCTAAGTCCAAGTTTATTATGAAAGCGGTTCGAGTTTGAAAAACAAGAAGAGTTTTGAAAATGAGGGAGAGGATTTTTGAAATTAAAGAAGATAAGAGGAGATGAAGGGATTATACTAAAGCTTAAGGTAAAAGCCAAGGAAAAGAACGATCTATCCAACAAGAAGCCAACACTTGACATATGAAGTCAATGTAGAATTCTAATCCTTTGGATTAAAACTAAGCAAGAAAAATACTAAACCCGTGAGGAATGTCAAGCTTCAGATGAATTAAGTCTTCACAAAAATTGGGAAAAGTAACGACTGTATACAAAGAAATTCTCAATCATAGACAAAGCATATAATCAGAATAACCTGCACACAAAGAAAAAACAACCCAATGCTTTGGAGTAAACCCCAAGTATTTCAGACAAAATAACAACAGAGCCATAAAGTCCCGAAGTATCAAGGCTTCTAATCCTAAGTCCGAGAGATCCACAACTCCATAATGCTAAGGATAGTAACTAAGTAATCCAAGTAACTTTATAGTTTTTTTATTGTTCAAGTTGATTATTAAGTGTCTTTAAAAGAAAATAAAAGCTCAAATGAGAAAAGATAAAATGACATAAAAATAAATGCTCAAGTCAGACAAAAGAAAAATGGCATGGAATGTAAATGCTAAAATAAATGGTACAAAAAAATAAAGGCGTAAAATAAAGGCATAAAGTAAAAACACAAAGTAAATTTAGTTGTTAGTGAATTAGAAGTTAGAAGGTTAGTTGAATGACCATCTTGAAGCTTGCATTTGAGAAATCATTATAAGATTGTTAAAATTAAAGCTTCTCGACAACAAGTCTGACAAGTATATAATTCATTTCAAATTCTTAAAGCAACCACATATGATCAATGATGTTCAAATGATTCACTTAGACCAAAGTTCATGAAGTTCATTAGAGGATTGATAAGATCAATGCCTCCTAACAATGAACTTTAAAGTTATTTGATTAAACGTTACAATTTAAACATACTTGGGCTTGCAAACATAAGTTAGGACCATGAATAGTCATTTTTTGAATCGAGACAAATTTAGCGCTATGTTAAGGAATCATAGGTGGACTTATGTAGAAGTCACACTTACTTTGAGGCCGGTCAATAACTATCTATGTACCAACATGTTAGAGAAATCATATGTAGATCATTCTCCAAAAATATGTAGCACAAGTAAAAACAAGAAAGGGATAAGATGAAGAGGGATGTGATGTATCAGGTGAAATTAGGGTCTCAAATATCATCAACATCATTCATCCATATTGGTGGATTTCGTTTTTCAACCTATCAACAGATCCAATAAGGTTGAGGAACTTGTCCCAAAATAACACCCAAATCAAGACCAAACAAAAATCATAAAAATATATTTAATAGAACAATATTTAAATGATTAATAAAAGGGATATAATTGGTAAAATACACAAAAATGTGTTAAAACACCAAATAAAAATTCTAAAAAAATATCATAAGTCAAACATGAGTCAATAAGTGTTGACAAAAATTTTCAGAAAATTTTAAAGTCAAAAGCTATTTTTAAAATTTATAGAAATAAGTAGAACAAGCCAAAATTTGTGAAAAATAGTAAAATCAAAAATAAAAATAAAATTAGGTCACCAATATTTGTCAAAAGGTCAATGGATCCTTCCTTAATTTTTTCAGAATTTAAAAATCAAGAAAAGTATTTTTAAACAATTAAAACAAATCAAATAAAGTGAAAAATTATAAAAAATACTAAATCATAAAATAAAATTGTGAAAAAATAGAAACCAAAAAGAGAAAAATCAAAAGTATTTTTGAGAATTTTTGAAGAATTTTAGAAGTTGAAATGAATTTTTTATGATTTTTGAAGTTTAAAATAATAAAAATATAAAATCAGAAAATAAAAATAAAACCAAAAAGATGTAGACCATTGGATCAATTTCAAAACATGTTAGTAAGATAATCAAAAGGACCAGACGTGTTGTGCATGATATGGACATTAGTGAATAAACCATCGATTCATTTATTTAAAAACAAATTTTGAAAAAATGTGTGGTATCATGTCATTGGTTGAGAGATGACACGCTGGTAATCATAAACCTCTAGCCACGCGCAAACTGCAGATCTCACAAACTGTAAAATCAGGAGCTCATACCAGTACCATTCGCTTTGTCTCTTCAAAACGATTTCAATGGTACCCTCGCGAAATTTTTTTTTAAAGTGTAGCTCAGTCGATTTGTTAAAAACCAGAGAGTTTCGAAAATTTTTGAAATCGAAAAGATATGCATCAAATGCACCGATTGATCAAAATTAAACCATCAGTAAGCATCAATGAGCATCATATACCATTTAAGTAGTTTGAGTTAGAAGAATTGATACCTTAAACTACCTGAACGAAGTATGAAGAAATTGCTCTAAAACATGACTTAGCTAGCTCGATTTAGAGCACTACAAGACTTGGTTCTTCTTCTGTTAGCTTCAGTGAAGTTCAAGGATGAAGAATGAACAAATAAATTGGGTTTAAAAGAGCTCTAAAACCTAATTTGAAGTTGCATAATTGAGAGGTTTGGAGGAAGTTTGATAGAGGTTTTTTGGCTCTCTAAAACTGGGGAAATGAATGAAATATCATCCTCTATTTATAGGGAAGTGAATGATGATGAGAAATGATAGGAATTATGAGTAAATCGTGCAGACCAAGCCAACGATGACCATGTCAAACGTGTGACTTAAAATGCATCAAAATGACCTCATACCAAGTGCAATTCTTATCAAAATGCATCAGGGAAATTAGCTAAACATGTTTAGCACCTAAACTTTGAGTAACTTGACCTGTAATCCAAGTTTACTCATGGTAAAAATTCTTACTTGAGGCAAAAACAGATTCCATAGAGCCAACTTCAATAATGCATAGATTACTACCAAGGGACCTTAATTAGATGAATCTTGAAGCATTTGAAAGACAAGGTCATAATCTTTACAATGTGCCAAGAAAGACTCCATTTGGATAATTGAGCTCGAAGTTATGTCCTTTTGAAATCGTGAAAACCAAACTAATTTTTGTACTTAGAAAAATTTCTAAGTATAGAACTCCAAAGTGACCTATAATGTTCTTCAAAATTACATGATCTTCTACTAAAAATTTGATCTTGATATCTGAAGATGACATGAAGTAAATCTCTTGAATTAAATTATGGAATTGAGATCACTAAAAAATTCTAAAAATAGAAAGAGTTATGGTCTTTGGAAGATGATGAATAAATTTTGGGAAATTCACAAAAGACCTATAATTGTTTCAATTCTTTAAGCATCTTAAAGTCTTTCATATTGAAACAAAGTTGTAGTAGACATCCCAAAGATTATTGTGAAAAAAGATTGGGCTCAAGGAGATAAAAATTGACCAACTTATGATCATTTGAAGTCAAACCCTAAGACTCAAAGTCTTTTCAAGGAGACTTGTAATCTTTCTCAACCATTAGTGATCTTACATTCAAAATTAACCTTAGATTCCTGAAGAAAGCTTGTTAATTACCCTTTAAATAGAATCATGGATTTGGAGTCAATCAAAATTCTCAAAAAATGAAAAAGATATGGTCCTTAGAAATCAAGAAACCATAGCTCAGAGAGTGTCACAATTACTTGAAACCCCTTTTAACTTTTGATGATTTTTCTTGCACAATTAGATATTGTCATGTGAAGAGAGGTTGTTATAGATGATGATAATAATCCATAGAAAAAATAACCAACTAAAAATGTTGAAAATTGAGAGTTATGCACATGTGATCCCTGAATCAAGCATTTGCTCAATTAGGTCCAACTTGTTGAACCAGCCTTGAATCTTCTTGAACATTCTTGGCAAAATAAAGCACGATGGATCATAATAGGCATTAGAATGATGTTGTATTGAAGAATACTCAAAGATGGAGCTTAATTCTCAAAGAAACTTCTTGAAGAAGGCATGGAAATAAACACATGAACCTATGAATCTTCTTGATGAAGGCCACCACCAACATTGAGAAGAAGTTGACCTAAATAAAGTGAGGGAGCTCTTTGGACCATAAATATTTAGTGTAATAGACATAGCCTTGAAGCTGGATCTCTTACAGCCCATTGAAAAACCATTTGACTGAGGACCACCCCTCAAACCCTAGGTTAGATGGTGAGATGAATGCAAATGTGTCATCACCAACAATATGAACATTTAAAGAGACATATATACATATTTTGATGTTAGTTAAAAGAAAACATAAACAAGATACATAATTCAAGGTGCTTGGTGATCCCTCAAGAGCAAACTTAAATATAGGATGAAATAGAAAGGGAAAACCAACCCTAATGTGTGATCTTGATGTATTGATAATATGAGATGATGAGGGATCTTAGAGGAAATAAATTGGGGTATAACAGCTGCCCTTATTTAAGTGTCTTCTATCCGGAGATATGAAGGTCAAAATCTTTGTCTCGACGCGATTGAAGATACTTAAATATATGTAATACGGTGGGAGAACTGACTTTTGGTTTTGCGTTTTATCACAAATGTTACAGATAGCAAGAGTCGCCACCGACTTTTCTTTTATCCAATAAGGAATGGGTGAAAAGAACAGGAAATACCTTCGAGATTTTCTTGAGTTTGGGGGGTAGATTATGAAAAGGAAATATGTTAGCACCCTTTTCATTCGTAGTTATCTACGGGCTCTTAATCGCCAGCTGACTTTGAAAATGCTTTGTAATTGTGATTAAAAAATATTTAGAAATGCTAATGGTAAGGCGAATTTTGTAATGATTCTTGAGAACACATACAAAGTGTTTGTTTGAAAATATTTTTGAAAATGTTTGTGTAAAAAAGATGTTTTTGTTTTGTTTGTGAGCAAATGATTAGGAACTATCTACCTACTCAAGGTCTTTACTGTACTTTTCCTCCTCCTTTAGACAGTGGTATCCGTACCATTAGTTAGTAAGAAGCCCTATCGTCGGATGTGAATGGACAGACGCGGGTCATCGTAAAGTCATTGAACACAACTTATAGGGGAGCTTTAAAATTTCGTTATGGGACTAGATCATTTACCTAAGGAAGCATTGAAGGGGTCATCAAGGGACTACGATCTTTTTAATTGATTATCTTTGCTAAAGCGTCCCCACGTACGAGCGACATCACTATTTTTATCGAAGGAAACAAGGGAGGTTACTCTAGAAGAGCTCATGTGCAAAGTGATTCATGATTCAGTTATTTTATCTTGTATTAGGTTAGCTACTGATTCGTTATTAGTCTTTTCATGCAAACCCTAATTACAAATCAATAGTATAGAATATAGTAAAGCGATAAATGTACGGAAAATAAAATTCTACACTATTACAAACCTTCGGGAATGGGTGGTACAAGTAATAAAACTGTGGGAAAAGTAAAACCCTAATTAACTATTAAAAACCATGAGCAGTTACAATAATGATTAAAAAAACGTGAAAAGAGTAAACTACGCGAAAAATATAAAATAAATAAAAGAGGAAGGAAATTGTTTTGGTGATTTTTTTATAAAAGATTTGATGATTAACCTAAAACATAAATTGATTTTAATTAATTAAAACCTAAAAACCCTAATTAATTTTAATTTGAAAACAAATAATAAATTTTATTAATTAAACAAAAAGTAAACCCTAATGTTGATTAGGGTTTGTGAAAAAATTAATTGATAAAAAATGCTTTTAGTTGGATGAATTTAGAGTTTTTAAGTGAAAATAGTAAGAAAATAAGGGTTTTAAAAAAAGTTACGAGGGTTGGGAGTTAAACCCACACCCTCTACCCTTTCAATCAGCACCTTAATCACCAGGCCAGACGCACGCCTGTGTCAAAGGACATAAGCCAATGCGCTTTGTACTCAATCCTACAAAATTTGGGAAATAATAAAAAAGAGCAAATAGGGTAATGCCTTAGCGCGCGCGTTTCAACCGCTGAGGCGGTAATACATTTGTTCATTATAATGAAACAATGCATATATAATATAGAAACCGTTCACGAACCGGAGAGACGCTGGAGCCCTAGCTCCGGTCGGCTTCTCTGGTAGCTCTTTTTACCAACTTGTAAAAATCAAAGACGTTAGCAAACCAAAAGGACCCTACCCCCCTAAATCGAGGGTTGCGAGTTCAATGAGACGGTAGTTTTGGACCACAAATTAATGGTTTGAGAGGCATAATGAAAAAAATATGGATCAGACCAAACATGGCAAACCACAATTTCGATTACATGGCCACCCTATGATAATTCAATTATGTACAAACACATCTCAGAAACGTATTAATGACATTATTATGACTTAAAACAAAATGAAAATCAAAGTATGATTTTTGAAAAAAATCATGGAATCAGAGATGAATGCATGTGAGTTTCGTGAGCTTTGGACCATCAAACTTGGTCAATTCTTATTCTGTATGATTATAGGGAGTGAAAGGAGTGGCTTTTTTGTTTTGGACACGGTTGTGATAAGGATTTGAAGGTTGCCCTAAACTTGAACAATTTTTGAGTTTTTGGAGGTGATTCTTGGACAAGGGTATTCGTGGCCTTTTGTGTCCGAATGAGTGAGGTTAAATAGAATGGAATTAGGTCAAAGATATGGGCTTGGACCTTTGTTGTTAAGACTTGTATTTTTATCTTATTTATTTTGAATTATTAATGAAAAAATAAAAAATAATTCAAATAAAATATATCAAGGGGTAAATGAACAAGATCTGAGGTGTATAAGGAGTGTAATACACGCTTGGATTCTTAACCAATGGCCCAATAGCCCAAAATATCAAGTTTTCTCAATTTGAACTTCATGCACTTGCTTAAAATTCCCCATCTTGTACTAGCCATAACTCTCTCAGTTTTCATCTTTTTAAGGCGATCTTAGAATTTTCGGAAATCTCAAGATGTCCTCTTCAATCCCTATGTTGATCATTTTTACTTTTGGAGACTTTATCGTGGGTAAGTTACCTTGACAAAATGTGTCTTTTTGTTGACTTTTGAAATGACCATGTAATGTATTGGCTCATATCTCTCAAATGAAGCATTTTTTGGATTTGAGCTTAGAGATTCAAAGTTATAGAGAATTGAATTTTCTTCAAAATGAGATTTGGTTGAGGAAACACTCATGAAGAATTTGAAAGTTATGCTTCGTCAAAGATCAATTGACTTTCCCTAAGGGAAATCCTAATCTAGCAACTTTTGACGTTTGATGATTTGAGAGTTTTCCTTGAGGAATAATGATCAACCCTTGATCAAATGATGATTGTGACTTCAAAATCTTGATGTTGACCAAAAATCTTGAAGTTTGTTTGTATGTTGACCACAATTGACTTTTTGTTCAATACACTTGATTTTCAGTCATCTGAGTAATTGACTGAGCAAACTTGTGATGCAAGGCATGAAACTTGGTATGAGCATTCTTTGAGACCTATAAGAAACCATGGAAACCACTTTAGGCCTTAGAAAACCAAACATCCTTGGGAAAAATGAAACCCTAGTTGTAAGTCCATTGCTTAGGAGGAGAATTTGTCTGATCAATTCTTGAGCAACCTTGAGCATTTGAGAACCCTTAAGAATGTCTTGAAGAAAATAAGAGGGAAAATTTTTGGGTACAACAACTTCCCCTGTTCAATCTTATTAAACTTGAAGTGTTAGATTGGCCTGTCCACCATTCGTGATCTAAAGGTAGAAGATGATTGAACACCTAAGTGCCTAGAAATTTGCACTCGCATGTGCAGGAGATAAAGTTGTTGGTTGATGATATTACTTAAATGGGCTTAAAGATTCCATTCGGAGAGGTGAAAAAATTTCGTTGGAAATGGGCTTATAGACGCCATCCAAGATAAGTGTTGATAGAGGTATCAGAATGAGTCTACGCTCGACTGTATCTGAAGAATGCTTTCTAGAATGAACCTCTAAGAAATGTGTTTAAGTAGCTGCTTGTCAGATTTAGTCTTTGAGGGAGATATTTGTTATGTAGATAGTCGCCCCGTCCTGTTTTGAGAATTGATTTACAGTCCGCTTTTGTTGGTAAACCCGGTCATGTTGATAGTTTCCCCGTCTTGTTTCGGGCGTTAATTTTTTGCCTGGTTATAAAGATAGTTTCCCCGTCCTGTTTTAGGCGTTAATCTTTGCTCGGTCGTATAGACAATTTCCATATCTTGTTTTGGGAATTAATCTCTAACCTGCTTTCTTTAGCGAACCCATCCTATATTGGGAATTCATACCGCCTGGTCGTACAGATAGTTTCCTTGTCTTATTTCGGGAGTTAATCTTGGACCTAGTCATACAAATAGTTTCCCTGTCTTGTTCTGGAATTAATTTGTGACATGTTCGAGAATTATTGATGATATCTGTTTGTTTGTAGAATTTTACGTGGAAAGCTAAAAAGTTAGCTATATGCAATGTTATGATGTATGTAATACACCGCGTAATGATGTTCTCAAAGTAAATGAGGGTGTAATATGTCTGTCGTATGCGTATGCTATGATTCTTGTAAATTATGCATAAATGTGAGATGTCGTTGAAGCGTATTGGTAGCTTTGTATAACATCTACGATTGGGAAGATAAATCCCTGGCTGCTGCTGGGAATGGAGACAATAATTCTTCCATCTTGTTTAGAATGTTTCTGCTGGGAATTCCTTCTTTCTATTTGAGGATACTCTGCCGGGGAATGTTGACTTCTGTTCTGGGAGAAGAGTTGAAGAACCATGGTCCTTCATTGCTCAACTGAGGGAATTTATTTCTTATATACCCTGACTGGGGATAAAAGAGATGGATAACTTTCGTAGGTGCTGTCTGACCGGATTTTCGATATGGATGATGACTCGTCTGGAGAGGATAACATTAAATGATATCTGGTCCGGTTTCAGATTCCGTAGAAACTCTCTGAGGATAGTAGCCTGGTCTATCCTTCACTAGAGAGAGGAATTTTGCCGGTGGTTTGTAGTAGTCAGAGAAATAAACTCAAGCTGGAGAGACTGAATTCTATTGGGGAAATAAACCCTGCTGAAGAAATATACTCCGCTAAGGAAATAAACCTTGCTGGAGTAGTATATTCTGCTGAGGAAATATGCCCTGTGGGAGAAGAGAATTATGCAGGTTTTTTTTTTATAGTTTTAGAGAAATAAACTCAATTGGGGAAGATAATTTCTATGAACTGTGCTGATGACATAATCTCTTATGAGGATTGGGATTCCTTAGGTTGACGATATTGCTGGGGAAAAGATCATATTCCTTTATCCACTAGGGGAATCTGCTGGGGAGTATGATTAGGTTAATTATTGGAAGATGCCCCAATTCCTGTCTTGAAAGCATATTGGACTTGCGGAGAATGTATCTTTGTTGAAGATTAGCTTGTGAAGATAGCTCTGTGGGGAGATCTGTGGGAATTCGTAGGTGACTTGGGGGCTATCCGAACTCCTGGAGTCTTTAGCAAAAGGATATTCATGTTTTTATGCATATATTTGTTAATAGTAATCATATTCATATCCATATGTTCATTCAATTTAGTCACTGGATGTTTTTGCAAACAAAACAGAAAACAGAAAAACAAAATTTTAACTTTGAAATGGTATTTGTATTGATAATTTTCCTATAAACAGGCGATTTTGTTCGAAGAGACGAAAATCCTAGTAAGAGAAAATCGTCATGAAATGAAAAGAGTATAAAGTAAAACAAAGAAAAATAACTATGTGGAAATAATCTCGTCGGGTTTCAACTCTATTATTGCCCCTATGTCTTTGAGCATCTCATCCCTTGTTGTCGGAAGAAGTTGATTGAATTAATATGCACCATTCGAACTTGACGTTGGTAATAAAGGTGGATGTAAGTGATCCAACGGGACATAGTCGTATGCTTTAATCCTTAATTTTTTCCTAGACCTCCCTTTCAGGTTTTCATCCCAACGGGATACCCTTTTTTGGCCAATCTGCCTTTTCAGGTTTTTGAATTCTCGGGTGTATAATCTTTATATATATCCCTAATTTTTGTCCGAACCTTTTTGGTTCACCGGAGTGCCCTTATTTTTTCCTAGGCCAGTCAACCTAGCGGGTCTCTTTCATGCATAATATCTTTTGACTATGTCTGCATTCATAGGGTGCAGAAATCTTCACCATCCATGGTGGTAAGTATCATAGCACCGCAGAAAATATCTTTTTGATTACAAATGGTCCTTCGTAGGTGGGAGTCTATTTTCCCCTGGGATCTCCTTACGGTAGGATGATGCGCTTTATTACCAAGTCACCAGCCTTATATATCTGATGCTCGACTTTCTTGTTTAAGTCTTTGATCATATGCCTCTGATACATCTGACTGTGACAGACAACTGCCAACCTTTTCCGGTCAATTAAGTTCAAATGGTCCAGCCTAGTCTGAATCCATTCGTCTTTGTCTAAATTTTCATCTTTCATAATTCTTAAAGAAGGAATCTGAACTTCGACAGGTAGGACAACCTCCATGCTGTAGACTAGAGAGAATGGGGTTGCCCTAGTTGATGTTTGAGCTGAAGTGTGATAGCCATGAAGAGCAAATGGTAACATCTCGTACTAATATTTGTACGTCACCGTCATCGTTTGTATAATCTTCTTGATGTTCTTATTGGCAGCTTTCACTGTGCCATTCATCTTTGGTCGATACAGAGAAAAATTATGGTGCTTGACCTTGAACTGCATGCATATTTTCGTGATCATAGTGTTGTTGAGACTGGTACCATTTTATGTGATAATCCTTTTGGGGATGCAATATCGACAGATGAGATTATGCTTAATAAACCAGGCCACAACATTCTTTGTAACAGAGGTAAATGAGGCTTCTTCAACCCACTTGGTGAAATAATCAATGGCGACATGGATGAAACGATATCCGTTAGAGGAAGTAGGCTTAATTTCTCCAATCATATCAATGCTCCACATTTAAAATGGCCAAGGAGCAGTCAAGACATTCAACAGAACCTGAGTCACTCGTACTTTGTCAGCATAAATATGGCATTTGTGACAAGTTCTTGAGTGGTGGTGATAGTCAGTTTCCATGGTTGACCAATAGTAACCCGCTCTCAAAATATTCTTAACCATCGTATGTCCACTATAGTGAGTACCGAAGATACCTTCATGCATATCTCCTATAATCTTTTCAACTTCCTTCTTGTCTATACAACGAAGCAGAGTCGAATCATGGTTGCGCTTGCACAAATTTTCGTTGCTCAAGAAGAACTTAGCAGAGAACCTCCATAGGAATTTCTTGTCATTAACAGATGCCCCCTCGGGATATTCTTGGGCCTCGAGGTATATTTTCACTTCATGAAACCAAGGCGTCTCTTCTACTTCGTCAGTATCAACTTTGTAACAGTGTGTCGGTTCGTCTAGTTTCTCAATGGTAATTCGAGGAGCCTCATTGTCTCATATGACTTTGAACATAGAAGATATGGTAGCCAATGCATCTGTCAGTTAGTTCTCTTCTTGTGGGATGTGTTCAAAAGTAATTACCTCGATGTATGGGTCTAAGGTCAACACATGTTCCCGATAAGGAAGGAGATTCGGGTGCTTCGTATTCCATTGTCCCTTAATTTGACTGATCACCAAAGTCGAGTCCCCGTATACATCCAAGAACTTGATTCATAGATCAATAGTAGCTTTGATACCCAGAATGCACGCTTCGTATTCAGCCATGTTATTGGTACAGTCAAAGAATAATCTGGCGGTGAAGGGCGTTTGGCAACCCTTAGGGGATATGATCAAAGCACCAACTCCATTACCAAGCGCGTTAGAAGATCCGACAAAAACCTTAGTCCATCGAGATCCTGGCTCAGGTTCTTCACTATCCGTAACTAACATGATATTCTCATTCAGGAACTCGAAATTCATAGACTGGTAGTCGTATACAGCTTGATGAGCTAAATGATCTTCCAGTACACTTCCTTTGATTGCTTTCTGAGTGGTGTACTGAATGTCGTATTCTGTCAAGACCATTTTCCATCGGGCTATCCTTCCAGAGATAGCTGGCTTCTCGAATATGTATTTGATGGGATCCAATTTAGAGATCAACAAAGCAGTATGGGTCAACATATACTGTCTTTGTCAGTGAGCAGCCCATGCCAAAGCACATAAAGTTTTTTCGAGCAGTGAGTATCTTATTTCACATTCGGTAAATTTTTTCCTAAGGTAGTATATTGCATACTCTTTTCAACCAGACTCGTCATGTTGGCCCAGTACACACCCCCATTGAGTTCTCTAACACTGTTAGGTACATAATTAGAGGTGTTCCTTCAACTGGTGGCATCAGAATTGGAGGTTCTTGTAGGTACTCCTTGATCTTGTCAAAGGCTATCTAAAAGTCGTTGTTCCACTTTACTACCTAATCTTTCTTCAACAACTTAAAGATTGGCTCACAAGTAGCACTCAAATGAGAAATGAATCGAGCAATGTAATTTAATCGTCACAAGAAACCTCTGACTTCCTTCTCATTACGGGGAGCATGCATTTCTTAAATAGCTTTGACCTTGGCGGTATCAACTATGATATCTTTACCACTAACAACAAGACCTAGTAGTTTACTAGACCTCACCCCAAAGGTGCACTTCTTCGGATTCAACCTCAGCCTATACTTCTTCAACCTTTCAAACAGCTTGTGTAAATGGTCAAGATGTTCTTCTCCATTCTGAGATAAGGCTATCATGTCGTCAACGTAGACCTCTATTTCATGATGAATCATGTCATGGAACATAACTACCATAACATGCTGATAAGTAGTGCCAGAATTCTTTAACCCAAAAGGCATAACCTTGTAACAGAAAGTGCCCCACTGTATGATGAAGGTTGTTTTCTCCATATCTTCAGGTGCCATCTTGATCTGATTATAGCTAGAGAAACTGTCCACGAAGGAGAATACCTTGTGTTGAGCGGTGTTTTCAACCAGAACATCAATATGTGGAAGTGGGAAGTCATCTTTGGAGCTCGCCCTATTCAAATCCCTATAGTCTACACACATACGTACCTTGTAGTCTTTCTTCGGTACCGGTACCACATTTTTTACCCATTGAGGATATGAGGTAACATCCAAGAAGCCCGCATTGAGTTGTTTCATAACCTCAGCCTTGATCTTCTCTGACATCTTAGGACGCATGCGACAAACTTTTTGTTTGATTGGAAAACAACCCTCTTTCATTTTTAGAAGGTGAACCACAATATCAGTGTCGAGCCCTAGAATGTCTTCATACGACCAAGCGAAGATCTCAACATATTCATGCAACATCTGAATCAATTTGTTCTTGAAATTGTCCTCTAGGTTGTCCCCTATATTAACTTCTTTTCTGTCTACTTTAATACCCAAGTTCACAACTTTAACTGACTCTTCATGTGGTTGAATAGACTTTTCCTCTTTCACCAACAATATGGAAAGTTCTCAAGGTATTTCACAATCTTCCTCACCTTCTTCCTCGACTTGCTAGATAGGATTTTCAAAGTCATAAGTGTCAATAGCACAATCGTTATCAACGGAATCCAGAGTGGATGTGGATTTGCAATGTATTGTGGGTGCGTGGAAGAACACATAGTTATTTGAAAGTGATAAAAATAAAAAGAAAGACAGGGAGCACAAAATTTGAATGCAAAATGTTCAATTCTTTATTAAATGAAAACGTGTTTATGAAATGACAACCCTTAACAAATGGATTGTTGTGCCCCGGGTAAGACACATGGCTTAAAGTCATTATTTTAAATATTACATAACCAAACTTTGAAAGAAATAAAAACATAAATTAACTATTACTACTGACTAAAGGAGACTGAAATAATGTCTTCAGTCCTCTAATTACTGATCATGTTGCCTATGGTAGGAAAGATCCGGCTGTCAAGGTCATAATCAATGTATGCATATCCTATTACGTTGACTCCGTTATTGCTGACATGAAATAGTGGTCTTGCAGCACGAGTGCAATGAACATCCCTTTGAGCCTCTGCAGTGAACCCCAAACAAAACTTTTCAAATTTGTACAGAATGTCCGGATGTTGACCCCAAGTAGTACAACCATCGTCTTCTACGATAGCTCTAGCATCCTTCAAAGAAGCCATTCTGGGAGGAACCCTGGTGACTTTCGGAATGGAAGAAACGTCTTCAGTAGCGATTGGAGGGATAACTTAAAAAGTCTGATAGGGAGTCTCAATGAATTCTCCATCCATCTCTAAGTACTGGAACAAGTTCAAATGACTAACCATATACTCTTCTTCGCTATAGACTGTAACGACTTTTCTATTTAGGGGATACTTAAACTTCTGGTGTAAGGTTGAGGTAACTACTCCTGACCCATGGATCCAAGGGCGTCCCAGTAAGCAAGAATACACAGTCCATATATCCATCACGTAAAAGGTAGATTCGAAGAACTTTGAACCTACCTTGATCGGAAGATCCACTTCTCTATGTACCATCCTTTTCGAACCATCAAAGGCTCAGACTATAATATCATTGGGTTTCAGCACAACCCCTTCATAATCAAGCCTGTCAAGCGCACCCTTTGGTAAGACATTCAGCGAGGAGCCCGTATCAACCAATACATGAGTTAAAATAGTTCCCCTGCATTCAATGAAGACATACATGGCCTTGTTGTGGTTCCTTCCTTTAGGGGTCAAATCAGCATTAGAAAAACCTAACCCATTGTAGGTCGTTAAGCTAGCAACATAGTTCTCAAATTGATCGGGAAAAATCTCGTGTGGCACGTGAGCAGACTTCAAGAATTTCACCAAAGCTTGTGCATGAGCTTCAGAACATAGTAACGGAGATAACATGGAGATTTTGGATGGGGTATGCCCCAAATGTTCAACAACCTTGTAATCTCTTTTACGAATGATCTTTAATACCTCCTCCAACTCTTGCTTGGAGGTGTCTTCAATTTCAACTTCTTTAGGTGCCTCCATTTGGGGGGGCTCCGTTATTTGCTCTTTACCCCGAGCCTCAGTAGTTGAGTTGATAGCGGTAACTTTAATTGGCGTAGCAACAGTCTTCAGAGATATTTCCGGGGAGAAAACCCTTCTGCTTCTAGTAACATTACTAGTCCCATCAATGTTATTAATGTCAGGATCAACAACTTCAGTACCTTCATTCTCTTTAATCGGTAGCTCTTGCTTGACGCCATGGTAGTAGATGTCAGATCCATAATTCCACGCGATAAATTTGTCTAAAGAGTATGGAATAGGTCCAGGTGTGGTGATTATCAGAGGAGCAACTTTAGGATTTTTAGTGATCCTTACAGGACCCTTGGAAGTGATCCTGATAGGACTTCCAGAAATTACAGATAAATCATGAAATGGATTCTCAACAGACGGAATCTTCTCAACCAGAATTATGTGATTGTCCATTAGGCGTAGAATGCCTTCCTTCAATAACTTGCAGCCATTGGGTTAGGCTGCGCAACAGTAACATCTTTTAATACAGCCCAAAAATAAACTGGCCTACAACAGATTTTCTTTGATAATTGGGAGGGGAACCAATTCACATACGGTAGCAACATAAATAACATCACCAATAGCACTTATGCCTTTGTCATGCTTCGAAATTGGTGCATTAATTACATTCAGATTCTATGGAGGATCAAACTCAATCTCTTTATTGTCAATCATATCCTGAATTTTGTTTTTCAGGGGCCAACAATTATTGGTGTCGTGCCCAGGGCTGTTGGAATGGTAAGAACACTTCATATTTGGATTGTAACAAGGAAAGGAGGTGTTGGGATTCTGAGGAAGATTCCTTAATGTAATCAGCTCCACTTTCAGTAAATTTTGTAATGCCTGGGACAATGGCATACTGATCTTGGTAAACTGTCTTCTCGGTGCATATGACCCATGTTGATTGCCCTGTTGTTGTTGTTGTTGAACAGGCACATGATTAGAGATTAGCACCGCTCCTACAGACTTATTCCGGTCACTTCTAACACAAACCTTTTGGCGATAAACAACATTAACTTCTTTATTTCTACTAAATGTCTTCTTTATAGCACTCTAAGATGCAGCCACCTGAATCTTTCCACTCTTGATACCACTTTCGACATGTTCCCTAGTTATAATTAACTCGGTAAAACTAGATGAAGAACTTCCGATCATATGGTTAAAGAAAGGACCCGTTAAAGTACCCATGAACATATCAATCAACTCCATGTCAAATAAAGAAGGTTGCACTCTTCCAGCCAGATCTCTCCACTTTTGGGCATACTCTTTAAACCCTTCATGAGAGCCCATGGTCATACTTTGTAACTGCACACGAGTCGGTGCAAGATCAGCATTGTATTGATACTGCTTGTAAAAAGTAGAAGCTAGGTCTTCCCAAGTGTATATGTTGGTTCGTTCCAACTGATAGAACCACTCAAGTTGTGTCCCAGATGAACTTTCTTGAAAGAAGTGAACCTATAACTTTCTATCAGCAGTATGGGGTTGGATCTTCCGAACATAAGACCGCTGATGAATCTTTGGATACGACACACCATCATACTTGGCAAAGGTAGGAACCTTGAAATTATGATGGATAATAACCCCTGAGATAAGACCCAACTCTTTAAAATCCATCCCAGGTACTTTCTGGATATCCATAGAATTAAGACGATCTTCGAGCTGCTTGTACCTGTCATTAGCAGGAGGATACTGTTCGTAAGAATAGTCATCATCAAAATCTTGGCCAGAATCAAGGTTTTTATTCTCTTCAGCTTTCAAACTCTCGTCATCTTTCTCTTGGTTATAATCTTCATGTAGGGGGACCTCAAAATCTAGAGCCCTTCTCATTGGACCCTTGAATCTTCTGCCCATATTAAGAAATATTGTTGGCTTTTTAGTCTTCTTCTTATTCCCCTTTATGATGAGGGTCTTCAAATCGTCTTGACCCTTAGCTAAGTCCAAGAACATCTACTGAAACTGAGTGTTCTGAGCTTGAAGTTCTTTCATAGTTTGCTCGAGTGCCATCTTTTACTGAAATAAACAACAAGAAGATGAGAAAACCTGTCTAGAAAGTACATGTTATGTGATGATATGCATGATATGCAAATGCAAGTGAAATGTTTTCAAGGACCTTTACGGGATTTAAATTTGTTTAAACAAAAGGAAACAAAATAAATTTTAGTAAGAAGCTTAAATTATAATTGCTTTCTAGGCTTATAATGACAATAAAAGAGTTACAAAGAAGCAAAATACGAATTCAAGTCTCCCATGGACGCTTCCTCTTAGTTTTGACATATGCACTAAGGATTTTTTCCTCTTGGATTCATTTCATCAGCTCCATTACTTTCTTCTCACTAGCATAGAACTGAGCCTAGAAGGTATCTCTTTCTTCCTTGAGCTGAATCCATGACTTTTGTAGTTCTTCAAAGTCAGTATGCATATCAGGATGAAGAGCGGTATGAGAAATATCCCCTTCTACAATAGGCTCTATGATCACTAGTAGGATATCATGATATAACATTTTAAGATTCTGAGCACGAGACAACACCCATATGAGGTAAGGCTCTAGAGGAATAGAATTCTTGTGTCCCAAAGACTTGATATCACTCTTGGTGACCATTCTCTGAGAACTTATAAACCTTTGATGGTAATTTTGAGGATCGTTCTCATAGTCAAACATAATACCCTGGATGAGCATATCATGAGGATCATTCCTTCGAGCATAACCAAACTGACACAGAGCTAGAGAAGGGTTGTAAGTGATGCCCCCTCTTATACCAAGGAGTGGTACATTATGGAATTCCCCATAATGTTCAATAATAGTGACATCTACTTGAGATCGAGAACACCAATGGATATCTGCATGAGTGAGTGAAATCAACCTTTGAGACTACCTCAAACCTTGTTCATTCTTTATCAATAATCGAGGAAGGTGCGAAATAAACCACCTGGATAGTAGAGGTACGCAACACATAAGAGTTCCTTGCTTCTTCATAGTACGAGTATGGAGGGAATGCAGAACATCTCCAAGAAAAGTAGTCACCAGATTATGGATGAGAAATATTTTGATGGCATTCACATATATGATTTGGTCCGAATTAGGGAATAATACCAAACCATAGATCAGCAAAGCCAAAATATCCTCAAAAGCACGAAAATTCATGGCATCTAGAAACCACTGAACTTTCTCTATAAGAAATTTAAGAGAAAAACCCTTGACTCCATTCCTTGTTTCCCAATTAGATACAATGTCCGATCGTTTCAAAAGTAAGGCTACTGCAATGTCTTTAGGTTTCAGAACTTGCTCTAGACTGGTGAAGGGTATCTGATCCATAATAGCAACTTCAAGCAACTTAGAGAATTATTCCATTGTGGGAACCAACTGATAATCCAGGAAAGTAAAACAATGATGCTTAGGTTCAAAGAACTGGAACATAACACTCATCATGTCTTCCTAGAAATTAGTAGTAACCAAACTGAGTAGATGACCATGTCTCTTGGTGAATTGACAATTGTCAGGAACCTTTGAGACTAATTCCTCAAGCTTGGAAGGCACCCTTACGAATTTGATTCAGATGTTATTCCTACAACTGGAAGCCATGACCCTACAACGTAGAACAAAGATACATCCCCTAGATCCTTGAAATGGTTAGTCATGATGTTATGATGTTATGATGTCATGTTTGAACATATAACAAAAACAAACAAAACACACAAGAGTCTTAGGTTTATGGCTTGCAAGAGGTTCGTAGGTAAGTACCCTATGGAAGTTTAGTTAGCCCAACCTGTCCTCAAGAAGTAACCGGGTTCTAGGGATCTCAATATCACTGATTTTTTCCACAAGTTTTGTCTAGCACGATAACTGACTTGCCACAAAACAAAATCCGAGAGTCGAATCTCAATGAGCATAATATCGAGTATCAACCAACTTCAAATTGCACCAAAGCCGACTATATCACTACCTTCTAATTTCTAAGTTGGGTCAATTAAGTATCTAAAGGTCAGCTAGTGCTTATAACACTATCCGACAACCTAGTATTCTCCCCGACTGACTCGAGGGACACCAATACAAACCAATGTGTAGCACTAATGTAGCCATCACTTCAAACATATTGGTATATGCCATATATTTTCCATGATTTATTGCTACTTACCTAAAATTCCCCCAGATCCGGGTGTAGGATCTTTGCAAGAAAGTAAACCTGAGCAACCCTCAAATGTAAAGCATACCAGGCAAACAAGGAAAGAATTTAAAAGTGATATAACTCTAAAGGTAACCTGTCTTTTTAGTAGTTCCCCAGGAGAGTCTCCAATTCTGTAACACGATGGGAGAACTGACTTTTGGTTTTGCGTTTTATCACAAATGTTGCGGATGGCAAGAGTCGCCAATGACTTTTCTTCTATAAAATAAAGAAAGGGTGAAAAGAACACGAAATACCTTCGATATTTTCTTGAGTTCGGGGGGTAGATTAAGAAAAGGGAAGGTGTTAGCACCCTTTTCATCCGTAGTTTTCTACGGGCTCTTAATTGCTAGCTCACTTTGAAAATTCTTTGTGAACGTGTTTGAAAAATATTTAGAAATTCCAAAGGTAAGGGGAACTTTGTAATGATTCTTTAGAATGCGTATAAAGTGTTTTTTTGAAAATATTTTTGAAAGTGTTTGTGTAAAAAAGATGTTTTTGTTTTGTTTATGAGCAAACGATTATGAACTATCTACCTACTCAAGGTCTTTATTGTACTTTTCCTCCTCCTTTAGATATGGCTATCCGTACCATTAGTTAGTAGGAAGACCTATCATTGGATGTGAAGGGACAGGCGCGGGCCATCGCACAATCATTGAAGAAAACTTGTAGGGGCGCTTTAGCAATTTCGTTAAGGGACTAGATCATTTACCGAAGGCAGCATTGAAACGGTCATCGAGGGACTACGATCTTTTTAATCGAGGGTCTTTGCTAAAGCTTCCCCATGTACGAGGGACATGACTGTTTTTGTCAAAGGCAACCAGGGAGGTTACCCTAGAGGTGCGCGTGTGAAAAGTGATGCATGATTCAGTTATTTTATCTTGTATTAGGTTAGCTATCGATTCATTATTAGTCTTTTCATGCAAATCCTAATTTCTAAGCTATAGTAACGAATATAGTAAAGCGATAAATGTACGGAATAAAAAATTCTATGCTATTACAAACCTTCGAGAATAGGCCATAATTAACTATTACAAACCATGAGCAGTTACGATAATGATAAAAAAACTAGAAAAGAGTAAACTACGCGAAAAATGTAAAATAAATAAAAGAGGAAGGAAATTGTTTTGGTTATTTTTTTATAAAAGATTTGATGATTAACCTAAAACTTAAATTAATTTTAATTAATTAAAACCTAAAAACCATAATTAATTTTATTTTGAAAAAAATAAGAAAGTTTATTAATTAAACAAAAACTAAACCCTAATGTTGATTAGAGTTTGTGAAAAAATTAATAGATAAAAAATGGTTTTAGTTTGATGAATTTAGGGTTTATAAGTGAAAATAGTAAGAAAATAAGGGTTTTAAAAAAAGTTACTAGGGCTGGGTGTAAAACCCACACCCTCTACCCTTTCAATCAGCACCTTCACCACCAGGCCAAGCACGCGCCTGTGTCAAAGGACAGAAGCAAATGCGCTTTTTACTCAATTATGCGAAATATGGTAAATTATGAAAAACATAGGAAAAGGAAGTGATCAAACCCACACCTTGATAGGGTAATGCCTTAGCGCGCACGTTTCAACCGTTGGGGTGGTAATACATCCGCTCATTATAATGAAACAATGCATATATAATATAGAAACCGTTCATGAACTGGAGAGACGCCGGAGCCCTAGCTCCGGTCGTCTTCTCCGGTAGCTCTTTTTACCAACCTGCAAAGATCAAATACATTAGCAAACCAAAAGCACCCTACCCCCATAAATCGAGGGCTGTGAGTTTAATGAGACGATTATTTTGGATTGAAACTCAATGGTTTGATATGCATAATGAAAACAATGTGGATCAGACCAAACATGGCAAACCACAATTTTGATTGCATTGGCCCTTTATGATGATTCAATCATGTACAAACACATCTCAGAAACTTATTAATGACATTAATATGACTTTAAACAAAACTAAAATCAAAGTATGAATTTTGTAAAAAATCAAGGATTGGGAGATGAATGCATGTGATTTACATGAGCTTTGGACCATCAAACTTGGTACATTATTACTATGTATGATTGTTGGGAGTGAAAGGAGTGGCTAGTTTTCCTTGGACACGGTTGTGATAATGATTTGAAGGTTGCCATAAACTTGAACACTTTTTGAGTTTTTGGAGGTGATTCTTGGACAAGGGTTTTCGTGGCCTTCTGTGTCTGAATGAGTGTGGTTAAATAGCATGGAATTAGGTCAAAGATATGGGCGTGGACCTTTGTTGACAAGCCTTGTATTTTTATCTTATTTATTTTGAATTATTAATGAAAAAAATAAAAAATAATTAAAATAAAATAGATCAAGGGGTAAATGAATAAGATCTGAGGTGTATAAGGAGCGTAATACACGCTTGGATTCTTAACCAATGGCCCAATAGCCCAAAATATCAAGTTTTATCAATTTGAACTTCATGCACTTGCTCCAAATTTCCCATCTTGTACTAGCCATAACTCTCTCAATTTTTATCTTTTGAAGGCGATCCTTGACATTTTGGAAATCTAAAGATGTCCTCTTAAAACCCTATGTTTATCATTTTTTATTTTGGCAACGTTATCTTGATGTAAGTTGCCCTGAAAAAAGTGTCTTTTTGTTTACTTTTGAAATGACTTGTAATGTATTGGCTCATATCTCTCAAATGAAGCATTTTTTGGATTTGAGCTTAGAGATTCAAAGTTATAGAGAATTTAATTTTCTTCAAAATGATATTTGGTTGAGGAAACACTTATGAAGCATTTGAAAGTTATGCTTGGTCAAAGATCAGTTGACTTCCCCTAAGGGAAACCCTAATTTAGCAACTTTTGACGTTTGATGATTTGAGAGTTTTCCTTGAGGAATCATGATCAACCCTTGAACAAATGATGAATGTGACTTCAAGATCTTGAATTTGACCAAAAATCTTGAAATTTGTCTTTATGTTGACCACAATTGACTTTTTGTTCAATATAGTTGATTTTCAGTCATCTGAGCAATTGACTGAGCAAACTTGTGATGCAAGGCATGAAACTTGGTATTTTCATTCTTGGAGACCTATAAGAAACCATGGAAACCACTTGAGTCCTTATAAACCCAAACTTCCTTGATAAAAATGAAACCTTAGTTGTAAGTCCATTGCTTAGTAGGAGAATTTGTCTGATCAATTCTTGAGCAACCTTGAGTATTTGAGAACCCTAGAGAATGTCTTGAAGAAAATGAGAGGGAAAATTTTAGGGTACAACAGCTGCCCCTGTTCAATCTTCTAAAACTTGAAGAGTTTGATTGGATTGTCCGCCATTTGTGATCTAAATGTAGAAGATGATTGAAAACCTAAGTTCCTAGAAATTTACACTCGCATGTGCAGTAGGTGATGCTGTTGGTTGATAATATTGCTTGAATGGGCTTAAAGATGCCATTCGGAGAGGTGACAGAATGTCGATGGAAATGGTCTTATAGACGCCATCCAAGATAATTGTTGATAGAGGTATCATAATGAGTCTACGCTCGACTGTATCTGAAGAATGCTTTCCAGAATGAACCTCTAAGAAAGGTGTTTAACTAGATGCATGTAAAATTTAGTCTTTGAGGGAGATATTTGTCATGTAGATACTCGTCCCGTCCTGTTTCGAGAATTGATCTACAGTCCGCTTTTGTTGGTAAACCTGTCTTGTTTTGGGAGTTCATAACACCTGGTCATGTTGATAGTTTCCCCATGTTGTTTCATGCGTTAATATTTTTCCTGGTTATAAAGATAGTTTCCCCGTCCTGTTTCAGACGTTAATCTTTGCTGGGTCGTATAGACAATTTCCCCATCTTATTTCAGGAATTAATCTTTGACCTGCTTTCTTTGGCGAGCCCGTCCTATCTCGGGAATTTAAACTTCCTGGTCATACAAATAGTTTCCCCGTCTTGTTTCAGGAGTTAATCTTGGACCTAGTCAAACAGATAGTTTCTCTGTCTTGTTCGGGAATTAATTTGTGACTTGTTTGAGAATTGTTGATGATATTTGTTTGTTTGTAGACTTTTACCTGGAAAGCTAAAAAGTTAGCTATATGAAATGTCATGATGTATGTAATGCACTACGTAATTATGTTCTCAAGGTAAATGAGGGTGTAATATGCGTGTCATATGTGTATGATATGATACTTGTAAATGATGCATGAATGTGAGATGTCGTTGAAGAATATTGGTAGCTTTGTATAACATCTACAATTGGGGAAATAAATCCATGACTGCTGCTGGGAATGGAGACAGTAATTCTTCCATCTTGTTTAGAATGTTTCTGCTGGGAATTCCTTCTTTCTATTTGAGGATACTCCGTTGGGGAATGTTGACTTCTGTTCGAGGAGAAGAGTCGAAGAAGATTGGTCGTTCATCGATAACTGGGGGAATTTAGTTCTTATATACCCTGACTGGGGATAAAAGAGATGGATAAATTTCTGAGGTGCTACCTGAACGGATTTCTGATATGGATGCTGACTCATATGGAGAGGATAAGGTTAAACGATATTTGGTCCGATTTCAGATTTTGTAGTAACTCTCTGGGGATAGCAGCCCGGACTGTCCTTCACTAGAGAGAGGAATTTTTCCGGTGATTTGTAGTAGTCAGATAAATAGAATGAATCTAGGGAGACTGAATTCTGTTGGGGATTTAAACCCTGCTGAAGAAATATACTTTACTGAGGAAATGAACCTTGCTGGAGGAATATATTCTGCTGAGGAAATGTGCCCTGCGGGAGAAGAGAATTTTGCAGGTTTTTTTATAGTTTTAAAGAAATAAAATCAGATGGGGAAGAGAATTTCTATGAACTGTGCTAATGACATAATCTCTGATTAGGATTGGGACTCCTTAGGTTGACGATATTGACTTTTTGTTCAATATAGTATATTTTTAGTCATCTGAGCAATTGACTGAGTAAACTTGTAATGCAAAGCATGAAACTTAGTATGAGAATTCTTGGAGACCTATAAGAAACCATGGAAACCACTTGAGGCCTTAAAAACCTAAACTTCCTATAGAAAAATGAAACCCTAGTTATAAGTCCATTGCTTAGGAGGAGAATTTGTCTGATCAATTCTTGAGCAAACTTGAGCATTTGAGAACCCAAGGAGAATGTCTTGAAGAAAATGAGAGGGAAATTTTTTGGGTACAACAATATAAAACAAACCCTATTTTTGGCCCTAAGATGCCATGCAATGCTTATAATTATGAACGTACAAGATGAACTCCACAAGGGTAACAAGACATCAATGGGAAAAGCAAAAAGTAAAGCCAACAGACCAAAAAGAGAGTTCGACCAGGAAAATAAATCACTAGGGAACAAAACGACTCTAGGGATGTCTATATACAGGTAAGTCCAAAATCCCGATTAAAGAATCAAAATGCATAGTTTAATTTCAACAACAGAAACTCTTAACAATGCAAGTAACAAACTATCATCGAGGTGAACAAAATGAAGAGTTACCAACTCCACTGGAGGAAAGAAACTCAACTCCATTGGAGGGAAATCAACTCCGCTGGGGAAAAGAAAACTCAACTCTACTGGGGAAAGGCCTAAATAGGAGACAAAGTATAATCAAATCAATAAATGAGGAAAAAAGCAATGGATAACAACGTTCGATAGATAACTGTGAACTAACCAATCAAAGAGGAGATAGCAAAAAGAGAGTAACATCAACTCACATGGGATCATGAATTAAACACCCACAGGAAGATAATAAAACAATAAGATAATATTGGCTTAGAGATGACGGTAAAAATCAACATCAGGACTAGTAAACGAATGATTGACATTAGTACTCATGACTAGAAACACCGGATTGACATCAACTCTTATGGCTTAGAACAAAGATTGACATCAAAACTTATGACTGGGAAAAAAGGATTGACATCAGCACCTATGGCTGGGAGCAAAGAGTTGACATCAACACTTATGGATGGGAATAAAGGGTTGACATAAGCACTTATGGCTGGGAACTAAGGATTGACATCTCCACTTATGGCTGGGAACAAAGGTTTAACATTAGCACTAATGGCTGGGAACAAAGGGTTGACATCAACACTTATGGTTGGGAACAAAGGGTTAACATCAACAGTTATGACTGAGAACAAAGGTTGACTTCAATACTTATGGCTGGGAATAAAGATTAACATCAACACTTATGGTTGGGAACAAAGGTTTACATCAGCACTTATGGTTCGGAACAAAGGTTTCACATTAACACTTGTGGCTGGGAACAAAGATTGACATCAATACTTATGGCTGAGAACAAAGATTGAAATTAGCACTTATGGATGGGAACAAAGATTGATGTCAACACTTGTGGCTGGAAACAATGGTTGAGATCAACACATATGGCTGGGAACAAAGGTTTGGCATCAGAACTTATTGCTGGAAACAACTCAACTCTATTGGGGTAAAGTCTAATGAGGAGAAAGAGATAAATTCTGAATAACGAATGATGGTGAACTACCAACTTAAGGGTGAAGGTATAAAAAACATAGAATAATAACATGTTTCCAAAAATTCTGGTATTTCACCTAGAACGGGTCTCAACTTCTTCTTTAACCAAGGCATTCCACCTAGAAAGGGTAATAAACTACTGTAAGAATCTTTCAAGAAATTGTCTTTATCATAGGAGTAAAGCCAACCTCAACAACTAATTATCTCCCATAATGAAGAGACTAACATCCATCAGAGTAAAATCTCAACAATTAACTATCTCCCATAATAAAGAGAATACCATCCATCAGAGTAAAAAAAATCTTCTCTAGCATTAACAGACTTACTGGGGAATAACATGTTGCTCAAATAGAGAGACCGCCACTTGCTTTTATGAGAAGCATTGCAATAATACGGTTGGGAAATCAATTTTGACTTCCTAGGGAAATAACAACACATTCCTGCCGAGGAGATAAAGTATTCACGTGCGAAATAAGTGCACATTATCAATCCAAGGAACACATCCTATAAGGATCAAAATAATATTGTTGTCCTGGATCACAAATTAAAACCAGGAACAAACCAGAGTGAAACAATCAACCAAGACAACACCAATAAGGAGTAAACTCTATTGGGGATCAACTTCCATCTAGATAGTGAGCTGGGTAGGAAGGCTAAAGCAAAATTATTCCATGAGGGATAACTCAGTGGGGAAATTGAAAGAATATACACTTTTTGTCTATGGTTGAGACTCTATTGGAGAGAGTATAACATAACTCTGCAAAGAGGATAATATGCCAACAAAAACATCAATGAATGCAACTGAGCAATGTATTTTAATAAAGCTATGCATGATGTATAAATGTGTGAATGTTATCATGTATATGCTGACAAAACAGATATACTACACTGGGGATAACAAGACAAAACCAACTTGGGTAAGGACAACACACAACTAAATCACATCCAAGATGAAGATTCAATAAGAGAGCAAGCAACAACTGAGGAAACAAAGTCCCACTTCCTGGATTAACTTTATTATGAAGAAACACGGTTTGAAAAATAATCAAAGCAAAATCTAAAAGAAATAAACCAAAATATCTACATCGAGATAACACCCTCCTCCAGGCTTCACCGGAGAATATTATACAGATTTCGCTAGGGAAGACAACACCACATCCTATAGGATTCAATTGGGGATTCCGTACTGACACATTGGTTATCTTGAACCTCCAGCCAACGAATTTGTAGGTTCCTGGTACTATAAAATTAGGACACGAGACCGGTACCATTTGCTTCATCTCTTCAACATGATTCCAATGGTACCTTCACAAAAAATTTATATAAATTGTAGCTCAGTCATTTTTGAAAAGAAGTTCTAAAAAGGGATTTGAAATTTCAGGGCCAAAACGTACTTCCAATTGAAAACAAGTGTTGCATCTAGAATCAGGATGATGAGAGTTTCATAACAATATAAATGTTTGAGATAATTGGTGAAGGAATCTACCTATTGAATTTAAGTTGTGGAGCTCTGAAACTGGAGTTGGCTAGCATGATTTAGGAAGTCTTAGAGCTTAATTCTTCTTCTGTTAGCTTCAATGAGGTTTAAGGAAGGTGAATTGATAAAGAAAAATGATTGAGAAAGGTTGTAAGAGAAAATTTGAAGTTGCAGAAAATTGAGTTCATTAGGAAGTTAGGCAGGGTGATTCTGGATCTCTAAGCTAGAGAAAATGAATGAGGTATGATCCTCTATTTATAGGGAAGCTGATTGAAAGCTCAATAGTGTGAAATGATGAAGTTTGGAGGGAAATCATGTGAAGTTGCAAACAAGAAAAGTGTGACTTCTAATTTGATTAAAACTCATCCAAACCTTGCGTTTTAATATCATAATCACTTCTAGAGGTTCTCTAAATATGTTTAGAAGCAAAAGTTCATAGAAAAATATGTTTAGAAGCTAAATCAAGATTTCAAATTCTGACTTTTGAAGAAACTTCAGTTTCAAGTTACCAAGTTCAAATCAATGGCACTCTTAGCTCAATGAGTCTTAGGACATGATTCTTGAAGCTTTAGAAAGATGAGATCACAAGCTTTAAAAATTTTCAAAGAATGGAATCAATTGGATTCTTGAGATAAAAATTTTGATGAGTCAAAGTTGAGAAAAAGAGGTTGACTTTTGTACTTGGAAAAATTCTAAGTTTTTTCTTCAAAAATGACTTATAACGTCTTGCATCCAAACATGGCTTTCCATTTGAAATTTTCTCTTGACAAAAACAGATGGCATGAATTATATCTCTTGAATGACATTTTTATATTTGAACCACTTAAAATCTCCAAAAAATGAGAAAGTTATGACTTGTTGAAATTGGAAAAAATTCATAAAATGACCTATAATCTTTTTCATCCTTAGGGAATCTTCCATTAATTTTCACACTTTTCACTTAAAAGAAGGGTTAAATTTCACATCTTTAAGATCAATATGGAAAATTAATGGGCTCAAGGTGATAAAAATTGACCAATTTATGATCTTTTGAAGTTACATATGGGAATTTGATGGTTTGTTTAGAGGACTTCTAATCTTTCTTCATCATTAGGTATCTTCCTCACAAAAATTCCTTGAAACTTTTGAAGTTATTTGTTTATATCCCTTTGAAGAGAAGGGTTTCTTTGTAATCACCCAAAAATACCAAAATATGAGCAAGACATAACCATTTGAAGTTCAAATCCCTAGCTCCTAGAGCAACAAAATGCCTTGGGAAACCTTTGCAATTTGGACAAACTTCCTTGTACAAATACTATTGTCATGTAAATAGAAGTTTTTGAGGATGATAAGGAGAAAACATATCAACCAAAACCACTTCCAAATCTTGAGAATTGAGGGAGATATGAATTTGTAATCAATGAAACCAAAGACTTGTCCAACTAGGTCAAACTTCTTCAATCAGCCCTTGTACCTTCGAAGTATTTTTGACAACTTGAGACATGATAAATCATAATAGACTTTGTAATTATATTATTTCAAAATATATTCAATAATGAAGCTTGAATCTAAATGAAGCTTGAATCTCAATGAAGCTTTGTTGAAAAAGGAATGGGAATAAACTCATGAACCTATGGATCAACTTAATGGAATGTGTTGTGCTTTCAACTATGATACCAACAATTAGAGAAAATATTCATTGTACTTGTTAGTTAAAAATTTAATCAATAAAAAACATAGATGATCACAAAATACAAGTCAAGGTGCTTGGTGATTCCCCATGAGCAAAGCTAAAGATAAGGAGAAGAACCAAACCCTAGTGTGATCTTGTTGTGATTGAGTTGATATGATATGATAAATGAATCTTAGGGGGAAAAATTAGGGTACAATAGCTTCCCTTATTTAAGTTTCTTCTATCTGGAGATGCGAAGCTTAAAATCTTCATGTCGACGCAATTGAAGATACTTAAATATAAAACAAGCCATATTTTTGACCCTAAGATGCCATGCAATGCTTATGATTCTGAATGCAACTGAACAAATACAAAAATTACACAAGACCTCACTAGGGATATAGTAAATAAAAACAGGTATCAAAAGAAAAACCCAACCAGGAAAATAAATCACTGCTGAACAAGAGAACCGACCATATTGGGGAATGAAGAGGTAAGATAATACCAGTGAAGATCAATATTAGGGTAAGAGATTAGTACTTGAAGATGTGAAAAACACAAGAAGGGGGGTTGAATTGTAAAACTTAAAATCAAATGCAGACAACACTGTATTTTTATCCTGGTTCGTTTGATCTCAAACTACTCCAGTCCACCCGTTAAGGTGATTTCGCCTCTCTCCAACGAGGTCTTAATCCACTATATTCAACTGAATACGCAACTACTTTAACAACTGTTAAAGACTTCTTGAGTCTAACCACAGACCGGTTTATCTCAAGGAAATTCTCTTACAGATAAATGAACAAAAGTGTGTTTGATGTTTTCTAGAAAAACTATATATCACAATTGTGATAATACACAATATTAAGCTTAAGATGAAACTAGATTGCTAGAGCTATAGAGTAAGCATGGTTGAAAGCTTTAGAAAAAATGAGAGCGTGCGTGAAGATGATTAGCTTAGGCGTGTATATGCGTGTAGAGTATTAGCCATTTCTTCTCTCACTGACTTGTTTAAATAGCCTAGGAAGAGATACGTTGTTGTCCATAAATCCTTTTCAATGCTCATAACGTTCTTTCCTTTTTGAGAAGATCTTTGTCTTGGAATAAAGCCGTTGGTAATTAATCTGTCTTGAATGCATAGTAACGTTGACACTTCAGAGTGTTCTGCTAACGATATTCAGAGTGTTCTTGGCTTTAGCTTATTCTGACGCTTCTGAGTGCTGATGACTTGGTTAGGATCTTGATCAGAGTCAGAGAATGTTATGCGCAGATTCTGTTCATCAGGCTTCAGTGTATATCACATGTTATTTGATCTTCTGATGCTGACATATCTTCTGATGTTGATGTTTATACTGATATTCTGATGTTGATTCCATCGGAGTTTCTGTAAATACACAACATAATTTTAAGTAGCATATATGTCTTATATAAATCTTATAATTAATTTAATCTTGTATTTTGTTATCATCAAAACTCTAACTGAGGGTTGTAGAATCAAACAATGTTCTAACAATCTCCCCCTTTTTGATGATGACAAAAACCAAATTTTTTCAATTAAAATAAAATAATAAAAAGTATCAGAGATTAAGGATAAAGAGGAAAAGGTATCAGAGATAAACAAATGACGAATAAAAGTTATCAGAGATAAGAAGATAAGGAATAAAAGGTATCAGAGTAACAAAGAGAAAAACTCCCCCTGAGTTTATTACTTCCCTTTAATTCCATGAGACCTTGAGCATCAGAACTTTATTGAACTTTCTTTGAGCATCAGAACTTTATTTTATCAGAGTTCATCAGATTCTTGTACCTATAATTTTTTCAGAAGAAAGAAATTCAAATATATCAGAATGTTAGAATGTTTGAGACTTATGTCTCAGTAATCCGTTATTGAAAAATATCATTCTTTCTTCCCCTTTTTGTCAGTTATCAAAAAGCACAAATAATCAGAGTTAAAATGATTAGAGCAAAAAGAGCGTTTATATAAAAAAACAGAAGCAATGATAGGTTCAGAACATAAAAAAATATTACAGACAAACATGTAAAGAAAACAAGGAAAACACAAGAAAATTCTAAGAAGAAGGTGGAAGACGTGTGAACAGAGCTTCCAACATGCTCTTGATTTGATTGTTGGTTTCCTGTTGCTGAGATACCATGTTTGCTATAGAATCAATCTTGATGTCCTGCTTATCCATCCTTTCATTCATCAGCATATCAGATCTTTTCAAATCCTCCAGAGTCTGCCTGTCAAGAGAGGAAGCTTGAGGATCTTCAGAAACAGGGTGCTTCTCAGAGCTTTCTGTAGTTTCTTCGTCTTGACCCAAGTCTTCAGCTTGAATTATCTGTTCTTTTGCAGGTTGAACTTTGGATGCTGGACGCTTTTCAGACCAAGGCGCAATGTCCAGATGGAGAACTTCTTCCTTAAGTAGCTTGCTCAGATTTAGGGTTCGAATGGCATGGTTCGTTTTCTGTCTTTTTAGGGTTTTTTACAATTTCGTTCATTTGTTTGATTTTCTTGATTTTGCTCAGATTTGTTTTCTAATCCATGGTTATTATGAATATGATGCAGTATAGGGGGTGAGAAAACTTACCTTGAGCTTTTGTTTCTGAAGGAGAGAGAGGGAGGGTGAGACGGTGGCGCTCCTTGGTGGCCAGGCGGAGGAAGAACGTGACGATGGTTTCTTTTCTGGTATCTCTGTATTTTCTTGATTTGTTTGATGATGATGACTTTCTGAGAACTTTTTCCTTTGACTGTTGATGTTTGATGATGATTTGATTCTGAAAACTAGCTTTGCTTGATTTTCTCTTCCTCTCTCTTTGTTTTGATGTTGATGATGAAGGTGTTTCTGAAACTTTTGTTGGTTAGCTTTATTACCTCTGAACCTCTTCCTTTCTCTTTGTTTTAAAGTTGATGATGAATGTGTTTCTGAAACTTGTTGGTTAGCTTATGAAATTCTCTTCTTTTTTCTTGGCTCTGATTGTTTGATGATGATGAAATTGTTCTGAGGACTTGCTTGCTTCTGACTTTTGTTAATGATGAATATAATTATGAGACTATTTTGTTTGCTTCTGATCCTCTTCTTCTTCTTTCTGGCTTGTTAATGTTAATGATGAAGAAGTTCTGAAACTTGTTACTTAGATTGTTCTAGATAATCCTGAGTTGGTAGGCTTGAAGGTTTTTGATGATTTGAACTGAGTTTGTATGCTATGTTTGAAAGTTTTTTGGCTACTTGTTTGTCTTGGAAGTTTGTTATGTTCAGTTCGGATTTTGTTTGTGTAGTTGGGCAGGTTGTGATTTGTTTGAGGCAGCTTGCCTTGTGGTTTTAACAAGGCTTGTGGTTTGACAGGTTTTTGAATTTGGCTATGCAGATCTGTTTTGGTTTGGCCTATGTGTTTTGAGCTTGGCTTAGCTATGCAGGTTGTTTGTGTTTTGTATTTTGACAGGTTGGCTTGGTTGTGGTTTTGTTTGGCCTTGTTGAGCTTGTGGTTTGAGTAGTTTGGTTTAGTTTTGAGGAGTTTGTTTTTTTCAGTTTGAGATGCAGGCTTGCAGTTTGAAATGCAGGCTTGCAGTTTGTTGTTTGCAGATTTTGGGCTAGTTGCAGTTATGCAGGTTTGGGGTTGAGTTTTTGGTTACAGGTTGTTTTTGGGCAAGCTGCAGGTTTTGAGTTTTGCAAGCAGGTTTGTCGTTTTTGCAAGCAGGTTTGCAGTATGTTGTTGTTATGCAGGTTGGGGACTATAGGTTCTAATGTTCTCCTCTCTTTTTGACTGTAATGTAGCCTATTCTCTTTTATATCTTTTTGTTTCTTTGATAACTTGAAAACAGCCTGCTTTTGCCAAAACTGCAAACTCTTTTCACTAAAAGGTCCTCTCTTTCTCTCTCTCTCCTAAGCACCTTTTTTCTTACTATTTTAAATTCTGAAAAGTTTGCCTAGGAAAATGATGATGGCTTTGACAAGTCTTCTATCTTGTGAATTGGTTTTTCTCTGCATTGTATTACCTGCTGCATTTTCTGTACTGTGTACTTTTTCCTTGACAGTTTGCATACTTTCTGCATTGTGTACTTGGTTTCTTTAGTTGCTATGCTTCTTGACTTGTTTTGTAACTCAGTTTGACATGCTTAGTTTGCTTTGCTGACTTAGTTTGATTACTGCAGTTTGGTTTAGTTTGCAGTACAGTTTGCTTTGTAATGCAGCCTTGTATATCATGGCCCATGTTTTTGCATTTGAACCAAGTGTATGCTTGCATTTTATTTTTTACTTTTCTCTTTGTGAACCAAGAAGAGAAATCTTCTTGTGATTTGCAAAGAGAAAAAATAAAAACATGATGAATCAAATAGCATTCTGATTCCGGCCGGCAAACTTTAATGATGATTTCTTTCTTTTTCTATTTGAAAATCTTTTTCAATTAACTGTGCTGATTTCTTTTCTTTTTTCTTTTTCAGGTGAATGCATCTTGGGCAATAGAGGAAGCAGAGGAAGCAAAAATTCCTTGAGCATGGGAGCATTGGAGCTTAGGAGATTAGATTTATTTTTTCATTTAAATACCATAAGTTGTAAACTTACAATATTCAAAATAAATTTTGTAACAACATTTGAAATAAATAAAAGTCTTTATCCAAAAGAATGTTTCTACTATCAAATATCTTTCAATTCTTCCTCTTCACTTTTAAGATTCCTGATTAAAAACAACTGAAATTGCATTCCAACATTTTTAATGCAGATAACTTAAAATCCAAGTAACCTCTAAAAACTCTCCAATCTCATAACTTGCGACATCATTCCAATCAACATACGTGATGTATAATAAACAAACAAGCATTCTATTAACCGGCAAACCTTTCATTCTATTAATAAGCAGATGTCTTGATATTCCAAATAACAATCTCAGCTCTTGTTTCAGATAATCAGGCTTTTGAGAACAATCAGTAAATCTTTCAGCAAACTTTGAAAAAGTGCGAAAACAATGTAACAGTGAACTGAATTTCTGTGGATTCAATTTCTTCTGAGAGATGCGAGAGAAAAAACCCTAATTCTTGATTTGTTGCCAAAGAAGGGTCTGCTTGATCAATTCCTGAGCCAATCTCGTAAATCAGAGAAAAAACCCTAATTCTTGATTTGTTGCCAAAGAAAGGTCTACTTGATCAATTCCTGAGGCAATCTCAAAAATCAAAGAAAACCTTGGGGTTGTGATTTCTTGTGAAAAATGGAGGGCAAATTTTGGGGTACAACAGTTGCCCCTGTTCAATCTTCTTGAACCTGAAGAGTCAGATTGGCGAGTTCACCGTTCGCGACTCGAAGGTAAAAGATGATTGGACACTAGAGTGCCCCTAAATTTGCACTCGTCAAAGCATAGTTGAGGGAATGGGCTTAAAGATGCCATTTGGAGATGTGACAAAATCTTATCGGGGAGGGGCTTAAAGATGCCATCCAAGAATGTTTGTTGAAATGTATGTTGTAGGTGAAAGGGTGAGTATTAGAAAGGTATCCATGTTTGGAACGTCTCTGAGCTGGGGGTCTGAATAAGCAATAGATTGACATTCGTGTTTGGTGCATCCGTAAATTGTTTTCAGAAGTTCTTGAAGTTTGAAACATGCTAAACTTATCCTGCAACGGGTAAAATATTAGCTGAAACACAAAGTTATGTTGTATGATGCAATGTATGTGTTATATCAATGCTTATGTTTATATAAATGCAATGAATGCGCGTGTAAGCTGATTAGCCGTCTTGCTGAGGAAGATAAGTCCTGGATAACTGGAGATAATAAAATCTTTGACCGCTGTTGGGGGAAAATAAATCCTTGACTGCTTCTGGGGGTTGAAAATCCTTTGATCGTTGAGAATGAGAAGTCCTTGGACCACTGCTGGGGAAATCAGGAGTTTGGGTTGTATGCCAATCTACTGGGGATTCCTTTTTTGAGGAAAACTTCGCCGGGGGATATCTGAAAACTCTGGAGAATTGAGAATGAGAATCTTCATTCTGCTAGGGGAATTTGTACTGAGGAGCCGAAACGAGAATCTTCTATCTGCAGGGGATTTAAAAATTCTGACAAATTCAAGCTGAGAGTAAAGAAAACTCTGGAGAATCAAGGATGAGAATCTTGATTTTGTTGGGGAGTAAGAACTCTTGTGGGGAATAGCCATACTGCTGAAGAGTAGCTATCCTGTTGGAGAGTAAAACTCAGGACTCTGGGAAAAGCTTATTCATGTTTGGAAGAAGTTCAGGAGTTAAGATCATACGCCACTTTGAGAATGAGAATCTTCATTCTGTCGGGAATATCAGGAACTCAAGTTGCATACCACTTTGAGAATGAGAATCTTCATTCTGTCGGGAATATCGGGAATCTAGGTTATATGCCACTTTGAGAATGAGCATCTTCATTCTGTCGGGAATATCGATAATCTAGGTTATATGCCACTTTGAGAATGAGAATCTTCATTCTGTTGGGAATATCAGGAAATCAAGTTGTATACCAGTTTGAGAATGAGAATCTTCATTCTATCGGGAATATCAGGAATCTAGGTTATATGCCATTTTGAGAATAAGCATCTTCATTCTGTCGGGAATATCGGGAATCTAGGTTATATGCCACTTTGAGAATGAGAATCTTCATTCTGTCGGGAATATCGAGAATCTAGGTTATATGCCACTTTGAGAATGAGAATCTTCATTCTGTCGGGAATGTAAGGTTATATGGGAGTATGCCAATCTACCGAGGAAGCAAAAATGAGAATCTTCATTCACGCGTTTGGGTCAGAAGGTTGGGTGTATGCCAATCCACCGGGGAAGCAAAAATGAGAATCTTCATTCAGGCGTTTGGGTCAGAAGGTTGGGTGTGTGCCAATCCACTGGGGAAGCAAAAATGAGAATCTTCATTCAGGCGTTTGGGTCAGAAGGATGGGTGTATGCCAATCTACTGGGGTTTCAAGGATTAGAATCTTCATTCTGTTAAGGGTATCAGGAGCTTGGGAGTATACCAATCTTCTGAGGTTTCAAGGATGAGAATCTTCATTCTGTTAAGGGTATCAGGAGCTTGGGAGTATACCAATCTTCTGAGGCTTCAAGGATGAGAATCTTCATTCTGTTAAGGGTATCAGGAGCTTGGGAGTATACCAATCTTCTGAGGTTTCAAGGATGAGAATCTTCATTCTGTTAACGGTATCAGGAGCTTGGGAGTATACCAATCTTCTGAGGTTTTAAGGATGAGAGTCCTCATTCTGTTAACGGTATCAGGAGCTTGGGAGTATACCAATCTTCTGAGCTTTTAAGGATGAGAATCTTCATCCTGTTAACGGTATCAAGAGCTTGGGAGTATACCAATCTTTTGAGGTTTCAAGGATGAGAATCTTCATTCTTGAGAGAAACAAAATTTTAGGAGCTTCATTTGTCCATTATTCTGCTGGTGGGTTGTTTCTGTTGAGATTTAGGCACTCGTCCGTAATTCAACTGAAGTAAAAACTTTTGTCGATTTTTAAGAACTTGTCCGTAATTCGACTGAAGAAAATCTTTGTCGCTTGAATTTGATTGTACCTTTCCTGAAAGGTAAAGGTCAGTGGCATATATCAAACAATGATGTTCTCAAAATAAATGAGATTGCGTTGCATGATGTCTTGATGCACTGAAGTGTAATGTTTTTCAAGACGACCTTTCGCTGGGGAAAATAAATCCGGAGCTGGTGAAGGAGAAAAGAGTTGGATTCTTCACCTCTGATAGTGAAAAAAAATCAGAATAAATCACTGAGAGATTTATTTGAAATATACTAAAAACCCGGAAGATCTTCCACTGGCATAAGAATCAGGGAGATCTTAGTGTCGATCTGACCAAAACAGAGAGGGTCTTGAGTTAACTTTGACTCAAACGGATGATGGAGGAAACTTTGACGACTCTAACTCCAATAGGTGATGAAGGAATCTTCGACGAACGTAACTTCCAATAGGTGATGAAGGAATCTTCGACGACCGTAACTTCCAACAGGTGATGAAGGAATCTTCGACGACCGTAACTTCCAACAGGTGATGAAGGAATTTTCGATGACCGTAACTTCCAACAGGTGATGAAGGAATCTTTACCTGCTGATCAATCTGCATATGTCATGAACATTGTTGAAATGTAAATAAATCCTTGACAAGTGTTTGGGAAATAAACCCATGACTGCTGGTCTGCTAGAGAGGTGATGAACTTCTCGAGGATGCTTGAATTTATTTTCAGAAAGATTTCGGAGAGATTCGTCACTGCCCCTAGTATCAAATGTTTGTGGCACTGCCAGGAAACTTGGACTGTACATAACCCTTTGATGAGATTGACATTTTAATGCCCCGAGTGATGGTGAGGGAGACTTGCCCCAGGTTAATCTGCAATTGAGAGATTTCTTAAAATCTTGACTGGACTGCCATAGGTTCACTGGGCTTTGAAAGATTCGTTGAAATATTGACTGGACTGCCCCAGATTTACGGGACAATACCATACCAAGTACCCCTTTGTTGATGGGAGATTTTTGCAACGTGAGTGTCATCCTACTTGAAGTGATTTTTATTCACTGAGAGAGCTCTCGTTCCTCCGAACATTCACTGTGTGAATTTCTTTGCTGTCAAACAAAAAGATATGTGCAAACAACGATATTCAAATAATGCAAAGTTCATGCTTGTCTCGAAGTTTTGAAAAAAAATGCGTTTTTTAGCAGAAAAATTTTTATAAGATGAATTCAACACAAGATTTAGAGCAAAGCCTTACAAGAGTCAGGATACTTTTGTAACAGTATGCTTTCGAACTAACCCATGCTTCAATTAGGACTTTTGAAGGGTTGTAACGTGGCTTGGTTCACGGTTTAAGAAACAAAGTATAAAGGCCCAAAGTATATTTGTACCCACCCGCTCTTCATGATGTTCTTCAATCCTAAACTCAGTTAATTGTGCGTCGAACTTTATTCGAGTTTGGAACGACGTTTTGGTGATGGTCCACACAAGTTGAATTTTATGGGAAGGCAGTCATTTTTGAAACATTTTTCATGTTGTTGAGGATTTATAACGACCTCTTTCTTTTGATTCATTATCCCTAACTTTTTCCTAACTATTCCTGTTTTCGAGATTACAGTCAGCGGGATGCCCCAACTTTCTTAAGCCTCCTTTGTAGGTTTTGGCTCAGTGGGCTTTTCTCTTTTGAGAGATAATGGCTGCCTATGAGATAAGGAACCATCACTGTCTTTTGGTTCCAAAGGAATGTTTTTGATGTTATTCGTTGTATTACGAACTGAGAGTTTACGACTTCAATGCGCATCTTTTGAATTAACTGAGAGACTACCCTGCCCCAGGTTCGATTAAAGGTTTCGATTAGTGTTTAAAACATAAAACTTCTACTTCTTTGGCTCGAAGGGGTTGACTAGGGATTATCTTCCTTATAACTCCAATGTTTAGGGTTTGAAAGAAATGCTTGTACATCGTCAGCAAGGTCTGTTCAAAAGCATACTGTATGAGATTATGGCATTGTTTTCGTCATCCTCCCTCTAAAGACTTGAAACTTTTAGCAAGAGTTAAATATCATAAAGAAAGTAGGAAGCATAATTCAAGAATAGTGAAAACGAATGGATGAATTCAAGACAAACATATGCAATGCATTAATGAAACAGAGTTTGACATCAACAAATAATTGTTTGAATAACAAAAGAAATTACAACTTGAAAATTCAAATGAAACAAAAGTCTCTTAGTTCAAACTTGTCATTTTAGGTGGAGAACCCTCAGCAGAAGATTTTCATCTCGCCATCCAGCATGAATTTCAGCACTCCTCTGTCAATCAAATATTGGATCTTGTTTTTCAAAGCCCAACAGTCGTCGGTGTCATGTCCAGGATTATAGGAGTGGTATACACAAAATGCATCGGGGTGATAGCTAGGAGCAGAGGTATTGGGATTCCGAAGAGGATCCTTTAAAGCAGTCAGATTGACCTCCAACAAGCGTTCCAGTATTAGAGATAATGGTATGTCAGTCTCAGTGAAATGTCTTCCAGATGTATTTTGCTTACGCCGATTACCCCGTTGACACTGGCGAGGTTGTTGTTGGGCTTGTGACCCTGAAGCAAGCTGGGGAGCCTTTTCCTTGTCTTCCTTTCCCAAAGGAGGTTGAATGATGACTTGATCTTCAACCCTAGTTGTTTTCCCCACTTGGTTATCTTGAAGCAGTTTGTTGATGAGAACCCTGAGCTCCTCTTGTCTTTGAGCCAAGTCTTGAATGAGAGCCATCTGGCCCACCAGTTGTCCCATCATCTGGATCTTCATTGTTGCCAGCTCAATCTGTAGCCCTTCCAACTGATCATTCCTGATGCCGCCTGGATTCCCTAGGACCATGCCCCTTGTGAGGAGAGCTTTCACCTCTTCTTGCCCTTGGGACAGATTCAAGAACATTTCTTGAAGTTGAGCGTTTTGAGCCTGGATATCATCGACAGTCCTCTCTAGAGTCATCTCTACTGAAATAAACAGTAGGAGAATAAGGAAACTTGAAATGGAAAACCTGTCATGATGCAATGCATGATACGTGGATGCATGTTTTCAAGGATCTCGCGGGGTAAGCACAAGAAAATGTTAGAGGTTGAACTTCGATCAACATTTTATATTGGAGAACTTTGTATCGATAGATGTCTTCCCATGAGAATCAAGCTCACCATGTTGAGTGGGTCATAGCCCTCGATTCAAGTTGTTGTACTTGATCTTTAACGGTGTTTGTTTAAAGGAAAATCCTCTTGCCCTTTGGTAGACATCTGGTTCAACGTCACCCTGCATCAAAGACCCTCGAGATCCTTGAAATAGTTATTGAAAATGTTATGGTATGATGTTATGATGTTATGTACAAGTATGCAAAAGTAAGCAAGTGTATATACAAATGATCACAGTCACACAAAGAAGACAAGTCCTTAGGTTTAGGCTTGCATGGGGTTTGTAGGTAAGTAACCTTTTGAAGTTAGTTGGCTCAACCTGTCCTATAAATAGTAACCGGGTTCTAAGGAGCTCAATATCACTGGATCATTTTCTGTGTTCATGGTTTTGGTTTAGCCACTTAACTGGCGACCAAAATATTCCAAGAAAATAATCCCCAATGAGTGTAGTATCGAGTATCTACCAACTTCGGACTGCACCAAAGTCGGTCATCTCACTACCCCTAATAAGGCCAAGATGGTCAAGTAAGGTTCTAAGAGTTCGTTAGTGCTTCATGACATCACTCAGCGGCCCCGTATTCTCTTTAATTGACTAAAAGGCTACCGGTACCCACAAATATGTCGCACTAACGTAGCCACTGCTTCAACCATGTCGGTATACCCCGCACAGTTCCCTCACAGTTTATTTCTACTTACCTAAAAGGTGCCCCCAAATCCGGGTGTAGGATTTAAAACAAACCCAAACAAGGAACCCAAAAAAGTAAAGCAATCAAAGCAATCAAGGTAAGCATGTAAAGGTGATCTAAAACCCTAAGGTAACCCAACTTTTAGAAATTATCCCCAGCAGAGTCGCCAGTTTTGTGGTACGGTGGGAGAACTGACTTGAGGTTTTGCGTTTGTGTTTGCAAATGTTTAGGTTTAGCAAGAGTCACCACCGACTTTTTATTTTATCCTAAGGAAAGGTCAAAAAGCACAGAAAGACCTTTGAGATGTTTTCTTGGGTTCGGGGAGTAGATTATGAAAAGGGAAGGTATTATCACCCTTTTCATCCATGGTTTTTCATGGGCTCTTAGTTACTTGTTTAGATCACTTTCTTTTCTTTTCAATTGTTTGAAATGGTGCTCTTCAATTGTTGAAATAGTGCTTTGTGTGTGGTTTTGAAAGATGTTTTGAAAAGAGGCCTTGTCTAGGTAACCTTTGTAATGATTCTTGTTTGAATATATACAAAGGTGTGTGTCTTTTTGAAAAGATATTTCAATGTTTTGAAAGTTGTTTTTGAAATTGTGTTGTGAGGTGTGTTTGAAAATGGCAAGGATGTTTTGCAAGCTTTTGATCAAGTAACTAAGAGTTGTCTACTCTATTTTACTCAAAGATCTTTCTTATGTTTTCAACCCTTTTGAAAGTGTTATTTCACCATTGTGTTTGGTGAACAACCTTGTGTTAGGATGTTAAACGGGACAGGCGCGGATCATCGCATACAATCATTGAAAGCAACTTGTGAGACGCTCTAGCAATTTTGTAAGGGACGAGATCGTTTTATTGGAGGCAACATCGAGGGTCATCGAGGGACTACGATCTTTGTTTATCGAAGGGGCATTTGCTAGAGTGTCTCATATTCGAGGGATATGATTGCATTTTCCGAGGCAACAAGCGAGGTTACCCTAGAGGTGCAAATGTGAATTGTGTATTGATTTTCATGCATTTATTCTTGTATTAGGTCATCTAGCGATTGAGTTTAGATCTTCGCATACAAACCCTAATTACTATACAGTATATTGAAAGAAATAAATTGCAGGAATTTAAAGTCTAAGTTATTACAAAAGAGTATCCGGGGATGGGGGTAAAATTATTTTACAAACGGGGATGAGTCTCATCAGAATAATAATGTCCAAATATGTGTTACAACCAAATCGAACTGTCGCAATTTAATTATAACGAATTATAAAGAAAATCCATAAATTATGAGATGCATGTATTTATTTACAAATAAACAAATAAAATTCTATTCTAAAAAGAAAGATTAAAAATTATATTATTATTATTGTGTTTTATTAATTGTGTAAATAAAAAGTTTTAAAAGAAAATTTTACTTTGAACTAAATCCCTATTATTTACGTATTTTTGTTAATCAATACTTAGGGTTAAAGAAAACCAAAAAAAAATTATTTAAATTAAACTAAATATTCTTTTTTTTTTTGTATTTTTATTATAAACAAGATTAATAATAACTTTAACCAAAATAAAGTAAAACAAAATTAATTTAGTACTTGTATTAACTAAAAGAAAGAAAGTAAATTAAAAAAGTATTAGTTTTGAAGAGATAAAAAAAAGAGATGGGCTTAGGAGTTTGTGGCCCAAATGAAACAAAAGAAGAAGAACAAATTAGAAAGAAAAAGGGGGTGCGTGCTTAAGTGAAAACGTTGGGCTTTAGGAAATTTGGGGCGAATAGGCCCAGAGTGAATGTTGTAACATTTTTTAGGGGTTTCTGAACTAGGGTTTGCAAGTTTGGCTTCAGCGGCGCCGCTCTTTCTCTTCTTCTTCGTCTCTTCATCCTTCTCAAGCACGCTGATTCTCTCTTCAAACCTAGCTACCGGAGGGCCGCCCCTTTCCATTCTTTCATCCTCTCACAGTGGTCCAAGCTTGGTTCGAATGGCATGGTTCGTTTTCTATCTTTTTAGGGTTTTTTACAATTTTGTTCATTTGTTTGATTTTCTTGATTTTGTTCAGATTTGTTTTCTAATCCATGGTTGTTATGAATATGATGCAGTATAGGGGGTGAGAAAACTTACCTTAAGTGTTTGTTTCTGAAGGAGAGAGAGGGAGGGTGAGTCGGTGGCGCTCCTTGGTGGCCAGGCGGAGGAAGAACGTGATGATGGTTGCTTTTCTAGTATCTCTGTATTTTCTTGATTTGTTTGATGATGATGACTTTCTGCGAACTTTTGCCTTTGACTGTTGATGTTTGATGATGATTTGATTCTAAAAACTAGCTTTGCTTGATTTTCGCTTCCTCTCTCTTTGTTTTGATGTTGATGATGAAGGTGTTTCTGAAACTTTTGTTGGTTAGCTTTATTACCTCTGAACCTCTTCCTTTCTCTTTGTTTTGAGGTTGATGATGAATGTGTTTCTGTAACTTGTTGGTTAGCTTATGAAATTCTCTTCTTTTTTCTTGGCTCTGATTGTTTGATGATGATGAAATTGTTCTAAGAACTTGCTTGCTTCTGACTTTTGTTAATGATGAATATACTTCTAAGACTGTTTTGGTTGCTTCTGAACCTCTTCTTCTTCTTTTTGGCTTGTTAATGTTAATGATGAAGAAGTTCTGAAACTTGTTACTTAGGTTGTTCTAAATAATCTTGAGTTGGTGGGCTTGAAGGTTTTTGATGATTTAAACTGAGTTTGTATGCTATGTTTGAAAGGTTTTTGGCTACTTGTATGGCCTGGCAGTTTGTTATGTTCAATTTGGATTTTGTTTGTGTAGTTCGGCAGGCTATGATTTGTTTGAGGCAGCTTGGCTTGTGGTTTTAACAAGGCTTGTGGTTTGACAGGTTTTGGAATTTGGCTATGCAGATCTGTTTTGGTTTGGTCTATGTGTTTTGAGCTTGGCTTAGCTATGCGGGTTGTTTGTGTTTTGTATTTTGACAGGTTGGTTTGTCTGTGGTTTTGTTTGGCCTTTTTGAGCTTGTGGTTTGAGCAGTTTGGTTTAGTTTTGAGGAGTTTGTTTTTTGCAATTTGAGATGCAGGCTTGCAGTTTGAAATGCAGGCTTGCAGTTTGTTGTTTGCAGATTTTGGGCTAGTTGCAGTTATGCAGGTTTGGGGTTGAGTTTTTGGTTACAGGTTGTTTTTGGGCAAGCTGCAGGTTTTGAGTTTTGCAAGCAGGTTTGTCGTTTTTGCAAGCAGATTTACAGTTTGTTGTTGTTATGCAGGTTGGGGACTGCAGGTTCTAATGTTCTCCTCTCTTTTTGACTCTTATGCAGTCTCTTCTCTTTTATATATTTTTGTTTCTTTGATAACTTGAAAACAGCCTGCTTTTTCCAAAACTGCAAACTCTTTTCACTAAAAGGTCCTCTCTTTCTCTCTCTCTCCTAAGCACCTTTTTTCTTACTATTTTAAATTCTGAAAAGTTTGCCTAGGAAAATGAAGATGGCTTTGACAAGTCTTCTATCTTGTGAATTGGTTTTTCTCTACATTGTATTACCTGCTGCATTTTCTGTACTGTGTACTTTTTCCTTGACAGTTTGCATACTTTCTGCATTGTGTACTTGGTTTCTTTAGTTGCTATGCTTCTTGACTTGTTTTGTAACTCAGTTTGACATGCTTAGTTTGCTTTGCTGACTTAGTTTGATTACTGCAGTTTGGTTTAGTTTGCAGTACAGTTTGCTTTGTAATGCAGCCTTGTATATCATGGCCCATGTTTTTGCATTTGAACCAAGTGTATGCTTGCATTTTATTTTTTACTTTTCTCTTTGTGAACCAAGAAGAGAAATCTTCTTGTGATTTGCAAAGAGAAAAAATAAAAACATGATGAATCAAATAACATTCTGATTCCGGCCGGCAAACTTTAATGATGATTTCTTTCTTTTTCTATTTGAAAATCTTTTTCAATTAACTATGCTGATTTCTTTTCTTTTTTCTTTTTCAGGTGAATGCATCTTGGGCAATAGAGGAAGCAGAGGAAGCAAAAATTCCTTGAGCATGGGAGCATTGGAGCTTAGGAGATTAGATTTATTTTTTCATTTATTGTAAACAAATATTATCTTAAATACCATAAGTTGTAAACTTACAATATTCAAAATAAATTTTGTAACAACATTTGAAATTCTACTGTCAAATATCTTTCAATTCTTCCTCTTCACTTTTAAGATTCCTGATTAAAAACAACTGAAATTGCATTCCAACATTTTTAATGCAGATAACTTAAAATCCAAGTAACCTCTAAAAACTCTCCAATCTCATAACTTGCGACATCATTCCAATCAACATACGTGATGTATAATAAACAAACAAGCATTCTATTAACCGGCAAACCTTTCATTCTATTAACAAGCAGATGTCTTGATATTCCAAATAACAATCTCAGCTCTTGTTTCAGATAATCAGGCTTTTGAGAACAATCAGTAAATCTTTCAGCAAACTTTGAAAAAGTGCGAAAACAATGTAACAGTGAACTGAATTTCTGTGGATTCAATTTCTTCTGAGAGATGCGAGAGAAAAAACCCTAATTCTTGATTTGTTGCCAAAGAAGGGTCTGCTTGATCAATTCCTGAGCCAATCTCATAAATCATAGAAAAAACCCTAATTCTTGATTTGTTGCCAAAGAAATGTCTGCTTGATCAATTCCTGAGCCAATCTCAAAAATCAGAGAAAACCCTGGGGTTGTGATTTCTTGTGAAAAAGGGAGGGCAAATTTTTGGGTACAACAGCTTCCATTCATTTGTGTAACAAATCTCATCAACAAACTACCTTCCATAATAACAAGGCTACCATTCATTGAAGTAAAACATCTCGGTAAAGAACTACCTTCTATAATGATAAGGCTACCATTCATTGGAGTAACAAATCTCAGAAACGAATTACCTTCCATAATGGCAAGGCTACCATTCATTGGAGTAACAAATATGAATAATGAACTACCTTCCATAATGACAAGGCTACCGTTCATTGGAGTAACAAACATCTGTAACGAACTACCTTCCATAATGACAAGGTTACCATTCATTGGAGTAACAAATATCAGCAACAAACTACCTTCCATAATGAGAAGGTTACCATTCATTGGAGTAACAAATCTCAGCAACGAACTACCTTCCATAATGACAAGGCTACCATTCATTAGAGTAATAAATTTGAATCTCCTCTGGGAACTGTCAGACTTATTGGGGAAGTACAGGTTACCCAAATAAAGAGACCTACTACTTCCTGTTATGAGGAGGAATTACAATAATGATTTCCCTAGGGGAAAGAAATAGGACTTCCAAGGGAAATGAAACATGGCTTCCTGAGGAAATACCAATGTATTCTTATTTGAGGAGATAAAATCTTCACGTGAAAAATAAATGCACCTTCTCAAACTAGGGATTGAAGCTTGCACAAATAATAATACTGTTAGGGACTACTCATTCAAACCGAAAATAGACTGGAATAAAGAAGTCGACCAAAATAACACCTCATGAAAAATAAACTCAAGAGGGAACCGCGTTCCATCCAGACGATGAATTGAACAGGAAGGCTAAAGAAAAATTCTTCCAAGAGGGATAACTCAGTGGGGAAATTGAAAGAATATACACTTTCTGCTTAAGGTTGACACTCTATTGGAGAGAGGATAACACAACTCTTCAAAACAGGGTAATATGCCAACAATAATATGATAACGAGCCATGATTTGCTAAGTTCGGCTAGGCATGATGTATGTATGGATGTATGAATGTCATTATGTATATGTTGACAAAACAGACATATAACATCGGGGATAACCCGACCAGACCAACTTGGACACAATCAATACTCGGCTAAATCACATCCAAGATGAAAATTCCATAAGAAAGTAAGCACCAACTGAGGAAACAGATTCTATCTCGCGGCTTAAACTCATTGGGAAGGAACAAAATCATTACAGTAAATAAATACAAACATAAGGATATAACAACTTCTTCCAGGCTTCATCGGGGAAAACCACATAGACTTCAATGAGGAAAATCAAATGTTTCAAGGTCTGTACGTCTACCGGGGATTGTAATACTGACTTCACTAGGGAAAACAATACCATATTGCCGAGACATCAGTCGGGGGATGTCATATTGTCTTTAATGAGAAGGGAAACAACACATCATCGAGGGGGCACCAAGATACGTCCTTCAATACTTAGAGTGATGATTGCACAAACTTCTCTGGGGAGAAATTATGAAACCTTACGGGGGGTAAAAATTTTCAGGGAAATATGTTGTCTCTGCTTTACTTTGGAGTTTAAGAAGTCAAACATTACAACAATAAATCAAATTTATGGGGATTTTAAATCAAACCCAGCACTTGGCGGGAGAAAATCCAAAAAGTTGACAACCGTTTCTACACTTCTTAGAAAAGATATTGCCATTGTCTAGTTTCCTGGGAAACAAACAACAACAATAATGGTAGCACTACAAAAGGGCGATGTTTTGCAAATGATTCCATCTCAATATACGAAGGGAAAATGGGCTTTCATCATAGGATCGAAGACCTTACTAGGGAATCTGGGATGGAGACTTCATACCATGCAAACCCGAAATCAAAATGAACCAAGACATGATTGGGGAAAACAGGATCAGAAAACCAACACCGTGCCATACATCAATTGGTATCGTCTTCAACTATATGAGAAAAACATGAAGAACATACTCAATCCAACAAAAGTGCCTTGGGAGAACCTTCATGGGGAAATCATACTTCCAAAATTTTCGAGTTCGTCCGTCCCTGGAGTCACTATTTTTGTTCTTCTTGAGTAACAAAATCTAAAGCAATAAGTAATTTGTAAACTCTTTTCAAAAAATAATTTTGTTATTTAATTTGTTTTCTTTGAAAATTAGTATCAATAATAAATGAAGTCTTTGTAAGCTAAATAAAATAAGAATTTCAAGGAATTGGACAAAAGCTCAAACTTTATTAATAGAATGGTAGTTTATGAATGGCGAGACTTCATAGATGATTACAAAGTTTAGAAAATGGTAATATATATTGGAAAAGATACATTGAAATACAATGACTACTATTATCCCTAAAAAATTTGAATTCCTGAGCAACGACTTTGGTTGAGCAGTGGTGAGGATTCAAGAAGATTGTTGCTTCAAATGATTGAGTCTTGTCTGATGCAGTTATTTGCCAAGAAATCCCTAACTTTTACCTAGGTTGCCCTTGCATGTTTTCAACCTAGCGGGAAAACTTATTCTATTTATGTCTATAATTTTTTCCTAGACCTCCCTTTCGGGTTTTCGGCCTACCGAGACGCTCCTTTTTACCCAAGCCGCACTTTTGGGTTTTCGTCTTAGCGAGTTTTTCTTTTTATTTTCTTAGGCGAAGTATTTCTTGATTGCATCAGCATTCACATGACGTGGGAACTCCTCACCATCCATTGTTTCAAGAATCGATGCACACCAGAGAAGGATTTCTTGATAACATATGGGCCTTCAAAATTGGGAGTCCACTTGCCCCTAGAATGAGCGTTGAAATACACGATATTCCCGAGCACGAGCTCGCCTTCTCAAAATTCACAAGGTTTGACCTTCTTATAAAAAGCTTTCTTCACTATCTTCTGGTATAACTTACCATGACACAAGGACGTCATTCTCTTTTCTTCAATCAAATTCAACTGGTCAAACCTATTCTGGACCCATTCAGCCTCTGATAACTTGGTTTCCATTATCACGCATAAAGAGGGAATCTCAACCTAAACGGGGAGCATTGCCTCCATGCTGTACACAAGAGATAACGGGGTTTCCCCTGTTGAAGTGCAGACAAATGTACGATACCCATGCAAAGCAAAAGGGAGCATCTCATGCCAATCTTTGTAAGTAGCAACCATTTTTTGGATGATCTTCTTGATGTTCTTATTAGCAGCTTTAACAACCCCGTTCACCTTTGGACTGTAGGGAGATGAATTTTGATGGATAATCTTGAATTCTTTGCAATGTTCTATCATCATCTTACTATTCAGATTTGAGCCGTTGTCGGTGATAATCCTGCTTGGCACACCATACTGACATATGAGATTGTTTTTTATTATGTGCACCACCACCTGCTTAGTGACATTGGCATATGAAGCTTCTTCCAACCATTTGGTGAAGTAGTCAATCGCCACCAGGATGAAACGATGTCCATTTGACGCCTTGGGTTTGATCATTCCAATCATGTCAATACCCCACATATAGAAGGGCCAAGGGGAAGAAATAACATTGAGAAGTGTCGGAGGAACATGGATTTTGTCAGCATAAATCTGGCATTTATGGCACTTCTTTGCAAATTTGTAACAGTCAGATTCAATTGTCATCCAATAATAACTTGCCCTAAGCATCCTTTTCGCCATCGAATATCCATTGGATTGAGTACCAAAGGAACCTTTATGGACTTCAAGCATCAACATGTCTGCTTCATGTCTATCCAAGCATATGAGAAAGACCATGTCATAATTTCTTTTATACAACACATCTTCATTGAGGAAAAAGCTACCTGCCAACCTTCTCAATGTCTTTCTATCTTTATTTGATGCACCAACGGGGTATTCCACAGTCTGGAGAAAATGCTTGATATCATAATACCAAGGCTTTTCATCTACTGTTTCCTCTTCCAGAAACACATGAGTCAGTCTATCCAAATATCGCATTGTGATATGAGGCACATCATTCCAAGTATTCACTTGATACATAGAAGCCAGAGTTGCTAAAGCATCTGCCATCTAATTTTCATCCCTGGGAATATGATGGAATTCAACCTTGTTAATGAAGAGTAATAATCTTCTAGCATAATATTTATAAGCATCTTGCTAGGGTGATAAGTATCCCATTCAACTTTAATCTGGTTAACTACAAAATATGTGATCCATGGCTTCCTCGAGATCAATGATACAAGCCTCATACTCAACCATATTATTGGTACAATCAAATACCAGCCTTGCAGTAAAAGGAAGGTGTGATCCATGTGGAGTGATAATCACAGTGCCAATTCCTTTTCCATAAGTGTTCACAGCTCATAAAATACCATACCCCACAGGGATTTAGGATCAGGACCTTCCCCGTGAAAAGGTTCATCAAAATCTTTTTCTTTCAAAAACATAACATCATCATCAGAGAAATCATATTTAACAAACTAATAATCATCTATTGGTTGGTGAGTAAGATAATCTACCAGCACACTGCTTTTTATAGCCTTCTGATTACGGTATTCAATATCATATTCAGACAACAACATTTGCCAATGGGAAATTCTTCCTGTAAGAGCAGGCTTAAATATATTTGATTGGGTCCATTTTGGAAATCAACCAAGTAGTGTGGTTCAACATATATTGCCGAAACTGCTTTGCCGCCAACGCCAGAGCACAACATGTCTTTTCCAGCATAGAATACTGTAACTCACAGTCGGTGAACTTCTTTCTGAGATGATAAATGGCACATTCCTTCTTCCTTGTTTCATCTTGTCGTCCCAAAATACAGCCTATAGAATTATCTAACACTGTCAGATACATGATCAGTGGTCTTCCTTCAATGGGAGGGAGCAAGATAGGAGGTTCAAGCAAATATTCTTTAATACTTTATAATTCCCTTTGACAATCATTTGTCCACACACAACCTTATCTTTTTTTAACAACTTAAAGATCGTTTGACACGTTGTCATCATATGGGAAATAAATATGGAAATGTAATTCAGACGTCCAAGGAAGCCTGTAACTTGCTTTTTAGTTCTTGGCGCATGAATTTCTTGAATTGCTTTGACTTTATCAGGGTCAACTTCAATGCCTTTTTGGATGACAATGAAACCTAGCAATTTCCATGATCGGACGCCGAAGATGCATTTGTTTGGATTCAAGTGGAGACGATACTTCCTCAAATGCTGAAACAATTTCAACAAATCTTCTACATGCCCTTCTTCGGTCTATGATTTGGAAATAATGTCATCAACATATAACTCAATTGTTTTGTGCATCAGATAATGGAATATGGTTTTCATATCCCTCTAGTATGTTGCACCACTGTTCTTCAACCCGAAGGGCATCACTCTGTAACAGAATGTTCCCTAGGGTGTGATAAACGTTGTTTTTTCCATGTCCTCAGGATCCATTCTTATTTGATTATATCCAGAAAATACGTCCATGAATGAGAATACTTTGATTTTTGTTGTACTATCAACCAACATATCAATATGCGGCAATGGAAAATCATCTTTTGGACTAGCTTTATTTAAATCTCTATAATCAACGCACATGTGAACTTTTCCGTCTTTCTTTGGTACTGGGACAATATTGGAAATCCACTTAGGGTACACTGATGTCACAAGAAAATCGACATTAATCTTTTTTGAAACTTCTTCTTTAAGTTTCGCTACCATATCAAGGTGAGTTATTCGTAATTTCTGCTTGACTGGCGGGCACTCTGGCTTTACCGGTAAATGATGCTCCACAATATCAATATCTAGACCAGGCATTTCTTGATAAGACCAAGCAAAGATGTCCACATAATCTTTCAATAATTCAGTTAACCTACTTTTCATGTCAGGGTACAGTAATGATCCAATCATGACCTCCTTTGGCTCTTCCTCTAAACCCAAATTGATGGTCTCTAATGGATCTTTATACGGCTGAATGGAACTTTCCTCATGCTCGATCAACCGTGAAACCTCTTCTGGAATGTCATTATATTCTTCTTCTTAGGCCCCATACACAGGATATTCAAAGTTGTGAGAGGGTGCATGGTCATTGTATTCAACAGGTTTATTAATTAATCTGCACATATGATTTATGACTGCCTTTTAGAAACTGACACATATATCTAGTGATTATGCAGATTTATTTACAGTTATTATTTATTCCAAAAGGTTTTTTCTGCTTAACATTTTTCAAAGAAAAAGCAGAAAATAAAGACACAATTTGGGAATAAAAGACAACTTTTATTTATGATTTTAATGATCAAAGAAAATAGATAAGACCATACAATATTAACTTTCACCTTGGGCAGAGTGAAAGATTTTTAAAAAAAATAGACAAAAACAAATTACTTTGTGACATGGATGCAAGAGGGAATATCAATAGTGACCCAATTTTGAACTCTGACTCCAAGCGTCACATAATTCGGCATTTCCTGCTCTTATTCATCCTCCACAATAGCATTGATTCCAAAAATAGTTGGATGGAGGTAACCTCCGCTATGGAAAATATCCTGATACCTACTCACAGTAGACTTTGACTTTATGGTCTCAACTTTTCCATTCTTCACTGAGAATCCTAAACCATCCATGTTCTTGTTCACCGGCGGATCAATAATCTGCCCCCATACTTTACTAGGACCATTGTGCACAACCTACTAAGCATCTTTAAATGAAGCCATACAATTCTCATTCTTTCTCACGTTATCAATGGACAAAGCTTGGAATTACGTTCCAATAACAGCTTCATCTGCTTCTACAACAATGAAAGATGATAGATGAGAAATCATCAATGCTTGCTCTCCATTTATAATAACTACTTTGCATTCATGCACGAACTTCAGCTTTTGGTGTAGAGTTGAAGTGACAGCCCCTGCCTCATGTATCCATGGTCGTCCCAGTAAACAGTTGTATGTGAGCATAATATCCATGACTTGGAAAGTGATCTGGAAAAGGTATGGGCCTATGTGGATAGGAAGATCCACTTACCCAATAATTGACTTCCTTGATCCATCAAAAGCTTTTACAATAATACCACTTGGGCGCATGGGAGCCCCTTGATATTTCAACTTCATCAGTGTGCTCTTCGATATAACATTTAAGGCAGACCCATTATCAATCAACACATTTGACAATGAATCCTTTTTACAGTTCATGGATATGTGGAGGGATAGATTGTGATTCCTCCCTTCTCCAAGAAATTCATCATCGCAAAAGCTTAGTTTATTACAAGATGTAATATTACCTACCACACTACTGAATTGATCTAACGACATACCACACTCCACAAAGGCTTGGTCTAACACTCGCATTAAAGATTCTCTATGGGTAGTAGAATTCATCAACAATTCTAGGATATATAACTTTGAAGGAGTCTGCAATAGCTGATCTAGAATTCTGTACTCGCTCATTTTGATAATCTTCGAAATATCATCCACATCTTTCTCCAGGGTAGCACCACTGGAATCCCCTACAACTTTCTTATTCTCAGCACTTTCCATAACTTTCTTACCAACATTATCATTTCCCCGAACAGCTGGTGAAAATACATGACCCTTGCGAGTCACCCTACGAGTCTTAGAAATAATCTAGATGCTAGACAATGGATGTATGGGAACTTCCACACCATCCTCTAAAATAGTAGCATTGTACTTGTACGATACAACTTTGTCTGATTTGTAAGGAACGTGCCCTTGCAAGAAAATCACCACTGGGGCAACAACTGACTTGCTATAGTATTCAATCTCAATGGGGGAAAATCATTAAAACAAGGCACAATTACGTTCACACCTTCTTCAGAAAATTTGGGTATCAAAGAATCATCGTTGGAGAACATATCCTCATCTAAGGAAAATAATTCATCAACTGAAGCATATTCATCATCTGATTCATCCTCAGCCAAGCAAACCTCAATCTTGTTAACCTCATGGTAATCATCTCTTTGGCTTGAAACTTTAATAGTTCCATTATCCGATAACAACTGAATACCTCTTCTTACAATGGAACATCCTTGGGAATTCCTGCAAGAAACCCAGCAAGATCCATAGTGGTGCTCTACCTAACCAGCCATGTGGCAAAAGGTAGCATGCAATTGCACGAGATCATCATTCATATGGTCCAAATCAAAGATCCAAAACTCTCCAGGACACCCAAAGACGATGTTCACTTCCTCCTCATATTCTTTCCTAGGTCTAATTATATGGATGAGGCCCTCATCCATCATCTCCTGCAAATAAGCCTTTATCTTATCGCAACCTTGTATATCATTACTACAGATACCACAACCAGCATGTCACGAGTATAGTAACTAAACTCACAAAGGTTTGCATGCATATTTACCAAGTCTCCTCTAACCAAGTTAATATCATAAATGCGGAAGTTCCCTGGACAACCAGCAACCATGTTAACAACATTTGTTCCTTCATGCTTTGGCAGAGGATTATCTTTAACATTAGGACTGACATCTTTGAAGGAAAAAAGGCCAGATCTCACCATTTTATGTACCACAGACTTTAGAGGATAACAATTTTCCACATTATGCCCTAGTGCACCCTGATGGAAAGCGCGCGTCTGATCTGCATTGTAGTACCAAGGCAATGTTGATGGTATAGCCGAGGGTGGCCTAGTCTGGACCAATTGTTTTGGATCAATGTTGGGAGTAACTCTGTATAACTCATGGGGATAAAGTCAAAAGGCTCTCTCCTCTGACTAAGCCCTTGATTTCCTTTTGGGACTGGTCTTTGATAACCTACTGTAGTCAGAGATGTATTAACAATTGGAGTTATCGAGGCAACCTGTTGATGGCACTGATGATTTCTTCTAGGAGGATTAACCCTTCTTTCTTAAATAACAACATTTGTCTCTCCTTCTTTCTTTTTATAAAACCCGTATGATGGTTTCTTCATACTACCAAAATTTTCACCTATTGTTCGACGACCTTCTCTTACAATTCCTCCAAACGAACGTCCATTCCCACCATCTCGGTAAAATCACTAGGTGCACTCGCTACCATTATTTCATAATAGAATGCACCTAGTGTGTTTAGAAAAATATTTGTCATCTCTTTTTCTTCCATTGGAGGAATCACCTTGGCGACTACATCACGCCATCTCTGTGCATATTCTTTAAATGACTCCTTATCCTTCTGGATCATGGCCCTTAAGTTGACCATGTTCAAGCGCCACGTCCACATTGTATTTGTACTGTCTGATAAACGCTTCACCCAAGTCATTGAAATTATCAATGTTGGCACTGTCCAGGCTCATGTACCATTTCAATGTTGTACCGGTCAAACTGTCTTGATAGAAATGAATTAACAAGCGTTGATCATCTGTATAAGTTGAAATTATCGTCACATACATCACTAAGTGAGCACAAGGGCAAGTGTTTCCCTTGTACTTTTCGAACTCTGGTACTTTGAACTTTGAAGGTATTTTCAAATTTTGAACCAAACACATTTCATTCACATTCTGCCTAAACAGTTATTTTCCTCTGAGGGCCTTCAACTCTTTCTGCATCTTATCAAACTGATCCTGAAAATCATCCATTCGATCATATACACCCATGTTTTCACTTGGTAGAGGAATAGGGCGATACACTTCATCATTAGCAATTGGCACCATATTCACTGAGGAAGGTGCCGCATAGTGAATCTCATTTCTTGCAGCATGAGTAATATTCACCCTAGGAGGTGCAGAAGAAGCAGCAGCCGGAGAAAGTGGTTCATCTTGAGCATCCTTATTATAACCTTCGGGTATAAAGTTCTCCGGAATTCCTCAAGGATAACCTTGAGGCAAACGATTCTGAAAAACAACAGTTGGAGTAGCAGAAACAGGAACATTCGAAGCTTCGGTAGTAACTATTGTTTGTTGAGGCTGAGCAAGCGGTGGATGATTCTGATCAGCCACCAAATATTCCATTAGAGCAGTGAGATTGGCCATACTGGTCTTCAGAGCAGAAACTTCTTCGCGCAGCTCGCGATTCTCTGGTTCTAGATTGTCCATCTTTCTCCTGAAATTAGCTCGAGTATTGTACTGATGAGACAACTTGCTGAACAAAGTAAAGAAGCTCAGTAGGACACCTGGTTATGTTCAAAAAATTCAAGAAGTATGTACAATATAATGCATGATATGCAATGCATATGATTTATTTTACTATTGATATTTCAAGGAACTCAAAGATTTATAGGCAATTTTGCAAATATCAAAGTACTAACACATTTGAAATACTGAAAATCTCATTATAATAACATCAAAACGTATTACACTTTTTAGTAAAAGTTTCAATAATCCAAAGTACAAGATGAAGGTAAAGTCTAAAAAACCCTAAGAAATAAAATCTGATGGAGATCACTCTACACGCCGACGCTTCCCTGTGAGTCTTTAAATCCGAGCCTTCAACCTCTGGTTCTCTTAGTCATACCTGTTGGCGACCTCTTTCCAATCATCACAGTCGGGAAGTGAGGAACTAGGTCCTGACTGAGCTCTAGAGGAAAATAAATCCTCTTGCCTCTCCATCGTCTCTACAACACGACTCTTAAGTATCTCGATCAAGTGATCTTTCTCCTTCAGGTATGCATGGTAGAACACCTCTAAAGTCTGAAATTTATTCTTCCAAGCTTCCTTTTCCTACTGCATCCTGACAAGGGAAAGATGATGCTCTTCCACATCATCTAATAGATGAAGAGTGGTCTTTACAAACATATCAGGCATAGGTTCTTCTTGGGAATACGACATCTTCAATTGGATGACTCTTGTGAATATGAGGCCAAGCCTTCGCAATCTCCTATTTAGCTTCCTTATGAACCTCTCCCTCTTTAAGAATGAAACCACTCAAATGAATACTATTTGGCTTATCCCTCATAGGATATCCAAGCTGTCGTCGTGCAAAAACAGGGTTGTAGTTAATTCCTCCCTTTGTACCAAGAAGAGGTACATTGGGAAAACCACCACAACTGTCGATAATATCTACATCATGGTAAGCCTGATGACACCAAAAAATATCTGAATGAGTAAGGGCCATAATTTTTGGATCCCAATGATGTTCCTTCCTGACATCCCAGAAAGCATCGGATCTAGGTAAGTGAGAAATAAACCACTGATACAACAAAGGCGTACAACAAATGATCATCCATCCATGATAAGAATCCTGAAGATGAATAGAGTAATAAGCATCACCTAATAATGTAGGGACTGGTTTCCCAATCATAAAGATCTGGATGGAATTTATATCAAAAAATTTGTCGACATTTGAAAACAAGAACAACCTATAAGCAAGTAGAGCAAAGATGGCCTCAAAAGCAACCGTACTCTTCATTCTGGAAAAATAGGGAGCTTTCTCCAATAAGAACGGAGCTGGAAATCCTCTAATCACTCCTTTGGTAGTCATGTATGCTTCAACCTCAGACTTCTCCAAATGGATCAAAGAAGCAATCTCATGGGATTTTGGCTCCCCCTCCAAACCAATTAAAGGAACACGATCGTCATAGGTAAACCCCAGCAGATAAGAATACTCCTTTAATGTAGGCATCAATTGATAATCAGGAAAAGTAAAGCATCAATACATCGGGTCATAGAACTGGACCAAAGTCGATAGAATGAACTCCGTCATCATGAGCTTCATAAGAGAAATGATGGACCCATACCTCCTCCTAAAATCTATAGAACTCTCGATCTCGGGTATCCGACTCATCAAATCATCTATCTTGGGATCTTTGAAACTTTACTTCTTAGTCTTGCTTTTTCCAAAATCCATAGTCAAAAAGTACCTGAGATATTCACAAAGAGTCAAATTTAAGTCCCTTGAAACAAAATGTTTTAAAGGATGCTCATGGGTGCATGAACGCATGATGCAACAATCATACAGAAGATCACAAACATATGGTTCATAGGTTCATCGTCACGAGCATGAGGTCGAAGGTACTACCCACAAGGTATGGTCTAAAAGTTTATCACCTTCCGAACAAGGTTCTAAGAGGTTCCCAGAGTCTACATCCTTCCTTCAAATATTACCAACTTCCCGATTGACTTGGTAATTAGCAATATTCTCAAGAAAAACTCGTTCGAGCGTAGTATCGCGTGACAACTATTTCCAGTTTACTCCTTCATAGCTATAGCACTACACCTAAAAGGCCAAGATAGGTTAAAGGTTCTATGGTCCTCAGTTTCAATAGGCTCCCAGGTTGAAAGCAGCACGTCTACTCGATTACTCGGTAAAAGACACTATAGTCAAAGGGGCCTCCACTGAGTGGGGGATCTAATGCCTTATTTTTTGGGATTACTCCCTCAAAGTTAACAAGACTATACCATCCATCCTATCTTACCTTTTCCCATGTCCGGGTATAGGACTTATTATAAATCACCAAGCACCGTGAAAACTAGTAAAATCCAGCTAAACATATATACAACATACAAGATACAACACATAATAGCACATATTCAGATAAACAAAGATAAACTCAAGCCACTTAATAATGGACCAGCAAGAGGTCAATTTATCCCCAGTGAAGTCGCCATTTTTCTGTAGCGGTAGAAATGTTGAGACTAAGCCATTGGATTGACTTGACTCGCACAGATCAAAATGAAAATCGCCACCACACTTTATTGTTTTCAAAGAAATGGGAAAAGAGAAAATAACCCAAAAAGAGGGGAAAATAATCTAATTTTGCGGGTTTGTTATGAAAAGGGAAGGTATTAGCACCCTAAACATCTACGGTACTCTGCAAGAACCTCTTTGTGAATATGTGTATTTTGGTTATAAATATTTGTATAAAAATAGATTATGGAGATGAGAAAAGAAGTATTTTTTATAATTTTTTCACCCGCCGCGGTTGTGAACCTTTAGTGCCTATGTAACACTATCCGTGCAATAGGGAATCAGGGTACTCGTAGTTCATCTTTTAAAAATTTAAAACACAAGTGTGTTGGTTAAATTTTAAGAGGCGATACGTCATTGTCATTATCCGAGTGGAAAAACATAATTACTACCCACAATTATGAGAATGGAGAATTTGCGTCATCTCAAATGGAGGATATAGCTTGGATTTTAAAATCAACAAAGCCTCACTCAACACCCAAGTGGAAAATATCTCACTTCACTACATATCATAGAAGTTTAGTAGCTCGCATCACTACAAGGATTGACAAGAGTCTAATATTTTGAGAGAATTTTAAGGTAAAAAGAAAAAGTGACAAAGATAGTTTGAATGATATTTATTGACTTGTAGTCTTCTCACAAAAATGTCAAAGTATTGTTAAATTGTTTAAAGTTTAATTAAGAAAATATTTTGAAAATGCATGGATATAAATTCAAATCTATTATGAAAGTGGTTCATGTTTTGAAAAAAGAAGAGTTTTCAAAAGGAGGGAGAAGATTTTTGAAATTAAAGAAGATATGAGAAGATGAAGGGACTAACCTAAAGCATAAGGTAAAAGCTAGGGAAAAGAACCATCTAACCAACAAGAAGCCAACACTTGACACAATGAGTCAATGTAGAATTCCCATCCTTTGGATTTGAAACCAAACAAGCAAAGATAATAAACCTCTTAAGGAAACCAAGCTTCAATTGCATTAAGTCATCACAAAAAATATGGCAGAGTAACAACTGTATACAGATGAATTCCAGATCACAGACAAAGCATGTAATCACAATGACCTGCACATAAAGCAAACAAACAAACAACCAAATGTCTTGGGGTAAACCCCAAGAACACCAAACAAAATAACAGTTGAGGTCACAAGGTCTCAAAGTAGGTCACAACTTCTAATCTTAAGTCCAAGAACTCCACAATCTCCATAATGCCAAGGATAGTAACCAATTAGTCCAAGTAACATTAATGTTTTTTATGGTTCAAGTTGATTATTAGGTATCTTCTAAAAGAAAACTAAAACTCAAATGAGAAAAAATAAAAATGACATATAAGTTCATGCTCAAATGAACAAAGATGAAATGTAAATTCCAAAATAAATGTGCTTAAAGTAAAAACATAAAATAAAAGCATAAAATAAGGTCAATTGTTAATAAGTTAGAAATTAGAGGTTAGTTGAATGACCATCTTGAAACTTGCATTTGAAAACTCATTAGAAGATTGATAAAATCAAAGCATTTTAACAACAAGTTTCATTTGCTTTTTGTTAAGTATATAATTGATTTCAAAATCTCAAGGCAATAATAAATGATCAGTGAAGTTTAAGTGATCCAATTTGACCAAAGTTCGTGAAAATTCATTTGAGAATTGGTAGGACCAAATCCTTCCTAACAATGAATCTCAAGGTTATTGGATCAAAAGGTTCAAATTAACATACTTGGGCTTAAAAACATGGGTTTTGGCCACGAATGATCATTTTCTTAAATTGGGACAAAATTTAGCGCTATATTAAGCAATCGTAAGTGGACTTATATAGAACTCACACCTATTTTGAGGCCGGTCAATAGCAATCTATGTACCATATGTTTCGAGAAATGATATGGAAATCAATCTCCAATAACATTTAGTACAATAAGAAGTGGATAAGATGGAGAGGGATGTATTAAACCATATTTGAACCAAATATTTTATCAAGCTATTATTAAAATCATTCATCCATTTTTTGTGGAGTTAAACTCAACACCATGGATCCAATGATGTTAATAAAGCTTTTGATCAAAATCTCATAGTCCAAGATCAGCCAGAATATATACAAGATAAAATATATTTTAAAAAATAAAGAAAAATATTTAAAAAAAGGTTTAAAAATGGGAATAAAAGTAAAAAATAAAAACTATATTCAAAACATTTTAAAAAAATCAAACAAGGCCATAGAAAAATCAGAAATGAGCTCAAATATTTATATAAAGTTTTTGGTAATTTTTAAAGTCAGAAACTATTTTAAAATTAAAAGAAATAGGCAAAACAAACCAAAATTGTGAAAAATAGTAAAGGCGGAAATAAAAATAAAATGAGGTCACCAATATTTGTCAAAAGGTCATTGGGTCCTTCCATATTTTTTTTCAAAATTTAAAAATTAAGAAAAGTATTTTTAAACATTTAAAAAAATTCAAATAAATTGAAAAATTTTAAAAAATATCAGAACACAAAATAAAATTGTGAAAAAATAATAATCAGAAAGAGAAAACTCAAAAGTATTTTTCATAATTTTTCTCACATTTTTTGAAGTTAAAATGAATTTTCTATGACTTTGAAGTTTAAAACAATTTAAATATAAAAATCAGAAATAAAAATAAATTCAAAAAAATGTGGACCAATAGATGAGAGTCAAAATACGTCAGTAAGCTAATCCAATTGATCAGACGCGTTGTGCATATCATGGTCTTGAGTGAATACAACATAAAATAACCTTCATTGGTTGATAGATGACATGTTGGTCATCTTCAACCTCCAACCAACGAATCTGCAGGTTCCAGAAACTGTAAAATTAGGACACGAGACTGGTACTATTTGCTTCGTCTCTTCAAGACGATTCCAATGGTACCTTCGCAAAAAATTTATATAAACTGTAGCTCAGTCTCCTTTGAAAATAAGTTCTGAAAATGGATTTGAAATTTCATGACCAAAACGTACTTCCAGTTGAAAACAAGTGTTGCGACTAGAATCAGGATGATAAGAGCTTCATAATAATATCAAAGTTTGAGAGAATTGGTGAAGGAATCTACCTATTGAAGTTAAGTTGCAGAGCTCTGAAACTGGACTTGGCTAGCATGATTTAGGAAGTCTGAGAGCTTAATTCTTCTTCTGTTAGCTCCAGTGAGGTTTAAGGATGGTGAATTGACAAACAAAAATGATTGAGAAAGGCTGTAAGAGAAAATTCGAAGTAGCGGAAAATTGAGTTCAAGAGGAAGTTTGGCAGGATGATTCTGGCTCTCTAAGCTTGAGAAAAACAATGAGGTATGGTCCTCTATTTATAAGGAAGCTGATTGAATGCTCAAGCGTGTGAAATGATGAAGTTTAGAGGGAAACCATGCGAAGTTGCAAACAAGAAAAGTGTGACTTCTAATTTGATTAAAACTCATCTAAACCTTTCTTTTTAATATGCTAATCACTTCTGGAGGTTCACTAAACATGTTTAGAAGCAAAAGCGCAAAGAAAAAAATTGTGTTTAGAAGCTAAATTAAGGATTTCAAATTCTGACTTTTAAAGAAACTTCAGTTTCAAGTTACCAAGTTCAGATCAAGGGCATTCTCAGCTCAAGGAGTCTTAGGATATGATTTTTGAAGCTTTAGAAAGATGAGATCACAAGCTTTACAATGTGCAAAGAATGGAATCAATTGGATGTTTAAGCTGAAAATTGTGATGAGTCAAAGTTTTGAAAAAGAGGTTGACTTTTGTACTTCAAAAAATTCTAAGTTTTTTCTTAAAAAATGACTAATAATGTCTTGCATCCAGACATGGCCTTCCATTTGAAATTTGCTCTTTACTAAAAAATATGGCATGAAGTAGATTTGATGAATGACATTTTGATACTTGAACCATTTAAAATCTACAAAAAATGAGAAAGTTACGACTTGTTGAAATTGGCAAAAATGCATAAAATGACCTATAAGCTTTTTCATCATTAGGGCATCTTCCATTCATTTTCACACTTTGCACTTAAAATAAGGGTTGAAGTTCACATCTTTAAGATCAATATGGAAAATTAATGGGCTCAAGGTGATAATAATTGACCAAGTTATGATCTTTTGAAGTCACATATGGGAATTTGATGGTTTGTTTAGAGGACTTGTAATCTTTCTTCATCATTAGTTATCTTCATCAAAAAATTTACTTGAAACTTTTGAAGTGATTTGTTGATATCCCTTTGAAGATAAGGATGTCTTTGTAATCACCCAAAAATACAAAAATATGAGCAACAAAATGCCTTAGCAAACCTTTGCAATTTGGACAAACTTCCTTGTACAACTACTTTTGTCATGTAAATAGAAGTTGTTAAGGATAATAAGGAGAAACCATAGAAACCAAAACCACTTCAAAATCTTGAGAATTTATGGATATATGTACTTGTGATCAATGAAACAAAAGACTTGTCCAACTAGGTCAAACTTCTTCAATCAACCCTTATACCTTTGAACTATTTTTGACAACTTGAGACATGATGAATCATAATAGACTTTTTCATGATATTATTTCAAAATATATTCAATAATTAAGCTTTAATCTCAATGAAGCTTTGTTGAAGAAGGCATCATGAACCTATTAATCAAGTTGATGGAATGTATTGTGCTTTCACCTATGATAGCAATAATTAGAGAAAATATTCATTGTACTTATTAGTTAAAAACTTAATCAATGCAAAACTTAGATGGTCACAAAATACAAGTCAAGGTGCTTGGTGATTCCCCATGAGCAAAGCTAAAGATAAGGATAAGAACAAAACCCTAGTGTGATCGTGTTGTGATTGAGTTGATATGATATGATATGATAGAGGAATCTTATGGGCAAAAATTAGGGTACAACAAATCTAGCCAACAAGAAGTTAACACTTTATATATGAAGTCAATGTAGAATTCCAATCCTTTGGATTGAAACCAAGCAAGAAAAATGCTAAACCCCTGAGGAATAATAAGCTTCAGTTGAATTGAGTCTTCACAAAAATTGGGTAGAGTTATGGCTGTATACAGAAGACCTCTCAATCACTGACAAAGCATATAATCAAAATAACCTCCACACAAAGAAAATTAAACACAATTCCTTGGAGTAAACCCCAAGGATTTCAGAAAAAAAAACAACAAAGCCACAAGGTCCCAAAGTACAAAGGCTTCTAATTCTAAGTCTGAGAGATCCACAACTCCACAATGCTAAGGATAGTAACCATGTAATGCAAGTAACTTTAAATTTTTTTGATTATTAAGTATCTTTAAAAGAAAATAAAAGCTCAAATAAGCAAAGATAAAATGACATAAATATAAGTGCTCAAGTGAGCAAAAGAAAATGGCATGGAACGTAAATGCTAAAATAAAATGGTACATGAAAATAAAGGCGTAAAATAAATGCATAAAGTAAAAGCACAAAGTAAAGTTAATTTTTATTGAATTAGAAGTTATAAGGTTAGTCAAATGACCATCTTGAAACTTACATTTGAGAACTCATTAGAAGATTGATAAAATCAAAGCTTCTCAACAACAAGTCTCATTTGCTTTTTGTCAAGTATATCATTCACTTCAAATGCTCAAAGTATAGTATGTTAAAAAACGGTTAAATGAGGGAGGAAAATAATGTTACTTAGCACCATTTCTCAATGAGTAAGTAATTTTTTAATTCATGTTTATCTCTTATATATTTAGTTTTGTTTTAGCAAATAATATATATATATATATATACATATATATATATATATATATATATATATATATATATATATATATATATATATATATATATATATATATATATATATATATATATATATATATATATATATATATATATATATATGCTCGTGTTTATTTAGTGGTCATTGGCAATTGATCATCATATCATTTTGAACGAATACAACAACTACATTGTTTTCCTTACATTATAAACTTGAAAGGAAAATGAAATATATTATTAATTGGTAAGTGTATATTTATATGAAACTTTAAATTAATATTTTCTTTGACATTGTAATTAGTTTATCGCATAATATGTTTAATTCATTTTCAATGTACAGTGTTATGCATTAAGTGAATATCATGTGCACTGTTAGAAGAAAGCCCTCGTGGCTTATGTCTAAGGTACGTGGCCCGATTACCTGTTTATTTCATTTACATTTATGTTTAGTTATATTCATGTAATTATTGGTTAAATTTTAAGACAAGAAAACAACCAGGGGGTTATTGTAAGAATAAGAAGTGTTTCTATATCTGGCCTTAAGATTTTGATGATAACTTTACATGGTATCATAAAGAAGAATTGTATACTCTAATGATTTTGTTCTAGTGTGTAGTTGTTCTTGTAATGTTCTAACTCTAGTATCAAGGCGTGTGACGTCATCAGGTTGTGAACATAAACACTAATAAGAAAACATTTGGTTACGTGTTATAGTTGAAGTCAAGGTTCTGGAATTCGACTTATGCAACAGTTCTTAAGAATGTTAGTACAAGAGGTTCTGATCGTGACTTTATGGTTAAGCTTTGGATGTCTTATAAATATTTTCTTCAATGTGTTCAAATTTTTGAAGATTATGTAGTAGAGGTTCTGCTGAACAAGTTCTGATGATCTGAAGAAAAACAAGTTTTTACAACCAAGTTTCGAAAACTCTGAAGACAGGGTTCTGATGGGACAAGTTTTGAAGACTCCAAGACTTAGGTTCTAATACTTAAGAGTGATTCTTCTACAACAAGATTCAAACATTCAAATTATTCGAAGCCTTTGAAGATTAGAAGAAGTTCAAAATGGTTAATGTGTGATGGTGTACAAAAGGTACAAAACGTGCTATGTGACCTCTACCCTCTAGGGTGGCGTAAGGACAATCCTTTTGTACTGTATTATCAATCACTCTTATTATGACAATTGGGAACAAATAAATGTTTTCCATATTATCTTTCTACCCTTAACAGATCTATAGTAGAAAAGCATCTAATGAAGATAAGGTTAAACTTAAAAGTTGTAAAGTGACAGACAATGAATAGTATCACTTGATAAGTGCAAATTGTAATTATTTTTGTGTATACTTTTTGTTGCACTTATTGACTCTTTGTTGTTAATATAATTTGAATAAACCAACTTTGTGTATAAATATGTTTATTTTGTGTATAATGCATTTTCATGTAAAAAGTGTATCATTTGATAGTTTTTTATTCATTTTGTAGGTATTTGAGCATTGTTGTAGCATGAGGAATAAAAGCTCTAAAATGCATTATTAGGTCAATAAAGGAATAAGGACAAGAAGATGGAGATATTGGAGTTATGTAGAAGGAGCAATAAAAGTTGGCTAGGAGCCTCCGCGTCTGTCTCGACGGGCGACAGAAGGGCGAGAGGACTAGATCATTTTTCTAGTAGCTACTGACTTGGGCTCTCCAACAGCTCGCTGGGCGAGAAATAAGGATGTCGCTGGGAAAAGCTTCTCTTCACTGGTCGAGGGTAGATATTTTTGGCCAGTTGCGTACGTGACGTAATCTGGACCTTGTATTTAATGGTCGTCGTCGGGCGAAGCTTTTATGTCGTCAAGCGACGCGTGTGGAGCAGATTTTTTTATATATTTTCTTTTCATTTCATTTGTAATATTTATGGTTTTGGGGATAGTTATTGCTCCCAACTCCATAAACCCTCATTTTTCTTGAGCTTTAGCTTAGAAAATAACATCGAAGCTTGCATACAAATGATCTGGGGTGGATTGCTCTTTGATAGGTGCTGACAAACTGGGAGATTTGTGAATCATTTCTCTTCTTCTTTATGTATTCTTTGTATGTTGAGTTTGCATGTGTATTTAATTTGATCTTATGTATATTTGTCTCCCATGACATTATATTTAATTTTCTTTACAAGTATTTGTGGATTTATATCCTTGATTTTTGCTATGTGCTAGGGATTTGGGTTATTATAGACATATACTTCTTGAATTCTTATATAGGATGATCGTCTGTTAGTTTCTGGATTCTAAAGATAGATTTATAGTTGACATTCACTTGGGTGTCTGTGATTTATGCCTCTATGTTGGTTGTGTTGACTGAGAGATCGTTAACACGAGTAGCACAATTGACTTATGTGTTGTTGAGGTTGGTTGAGAGATCTCCACCGAGGTGATACAGTGGGTGTTGTGTTTGACACGTTATGACATTGGCGAGTATCGTAGGTTGAGTATAACTGGTTGATAGATTTAAGTCTATGAGTAATGGATTATATGTATGCTTGATAAGTTTCCCCTTTGAAGAATGAATTTAGTTTCCTATTAATAGTTTTACCGTTCCTTACAAACAACCCATTCAACCCCTAAACTCGTTAACGAATGATTTGTCAAATGAAGACTCGATAACCAATCTCTGTCGACACGATACGATATAACCTATATCACCTAGTAAAATAATACTTTACTTTCATCTTTCCGCTATGCTGCTGCAACAAAATAGCGCCATTGTCGGGGATTGGTTTATTGTTTCGCATTGCAATAATTCCTTAGTTTTTGAGTTTTGAAATCAATATATATGTTGTATAGAAATTGTGTATAAACTTGTTTATATTTACTTGTGAATTTATTTGTTTATGTTTGCCACACTTGTACATGTTTTCTATAACCGGTTGAAGAAACTTGGAGGAACATTGTTAAATAACAGGCGTTGAGCTTACGATGTCAAACAAATATGTTTTATTGTTTTTTATTTTGTTAGTTTAGAGAGTTAAATGCAATTGTCTAAACAAATTTAACTCGGACTAGTTCTTAAATTTCATATCTTCACTTTTAAATTTCTTTAGACCATTTCATTCGGTCTTTTAGTATGTGTATATTATTTGTGTTTGTCTTTGAGCTTGTTGTGATTAGCTTGAGGATATTGAGGTGATTTGTCAAATTTGATTTTTTCGACTTGCGAATGCATGGTAATGATTTTATTAAGGTTTTGTACATGTTCGAGGTATGTGTTTATCGCTTTCCAAACTTTAGCATATTCATGATACTTAGGCTTTTTATAATTTTTTTGCCATTCATTCTTTTGTATAATTTTTCATTTGTGAATCACTTTAGTCCCTACCCTTTTTGTGAGGTAGCTTTCCATTGTTCATATATGTTGGAGACCACAATTCTTGTTTTAATTGGACTTTATTATGCTTAATGGTTTATTTGTGTTGATTGTATGAAAGCATAAGAGTAATCAAGGAATTTTGTTTCAATTTGAGAATAACTACCTATCCAAATAGTAAATTTACCTCGTGAGTGTGTGAACTTTTGTATCCCCTTTGAGCCTTTTTGTCGATGTCCATGTTGTTCTTGCTAAATGCTTGTCTATCAGTGTTTAGTTAATCTTTTTGTATGGACATTGATTCTTTGTTTTCTTAAACCATTGACTATGATTTAAGGATTGAATTTTTGCCTTGCCTTAGAAAGTAAGGAGTATTCATATTATGATGATGGTTAAATTCAAGTTGGGGAGAGAAATGTTTATGCGCTTATGTTGTAATTTCTATGAGGTTGTAAAAGAAAAGAAAAAGAAAGAAAAAAAATTAAAAAAAATGAAAGAAAATAAAATGAAAGAAAAAATTGAAAAAGCTTTGAAAAACAAAAACAAAAAGAGTATGTAATAATGTTGTGTTAATAAGTATTGTTATTTGTTTGAGAAATTTAGAATGAAGAATAAGTTTGATAGAAATTGTGTTGCTTGAGTCTTTATGAGTTGATCACTCCCTTAAGTTAATGAATGTTTTTGTTTCGATTAGCTTTAGGAGTTATCTATTATTTATTAACCAAGCCACATTACAACTTTGAAAAGACCTTGTGATTCTTGCATTTATGTCTTCGACATGAATTTTTGGATGACTGTATAATTTAATCTATTGTTTACAAGGTTGTTGGATGAGTGAAAATACTTCATTTTTGTGTGTTTGTCATGTACCAATGATTGATTTTCTAGGTGTGATTCATTTGTGAACTAGTGTTGTTTTAGAATATTTGGCATGCATTTTGTATTTAGCATTTATTTCGTGTTTATGTTATAATCGTATTGTGTTGTAGTTCTAATCTCTTCATATAAATTGTTTTAACACAAGAGTTATTGCTCGAAATTGTGTTAAATAATATGTGCTTAATCACTTGTGTAATCTTCTTAAAAGAAGCAATTATATAAACACAAAACCTTATCAACTGTTGTTGATTGATTCCTTGATTGACCAAGTGAACGTCTGGTCTCAAGAAGACAGTGGTTACGGGTCATTATAGAAAAACCTAATAGGAGATCTTAAGTGATATGATTCTGTTGGGTCAATGATTGTTATTCTGTTAAATCGGATCACTGAACATATCATTGAAAGGTTCCTTGAGTGATTGAGTGAATGTTTGATCTCAAAAAGACAGTGGTTACGGGTCATTATAGAAAATCCTAATAGTTGATCTTAAGTGATCTGATTTTGTTGGGTCAATGATTGTTATGTTTATTAACTCGAATCTCTGAATATAACATTGAAAGGTTCCTTGAGTGACTGAGTGAAGGTCTAATCTCTAGAAGACATTGGCTGATGGTCATTATGGAAAACCCTGATAGGAGATCTTAAGTGATATGATTATATTGGATCAAGGAACATTATATTTTTTAAATTGGATCATCGAACGTGTCACTGTTTGTTAGTCATCGGCGGTTTCCCGTGAATTTGTAATCAGTTTGGTTATAGTTGATTAAGTCCTTGTTAAAGGCAAATCACCTTGAGGGGTGGACAGGATTAACCTTGTTAAGATGTACTTGGATAAATCACTTGTGTTCTTTACTCTTCATTGTCTTTATAGCTTTTATCATTTGAGTGGTTGAAATTTCTAAGGGGGATGTTTTTTATAAACCCAATTCAAACCCTCCATTTATTGTGTTATCTCTACCTTCAGTTACGAGTGTGGGTATTATGTCATGAAACTCATGTTAAATATTGTCCTTGCCGATATTGTTGATTCATGGGATAAGGTATATACGTCATAAATGTTTTACATATATGTTATATATCAGTTTACTATTCAAATATTATCATGTATGTTATTCATTTTTTTTTTCTTTTTTATGTAGATGTTTAACGACAAAACGTCATTCCCTGTTAAGGACTTTGTAGATCTTCGTAAATATTGGACGTATATCCACAATTTTCTTAAGGGTCCTCCTGTTTGATTTATAGATATGTTTGATATGTTTTTTAGATTGGAGATATAAATAACATATTTTTGTTTGATGTAAATATTACTTTAGCTTTTGATGTAAAATGTAGGTTATTTTTTATGTTCTTTATGAATGGTTAACAAAAATACAGGTTGCTTTTAATTCTTTGATATGGTTAAAATAGATACAGGTTAAAAAATGGAAAACCTTTTAAAAGCATCGAATTCCTTTTTTTAAATAACAGAAAGTTTGACAGCTTTTATAACCATTAACTATGGTTGTAAATTGAATGCAGGCCAGAATAATATAAAATACAAAATGTTGATGCTCAGAATCAAACCTAGGACCTTTAGTTCTATCATAACGGTTGAGTTAACTAATTGTTGTGATATAGCGCACACTTTCAAAAATACTACAACAATTCCAAGACCGTGATTGTAAGTAACACATTTACAACAACACTATATATAACAATATTTGGACCTACGTGATTATATATATTTTCCAACTATTGTTAAATGAGTTTTCCATAGTAGTGTGGCAACTTCATATGCACAACACGGTGTAAGTTCCTTTTGAATGTCACCGAAATTCATTGTGTGAATTTTCCACCACGCTCAAAATCATTCCTCACTTGTTTATTATGAGATTTTATCCAATCTACCATCTCTCTAAAATTGTCCTTAGTGAGAGAAGTAGAGAATTCATTATATCCATGAAAAGTCATGCCTTATGAAAACTAGTAGTTGTCTCGGTTTGAACATTCTCTTCCATTTGTGAACTCGTGAGAACTAATCATTTACAAACAGGAGGAGCAAACAATCATATGAATTAAGCTAATATTATAGAATCATAAATCCTTCCAATAGCTAATTATGAAAAACATAATAAATAATAAGTAACATAACTTGTAATAATGGTAAAGCTTGAGATACTCTCTTTTACTGGTTTAACAAATAGCAAGATTAACAATTGGATTAAAGAGTTAAATTGAAAGTAAATTCTAATAAAAAAAGAGGTTTCGTTTTTTATAAACTCAAATTCAATAACTCACTAGTTGATATATTCACATACAAGTGTTTTAATTTTTAAGTTAATACATTTCAGTATTCCAATATTATGTATGCCAGTTTTAACTAATGAGTATTTACATAAACTCACTGAAGTTTCAATAACTCCTAAGTGCGTGTATGATATTCTCTAGTCTAGATACTTAGCTAACTATGTACATAAAGTCTTAAACCTACTTTTCTAATTATTTATTGCTTATAGCAATAGCTTATTCCTTCCATGTGTATATAAGATATTACTAAGAGGAAGAAAAATAATCTGAGTTAATCTGTCACCATTATGCCGTTTTGAAGTGTAACAATTCCATCTTGTGGCGATTTATGGTTCAAGATATAACATATTCCATAAGAATTGAATTGTGCGGATAAAAATACAACTATCATTATTCATCTGTATTATAATCTATACAATAACATATTCACCTTTTCATGTGCATTTTATTGCATAAGCTATATGTCAACAATCATAACTATAGTTGATGTATAGAATGGGCGATTTTGTGTGGAGTACACATATTTAATTGATCAAACACTTTGTATGCATACACTCTCATATTCTAAATTTGTCTTACTTTTTATTTTTTGTTTGGCTTAGGCTTCACATTACATGTACATCATCTTCACTGGTTCATTTGCATATCATGCATTTCATTGAATAAAGACACTTGAGGTCCTAGAGTTCAACTACGCCAAACAAGACTTTAGACAACGTTTTTTTTGGCTTTAGACAGCGCTTTAAAGCGCTGTCTATTCCAGCGCTGCTGTAGGAAAAGACAGCGCTTTGTTAAAAGTAAAAGCGCTGCTAAATCCCCCTTTTAGGCAGCCCTTTGAAAGCGCTGCTAAAGACCCCCTTTAGCCAGCGCTTTTACTTTTAAAGCACTGCTAAAGGCCTCATTTAGCCAGCGCTTTAAAGGTAAAAGCGCTGCTAAAGGCCCCCTTTAGCCAGCAATTTTACCTTTAAAGCGTTGTTAAAGGTCTCCTATAGTCAGCGCTTTTTCTGAAATAAATTTTTTTTTAAAATAAAAACGCTTTTAGGCAGCACTTTAAATGTTAAAGCGCTGTCTAAAGGGGGCCTTTAGCAGCGGTTTTTCTAAAACAAAAAAAATTAAAAAAAAGTGTCCCTTTAGGCAGCGCTTTTATTATAAAAGCGCTGTCTAAAGGGGGCTTTAGACAGCGTTTTTTAAAGCACTGTCTAATGTCAACGGAATTTTTTATATAACTTTTTTTATAAAAAAACGCTGTTTGATATATACAATTTTATATGCACAGGTTTTAACCATATTTGCACCAGATTTTCACCATATTTTACACCTGTATATACCATTATAAATTTCACCAGATTTTCACTAATATTGGAGCTTTAATCCAATAAAAAATAATACCAAAAGATACTATGATACTTTTAGAAATTACATATTACCCTAAACCATTACAAATTACTATGATACTATGATACAAATACATACCAAAGATACTATGATACCTGTATATACCATTACAAATTACAAATTTTGGACCTGTATATACTTTTACAAAAAAACAACACCAAAACAACACCATTATATACCATTACAAAATCTATTCATCTCTATCTTCTACATATGCACATATAACCTGAAACAACACCAAAATATCATAATTCATACCATGATACAAACAAAGTATATATGATTTACCACATGACAAACAACAACAAAATTTCAACACTTGAATATACTCAAAATTCTCATCAATTAAAGTAAGATTACAATATACCTTATATAACTTTCGTCTCAATAATGTATTGACACCAATCCTCCTTAAGTTCATCCAACTGAGAAATTGAATAATAAGCACACTTGAATTCATCAAAGTACTACATAATAATATTACATAGTATGTTCAAGTTAAAATTATTTAATTATATGAGAAATATGTGTTAAATATTAAAATAACTCCTAAGTTATAAATCCATACCTTAGATGGAATCTCTATTCGATTCAAAAGAATGATTTCTCTCATAAACCTCAACATGTAAAAACCGCAATCTACTTCATTACGTTGCCGAGGACACCACACATGAAAAGAAAATATGGATAAGGCCTAAGTTTTATCAAGTATCATCACTATTAATATAATCAAAATTGTGATAATTAATTAATATACCTCCACTATAATCCATGTAATGTTGTTGGATTTACACTTTGGTACTTGAACACCTCTTTGTGCTCGAAAAACTTGTATAATGCTAATAAAACATAAACGCATATTTAGAACAATTCACATAAATAGATAAATAAATATACACACGAATATTTAGAATAATCTCACTTACGTATCAACCATATTCTTCATATCTTGGTCTGTACTTGGATCATTGCGTAAAAAATCCAGATAATATACAACTTCTCTGATAGGATTAATCACGACCAACAACCAATATCCACTGTAAGATTAAACAAACGTGAGATGAAAACTTTCTACACAACGTCAAAATATGAAAAATTATAATAGATGAATTTAGAATGAAAATCTAACCCGTTGCCGGTATGAAGGGGTAAAAAGAACAACTTTTCGGTATCTTTGTCGGCAATAAAGCGCTCGAGTACATACGCCATGACTTCATCTGGTTTATGAATGATTAATCCTAAGTTGGTACTGAAAGGAGATAAGAAATCGAATATTTGCTCCATTCCACTCGGGCGTATTAATTTTTCATACAAAAACCTTAAATAAAAGACCTCATTAACATTTGAAATGAGTAAATGAATTGATCAATTAATTAGACAAATTAGACCAGATATACCTTATGTATCTATTAACAACACCGAGGCCTAATTGCATATGTTGTAAAACTTGATCAAAATCCTCCATACCAATTGTTTCGGAATATTCAAAACCAAAAATACCAAACTCCATAGGTACAAGACGAGTATTTCCTTCTGGAATATCAGACATTTCTAAAAATGTCCCAAGACACGACCTAAACTTGGAAGTAGGTTTTTTTAGCCGCAGTCTTCTTAGCAACAACCTTTTTTTGTATGGAAATGTTTCTAATTTCAGGATTCTTACCCCTACCGACATCTTCATTCTCTTTAGCATGAATCTAAAGATTATATAATTAGTTATGTGAAGTATAAGATCACGAATTAACATTTAATTAGTTACATGCATAAATATTATATAATTGTGATGTACCTCTTTTATTGATGCCACTGACTCGGTTTACTGATAGCTCACACTTCCCTGAGGGTCTCTGCAAAGGAAGACTGGTACTTTGACAGTGGATGTTCCAGACATATGACTGGAATCAAGAACCTCCTCAATAATGTTAAGCCTCACACCACCAGTTTTGTGACCTTTGGAGATGGGGCTAAAGGTGAAATCAAAGGAGTTGGTGATTTGGACTGCCCTGGAGTTCCAAGTCTGAATGAAGTACTGCTGGTGAAAGGACTGACCGCTAATCTCATTAGTATCAGTCAACTGTGTGATCTAGGATTCAAGGTCAATTTCTCAAAATCTGAATGCCTTGTAATCAATGACAAACAAGAGATAGTAATGAAAGGAGTCAGATCCAAAGACAACTGCTACTTGTGGGAGGCTGAGAACACTAATTCCTCATCTGTGTATTCCATTGCAAAATAAGAAAAAGAGGTGAAACTGTGGCAGCATAAGCTTGGTCTCCTTCATCTAAGAAGAATGAAGAGAGCTATCTCTATGGAAACTGTCAGAAGAACTCCAAAACTACAGGTTGATGATATCTGTGATGTGGGAAATAAACTTGAAGAAGAATGTGTTGTCAGAACCTTAAGTCATCTTGACAAGGATGTTGGAAATAACAAGTCCCATAAATTTTGTTCTCAAAACATCTGGTCAAAACAGATGCTCCCTGAGTACAATGTTACACAAGATGTTGTGACATTGTGTTGTGACAATCTGAAAACATTCAACATTTCCTTGAACCCTATTGACTTTGAAGAGAAGAAGTCATTTAAACTGGAACATAGTTTCTCTAAACTTCAGCTGACTGATTCTTCAACCAAGGCTCTTGTTGGAAATAAACTTGAAAATTTGAGGGGTAAGCTGGGTATTTGCCAACATGAGGAATTGTAGCAATTAATTTTGCTTAAAACAAGGACCAAAGGACTTATGCCTGTTCTGATTGGTTTAAAATTGTATTTTCTCATTTCTTACAATTCTTTTAAGAAGTTGAATAGACACTCCTTTGCTTCCTTCCTCTCTCGTCTCCTCATCAAAACCCAGTCTCTCAATCACAAATTTCTCCTCATTTGCTGTTGGTCCTTCAAAACTGACAAAATGTCTCAAACACCATCATCATCCAATACGACCATCTCAACCTCTTCCTCTGATCAAGATTCTGGGACAATCTCTTCCTGTCTGGACTCTGACGTTCTGGAGATCTCTTCTCATAGAAAAGTGGGAACTAACCCCACCAAGGCCAAAGAGTTGCGAACAAGACATGCAGGTAATCCATCTCATCCTTCCTCTTCAGTTCCCCCTGAAATTGCAAATAGGGAAGGGACAGCCTATGTTAATCAAGCAATAGCAAAAATTGTTTCAAGAATTCTGAACGAGAACCACTCAGTTCCTGGCATTTCTGTTCCTCTGAACCAAGAAAGCTCAAATGCTGAAACAAATCCAAATGTCTCTAAGAATGTTGAGACATCAAACAAAGAGAAGAATGCTGACATTGCTCACAAGAAAAGAAAGAAGCCTGAATCCTCTGAGTCTGATGACAGTGCTTGAAGGTTGATTGCTGTTTGGTGGTGTTGCTGGTTGGTGCTGAAGTGTATTCTGTTGTCTGCTGCTGATCTCATTATTTTGGATAACTGTATAATTTTCTGAACATGTATCTTTGGCCCATTTGTGGCTAAAGAGGGGGAGAATATTTTGGTACTTACTTAATTAGTACTTGACATTCTATTTTTCTACTGTCACTTATTTCTGCTGCTATCTCTGATTGTTTAGGGTCTTTAGCCAAAAATCTGCCAAAGGGGGAGTTTGTAGGTGTTTAGGTATTGGCTTGAATTTTTGGTAAATCCCAAGTGTATGTGTGAATGTCATGACTGATGTCATAACATTCTTGTTCAGTTTGTACTGGTTCATTAGGTACCTTTGCAGAAAAATATTGTAATTCAAATACTGATGTTTATAAGTGTGTATCTGAGCATTTTTGCAAAATGATCACATTTTGCTAAATCAGTAGACAGGTTTTCTCAGATGTCATAACAGATGTTATGACATCCTGTTCTGAACTAACAGGATTGCAGGATTGGATAAGTCTGAGTTTTTTCAGGAAATAACTCAGTCCTTTCTGAACAGAATCCTGCGTTTTCTGAGGGGTAACCTAGCTCAACCCTAACCTGGTTAATAAAGTCATGTGACCTGGTCTTTAGGTCAAACAGAATTAACCCTAGGTTTTTGGAAACCCTAACTGAAGTTGCAGCTGCTATATATTCAACAGAGCTGCTGTTTTTCAAGAATCCCTGCTGATTGATTAGAAGATCAATTTGTAATCTGTATAGATTTGTTCATTGTACTCCAAGCAATTATCATTGTGATAAGTGCCTTGGAATAGGTTTCTATTTGTAAGGGTTGTGTAGCACTCTAAGCTTTGAAGCAAGAGTGTTTGAATGTTCCTTGACTAAAGCTGTGAAGCAGAGTCAAGTTAGTTGTGTGCATCACTCAAAGCTGTGAAGCACGAGTGATTGTGTTGCTTGATTAAAAAGCTGTGAAGCTTAATCAAGTGTTTGTTTTTGAAGAGTGTCTTCATCAATTATTGAGTCAAATTAGTTTATGTATCACTGCTGTGATTGAGGGGGAGTGAGTTGGTACTCAGGTTTAAGTTGTACTTAGATTAGAATTGCATTGGGTAGGTCTTAAGTGAAGGAGATAAACTGGTTGGTTTATTCCTGAATTAACATCTCTTATAGTGGATTCTCTCCCTGGCTTGGTAGCCCCCAGAGTAGGTGTTGTTGCACACTGAACTGGGTAAACAATTGACTGTGTTCTTTATTGCTTTTTTATTTACTGTCATATAGTAAGTCAGATACGGTGTCATAACATTGAACGTGACATTGAGTATCTGCAGCCAGAATTTCATATACTATTATTTTTGCTCCCACCAAATAAGATCGAAACTTATCAATAGCAAAAACTACGGCTAGCAATTCCTTTTCTGTGGTTGTATAATTTAGCTGGGCAGCGTCTAGTGTTCTACTAGCGTAGTAAATTGCATGCAGTTTCTTGTCTTTTCTTTGCCCTAGTACAGCTCCTACAGCGAAATCACTGGCATCGCACATGATTTCAAAGGGTTGTGTCCAATCAGGTGGTCTTATGATAGGTGCTGAAATAAGAGCTTGCTTTAAAACTTCAAAGGCCTCAAGACATTTTTGGTCGAATTCAAACTCGACATCCTTCATCAATAAGTTAGTTAAAGGTTTTGTTATTCCGGAAAAATTCTTGATGAAACGTCGGTAGAACCCGGCATGTTCTAGAAAACTTCTTATTTCCCTAACGGTCTTAGGTGGGTTTAAGTTTTCTATAACTTCTATCTTGGCCTTATCGACTTCTATACCTCTTTCAGAAATAATGTGTCCCAAGACTATCCCTTCATTTACCATAAAGTGGCACTTTTCCCAATTCAACACAAGGTTTACTTCCACACATCTTTTTAAGATTTTCTCTAAGTTCGAGAGGCAGTTTTTGAAATCAAACCCACACACCGAAAAATCGTCCATAAATACTTCCATAATTCCTTCTAGGTAGTCTGGAAAAATTGACATCATACAACGTTGGAAAGTGGCAGGTGCATTATAGAGTCCAAAGGGCATTCGTCTATAAGCGAATGTTCCATAAGGGCAAGTAAATGTGGTTTTTTCTTGGTCCTCTGGGTGAATAGGGATTTGGAAAAACCCCGAATACCCATCAAGATAGCAGAAACATGAGTGTCTTGCTAGACGTTCAAGCATCTGATCTATAAATGGGAGAGGGAAATGGTCTTTTCTCGTTGCCTTATTCAACTTTCTGTAATCTATACACATACGCCATCCTCCTTCTGTTCGTTTTGCCACATGCTCACCTTTCTCATTTTTCAGAACAGTGATACCTCCTTTCTTGGGTACCACATGGACTGGGCTTACCCATTCACTATCCGAAATTTGGTATATGATACCAGCTTCTAATAACTTAAGAACTTCTTTCTTGACTACCTCACTCATGATAGGGTTTATTCTTCTTTGATGTTCTCTTGAGGGTTTTGAATCTTCTTCTAGCATAATTCGATGCATGCATACGGATGGGCTTATACCTCTTAAATCTGAAACTTTATACCCTAAAGCTGAGGGATATTTTCGTAAGGTATCTAAGAGTTGATTTGTTTCTATTTGGTTTAGAGCGGCGCTAATTATAACAGGTCTATTCATCTCCTCATCCAAAAACTCATATCTTAGATTCTTGGGTAGTTCCTTAAGTTCTATAGTGGTTTTCTCAATACGCGGCATAAGGTCAGGGGTAAGAGCTAAGCATTCGAAAAGGTTTTCGTCAATGTACGGTTCGATACTCTTAAATCCGTCATCCTCTAAAATAGGGGTTGATGGTAATTTGATTAAAAATTCGTTTTGTTCGAGCTCATTTACACATTCATCAATGATGTCGATGGCATAACATGCATCTCCTATCACTGGTGCCATTAGAAATTTTGATAAAATGAACTCAATCTTTTCATCTCCTACCTCAAAAGTCAGTTTCCCTTTCTTAACATCTATTATAGCTCCGGCGGTCGATAGGAAGGGTATTCCTAAGAGGATTGGGATGTCTTCATCTTCTTTAATATCCATTACGACGAAGTCGGTCGGAATATACAACTGACCAATTTTGACAGGTATGTCTTCTAAAATACCCATGGGATATTTGACAGATCTATCAGCTAGTTGTAAGGACATCTTAGTAGGTTGAAGTTCTCCTAATTTTAACCTCTTACAGACGGCCAGAGGCATCAGACTTACGCTTGCTCCTAGGTCTAAAAATGCTTTGTCTATCATATGGTTACCTAGGATGCAAGGGATAGAAAAACTTCCAGGGTCTTTATCTTTCTTGGCGAGTTTATTTTCGGATATGGAATGACATTCTAAAGGCTTGGGATCATCGAGTCGCCGTTTATTGGTCAAAATATCTTTCAAAAACTTAGCATATGATGGTATCTGGGTTATAGCTTCAGTAAAAGGAATCTCAACATGGAGTTTCTCTATTACCTTAATAAACTTTTGGTATTGGTTTTCTACTTTGGTGTTTTTCAGCCTCTGTGGGAACGGAATAGGTGGTTTATAAGGTTGTTGAGTGTTATTCCCTACTTCTGGTTTTGATTGCTTTTCTGGTTTCTCTGGTTCCTCTACCTGGTCTTTAGGCGTAGCATCTTCCATAGGTTTTTCTGATGTGCTTAAGTTAGGATTTCTAGGTCCTTTATAAGCAGTTCCACTTCTTAATGTGATAGAATTTGCTTGGCCTTTTGGATTTGGTTGAGTTTGTCCAGGAAATTGTCCTCCAGGTGCAACTTGTACAAAGGTGTTTTGGGCTACTTGGGAAATCTGAGTCTCAAGCATTTTGGTGTGGGTTATTATCTGGTCAAACTTGGTTGCCAGTTGAGTAACTAGTTCGTTCGTGTGAATGTGTTGGTTCATAAACTCCTTATTTTGCTGGGTTTGAGCCTGAATAAAGGTGTCTATGGTTTCTTTAAGGTTTGGTCTTGGGGGCATTATTTGCATAGGTTGGTTTTGTTTTTGCGTTTGGAATCCTTGAGGTCTCGAAGGTCCGGGTTTTTGGATAGGGTTATTGTTTTTGTAAGAGAAATTCGGGTGGTTCCTCCATCCAGGATTGTAGGTATTCGAGAAAGGGTTCCCTTGGGTATAGTTAACTTGGTCTGAGCTAGATTCGTTCAAAAGGTTACAGTCAACGGTTTGATGTCCTTGAGTTCCACAGAGTTCGCATTCCGATTGGATTGCTGCTACTGTGGTTGGGTTTTGAGACATGTTCTCGACTCTCAAAGCTAGGGCGTCCATTTTGGCATTAATCATGTCCATGCAACTTACCTCATGCTTTCCTCCATGGCTCTCCTTTTTCTCTACTGTCGCTCGTTCTAATCCCCACTGGGCATGGTTTTGGGCCATGTCCTCTATTAGGGCACAAGAGTCAGGGTAAGGTTTGTTCATCAACGCTCCGCCTGCGGCAGCGTCTATGGACATCTTTGTGTTGTAATGGAGTCCATTATAGAAGGTATGTATGATTAACCATTGATCCAGGCCATGGTGCGGACAAGCTCTTAAAAGTTCTTTATATCTCTCCCAGGCATCAAAAAGTGATTCGCCTTGGTTTTGGGTGAAACAAGTGATCAGGTTCCTAAGAACAGCGGTCTTGCTTGGTGGAAAATACCTCGCAAGAAAAGCTCTCCTAAGGTCTTCCCAAGTTGTTATTGAGTTAGTTGGAAGGGCGTCTAACCAGTCGTGAGCTTTACCTCTAAGGGAAAAAGGAAACAGTCTTAAACGGATAGCTTCGGGTGTGGCTCCATTTGCCTTAAGGGTGTCAGCTAACTGGATAAATACCTTTAAATGTTGATTCGGGTTCTCGGTAGCGAGACCAGCGAATTGGTTTTGTTGTACTAATTGTAACAAGGAGGGTTTTAGTTTGAAGTTGTTGGTAGTTATAGCAGGGTTTACTATACTAGAACTAGGTTCCTCGTTAGATGGTTGGGCGAATTCCTTGAGCGGTCTTTGGTTACGATCTTCTGCCATAGCTCTTCTTATCTTGCGTATAAAAAGACGGGCACGAGCGTAACGTTCAGGTTCTACTAAAGGATCTATTAGGTTACCGGTGCTACGATTTCTACGCATCTACCGGCTAGAATAGCCTTAGTCTAAACGGGATAACAATAGGGTACGAAATTTGATGAAGTTGGTCCCCGACAACGGCGCCAAAAACTTGATGGGTTTAATCTGTAACGTATAGCCTAAATGTAGTACTGCAAGTGTACAGCCTATCGAAGTAATATATAAGATTATCGAACCACAGAGACCAATTGTCAATCTATCAACTCTATTGCTAAGGTGCTTATCTAAGGCGAACAAGAATATTGATGTGAGTGCAGTGCACAAAGTAAATGAGCGAGGTAAATAACAGTTTAAAAGACAGGTTGGAATGTAAATCATGTAATCAGATATTGGTCCGGTCATGCGTAGATGAACCTACTTATGGGGCAGTATTTTCTATCGATAGCAAAGAATCAATTTAACGGGAACTTGTAGCTTTTGACTACTAAGAACCGAGTTTACTCTTTAAATTAAATTCCTTTATTGTCACATATAAAGGGTGCCTTCCGTGTTAAAGAGGTAAACCTATTTTTAAGAAATTGATAGTTTTGACTTAACAGAAAAGTGATTTTACTTGGAAAGATTAACTTAAAGAGACTTTTGGCTTTTGACCAAGAGTCAGATTTCAAACCTACAAACGCGTCCGAAAATAGTTTCAAAATCGTTTTCTAAAAAGGTCAATGATTCCTATTTAACCAATCAACGGCTTCCGCTCTTTTTGTTTGGTTAAATAATAATCAAGTCGCATCATTAGTTTGGACGGCTTTCGATCTTACCCAATAAACATTTAAACACAATTGACTTAAGTTAGAAGCAAAACATCCCCAGAGTATTTTCACTAGCATGATAATTGGAACACGACCATGATGACAATCATTACATCCTAACCTTTATAGTTTAGCCAGACATAATAAGTGCAAGTCTATAAAACGTGTAGACTATGGTAAGAGCATTTAAAGTCTATAAAACGTGTAGACTATGGTAAGAGCATTTAAAGTCTATAAAACGTGTAGACTATGGTAAGAGCATTTAAAGTCTATAAAACGTGTAGACTATGGTAAGAGCATTTAAAGTCTATAAAACGTGTAGACTATGGTAAGAGCATTTAAAGTCTATAAAACGTGTAGACTATGGTAAGAGAAATTAAGTAAAGAAATGCAATAAAATAGAACCTTGCTCCAGTCGGAGACTTGAATCTGATACAAATCTACGGAAAGATAAGGCTGGTATGATGAACTTCAACCAAAGTGCTCCAAGACTCGATTACAACTCAATCTACACCGCAATAACTCCCCGATGTGAAGAGATTATTACTTTACAGAAACTGATAGTATATGGCTTAAGATTGTACTAAGCTTGGATGAAACTAAAGAATGAAAATCGAAAACTATATATAGAGGATCCTTGAGGTGCGTAAGGACCAGCATGCCCCTTAACTTCTTTTGAGCGGGAAGCTTGTTGTGAAGGCCGCGGGCGCGGTGAGGATGGCCGCAGGCGCGGTGGCAGGAACTGCCACATCATGGGAACGTGGCAGTTGATCTCTGGGTGAAAGTGGGCCACGTCATCGCGTTCCCTGTAGCCAGCGCGGTGCTGAACGCCATAAGTGCAAAATGTCTTGAAAAACCCTAATTTCTTGGCGTTTTGGCTCGTTTCTTCACAGAAGGCTCTGAAATGACAAGAATCCTGAAAACGAAAGAAAAAGGAACATAATACGAGAAAATGATAATAAAAACTAAGGAAAACATGTGATATTTGAGTCAGAAACATAGTGCGATTCAGTGCGATCAAATCCTCCCACGTTTAGACCTTTGCTTGTCCTCAAGCAACAACTCTTAGAAGTAGATGAAAGAAAATTATGGTGTACACAGGTTTTGGGCAAAGAGGGCTTCTAAGTCCGAGTAAGGGTGTGTTGTCAGGCACTAACTATCTGAATCAAGGGTATCGTAATTACACTACTCGCAGAAATGCGGACATAAACCTCATAAGAATACAGATCGATCCTAATATCCTTACTATGCTAAGACTTCTTTTTGAACGAGGTCCTTTTTCATTCAGGCGCAATCACATTAAGCCCGTTATCCGTACATACTCATGGTGTAGTGACCGGTTAGTGACTCTGATCTCAAGTGATGGGATTTTGGTACAAGAGTTGGTTTAATCCCTTTTTATTTTACCCATTTGCAGTTGCGAGGGATCGGACCGTAGTCCGCCCTACCAAGTCCAGCACCAGATACCTCTGAACCAACTACAACGGATATGCCTTATATATTTTTTTTTCTTTGATTTTGTTAGTGCTTACAACTTTCTTGAGTTGAGTAGTCTTTGTGAGGATCACCCAACTCATAGTCGTATTCATACTTTATTTTATAACTTTTAAGGCAAAATAGAGATCATCCACTTATATTCATCGATCCCACACTTAGAGCATGCTTAGGCCGGAGCTGACTACTAAGATAAACTACTTGAAGACCTATTTGTACAGTTTTATTCAAAATCATAGCATATTGGGAAGAAAGGATCTAATCTAAATGTTCAAAAAGGCTTACGGTGTTAAAACGATAACGAATTTTTCAAAAAGTGAGTGCCCAAGAAATAGACCCTATCTAGGACCTGTCTCATAGCCCAAATCCTTAAAAACAACCATAAATCTTTGAAAAAAGAAAAATTTTGTAAGGCTAAAAGGTGGGGGAAATGAAAGGGAACACTACGCAGAAAGACTCGCCTATCACATGCATTTTATTAACTACGAATATAACACACCTAAAAGGAAAAATGCGGAAGGGAAATAAAAGCAGGAAAAACGGAAAATAAAAGCGGAAAATAAAAGCGATAAATGCTCCTCCCACACTTAAATCAGACATTGTCCTCAATGTTCCAAAATAAGGTAGGAGGAGGTACCTGAAAACACTAGTGGGGGCCACTAGGACCTTCACCATCCTGGTTGGTACGACCGGAACGGCGGCTACGGCTGCGACGGCGGCTATCTCGGTCCAAAACAAGCTGCTCCAATCTCTCTGACAAGGCGGCATTTGCCGCTTGTAGCTCCTGGGTCCTACCAATGAGGGTGCCTTGGGTTGCCTCCATCAATTGGAAGTGACGAGCGTATGTGGTCTGGTGTAGGTGTTGTTCTCTCTGGAAAGCCAGCTGACTTTCCATGATAGTGCGCAGAGAGCTAGCATTTTGTTCTTGGGATGCTTGCATGAAGGCCATGTTATCGGCCGCCTGTTGCTGCAAGGTAGCAAGGAGGGTGTCCCTCTGGGCCTCTCGGGCCATATGCTCACGCCACATGTCCTCAGTGACATGGAAACTAGGAGATGTACCTGCATGTGGGTTAGAAGTAGATGGTGTCGTGTGTGGTGGTGAAAAATGGGGTGGTTCCTCTGTTTGGAAATTGTACTCATCATCAGTGTTGTTACCCTCATTTAAAGGTAGATTTGGGGGCAACGGACCAATAAAAGCAGGTAACATCTAACTCATCAGCAAAGGTAACATCATTCACTTCCAACTGCAAATGAAGGTCAGCCACCTCATTGCGGAGAGTGGTTATCTCAGTGCGCATGGCAGTCAACAGAGTGCGAATATCAGGTTCCTGCAAGCTGAGGTTATTAGTAAGAACAGTAGTGTGTGTAACCTCGGGTCGGGATGTGTGATCTGGAGTGGAGTCCTCGGGAGCAGGAGTGTAGTCTTGAGTGGGATCTTCGGAAGCAGGGGTGTATTCCGGAGTGAGATCTTCGGAAGCAGGAGTGTATTCTGGAGTGTACTCTGATATCTCACCCCAACCTTCTACAAAATAGTTCCAATTAGCAGGGTTGGAAACACAAGTCATCTGAGGGTCTGGCATTGTGAAGGTGTAAACTGTCTGGTCATCGATGAGCAATCTGTACCGATATGGGTGGAAAGAGGCCCTCCTCATGAGCCCACGATCCATGCAAAAGTCTAAATCCAGAAAAGTATATCCACAGTATGGGGTCAGCTGTGCTATCATACTGTCCAAACCCAAAGCAGAAGCTATCTGTGTCACATTCCCTCCGGAATGAATGAGCCCTACAGCGGATCGAGCAGTCTGCTCGAGGCTCTCTATCAGAAAACCTCCGCTAGCTATAGGTCTGGACTGACTGGCACAGTATAGGAAAAGGATCTCCTCAGCGGTGACTAAGTGGTCACAGTAACTCCTCCCAAAGAAAGTGTGGCACAGGATCATCTCGAAGTATTGGAAAGTCGGGTTATGGATCTTCCGGGACAGCTGGGTAGAGGGGTCAAGGCTGGCTCTATCAGTAATGTCCTGCCAAAATTTATCAATATCTCTGTCCATGTAGTAACTCAATGGAAACTCAGTGATAGCGGTCGGTCCAGTTTGGAAACCAAGCAAATCCCCAAATTCTTTGGTAGTCAGGGTATACTCGGTACCAAACAATTTGAAACTTAGGCATCCTCGCTCATCTCCTTCACCCACCCGTGGGTTATAATCCATAGAGCTAAGAAACTCCAGAGTAAGGTTTCTGTAGGTTTTGTGGACATCATCAGCATAAGAATCCCAACCAAGTTGGTTGCACAGATACCTAATACTTGGCTCAATCCCGAGTGCCTCCATGCAGCTCTGATCGGGGTACCTAGTGGGTATCATAGGTCTAGCAGATAAGGTAGCAAATCGGGCTTTTTGTGCTTCATCTCTGAAAATCACAACCATACCATCGGGGTAATGCATCCTGAAAATATAAACACAAGAAATTAGTCCAGATAAAATATATAAATTACTAAAATAAAATAAAATAAAATTAAGAATAAACCATGGGTTGCCTCCCATGCAGCGCTTGTTTAACATCGTTTAGCTTGACGATTAAATCTTACTTTATGTGGGTATTGGTGGGTCTATAAGAATATGACTAGAGTAGTCAACAGGCAAATCGCCTCCTTTGTAGAGCTTCAGTCTTTGTCCATTTATCACAAATGGAGCGCATGAATTGTTTTTGATTTCTACTGCTCCAGACTTTAGAACTTTTGACACTTCAAATGGACCTGTCCATCTTGAACGAAGCTTACCAGGAAAAAGTCGTAACCTTGAGTTAAATAGGAGAACTGGATCACCAATGTTGAAATCTTTCTTGATGATTTTTTTATCATGCCACATCTTGGTTCTTTCCTTATATATGATGGCATTCTCATAGGCATTCAAGCGAAGCTCTTCTAGCTTGTGAATGTCCAGGATACGTTTTTCTCCGGCTTTTAGGTAATCTAGATTCAAGGATTTAATGGCCCAATAGGCTTTATGTTCTAGTTCGAAGGGTAAATGACAGGACTTTCCATAAACCAATTGATAAGGAGTTGTTCCAATAGGGGTTTTATAAGCCGTTCTATAAGCCCATAAGGCGTCTTTAAGTTTTCCAGACCAGTCTTTTCTGGATAATGATACAGTTTTTTCTAGGATCTGCTTAATCTCCCTATTTGATACTTCTACTTGGCCACTGGTTTGCGGGTGATATGGTGATGCTACTCTATGTTTTACTCCGTATTTGCTTAGAAGCTTGTCAAATATCTTAGATATAAAATGCGATCCTCCATCACTTATGACTAACCTCGGGGTTCCAAACCTAGGAAAAATAATATTCTTAAACAGTTTGATAACTACCTTGGTATCGTTTGTGGGCGATGCAACAGCTTCGATCCACTTTGAGACATAATCGACAGCTACTAGGATATACTTGTTACCCATTGAGGAAGGAAAAGGTCCCATGAAATCTATACCCCAGACATCAAATATTTCCACTTCTTGGATGTTACTTAAAGGCGTTTCATCACGTCTTGAGATGTTCCCAGTGCGTTGGCATCGGTCACATTTTGTAATATAAGTGTGGACATCGCGCCATACAGTAGGCCAATAAAAACCTGCTTGAAATATTTTGGCGCATGTTTTAGACGTGCTTGCATGTCCACCATAAGGTGAAGCATGACAATGTTTAATGACGTTGCCTACTTCTTCTTCCGGCACACATTGTCTGAATATATTATCTATTCCTCTTTTGAATAGGAGGGGTTCATCCCAAAAGAAGTGTTTAACATCTCTAAAAAACTTCTTCTTCTGTTGGTAGCTTAAGTCAGGGGGTATGATATCAGCGGCTAGATAATTCACAATATCTGCGTACCATGGTATGTTGTTCATGGTCGAGATTTCCTCATAGGTCTCTTCTTCAGTTGAGTTTATCCCAGCTATTAATCTTTCATAAGTGGAGTGATCGTCTATAGGTATAAGTTCAGGTTTAAGGTGTTCTAACCTAGAGAGATGATCAGCTACTAAGTTTTCAGCTCCTTTTTTATCCTTAATATCCAAGTCAAATTCTTGGAGTAAAAGTACCCATCTGAGTAATCTAGGCTTAGCATCTTTCTTACTTAACAAGTACCGGATTGCTGCATGATCTATGTATACTGTAGGTGTTTAGGTATTGGCTTGAATTTTTGGTAAATCCCAAGTGTATGTGTGAATGTCATGACTGATGTCATAACATTCTTGTTCAGTTTGTACTGGTTCATTAGGTACCTTTGCAGAAAAATATTGTAATTCAAATATTGATGTTTATAAGTGTGTATCTGAGCATTTGTGCAAAATGATCACATTTTGCTAAATCAGTAGACAGGTTTTCTCAGATGTCATAACAGATGTTATGACATCCTGTTCTGAACTAACAGGATTGCAGGATTGGATAAGTCTGAGTTTTTTCAGGAAATAACTCAGTCCTTTCTGAACAGAATCCTGCGTTTTCTGAGGGGTAACCTAGCTCAACCCTAACCTGGTTAATAAAGTCCTGTGACCTGGTCTTTAGGTCAAACGGAATTAACCCTAGGTTTTTGGAAACCCTAACTGAAGTTGCAGCTGCTATATATTCAACAGAGCTGCTGTTTTTCAAGAATCCCTGCTGATTGATTAGAAGATCAATTTGTAATCTGTATAGATTTGTTCATTGTACTCCAAGCAATTATCATTGTGATAAGTGCCTTGGAATAGGTTTCTATTTGTAAGGGTTGTGTAGCACTCTAAGCTTTGAAGCAAGAGTGTTTGAATGTTCCTTGACTAAAGCTGTGAAGCAGAGTCAAGTTAGTTGTGTGCATCACTCAAAGCTGTGAAGCACGAGTGATTGTGTTGCTTGATTAAAAAGTTGTGAAGCTTAATCAAGTGTTTGTTTTTGAAGAGTGTCTTCATCAATTATTGAGTCAAATTAGTTTATGTATCACTGCTGTGATTGAGGGGGAGTGAGTTGGTACTCAGGTTTAAGTTGTACTTAGATTAGAATTGCATTGGGTAGGTCTTAAGTGAAGGAGATAAACTGGTTGGTTTATTCCTGAATTAACATCTCTTATAGTGGATTCTCTCCCTGGCTTGGTAGCCCCCAGAGTAGGTGTTGTTGCACACTGAACTGGGTAAACAATTGACTGTGTTCTTTATTGCTTTTTTATTTACTGTCATATAGTAAGTCAGATACGGTGTCATAACATTGAACGTGACATTGAGTATCTGCAGCCAGAATTTCATATACTATTATTTTTGCTCCCACCAAATAAGATCGAAACTTATCAATAGCAAAAACTACGGCTAGTAATTCCTTTTCTGTGGTTGTATAATTTAGCTGGGCAGCGTCTAGTGTTCTACTAGCGTAGTAAATTGCATGCAGTTTCTTGTCTTTTCTTTGCCCTAGTACAGCTCCTACAGCGAAATCACTGGCATCGCACATGATTTCAAAGGGTTGTGTCCAATCAGGTGGTCTTATGATAGGTGCTGAAATAAGAGCTTGCTTTAAAACTTCAAAGGCCTCAAGACATTTTTGGTCGAATTCAAACTCGACATCCTTCATCAATAAGTTAGTTAAAGGTTTTGTTATTCCGGAAAAATTCTTGATGAAACGTCGGTAGAACCCGGCATGTCCTAGAAAACTTCTTATTTCCCTAACGGTCTTAGGTGGGTTTAAGTTTTCTATAACTTCTATCTTGGCCTTATCGACTTCTATACCTCTTTCAGAAATAATGTGTCCCAAGACTATCCCTTCATTTACCATAAAGTGGCACTTTTCCCAATTCAACACAAGGTTTACTTCCACACATCTTTTTAAGATTTTCTCTAAGTTCGAGAGGCAGTTTTTGAAATCAAACCCACACAACGAAAAATCGTCCATAAATACTTCCATAATTCCTTCTAGGTAGTCTGCGAAAATTGACATCATACAACGTTGGAAAGTGGCAGGTGCATTACAGAGTCCAAAGGGCATTCGTCTATAAGCGAATGTTCCATAAGGGCAAGTAAATGTGGTTTTTTCTTGGTCCTCTGGGTGAATAGGGATTTGGAAAAACCCCGAATACCCATCAAGATAGCAGAAACATGAGTGTCTTGCCAGACGTTCAAGCATCTGATCTATAAATGGGAGAGGGAAATGGTCTTTTCTCGTTGCCTTATTCAACTTTCTGTAATCTATACACATACGCCATCCTCCTTCTGTTCGTTTTGCCACATGCTCACCTTTCTCATTTTTCAGAACAGTGATACCTCCTTTCTTGGGTACCACATGGACTGGGCTTACCCATTCACTATCCGAAATTTGGTATATGATACCAGCTTCTAATAACTTAAGAACTTCTTTCTTGACTACCTCACTCATGATAGGGTTTATTCTTCTTTGATGTTCTCTTGAGGGTTTTGAATCTTCTTCTAGCATAATCCGATGCATGCATACGGATGGGCTTATACCTCTTAAATCTGAAACTTTATACCCTAAAGCTGAGGGATATTTTCGCAAGGTATCTAAGAGTTGATTTGTTTCTATTTGGTTTAGAGCGGCGCTAATTATAACAGGTCTATTCATCTCCTCATCCAAAAACTCATATCTTAGATTCTTGGGTAGTTCCTTAAGTTCTATAGTGGTTTTCTCAGTACGCGGCATAAGGTCAGGGGTAAGAGCTAAGCATTCGAAAAGGTTGTCGTCAATGTACGGTTCGATACTCTTAAATCCGTCATCCTCTAAAATAGGGGTTGATGGTAATTTGATTAAAAATTCGTTTTGTCCGAGCTCATTTACACATTCATCAATGATGTCGATGGCATAACATGCATCTCCTATCACTGGTGCCATTAGAAATTTTGATAAAATGAACTCAATCTTTTCATCTCCTACCTCGAAAGTCAGTTTCCCTTTCTTAACATCTATTATAGCTCCGGCGGTCGATAGGAAGGGTCTTCCTAAGAGGATTGGGATGTCTTCATCTTCTTTAATATCCATTACGACGAAGTCGGTCGGAATATACAACTGACCAATTTTGACAGGTATGTCTTCTAAAATACCCATGGGATATTTGACAGATCTATCAGCTAGTTGTAAGGACATCTTAGTAGGTTGAAGTTCTCCTAATTTTAACCTCTTACAGACGGCCAGAGGCATCAGACTTACGCTTGCTCCTAGGTCTAAAAATGCTTTGTCTATCATATGGTTACCTAGGATGCAAGGGATAGAAAAACTTCCAGGGTCTTTATCTTTCTTGGCGAGTTTATTTTCGGATATGAAATGACATTCTAAAGGCTTGGGATCATCGAGTCGCCGTTTATTGGTCAAAATATCTTTCAAAAACTTAGCATATGATGGTATCTGGGTTATAGCTTCAGTAAAAGGAATCTCAACATGGAGTTTCTCTATTACCTTAATAAACTTTTGGTACTGGTTTTCTACTTTGGTGTTTTTCAGCCTCTGTGGGAACGGAATAGGTGGTTTATAAGGTTGTTGAGTGTTATTCCCTACTTCTGGTTTTGATTGCTTTTCTGGTTTCTCTGGTTCCTCTACCTGGTCTTTAGGCGTAGCATCTTCCATAGGTTTTTCTGATGTGCTTAAGTTAGGATTTCTAGGTCCTTTATAAGCAGTTCCACTTCTTAATGTGATAGAATTTGCTTGGCCTTTTGGATTTGGTTGAGTTTGTCCAGGAAATTGTCCTCCAGGTGCAACTTGTACAGAGGTGTTTTGGGCTACTTGGGAAATCTGAGTCTCAAGCATTTTGGTGTGGGTTATTATCTGGTCAAACTTGGTTGCCAGTTGAGTAACTAGTTCGTTCGTGTGAATGTGTTGGTTCATAAACTCCTTATTTTGCTGGGTTTGAGCCTGAATAAAGGTGTCTATGGTTTCTTTAAGGTTTGGTCTTGGGGCATTATTTGCATAGGTTGGTTTTGTTTTTGCGTTTGGAATCCTTGAGGTCTCGAAGGTCCGGGATTTTGGATAGGGTTATTGTTTTTGTAAGAGAAATTCGGGTGGTTCCTCCATCCAGGATTGTAGGTATTCGAGAAAGGGTTCCCTTGGGTATAGTTAACTTGGTCTGAGCTATATTCGTTCAAAAGGTTACAGTCAACGGTTTGATGTCCTTGAGTTCCACAGAGTTCGCATTCCGATTGGATTGCTGCTACTGTGGTTGGGTTTTGAGACATGTTCTCGACTCTCAAAGCTAGGGCGTCCATTTTGGCATTAATCATGTCCATGCAACTTACCTCATGCTTTCCTCCATGGCTCTCCTTTTTCTCTACTGTCGCTCGTTCTAATCCCCACTGGGCATGGTTTTGGGCCATGTCCTCTATTAGGGCACAAGCGTCAGGGTAAGGTTTGTTCATCAACGCTCCGCCTGCGGCAGCGTCTATGGACATCTTTGTGTTGTAATGGAGTCCATTATAGAAGGTATGTATGATTAACCATTGATCCAGGCCATGGTGCGGACAAGCTCTTAAAAGTTCTTTATATCTCTCCCAGGCATCAAAAAGTGATTCGCCTTGGTTTTGGGTGAAACAAGTGATCAGGTTCCTAAGAACAGCGGTCTTGCTTGGTGGAAAATACCTCGCAAGAAAAGCTCTCCTAAGGTCTTCCCAAGTTGTTATTGAGTTAGTTGGAAGGGCGTCTAACCAGTCGTGAGCTTTACCTCTAAGGGAAAAAGGAAACAGTCTTAAACGGATAGCTTCGGGTGTGGCTCCATTTGCCTTAAGGGTGTCAGCTAACTGGATAAATACCTTTAAATGTTGATTCGGGTTCTCGGTAGCGAGACCAGCGAATTGGTTTTGTTGTACTAATTGTAACAAGGAGGGTTTTAGTCCGAAGTTGTTGGTAGTTATAGCAGGGTTTACTATACTAGAACTAGGTTCCTCGTTAGATGGTTGGGCGAATTCCTTGAGCGGTCTTTGGTTACGATCTTCTGCCATAGCTCTTCTTATCTTGCGTATAAAAAGACGGGCACGAGCGTAACGTTCAGGTTCTACTAAAGGATCTATTAGGTTATCGGTGCTACGATTTCTATGCATCTACCGGCTAGAATAGCCTTAGTCTAAACGGGATAACAATAGGGTACGAAATTTGACGAAGTTGGTCCCCGGCAACGGCGCCAAAAACTTGATGGGTTTAATCTGTAACATATAGCCTAAATGTAGTACTGCAAGTGTACAGCCTATCGAAGTAATATATAAGATTATCGAACCACAGAGACCAATTGTCAATCTATCAACTCTATTGCTAAGGTGCTTATCTAAGGCGAACAAGAATATTGATGTGAGTGCAGTGCACAAAGTAAATGAGCGAGGTAAATAACAGTTTAAAAGACAGGTTGGAATGTAAATCATGTAATCAGATATTGGTCCGGTCATGCGTAGATGAACCTACTTATGGGGCAGTATTTTCTATCGATAGCAAAGAATCAATTTAACGGGAACTTGTAGCTTTTGACTACTAAGAACCGAGTTTACTCTTTAAATTAAATTCCTTTATTGTCACATATAAAGGGTGCCTTCCGCGTTAAAGAGGTAAACCTATTTTTAAGAAATTGATAGTTTTGACTTAACAGAAAAGTGATTTTACTTGGAAAGATTAACTTAAAGAGACTTTTGGCTTTTGACCAAGAGTCAGATTTCAAACCTACAAACGCGTCCGAAAATAGTTTCAAAATCGTTTTCTAAAAAGGTCAATGATTCCTATTTAACCAATCAACGGCTTCCGCTCTTTTTGTTTGGTTAAATAATAATCAAGTCGCATCATTAGTTTGGACGGCTTTCGATCTTACCCAATAAACATTTAAACACAATTGACTTAAGTTAGAAGCAAAACATCCCCAGAGTATTTTCACTAGCATGATAATTGGAACACGACCATGATGACAATCATTACATCCTAACCTTTATAGTTTAGCCAGACATAATAAGTGCAAGTCTATAAAACGTGTAGACTATGGTAAGAGCATTTAAAGTCTATAAAACGTGTAGACTATGGTAAGAGCATTTAAAGTCTATAAAACGTGTAGACTATGGTAAGAGCATTTAAAGTCTATAAAACGTGTAGACTATGGTAAGAGCATTTAAAGTCTATAAAACGTGTAGACTATGGTAAGAGCATTTAAAGTCTATAAAATGTGTAGACTATGGTAAGAGCAATTAAATAAAGAAATGCAATAAAATAGAACCTTGCTCCAGTCGGAGACTTGAATCTGATACAAATCTACGGAAAGATAAGGCTGGTATGATGAACTTCAACCAAAGTGCTCCAAGACTCGATTACAACTCAATCTACACCGCAATAACTCCCCGATGTGAAGAGATTATTACTTTATAGAAACTGATAGTATATGGCTTAAGATTGTACTAAGCTTGGATGAAACTAAAGAATGAAAATCGAAAACTATATATAGAGGATCCTTGAGGTGCGTAAGGACCAGCATGCCCCTTAACTTCTTTTGAGCGGGAAGCTTGTTGTGAAGGCCGCGGGCGCGGTAAGGGTGGCCGCGGGCGTGGTGGCAGGAACTGCCACATCATGGGAACGTGGCAGTTGATCTCTGGGTGAAAGTGGGCCACGTCATCGCGTTCCCTGTAGCCAGCGCGGTGCTGAACGCCATAAGTGCAAAATGTCTTGAAAAACCCTAATTTCTTGGCGTTTTGGCTCGTTTCTTCACAGAAGGCTCTGAAATGACAAGAATCCTGAAAACGAAAGAAAAAGGAACATAATACGAGAAAATGATAATAAAAACTAAGGAAAACATGTGATATTTGAGTCAGAAACATAGTGCGATTCAGTGCGATCAATTTACCCTAGGGGTTCTTGTGTGCAAGTGTATTAATTTTCATGCTTTGTTTAGTCTTTGATTAGGGTTTGCTACTTGTTGATTTTATCTTCTCATACAAACCCTAATTACTAGCATTTATATAAAGCGATAAATTGCAAAAAGTAAAATTATTACGCTATTACATCATTAGGGGAGGGGGTGTACAAATTTACAAATGGGGATTGCAAGAAAATTAAACCTAATTATCTATTACAACCATATTGAATATTGTACAAAATTGAAAATAAAATGCAAGAATATAAATGGAAAAATAAATGATTTTTGTTGTTTTTATGAAAGGGGTTTTGTCTTGACCTAATTAAAGAAAATGATTAATTCAAATTAAATAAAATTAACTTAAACTAATTAAGAAAAGAAATTAACTTGAAAAGGATTTTTTAGGGTTTTTTATGAAAAGGTTTTAAATTAATGAAAATAAAATGAAGATTAATTAATTAAAATAAACCTAAGTTCTAAGTTAATTTTAACTAAGAAAATAAAATAATATATTAATTTATCCTAAGTCTAAAAGTCAATTATTTAAGAAAAAAAAAAGAAATTAATTTGTTTAAGAAAATGTTTTTTAAATATTTTTGTTTTATAGAGAAAATAAAATATATATATAAGTATGAATAATAAATAAAAATATTTTTTTTATTTGGATTCTTATTAATAATAATAATAATAATAATAATATTAATTATAATAAATAATAAAAATATTAAAGAAAATAAAATATAATTAAAAAAAAACAGAAAAATGAAATAATTAAAAAAAATGGGCCATGGGGTGCTGAAGTAAATTAAGGTTAGGAGTCAGCAAAAATGGGAGGCCAAGCACAAAGGCCCAGGCGCTGCAAAAAAAGTTCAAAAAAGTCAAAAATAATGAAAAAATATGCAAAAGGTCACGCTAGGGCTTGAACCCAGGACCTAAGGGTGACAGGCGCGCACTTTAACCACTAGAGTGGTGATACATCCATTAACTTGTGTGAAAGGATAAATACATAACACAAACCGCGCCCTGATTACACTTCATCTTCAACCTCCAGCCAAAGGATATGTAACTTGCTCATTTCTCAACCATTTGCCAAAATGTAAACATGAAAATTGCTCCATTTTGTCACACGAATTCAACCATATAAATATCATAACCTATAACTCAAATATGAATAGGAATTTCTAGAAGTACCAAATTCTGATCTAAATATTTCAGAAAGTTCAAACTCAAAATTCTCCTAGCTCAATCAAAATAAATGAAATCTATGGACATGTATAGTTTCAGGGCAATGATGTCTATATTTTATCTTCACAAATGCAAGCCTAACAATGCCTAAATATGAAGATAGAAGTTCAAGAAAAATACCTCAAAACTGGAAATCGTGAAATGGATTTGAGCTTATTTTAGGCAGTGTTGATGATTAGGTTAGCTTCCTTGGACCTCTAGGAAGTTAATGCAATGGCTGTATTGAGCTGAGGGTGGCTGAAATGGTCTGGAGAAGTCCAACTGTGATGCTCTGTTTTTGAACTTGGAAATGGATGAAGATGGTGTTACAGTCGTGTAACAGGGATGGGGATGACTTATGTATGATGTTTAGAAGCTTTTGGAAGCAAAAGGCCAGAAAATGCACGAGTGAAATGGAAGTTTGAAGTTCTTGGTCAGAATATGCAACAATCGTGGTTTATGAAGCAGTTCTGGGTTTTTGGAGTTTTCAGGGATTGTGTAAGCATGGGTTATCTTTCAAATAGTGTATGTATTTATAGGTAAGAGGTTTTATGTCTTTAACAGGTCAGAATTTGAAAATCAAATGTTGTGGCACCTTTCTTATTTTTGAAGCAAAGTTGAAACATCTTGTTCCAATGCAAAGTACAGGGCTGCATAGAGTGGTTAGTATTTTAGACATGCTTACTTTTGGTTTATAGGGTTTGTGTGTGCAGAAAGAACAAGTTCAATGATCAAGGAGAGTGAACTTTGTGATTAAAGCCACTTTTCAAGAATAGTAATGGTGCCTTTCTTTCAAAAATGGAAATGCAACTTGGATAATGGTTCAAATGCTTGGACAATGGCTCCATATGTTGTTTAAAAATTTAATTAAGGAGTGAATTTCAAGTTAGAATCCTGCAAAGTGAGATTATGCAGCGTGGCTATGTGATTTGGTCCATTGTGCATCACAAATTCTACCTTGTAAAACAACTTGAAACCCCAACTTCTGACCTTCGATTCTCCTTGATCACAAATAATCTCAAGAAGTTCTTGGACATTTTGGAAAGCTTTTAATGTGCTATACAACCCATATTTGAATCACTTTTGCAAAATCCAAATGGAACTATGTGAAACTTGGGTCAGAAGTTAGGTCAAAATTCTGACCAAAACTAGGGAAAAATTTCAAGTGTTTAATTTCAGGACCATGACTTTATGAATTAATAACTTGAGATCCAAGAATTTTTATAGGAAGTTTTGTGAACCAATTTTGTAGATATCATGGAGATATACAACTTTTATGTTGAAAGTTTCTTTTGAATCATCTTGCATCATGGTGAAAAATTGGCTCAAAGTTGTGAAAAAATATGAAGTTTTAAACACTTAGAAAAATTTCTAAGTTAGAAAACTTTGACTTTTCAAAATGAAATCTTGACTTTTTGATTTCTTGATGAATAAGTTTCATATTTTGACATGTTTTGATGAATTGTGATCTTTGACATTGGATTTTGACCAAAAAGTCAAAGTTTGACTTTTCAGTGTACAATTGACTTTTGATCAGTAGACTGAAAATTCACTATCAATCCAATTGATCTTGAGCAATGTTTTAGGTCATGCCATTAGGTAAAAATGATGCAATTGAACTCTTGATATTATGCCTCAAACCAATTTATCATATGCTAGGTCAAAAAATCAGAAATTGCCCCTTCTTAGTCAAAACCCTAATTTTGACCATTTTGCCCTTTTGATGATTTGATCAAATTGCTTGACGGATTGTAGTCCAAACTTGATAAAATGATACATATGAGTTTATAATGTTGATATGGATAAAAAATTATGAAGTTTGACTGTGAATTGGCCATAGTTGACTTTTTCCCCAATACAGTTGACTTTTAGGTCAACTGCTCAATTAACTGAGCAAAAGTGTGATCCAAGGCTTGAAACTTGACATGAGTAAACTTGGGGGTCCATAATGATTCATGAAAGTCATATTAAGAATTGAAAGTTCAATTATCCTTGTGCAATCTCAAACCCTAATTTTGGTCATCAGTGCTTAAGGAGGTGTCTTGAGTTGATCAACCCTAGTGCAGTCTTGAACCAAGAGAGATCCTTGTGAGAAAATACTTGATAAATTAGATGGAAAATTTTGGGGTACAAAACTCATCATCTACACTAATGAGGCTTTATGGCCATGCAACAAACGAACTGATTTCATCTCCCACAAGTGTGGCATCCGAAACATCGTCAGGATGTGGTAATAACGCATCCTTCTCTAAAGCAATGTCAACCGGTACTTTCAAACAGCCAGTAGGGAGTTGTTTAGTGTAAAGCAATTCTCCCAAAGTTTTATGCCCTTTTCCCTTGCCAACCATCCGATAAGTCGGTGACGATAAGTAGAGATGACAAGGTGAAATGCCCTAAAACCAATAATAAATTTCAAATTGTTATTGTGTATATATTTCAATTAAATAAATTAAGCTACTTTAATTTCATAATGATATATAATTACCTCTAGAAGATTCGGTTCAAAATTACAACTGATACTACCTTTGTCACTAGTATCTTTAAAACCTGAAGCCTTCTCTTAATTCTTTTTCCCTTCTCAATTCACGGACTTCAGCTTGTAGTGCTTCCAAGGTTTCCTGCAGTTATTTATTGATAGGAGTCTTTTGTGTTTTCATCTTCAAGGATTTTGGAGTGATTCCAAATCCCTTACCCCTCACCCGACCAGAATACTCACGAACATCTAATACTCGACTAAGTATGCTCTTGCAATCATTGTCTTCATCTGGACATATAGACTGAGATAGAGTCTCCTGAAATTCATATGAATATTGAAAATTTGTCTTAATTATATGATACTAAACTTTTGATTTAATTAAAGAAATAAAGTTATACTGACACAATTCTCAAAAACGTTTTAAACATCTTCTTTGACAACTCTATCCTTACCCACACGGGCTTCCTTCCATAAAACATGTGCCGAAAGAGATGTTTCAGAACAATTCTCCTTTGTTAACTACACATAAAGCCAAATAATATGATCAAATATAATTCACGATGAACAAGTATATCATTGCAATTTATAGATACTTATGGTAGACTTCTCTAAGCGTCCATATCCAATATTCCCTTTTTTGTATGGATACGCAGGACTTGATGCTCTTTGCTGATTTGTTTCACTTACACTCTGAAATTCTTGGGTTTTTCGTTTGACTTTAAACGTTTCCCATTCTTTAGGTGAAACGAAACTTGCATATTTAAATGGAAGCTCTGCATCAACAAAATTTTCATCCACATCCCTAAGAAACTTGATATTTAAAAAATTCCTAAACCCTCTTAGTAGTTTTTGGCCAATCAGAGACAAAAATATTTTCTAGTATCATCAATGTTGTTGAAAGACCTCTACGAAAAACATACACAGAGTGCGTTAGTACAAGTAATTTAAAGACACAATCGTCATTAAAATCAAATTGGAAATTCATTAAATATGGTACCTGTATCTCACTCCAAATTTTTTCTTTAGCTTCTTTCAACTCTATTTTTCTCCAATCATCACAAGTAATTGGAACTTCATTCCTTACAAGTGCACCAATAAAACTTGTCACAGTTGAATCGTTAGGCTCAATTAGTTTGCCACTTTGGCTCCAATACACATCTAATTTTATGCATCGGTCTCTATCACGAATGATTTTCTTCATAACTGTTATTCCTCGTCTACTTTCCGTTTCCTGATCAGTAACAGTCGCATGATCCCATCATCAATAACATCATCATGTGGGCGATCCTCGTTACTAGCCATTTAACCTGTAATAAAGAAAAACATAAAACCAATATAAAAATCCATAATCAATTTAATATATAACAAATGACAAATAAAGAAGAGCATATAAATTTATCGAAAATGACATAATATATAACATTTTACTATATTACCTCTTTCACTAAAATATTTTTCTTTTCTTGGATGGAATATGAATTACTTGTTGCTTAGCAATATGGACGTCAGAATTGATCCAAATTCCCTCGTTATGAGCGTTTCTAATATATGATTCATCCTCTATAATATTCTCATCTTGATCATTCCGTCTAATACATGACTGATTCTCAACATGAATATCACCTTGATCTACATCGGTATCATCAACCACTTTGTTAGATAAAAGAACTATAGACCATTTTGTACCTGTCGGGTCAGTGACATATAACACTTGTTTAGCTTGAGATGCTAGAATAAAAGGCTCATCTTTGTACCCCACCCTATTAAGATCCACTTGAAGAAATCCTGACTTATTCATTCGTATACCACTACTATATATCCACTTGCAACCAAAGATAGGAATATGAAATTTCTCGTAATCAAACACCCAAATGTGCTCAATAACCCCAAAATATAACAAATTTGCATATTTGAGGTTTAAGTCCTTCGTACTTGATATGTGTGTTACTTCAGCTAGCACGGTGACACCATTATTTTGCATGGTACTTTTATCATCTTGTTCTTTGGTATAAAATATGTATCCATTTATTGCGTATGCGCTATGAGAAAACACATGCAAATTTGGACCATATGCTAAACATCTCAACCTTTCTGTTATTGAAGTGGGATATGAAGAGCATTTTGAATAAATATGATCCTTAAACCATTGTATAAAACTTTGATTATGCTCTCGTATTATCCAATTTTCATTTCTGTTATGATTTAACCCTCGTAGTACAACCTTGTGCATTTCAACATATGGCTCAACCTCAATGTCATTGTGTAGAACATACAAATGTACTTGCTCCCGTTCATCCCTTGATACTGTCTCAATTTTATTTCTAATTAATTTTTTACCTTCCTTTTTTTTCAAAAATATGAGTTTTGGGGAGCCCAACAGATTGAACATTGGACAAATATTCAGTACAAAACTCAACCGCTTCTTCAACAATGTATCGTTCAACAATACAACCCTCTCGGCGACTTTGGTTTTTCACGTACCCTTTTAATATTTTTATATAACGTTCAGCAGGGTACATCCATCTCATATAAGCTGGTCCACACAATTGTGTCTCTTTCACAAGATGAACAAATAGATGTACCATTATGTCAAAAAAAGAGGGAGGAAAATACATCTGAAGCTCACACAAGGTAATAACTATTTCTTTTTGCAGTGTTGGTAAGACCTCAAGATCGATCACCTTACTACAAATTGACCTAAAGAAAAAACACAATTTAGTTATGTCGCTTCATACTTTTTTTTGGCAAAATAGAACGTATACCTATTGGTAAAAAAATGCTTCATTATAACATGACAATCACGTGTCTTTAAACTCTTCAACTTGAGGTCTTTCATAGACACAAGTGTTCTAATATCTGAGAAGTATCCTTCTGGAAATTTAACTTCACTTAGAAACTTGCAAAATATTTTTTTCTCCTTTCTAGATAGAGTAAAAGAAGCAGGTGGTAGATATGTCCGTCTTCCTTTATTCATGGGTCCTAATTCAGTTCTTAATCCCATCTTTAACATGTCCTCCCTTGCTTTAAGGCCATCCTTAGACTTTCCATTTATATTGAGTAACGTACCAATAACACTTTCGAATACATTTTTTTAAATATGCATAATATCGAGAAAATGTCTCACATACAAAGACTTCCAATATGGAAATTAAAACAAAATAGACCTCTTCTTCCAGGCGCCTTTGACAACTTTATGTGCAAAAGGCTTGCCAAACTGAGTACATACATGTTTCGCCTTTTCAGAAATTTGGTCACCTGACAATACAGGTGGAGCTTTATGTTGTTCGATGTCTCCATTGAATGCTTTTCTCCACCCACGATAGTGATCTTTAGAATGTAAGAATCTACGATGACCGAGAAACACATTCCTGTGACAAAGTTCCAATCACGTCGTATCGGTTCCATCTTCACAAACAGGACACGCATGTTGACCTTTAATTTTATACCCAGATAGATTCCCGTATGTTGGAAAATCATTAATTGTGCCAAACAACATCGCCCTCAAATTGAAAATTTTGTTCCTATATCCATCATAAACCTCCACATTGTTCTCCCACAAAATCCTTAAATCTTCGATCAAAGGTGTCAAGTATACGTCTATGTCTTTCCCTGGTTGTTTAGGCCCAAAAATTAACATAGATAACATCATGTACTTACGCTTCATACATAGCCATGGAGGTAGGTTATAAATCATAAGAATCACATTCCATGTGGTATGTGAGATACTTTTAAGACCATGTGGGTTCATTCCATCAGTAGATAATGCCAAGCGAAGGTTTCTTGCTTCTTCTCCAAAATCAGGATAATCATCATCAGTTTTCGACCACTGTGGTGAATCTGTCGGATGTCGATACTTTCCATCAATAATTATTTCATATGCATGCCAAGTCAAATGTCATGCATCAGTTTCCCTACGAAACATGCGCCTAAATCTCGAAATTATAGGAAAATACCATAAGACTTTTGTTGGAGACATTTTTTTCTTATATCGAGATAAACCGCATTTAGGGCACTCATTTAATGATGCATATTCGTTTCTAAACAAAACACAATCGTTTGGACAAGCATGTATCTTATCATAGCTCATGCCAATAGAGCACAACATATTTTTGGCCTCATAGGTTCGATTAGGAAGAACATTATCCTCTGGGAGCATATCTCTCATAAGGGCTAATAACTCTGAAACTTTTATCCGACCATCCATTGCCCGCCTTTAAGTTAAACAACTTTAATACCACAGACAGTCTTGTGAATTTAGTGCAACCTTTATACAACAGTTTCTCTGCATTGCTTACCAACCTCTCTAACATTTTGGGACAATCCTTAAGATCTTCTTCAAGTTCTTCTGCAATCTCTTCGACTCGATCACAATCGTCTATATTCGTGTGATTGTCGTTTGGAGCATAGGTCGTCGTATTACTTTTCCCCCCCGGTTCAACATTCTCGTTAATTTTCTCACATGACATATCCAACACTTATAACTTCGATCAATCCCACACGTCAGTAAATGCGATTTTAATCCATCTGCATCAACCCGACCCACAGAACAACAACCTAAGCAAGGATGTTTCATTCGACTGGAGTCTTTGACGTGTTTAACAGCAAACTTAACGAATTCCAATACCCCATTCTCGTACTCTTTTGACAATCGATCGGCAGTCATCCATTTTTTATCCATGGAATTACTACTAATTAAGGTAAACAAAAACACTATAATTATCTACGCAACTATTTCAAAAGAACATAAAGAAAAACACTTTCACGAACACAAAAAGAATATTAATACAAACTTTTATAAATATTTCGTAAGATTTAATCGGATTAGTTCTAGATCGATATAGACTAAAATTAATTATTTCTATATAAAATTAATTATGCTTTTTAATTGATATAGATAGAATGTTTTATAATTTAGGAAGCAGATAGTAAATAAATAAACGAGATAGTAATGTTGAATTTGAACTTCACTTACCAAAGAAAGAAGAGGGGTTATTGGTGCCGACGGCGGATGATGTTGCTTTGATGTTCTTCGAATTGGTGATGGTCTTAGACTAACTACACCAATACAAAAACGTCTTAACCAACATTTTAGTAAGCACACTAACATTGAAAATGCAGTGTTAAGAATAATATCCCTTTTAGTAAGCACACTAACATTGAAAATGCAATGAAAATACAATTTGTATGTGTTGCAATCAAAGCCCGAAATTAAAAATAGTAAAAAATGAACCATTGAAAAACTTCGATGGGGTTATCTCGAGTTATTCTCAATTCTTGTCTGTTGTATCAAGACATTATGGATATATGCATCTCTTGATTATTAAATGAAGAATTGAATCTAAAAGTTATAGAAACAATACAATCTGACAAAAACATATCAATATGCAAATTATCAATGATCTCCTTTAGCACATACAAAAACAAATACTAGCTAACCCTTTTTAGGGTCTAGTTATTTTATAATATGGTCACTCCTATTTAGAATACAACTATAAATGTGATTGAGAATGCATCTTAAACCATGACTCAGAGATCCAACTTAGAGTTTTTCAATAAAAATACTAAATGAGGAGTATGCAAAATGACTCACTGTTGGAAAGCATTTAAAATAGTACAAGAATAGATTTTTAATTCCTGCAAACCTAAACTTTCACTTAAAAAAACCTAAATTAGTTTCACAAAAAAATTACTTTTGGTTAACTAATAAAATGAAAAACAAAAACTCATTTTATAGAATACCAACAATAACTTTTAGAGTAAAAAAAGTAAATTTCGTTGAAGGAAACAAATAAAATCAGAAATTTAAGGAATAAGAAATAAACTCTATCAGAGCAAACAAACTATTCTTTAGAAGCTGGAGTTTATGAGGACTATTATGGACAGGTTCATTGGTAGTAAAACACGGTTGAGATAGTTTGAAGACATTGCATGGACATAACCGTACAAGTAAGAAAAGTAGAAGGAAATGAATACCTTGAGATACGGAAGATGAACGACGAAAAGGAGGTTGGTCGGAGGGACGGCGTAAGGAGGGCGGTATCTGGAGGAACGACGGAAGGACGCAGGGAGATGGGTTTCTGGAACGGCGGAAGGGTGTTTGTGTGAAGAATAGAAACGAGTTATGGAGGGATTCTTTTTTTAATTATAATTTATATGACTTTAGACAGCGCTTTGGAGAAGCGCTGGCTAATGTGGTCCTTTACCAGCACTTTTTTAAGCATTGTCTAAAGCAACCCTTTAGGAGCACTTTCTATTTCTTTAGCAGCGCTTTCCAATATGGGCCTTTAGCAGCGCTTTATACGTAGGCCTATAGCAGCTCTTTTAAGAAGCAATGTCTAAGGTGGGCCTTTTAGTAGCGCTTTAGAAGTGCTTCATACGTGGGCCTTTAGCAGCGCTACTAAGAAGCGATGTCTAATATGGCCTATTAGCAGCGCTTTGGAGAAGCGCTGTCTAAAGTGAGCCTTTTAGCAGCGCTTTGGAGAAGTGTTGTCTAAAGTGGTCGTTTTAGCATTGCTTTTACATAATTTCATTAATACTTTCGATGTTTTATTTTTTATTTGAATTATAGCAGCGCTTTTGGGAAAAAGAGTTGTCTAAGGTGCGCTGCCTAAAGCCCTTTTTGGCATTTGTGCAATATCAAAGTTTCATAGTATTTTAGAGGTTACTTTAAGAGCAGTGGTTGTTAGTTCTTCAACCTGAGAAGCAGTGGATTAGGTTTTGTTGGTTTAAGCTTGTAAGGATCATCCTTGGAAGGTCCAGGAAACTAGGATTTTTATTTGAAGGTCACATTTAGCTTTATCTCCTTCTACAAGTCAATTTCTTACCAAGAGGTTTAAGAAGTGGTTTGAATTTGTCATGAAGTTTCGAAAAGAAAACAGAAACATAAAAAAACTTTCAAACCATTGTACAACCTTGCAAGCCTTCCCCTTAACCAACCATCCAAATATCTCATATACATCAAATGGAGATTGTTCAAACAGAAGAACAATTTCTATTATACCATCCTCATCACCCTCAAAACACAAAAAACAAAAAACAGTATTGTACAACCTTGCAACTCTCAACACAAAGTAAGGAGTGGAGCAATTTCCTGGAGGTTTACTAAAGCCTTTCTGACCATCACAACCCCTTGAAAGGTGTTCAAACTCGTAACACAAATTTCAATCTTGAGGTAAGTCCTTTTTTGACCTTGAGCTCTTCCTTCCAAGCATCATTAGTGATTCAATCTTGAAGATAAATGTAGATATCATACTCTTGAAGCTAACCCCATTGCTTGCATTTCATGTTTATCAATTATATGTGGAAAACTGACTTTTACGTGTAGCAGAGCAGTTTTAGAAAAAAAATACAACAGTATGAGTCAACACATGCCTCTATGAGTCGACGCATATAAGGAACAAGACAGGTTATGAGTCAACACAAAATGTGTATGTGTTGACTCATATTATGTTATTTTGGATTTCCAGGGGCAAGAAAGGTGTATGATTCGAAACAAAACGCGTATGTGTCTACTCATATTGTGTTATTTTGGATTTCCAGGGGCAAGAAAGGTGTATGAGTCGACACAAACCCTTATGTGTCGAATCATAGTGTGTTATTTTAGATTTCCAGGGGCAAGAAAGGTGTATGAGTCAATACAAACCCTTATGTGTCGACTCATACTGTGTTATTTTTGATTTCCAGGAGCAAGGAAGTTGTATGAGTCGACACATACCATTATGTGTCGACTCATTATGTGTTATTTTTTATTTACAGAAACAAGAATTGTTATCTGTCGATGCATAAATGCATGTGTCGACACATAATGGGAAAAAAAGAATTTTTTTTTAGTTTTGCATTATCTTTATATTTGTGTTATATTTTTATTGTTATTTATTAAATATGGTTGTAATAATTTAATTAGGCTTGTATTTCATCCCCATTCATAAACTTGTACCCCCATCCCATATGATTGTAATAGCTTCGGATTTATTTCTTTGTGTGTTTTAATTGTTGTTTAGTTATGTATATGTCATTCATTTAGAACACATGGCCTCCTCCCGGGCTTTCTTACTATGACAACTATTTGATCGATTGTTTCGATTGGTCGTTTAGAATACTTGTGTCATGCTAGTCCCACTTTTAAGGAGCGTGCATATAGCCACTTTGTATGGGCTTTTATCTTATCCATTGAATTCATTTCTCTCCCCCTTGGTCCACATACCAAGCATCTTCTTAAATGGTCTCAAAGTTGAGTTTGTGCATGGCCACTCTCACGAGGTTAATCAAGTTTTTCCCTTGGTTAACCGTAACCCGAATCAATCACTTTGGTCCATATACCAAGTGTCCCCATGCACAAAGGGTCTCATGGTTGAGGGTAGGAGCACCTACTCTTACGAGATTAATCAAGTACACCCCTTGGTTAATCATAACCTATTCAATTCCCATACCCCAAGCATTTCATTTACACTCTCGTAATACTACACATTTTGTCACTTGTGCCATGATTACCACACACGACCACTCTTCACAAACACCGCATCCATTTACCTATAACATGCTCCCTTAGGATGATAGCTTCCTCTATTTTTTAAGATGCAAACTAATTAGACCTTAGGATGAAACCCATGAATGACAAAATTAGGGCTTTCTTTAGTCTCCCTCTTAACCTTTTCTTCTTTTGTAATTAAAATTTATTATTCACAAATAAAAAATCTAAAAACATTTAATCATTACTTGAATTCATTTTAAAACCGGCAAAAACACTCAAACAATCAAAACTCCCCCAAAGGGCAAGTTATCGTTGTTCTACCGCGATACCGGCAGTGGATATTGCTAGAATGCGTGTGTTAATGTTGCCCACTAAAAAACACAAACAAACTAACATTTCTAGAGGAACTACAGTGTTCTGATTCCTTCACTGGATACGTAGGCAAAGGGTCACGAAACCCTCACGAACGCAATAATAAAAAACCTTTTCTTTTCCCTTAAGCAAGTATAGTTGTAGATAAACACACCCTTAGAGACAAACAAACAAAATGGATCCTGTAGAGTACAACGGATGTGAGGGGTGATAATATCTTCCCCTCGCATAACCGACTCCCTTACCCTTTCTCTTGATTGCAAGACCATCTTATCCATTCCCTTGTGGTTTTATCGATATTTCCCATTCCTTCGGGATAAATAAAGTTCGATGGAGGCTCTGTGTTTTCTGCCGATAGCTTCATACACAATTGAAAGAACTAAATCCTAAACGCTCTTCACCAATCAGGCAATCACCAAACACTAATCAAAACCCTAAATCCGTTTTTCCACACCCCACAAACACCAAAATAAATTGAATTTGAAGTTTGGAATTTTAAAAATTACTTCACTGAAGAAAGAGAAATAACTTTGGAGATAAGAGGCACGACAAAGGAAGGAGATCAAAGGGTATAGATGGGAGGCATGGTAGAGGGTTGAGACTAGATAGCGGAGAAGGAGATGGAGGCACAACAAAGGATGAGACTAGGGTAGGGAAAAGTTGTGGTTGCAGAGATGGGATGATGCATTTTTGTGCTGCAGAGAATTTTTCAATTTCTTTTTTTTTCCTTTCATTTGTTTTTGACCAAATAAAATTTAGGCCAGAGCCTGGGCAGTTGCCCAGGGTAGCCGTATCTTGAACTTTCCTGGGCATATTACCGTGAGTAGTGTCAAATATTATCATGTTCATATAAAACCAAATTTATCAAAAAACGTTAATAGTTATTGATATGAACAAGCACATAAGCAGATGAACATCAACAGATCCAGATGAAAATCAAGGTCAGAGAGCCACAAAGAGAATTCCAAGTCTTCAAGTAAATATCAAAGTTTCTCAGGATAAGGCCAAGTCATGAATTGAAGTTCATATTTCCAAATGAATCAAAAAGTCTAAAATAACAACCACTCCAAGCAAATGGAAAAACTAAGTCCTAAAGTTCAAGGTCCAAAATACTCCTCAATCAAGGGATAGTAACGCAAAGTCCACAAGATCAGATAAGATTCATTTAGGGTTTTAGCCATTTTATAATTTTTTTGTTCTTTTGATATAATAAAGCTAGAGAAGAAAAAAGATAAAAGACATAAAGTAAAAGAAAAAATTAAATTGGAAAGAATGTAAATGAAATTAATGTAAATGGCAATAAAGTAAAGATCATAAAAGTAAAGTTAGATGTTAGCACAATTAATATGGCAATGTCAATGTTAATGAGGAATAAGTCGAGTCGAGACAATTTATCACTATGTAAACAATCATAAGTGGACTTATATAGAAGTCACATCTATCTGAGATCGGTCAATAACAATTTATGTGTTTAATATTTTGGAGGAATGATACAAAATCATCCTCCTAAAACAATGTAACACAATGATAAAAAACAAAATAAAAAAGAAGAAGACGGAAAAAGAGAGATGATAAACCATATTTAAAATGTAACAATAAATCATCTATCATCCATTTCAATCATTTAAGCTCACAATGCAAAGGGATAAACTTATCATTAATCCTAAGTAACAAAAATAATCAAATGATCATTTAAATGATAAGTTTAAAATGATGACACTTCATGCAACCAAAGCATCATTCAAATACCAATTGAAATTGATGAAATATTGATCTACCAAGTCATGATCCAAGACAACAAAAGTCAAACATAAATTGATTTAAAATACAATTAACAATGATTTTGAAAATGAATTAAATGGAAATTTCCAATGAGGCATCAAAACATCACACAAAATTCCAAAAAAATTGAGAAAGTCAGAATAATCCAAATAATAGGATCTCAAAAGTTGAAGAGAAAAATGTTTCAAAATGCTTGAAAATTAAATTTTATATGAAAATCAAAAATAAAATACAAAGAAAATAGCAAATAATGCTAAAAATGATTTTTAAATTCTTAAAAAATATATATGTGATAGAAAATAATTTTTGTGATTTAGGAGAAAAAAAATATTGGAGTCAAAAAGGACAAAGGAGATATTTAAATTAAATTAGAAAAGAAAAAGGACTTAAAAACATAAAGAAAATAAAAGGCCAATGGCTAGCTACGAGGCGCATTCTAATTGGCCAGGATTCAAATTTCCACCAAAGCGCGTGTTGAGCTTCATCGTCTTCAAACATGGAACGATTTATGTAAATCCATGAACTTTGAGTTTTAAGCTCAAACAACACACGTCTGTGCTTCTACTCATGTCATTGTTCATGTCTCTTTGCTTCAGAATCATTGATTGGTTCTGAGCAAAGATAATTTTCTCAAAACACGAACAAAACTCTAATGCTTCAAAGTAAAATTAAATGACAAATACGAAGAATAAATTTTAGGTAAGTGAGGGATTTGAATCAGAGAATCAAGAAGAAGAGTGTGGTAACTTGTTTGTTCCAAAATTTAACTTGTATCTCTACCTTTCCAGTTGAAGCTTCGAAGGTCTACAATGGTGAAATTGAGTTGAAGGTTGCAGGAGGTTGCAAGATTTTGTAATGGTTTAGTTAGCTTCAGATGATGCCGATGAGTGATTTTGGGCAGAGATTTGAAGTTAAAACAAGCTAAATTTGGAAAAATGATTTATGGTATTTGAAGTTTTTCGGCAGTGAAAATGCTAGAGGTTTTAGGGCTGTTGAAGCTTGAAAATGATGGAAAATTGATCCTCTATTTATATGAAATTCAATGAGGTTATGGTATGTGCGAATTCTGATCTATAGTGTGTGAACCAAGTTGTAATTTTTTGTTTTGCAATTCGTGTCAGTGTGAGGGTGAAATATGTGACTTGGGCATGAAATCTGGTTATTTTACACTCTATTTTACGCGTTTTGCAAGGACAAATGAGTTTGCACATGTGCAAGTGGTCCCAATTGAAGATTTAGATGAATTTAGGTTACATGTCATGCGTAAAATGCAGAGTTCATGGCACCATGTTGGAGCTTAGGCCAAATGAAATCCACTTGTGTGTTTTGAAATGTTCCTTGTGCCAAATGATCTTCTCATGATGAAGAAACAAATGCAAAAAGAATCATATCAAAAGGATGTTTAAATTGAAAATGGAATGGATGATAAGTTTAGGTAATGACCTGATATCTAGGTCAAGCAATAGTTTGAACCAGGTTTTGGACCAGCTTTTGTGCATACATGGGCATCTTGTCCAATTCCTAAATTGATGGACTTAGAGGCAAAATTAATGTTTGACCCTTGAAACAAAGTTGTACAGGAGTTCAAATGTGAAATTTGGCTCGAAGTAGATTCCAAATAATGTTGAGAAATGAGAGAGTTATGGTGTTTGGACCAAGTCACATGCCATACTAGATTTTATGTCAACTAAACATGTACCAACTTATGATTTTTGATATTTTCTCGCATCCAAAGGCTCAACGATGGAAACTTGAATACCAAATAAAGGAATCTTGATTGTCCTTTGAATAATATTGATAATTGCTTGAGAATTGGATGGACATGGCATGGAAATAAACACTGGAACAAACTTTGAAATCACACACAAAGTTTAAACTTCCCTTGACCAAATTATGTTGAATGAAAATTGACAAGAATCTGACCTAAGATTATAGGTCATGCCTTGAAGTAAAAGCTCTTGTGGACCATTTTTTGACCATGGGAACCAAAACCCTTATTTAGAAACCAAGCTTGATCCTTTGATTGCAAGTCCCTACCTTGTTCAATAAGCAAATTAAAGAAAAACATATGTTTTTGTATTTTGAATAATGTTAGCAAAGTTAAAATGTAAATAGGCATAAATGCAAAAAGAAACACAAAGGGGGGTTGGTGATCTCCCATACAATTTAAACCAAAAGGGGTAAAGGTTAGGAGGATTCCATGCTTGTGATATTTGGTTACATGCAAATGAAATGATAGATGGATTCTTACTGGTAAAATTTAGGGTATGACATATGCCCCTATTTAAGTTTCTTCTATTCGGAGATATGAAGATTGGAATTCTTTGTATCGACAGGATTAAAGATACTTAAATACAAAATACCCAATTTTTTAGCCCTAAGATGTCGTGCGATGCTTATGATATGAAAGAAAATGATCGGACTCTGCGAGGATTTTTTACGGGAGACAGACTCTCTATAAATAATCTACAGCTCTGATTCTGCTGGAGAAAAAACTTGAAGGGAGACCGACAAAGAGGCATGACTCACTGAGGAATGACATAACATCATGAGAGCCTATGCTAGGGAATAACCCAAATCAAAACTAGATCTAAAAGAGATAGCATCCTACAATAGAAGATTCCACTTGGGAATATGCAGTAGGAAGAAACGTCACAGATTTTACTTGGGAATTAAACCCAGAGTAGTCACTTGGAAAAAAGAACCACATCCAACACATAGTTGAAGGAATAAACCAGGGTCATGATATATTACCAACTCATAGTTGGAGGCAGTAAACAAGATAATACCGACTCGTACATTACTGTAAAGAAACAGGTAAAACCAACTCATAGATGAAGGTAAAGAAACAGGTAATACGTACTCATAGATGATGGTAAAGAAACAAGTAATACCGACTCATGTATGATAGTATACTACCAACTCATAGATGAAGTCAACGACATGATTTGAATTGATATCAAGCTCCTCAAAACTTCTGGTCTTCCATATGGAACGAGGCTCAACTTCTTTTTTGACCAAGTATTCCACCTGGAAAGGGTAAAAAACCTCCCATGACTTCTAGTATTACACCGGGAATGGGTCTTAGCTTCATTTTTAACCAAGTATTCCACCTATAAAGGGTAACAAACTTCCCATGATTTATAGTCTTCTACCAGGAATGGGTCTCAGCTTCTTCTTTAACCAAGTATTCCACCTGGAAAGAGTACAAACTTTGCATGACTTCTAGTATTCTACCTGGAACGGGTCTCAACTTCTTCCTTAACCAAGTATTCCACTTGTAAAGGGTAATAAACCTCTAATGACTTCTGGTCTTCCACTAAGAACAGGACTCAGCTTCTTCTTTTGTTAGTACCATGGTTTTGTGATTGGCTAAATTTTTGAAAAACATGATTTGTCATAATAGGTATGTTGTTATGTTATTTTCAACTAGATGTCGAAGATAATGTCATTACATCTTGGTCTACTATAGAAGACGTTAATGCTTGGTATTTCTTGACATGATTTGATTTGATTTTTCAGAGATTCCTTTTGGATATATCTTAGTTATTTTCACAGGTCAAGAAGATGTAATATAAAACAAGTGAATCAAATCTCCAACAACATTAAAGTTTCTAAATTTTGTTTTTGAGACAATTTAGGATACTTGATGATTTTTTCGAAGATTTAAGGAGATATTTTCTGCAGCAATCAGCGCATGGATCAAGGAATAATTGAGCAAAGAATTTAAAGGCCATGGATAGTTGAAGCTTATAAGAGGAAGACCAAGACCTAGGGCATATTAGTTCTTGTTCTATTTAGCTAAAAATAAGGGTTTAGGTTTGAGAGTCTCTCGTGTTCTTTGTGGTGTAAGTCACCCTTTGCATCTTTTGATACATTGAGGTAGACATAATGTTCTCACTCAGAAGCCTAAGTTGAGTATATTTCTTGGAGAAAGATTTTAAGCAAACCAAGTATTGTTCGTATTTAATTGTATTAACTAAGTATTATTGTAATTGAAGTGTAACCTTTTTTTTTGTTTCTTGAGACATTCCCTATGATTGTGGTTGTTGATTCTAGTCATAGGAATTGTGGTTGTAGTTTATAGTCATTAGGATTGTGGTTGTAGTTTCTAGTCACTGGTATTGTGGCTGTAGATATCATTGCGGTGATCGGAAGTGAGGTAGAGATTTCTCATATATAAGAGGTTCCTAGGTAGAATTTGCATTGGGCATGAATTAAGTGATAAGTTATAAACTAGGATTGTTTAGGCTTAAAAGTAGGCGAGTTTCATCGAACTGGGTTAACAAATGATTGTGTTCTTTATCATTCTACATTTAAAATTCTACATATTATTTTCGTTTGATATTATTATTCAATATGTCTATAGATGTCGTAACATATGTCTTAACATCATGTTCTGATGTTGGAAACATCAGTATGAGCATGTTGTGTACAAGTGCCATAATTTTAATTAGTATCAAAGCATGCACCCTGGTCTGTCTATTGGGTGAGCTTTAGGGATACAAAAAGTATTGACGGTTGTTTGTATGCTAATGTTGTTAAAACTACTGATGGTTGTATTTATTCGTGATGTCCTAAAATATATCCAACAAGATATCTTGATATCTTGCCTGGAATATGTTGAGGTTGTTTTTTAATTTAACTTCTGCTACATATGCCGCTGATGGATGAACTCTGACAGTTTGTAGTTTGTGTTTCTAGTATTATTTCTAAAGAAAGAATTGTTCTTGGAAGCCAAAATAGGTTGAGTTGTTTCTTGTGTCTGTCATGAGAATTGATAAAGATTTGTCAGGCTGATAAGGATATGGGATTTAGCCAAAGTTTCTTAGGATTCTCTTAAGACCTCTCTTAGGGACATCTAAGGTATAGATATTAAGTTGCTTACATCTCATCCTAAAAGGCTTGAAGAAGAAAGATGATGAAAGCAATTCATGACCTTTCATGAATTTCCTTGTTATAACAAATTATTTCAGCTCTTTGGAAGTAGGGTTCTTGTAGATAAGCTGGTTTGGAAGATCCTTTTGCTTCTCATCAAGACAGTTGACTTGAAGGTGATGGTGTTTGTAGAAGTTCAAGTTATCACCAGTTGGGACTAAGATAAAATGGAGAGTATTATTATATGGGTTTATGATGAAGAGTTTTGCTACAATGATGTGTTTCTTGGGAAGTAAGTCTATCAAATACTAAAGATAATGGATAGTAGGTTTAGTCCAAATGTCTAGAACATTTATTTTGACATCAACATGAAAAAGAGGCTCTCTATATCTTCACCTGTTCAGATTGGTAATCCTATTTCTAAATCTCTAAAGCCTGATCTAGTTCCTCTGGTGAAGAATTATGATATCATGTTGAGTTGGCTACTTCTTTCAAAAATTTGTGCATCAAAAGTGAAGAAGTCTGTCAATAAGAAGATAATCTGAAGACATCGAGTTTCTTAAACTAAAGGCCAAGTCCTGCATTGAAGATGTCACTCTTATGATAATTTTTGGGTACATCGTATTCTTCTAAGTCATGAGTGGATAGCTATCTCGAAAGACCTTCTCAGCCAAGAAATAACCAAGTAGGGGTTAAAATTCAAAGTAGGTGTTTTTTGTCTTGTATTCATCTGAGGACTTCAGCAAAAGAAGATAGGAATTTTAACATTGGTCGGGATAGTCACATGTTTGAATTTAGAAAGTGGCTAGTGAGCATTTTGTATCATTCTATCAGATGTGTTACTTTGGTATTATGGCCAAAGATGAAGGTGCTAAAGAAACTGGAGAGTACAAGTTTCCCTTGTTGTAATGATGATCTCACTGTCTAAAGGTCAGACATCTAATATGATGAGCTGTTTCAAATGTGTGATCAAGGTCTTAATGTGAATAAATGACAGCTAATGGTATGAATGATGTTCAGATAAGGACATTGGCTATTAACCTCTATTTTCTTATCCTAATCGGCCAAGGAAGTTGAGGGGAAGATTCCTGACTAAAAGTTGCAAACATCTGTCTGCTGCAATAATTCCAGAACTTCCATTTGTAAATCTCATGAAGTCTAGTGCAAGGTGAGAGTTTGGATGAATTAGGGTATGTTGTTCTTCTAATAAATTTGATGAACTTTAAAAAAATGATAATTATTAAATGTATTTAAAGTTATCAAAATTCTTTAACAACTTCTGCTAAGGAAAGTTAGCATTTAGAATGTGTTAAATGACAATGCACAAAGTGCGATTTAGCAAAGCTGAATTACGTATCTTTGAAGTCTTCAAAGATATCTATGAGTCACAACTGTATGAAATGAATATATTTGTTTTTCATCTATTGTTAGTAAAACCTATAAGAGATGATTCTATGATTAAGAAAGGGTATAATGTGAAACCTAATGTTGGAACATCATCTCATGAAACGGATACTCTAGAGTAGAACGCTCTGATTTGCCGCAGGCACCTAATCATAAATTTCTCAAGTCAACTAGAGTTCAGGTATTTTATGCAGAGGACTGGATAATATGGAGTTTCGTCTATGAAGGGATCTCCATTATTATATCTAAATGATGATATCTTGCATTCCGTATTTAAGGAGACCTTATTAGGTGTAGTTTGGAATGAAGCTATTGACACATTATGGACTTTCAAGAACAAATGCTATGAAGTTGGTGTTATTAAAGGATGATTGTCCTTAGAAAGCAATCTTGTAACCTGAATCAACCAAGTTTCATTTTTATCCTAGTCTTTACTAAGGATAAGTATAATGCTGAAGGAAATTATTGCTCTTTAGTGTTATGCATGCAATGTCAAAGAGGATGTCATGACATTGTACTATGGCAAGTTGGTTATAGTATGAGTAATCAAGTTTGCAAGTATGGCTGAAAAATTCCCGTGGATACTTATCTTAGTTTTATCAGTGATCTTGCTATAAACAATGGTATTTTCCTTAGCTTGGGATCTTTGGGATGATATTATGAGTCGGAATTAGTTAGTCCTGAGATGCAAGTTAGATTGAATCCTTGAAGGATGTTTTTTTGAGAAATTGTTCTGTTATTAAGTCAATAACAACATAATTGACATATAAAATTAATTATCCAGTCAACTAAGGTTGTGGTTAGCCTAGACTATGTCAATTAGAGTCTTATTTCCCAATAGTCAAAGCTTGGGAAGAGTAGAAGAAAAAGAAAGTGTCTCTCTCTTGTGGTGAGTGGTGCATTGGTAAGAAGAGTAACTACACTTACTTAGAAAATTCTCCCATTCATGACTCTTCGATACAAGAAAGGTCTCCACTCTCTTTGTTTATGAATTAGTTGTTATATGATAAGTTTCAAGAGGAACAAATCATGGATAAGGTTGATGCTATAAATATTTGTTTACTGGAAGCCAAAAAAAAGATAAGAGTGTTGTTGTAGAGTAGGTTGAATTCAAAGAAAAATATCTTGTTGAGTTATTTACAAGTGTATCCATGTCATGTGAGTTCAGTGTTATATCTCGTATAACATTTTACAAAAGCAAGGAGTGCAGAAGGTCATTTGCCAGGGAAGTAAAAGTGTAAAAGTGTATGCAATAATGATGACATGTTTGAGTATCTTGTTTCGAGTAGTCTATTTAATTGGTGCTATCATTTGTGCTTCCTTTTTTTTGGTATTGCCTAAGTGCATTATGTTATAATGCATTTTGTGTTTCCATTGTATGCGTACATTTACTCCAATTTTTGACAATATTTTGGCTAAAAAGGGGGAAGTAAAGTGTTGTGTTTAGTGTTGTGTCCTGAGTTTATATCACATGTCTTGACATGTTAATTGACATTGTGATAGAACTGTGATACTACTAAGGGGAGTAGTCTTGTGTAGTTGCAATTCTTGATGTATGCAATTGTTTAAGAGGAGCATGATAGTCTGTCATGCTTGTGTGCTTCTGCCTTCTAGTGTGCAGAGATGTCAAATAAGATGTTCTGGCATTTTATGTGTGAACTTGGATAGCTCGTGTGTTTTGTTCTAAAGGGAATGAGTCTCAAATAAGTTAACTTGGATTTCTCATGCAGATCATTTGGGTTTTCCTCAATTTTATTCCTCTCTCCTGGAATTTTGTGCTAAGAGTGTCTTATCCAAAATTTGCAAAAAGGGGAGATTGTTAGTACCATAGTTTTGTGATTGGCTAAATTTTGGTAAAACATGGTTTTTCATAACAGGTATGTTGTTATTATATTTTCAACCAGATGTCGAAGACAATGTCATGACATCTTGGTCTGGTACAACAGGCGTGTTGTTTGGTATTTCTTGACAAGATTTATTTTGATTTTTTAGAGATTTATTTTAGACATATCTCAGTTATTTTAGCAAGTCAAGAAGATGTAAACTGTAACAAGTGAATAAAATCTTCAACAAAATTAAAGTTTCTAAATTTGGTTGTTGAGACAATTTATGATACTTTAATATTTTTCCCCATATTTAAGGAGATATTTTCTACAACAATGATCAAGGAATAATTGAGTAGAGAATTCAAAGCCCATGGACAGCTGAAGCTTATAAAAGGAAGACCAAGACCTAGGGCATATTATTTCTTGTTATGTTTAGTTAATATAAGGGTTTAGGTTTCAGAGTCTCTCGTGTTCTTTGTTGTGTAAGTCACCCTTTGTATCATTTGATACATTAAGGTAGACATAATGTTCTCACTCAGAAGCCTATAGGCAATGAGTTGAGTATTGGTCTCAGAGGAAACTTTTAAGCAAACCAAGTATTGTTCTTAGTTAAGAGTCTTAACAAAGTATTATTGTAATTGAAGTGTAATGTTCTTTTTGGTTTCTTGAGACATTCGGTGGGATTGGGATTATTGCTTCTAGTAACAGGAATTATGGCTATAGATTTTAGTCACTGGGATTATGGATGTAGATATCAATGCAGTGATTGGAAGTGAGATGGTGATTTTTCATATTTAGAAGTTTCCTAGGTAGAAGTTACACTGGGTAGGGATTAAGGGATAAGTTGTAAATTGGGATTGATAAGGCTTAGAATTAATATTACTGATAGTGGATTTCCTTCCTGGCTTTGTAGTCCCAAGAGTAGGTGAGTTGCACCGATCTGGGTTAACAATTGATTGTGTTCTTTATCATTCTGAATTTAAAACTCCGCATATTATTTCTGTTTGATATTGTTATTCAGTCTGTCTACAAATGTTGTAACATCTGTCCTAACATCATGTCCTGATGTTGGAAACATAAGTATGAGCATGTTGTTTACCTGTGCGTGAATTTCATCTTTAACCAAGTATTCCACTTGGAAAGGGTAACAAACAAGCTTTCTCTGACTTCTGTTCTTCAACCTGAAGCAGTCTTCACTTGCTATATATTTAAGTCTTAACTCTGATTAGGGATTGTAACAGTCTTCTCAAATAAAGAGACAATTAGTTAGAAAACTAACATATGTTCACTTGGATTTGTTGAATCATAACAGGCTTTTTATGTCAAGGGTTGACTGAAGAGATTTCCATTTTCTTTGGAAATAAATATTTGATATTCCATGAACATACAAGCTTCTAAAATAAAGAGACTAGCACTTGTTGTCGAATAAAATCTCATAGATATTGCTGGAGCGATAACTGTTGGGGAATTATATTGTTCATTCGTTGAACAAGTCTTCTTTACTGGGGAAAACAAGATCCAAAAAAAGGTGCAAAGCATGCCTTCTTCGTCATCTAGGTTTCCCACCTAGAGAGATAAAAAGTTGATGAATGGGACCAAAGTTCAATCCAGGAACAGTATGGAGAAAAACGGTTAAACTGGACTCTACCTGCAAGGGATGAACTCTAATGGGGATTTGTTCCATCCAGACAAAGAGCTGGGACCTAAAACTGAAACACAATGCTTCCCATAAGTACAATCTCAGTGGGGAAAGATAAAAAAAAACTCTCTCTGGGGAAATTTACCACCAGGAAAATGGATTTAGAGACACTAGGGAAATGCGAATGAGCATGAATCCCTACATATATGCATGGCAATAACCGTATGAATATTTAAATATAAGTAATGTTATGTTTATGCTGACAAAACAACATAGTGAACAAACTGGGAAACTAAAATATCAATGAACTATATATTCATCCAAATCTCAACTAGATGGAGACTCTGCCATAAAGCTTGTCTTCCGCAATATCTTCTAGGACAAAGGATCCTTCTTTGGAGACAAAGAGATCTACTGGGGAAACTTTCAACAAAACTTCAGAAATCAATAGTCCTCTAAGGGAATATAAGCTTTATTGACTTTGCACTGCATAATAAACTAGTTGGAGGAAATCCACTATCCAGCCAAAAAATTCGTTGCAAAAATCGGGATCATCAAATCAAGGAGATTCACAGGTGAATTCTCATGAGCTAATATACTAGGGAACCTGAGTAATATACTAGGCAACCTGAGCTCCACACTTTGAGATTTTATAAATCTTGAATAACCGCAGACATTCTTTTTAGTTTATTTAAAAGTCAAAGAAAAACATTTTGTAATTTTCAAAAACCTGTTTATTATTAATTCTTTATTTTAAAAATCATCATAAAAAATAAATGAAATTTTGCGAAAGAAGAAAATAAGTATATAAGAATTGAAATTAATTGGTAAAAGCTCAAGATTTTTTTGATAGAATGGTAGTCCGCAATAGGCGTAACCCCATGGATCATTATAATGTTTGGAAAATGGTAAATGGAAAGGCTACATTGAAATACAATGACCACTATTCTCCCTAACAACTTTGAAATCTTGTAATCTAGCTTCCAATGAGAGCGATGAATTGAGACCTCTTGATCGATGATGTTGTTGCTTCAAGTGATCAAGCCTTGATGCAATTACTTGCCATAAAATCCATAACATTTTCCTAGATTGCCCTATCAGGGTTTCAATCTACTGGGATTGATTATTTCTGTTTATGTCTCTAATTTTTGCTTGGACCGTCCTTGTGAGTTTTCACCCTATCGAGACGCTCATTTTTTCCTAAGCAGCCCTTTTGGGTTTTCAACTAAGCGAACTGTTCTTTTGATTATTTAGGCAAAGTATTTCTTGATTGCATTGACATTCACTGGGCAGGGGAGCTTCTCACCATCCATAGTTATAATAACAAAGCACCTCCAGAGAAGGATTTCATGACAACATATGGACCTTCATAATTGGGAGTCTATTTGACTCAAGAATCATTATGGCTGGTGTGATACGGTGGTAGAACCGACTGTTAATACTGGTTTGCATTTTGCGTTTTTTGTTCGCAAAATGTCGCTGTAAGCAAGAGTCGCCGCCGACTTTTATTTCATCCAATCGGAAAGGAAAAAAGTACAGAAAAAATCCTTTTTTGAGATATTCTGAGTACGGGGGGTAGATTATAGAAAGGGAAGGTGTTAGCACCCTTTCTATCCATGGTTTTCCATGGGCTCTTAGGTACTTGCTCATATTTTTAAATTCCTTGTGTATGTGTTTTGTTTTGAAAAGGTTTGACTTCGTGATAACCCTTGTATCTGTCCTCAAAGGTGTGACGAAGTTGTTTTTGAAAATTTGTTTGAAAAGTGCAAGTGTGAAAAGTTTTGATTTGAGCAAGTACATACTAGCATCTACCTACTCGAAAAAAGATTGTTTCTATTCTTGTTCCTTTAGACAGCGCTATCCTACTATTGAGAAATAGGTAGCACCGCTGTTGGAGTTGTAAGGGTCAATTCGAAAGGGACGTACGATCAGTAAAGCAATTTTAGGACAAATTAGTAATAACCCTAGAGTCTTAAGATCATATTCGAGGTAACATTTCTGAGGCAATATTAAATGGGACGTTTGATCTTTTTCAGACAGGAGGGAAACCACTAAGATACCCTATACTTAATGATCGTTTACCGAAGGCAACCGAAGTGAGAGTATACCCTAAGAGTGATATGTGCGAGTGATTTGTTTCATTTATTTATCTTTGCACATTAGGGTTTTCTAACTGTATTAATTTGTCATGCATTCTTGCCATACAATACTTTTAGCATACATCTAAACAGTCAAATATTTGCGGGAATTAAAATGCGAGAAAGTAAATCTACGCTATTACAAGGCTTCGGGGAGGGGGATTAATTACATAGCCAAAAACCTGGGGGAAAGCGATAAGTAAAAAGTCCTAGATTAAACTATTACAAACCATGAACAGTTACAAAAATATTGGCAAAAATAATTAACACGCTCGCGATGAGTTAAATATGAGACAACTAGGGTTTTGACCCTTGACTAAACCTAATTGCGATTGATTAAGAAAATGTTTTTGTCAAGTTTTGTTATTTAAGATGACAAAGAAATTATTAGTTTAAAAAAAGGAAATCCTAATTCTAATAGATTCAAACTTAAGAAAAAAAAACAAATTAATTATTCTAAAAAACTATTTTTGTATTTTTATTTACTTGAGAAAAAGAGCAAAATAGAATTAAATCAAAAGTTTTAACCTAATTTCTATTTGATTTTATTTATGAAAATAAATTAAAATTTTCCTAAATTAAACTAAATTAAATTAATTTTGATAATAATAAAAAAATAACTAATCCTAATTGTTTTTATGAAGTCTTGATTTTATGATTTTATGGAAAATAAATTAGTTTGTGAATTAAAATAAATAAAGAAAATTAAAAGAACAAAAAATAAAGAAAAGAAATAAAAAAGAAGTAAATGGGCCTGGTGGTGTTGCTGAAAAGGGGGGTGCCAACTGAATTTATGGGCCCAATAAAGCTAAGGCCTGCTTGACGTTGCCTGATTCAGTGCATACGTTGATTGGAAGCGCATGATGGACCTTCAAGGGAGAAGCCTTGGATCTGGGCTAGAGACGTGATTGATGGCCAAATGTTGAGGACATATGGTGAACCTTCTGATGAGCAGTGCACCTGATCACATGGCACAAAATAATGCAAAGAAAGGTTGGGACATGGGGATCGAACCCAGGTCCTTATGCATATTTCTAATGTACGCTTGCCAACTGAGCTGCAATTTTTATTTGTATATATAATAAAAGCAAAATATGATATAATGAAAACAAAAACGCTGGAACCCAAATGCGCGAAAATTTGAATGGGCGAGTGATTGGCTGACACGCATCTTCTTCTCCAAGGAACCGTCGTCTTAGGTAAACAAACTTTTTCCTATAGACGTTTCATTGTAGGTAAAGACCTGTGTATCTCAAAAATTATCCACAGGCAAGATAAATGATCATGGCTGGTACCAATCAAATCGTCTCATCCTCACGAGTATCATGGTACCAGAATCAACATCCAATTTAACCTGTACTGCAAAGCCCTAAAACTAACCAAGAAACCCTAGCCATGACAGTTTTACATACAGTCATCAAAAATGCAATTGAATAGAATGATTAGCTTGCAAACTCAATAAGGAACAAGAATATACAATGAAAACGTGCAAATGATGTATAAATCAATGAAAATGAAAACGAATTTTTTAGGCAAACCGTGACTTCTGTACCTATGATTCCAGGCGTGACAAAGCTTGCAATTGGTTGAAATCCCTTCTGGAGGTGTACAAGAATCTGTTGGTATGGTGAGAATGGCTCGAATTGGCTTCTAGGATCGAAATTGGATCACCATTTTTTCTTGAGTTTTTTTAGTTTTGCTCTTGCTCTGCACGACTGCTCAACCCCTTCTCTTGCCCTGGATTCCTTCTATATATGTAGTGCAACACATTAGGTTAACAAAAACGAATTGAATCTTGCCCATTATGAAGATTTGATTTGGTCTTTCATGGCATATAATATCTTTCCAAATTTGCTTCAATCCAATCTTTTTCCACCCAAATCAATCTTGCACGAGTTGGTTGTCCTGCTAGCTGTCCATAGACTCAAAAGATGCACAAAAAATCTAAGATTTGATTTGATATTATTATTTTACCATTTAATTTGATTTATTTTGATTTAAATGAATAAAAAATCAAAATAAATGATAAAAATAACAAAATAAAAGGTGTAAAAGCTTAGGGGTCTTAGGTCTTATTAGAAACATGCTTCAAACAAGAAAACATGGGCCCCTTTGGAAAAAATGCAAATTTGATCAATGTTGACTTTTGGCAATTTTGCAAAAAAAGGTCAACTTGGCCAATGCATAACTCTCTCATTTTTTACCCTAGATAGGTGTTCTTGGACCTTTTATAAATCTTAGGATGTCCCCTAAGCAACCCTTTTGGTCTTATCTGAATTGAGTATTCCATGTTCATGTATGAAGCTTTGACCCAAAAGGTGTTTTTGTTAACTTTTCAAAATGACCTATAATGTCAAAAATCATAACTTTTTGTGAGTGCATATTTTAAACTTGGGAGCTGAAGATGAATTGTATAGAATTTAATCCCCTTCAAAATGAGCTTTGGATGGATCATTTCTGATAAAGTATGAGAATGTTATGCTTGGTCAAAGTTGAGTTGACTTTTCCTACAAAACCCTAATTTAGCAACTTTTGGGTTTTGATGAATTATGAGTAATTCTTGATGAATCATGATCAACATTTGATCAAATTATGAATGATACTTCAAAATGAGGATGTTGACCAAAAATCTTGAAGTTTGACTGTATGTGGGCCAAAATTTACTTTTGACCTAGCACAGTCGATTTTCAGGCATCTGAGCAATTGACTGAGCAAACTTCTTCTGCAAAGCTTGAAACTTTACATGGATGATCTTGGGAACATATTAGGATAATGGTGAGCATTTTGGATCCTTTGGACTCAAGCATCTTGATGAAAAATGAAACCCTAATTTGAGGTAGACTTCCTTAGGGGAGAGTTTGTCTGGTCAACCTTTGAACTTCTTTGAGCAATTTGGGGACCTCACTTGCCATGTGTTGAGAAATATGGGAGGGCAAATTTTGGGGTACAACAGCTGCCCCTATTCAATCTTCTTAAACCTGAGGATGTAGATTGGCTCGTCTACCTTTCGTAATCTGAAGGTGGAAGATGATTGAACACTAGAGTGCCCAGAAATTTACAGTCGCATGAAGTGATACTTGATTTGTGATATCGGGAATGGGCTTATAGATGCCATTCAGTAGTTGCTAGGGAATTGTCGGAGATGGGCTTAAATATGCCATCCGAAGAAGTGTCAATCGCATAAGAGATTACTTTGCGAGAACCCGTATACCTGTTGTTAAGGAGGACTTCGCTGGGGAATATTGATCTCTGTCTTAAGAGAAATAGAGTTTTAGGAGCATCAATTATCCGTTACTCTACTGGGGAATAATTCTGGTTTGGGAAGCTGAAGTGAACTGTGTGTTTGGTCGGGGTATATGCTGCACCGCGACTTTCTGGGGATATATGAAATTAATTATGTTTGATCGAGTCCCGGTCTTACAATGCTGTGGACTGCTGTCTGAGGATAAGAGAGGAAGAACCCGAATAGTAAGTTTATGAGATGGAACCTGGATAGTAAGGTTATGAGAAGGAACCTGGATGGTAGGGTTACTTCGATATGAAAGCCTATATAATAGGGTTGTGAGAAGGAACCTGGATAGTTGGGTTACTTCGATATGAAAGCCGGGATACTGGGGCTGTGAGAAGGAACCTGGATAGTAGGGTTACTTCGATATGAAAGCCTGGATAGTAGGACTGTGAGAAGGAACCTGGATAATATGGTTACTTCGATATGAAAGCCTGGGTAGTAGGGTTGTGAGAAGGAACCTGGACAGTAGGGTCACTTCGATATGAGAGCCTAGATAGTAGGGCTGTGAGAAGGAACCTGGATAGTAGGGTTACTTCGAAATGAAAGTTGGGATAGTAGGGCTGTGAGAAGGAACCTGGATAGTATGGTTACTTCGATATGAGAGCCTGGATAGTAGGGCTTTGAGAAGGAACCTGGATAGTGGGGTTACTTCGATATGAAAGCCTGGATAGTAGGGCTGCTTCGGAATGAGTTTGAGTAAAACTGAAGAGGGCACCTAGGTAAGGTTGTTCTTGTCGCGCTGATGATTACTCTGTTTAGCTTTAAGTGTTGATCATGGACTTTCTCGAAGTTGCTGATAATAATTGTCTTTCCTGAAAGAAATACATGGTTAATTATGTGTGATGCATGAGATGCATTGTATGATGATGTTCTCAAAATAAATGAGACTATGTTATATGTGATGTATGCACATGTCATGATGTATGAATATCAACTGCGGACGTAATAGACTGAGTCCGGGAAAATAAATCCCTGGCTGTTGTTTGGAGAGTATGAGAAATCGTATTCTTGACTGCTGTAACAAATCATAGTTCCTCTGCTTCTGTTAGGGATGGTGAATAACGATGACTATGCTGGGGATTTTCCCATTGTTTACGGATATTCTGCTGAGGAAAGACTCTGTTCGAGGATAACTTTGCGGGGAATACCTCTGTTTGAGAGGAGATACCCTGTTGATAGATCTGATGTCTTGGAGAAATAACTCAGGTTGGGATGAATTTCCGTTATTGTGATAATGAATTCTGTTGGAGATCGAATTTCTGCCTGTGAGAGAAATAAACTCTGCTTGGGGAAAATTTTACTTACTCACTCGCGATTGTGAACCTCAGCTGGGGAGAGTTATGTCCTGTTCAGGAAATCTAACACCACTGTCTTTGGATACTTTTACTCTGTGGGGAGTGTATGTACCACTGATCATATTATCAAGCTGGCTCTATCCCGGTACCTGATGGGCAGAGTAACTATAAGGTTTGGGAACTTATTGTTTTCCCTGCTGCTGGAATTACGAGTAATTGTATTTTTTTTTCATGTAAATATTTATGAGCAACAATTATTGTCAAATGCATATATAAAAAATGAACCATTGGATGTTCTAGCAAAACAAAACAGGAAAAAGAAAATAAATCAAAACTTTGTGAAAACGACTTGTATTGATTTTGAAGTTGGCCTGTAATAGACATTTTTGTACAAAGAGGCGGACGTCCTAGTAAGAGAACGCCGCCGAAAGTCAGAAATTATACAATTTGTGTGAAAGAAAGAAAAACATCTATGTGAAACGACCCCATTGGGTTCCAACTCTGCTATTGCCTTTATATCTTCAAGCGTCTCATCACTTTGCTACTTGGCCAAAAGTGGATCAGATTGGTTGGCGCCATTTGAGCTTGATAGTCGATACTGAAGTATGGTTGCAAGATGATCTGATGAGACATAGTGTTATGCTTTAATCCCTAACTTTTTCCTGGACCGCTCTTTTGGGTTTGAGGTCCACCGGGATACCCTTTTTTGCCCAAGTCTCCTTTTCAGGTTTTCGACTTGCCAGGTGTACAGTTTCTTTCATTTTCATCCCTTACTTTTATCCGAACCCTTTTGGTTCATTGGGAAGCCCTTATTTTTGCCTAGGCCAGTCAACCTAGCGAGTCTTTGACTATGCGTAGTATCTTTTCACTATGTTTGCATTGACGGGGTGAGGAAGGTCGTCACCATCCATGGTGGTTAGAATCATAGATCCTCCCGAGAAAATGTTCTTAACCACAAATGGCCCTTCATATGTGGGGGTCCATTTGCCCCTGGGATCACCCTGCGGTAGTATGATGCGTTTGATAACTAGATCCCCGACTTGATATTCTTGACGTCTGACTTTCTTGTTAAAGGCCTTGATCATTCACTTTTGATACGTCTGACCATGACAGATAGCACTAAGTCTCTTTTCATCGATTAGATTCAGCTGATCAAGTCGGGTTTGGATCCAGTCGTCTTCATTCAAACCCGCATCCTTCATAATCCTGAGAGAGGGTATCTGGACTTCGATGGGTAGGACTGCCTCCATGCCATATACCAGAGAGTAAGGTGTTGCCCCTGTCGACGTCCGTGCTGAGGTACAGTACCCATGAAGAGCGAATGGTAACATCTTGTGCCAGTCTTTGTATGTCACCGTCATCTTCTGCATAATATTTTTGATATTCTTGTTAGCCGCTTCAACAGCCCCATTCATCTTCGGCCGGTAGGGAGAAGAGTTATGATGCTGAATCATGAACCATTTGCAGAGCTCGGTGATCATTATGTTATTAAGATTTTTACCATTGTCCGTAATAATCCTCTCTTGTACACCATATCGACAGATCAGATTGTGTCGGATAAACCGCGCCACGATGTTCTCTGTTACCGTAGCAAAGGAAGCTGCCTCAACCCACTTTGTAAAGTAATCAATTGCTACCATAATGAAACAATGCCCGTTAGATGCAGTAGGTCTTATATCGCCGATCATGTTGATGCCCCACATTGCGAAAGGCCAAGGAGCTGTCAAAACGTTCAGGGGAACCGGAGGTACATGCACCTTATCAGCATAGACTTGGCACTTATGACAGGTTCGAGAATGCTGATAAAAATCGGCTTCCATAGTGGACCAGTAATATCCTGCTCGTAGGATTTTCTTCGCCATGGTATGTCCACTGGAATGAGTTCCGAAGGTACCTTCATGTAACTTTGCCATGATCCTTTCTGCCTCGCTTTTGTCTACACACCGCAGTAAGGTTTAATCATGGTTACGCTTATAGAGGATTCCATTACTGATGAAGAACTTCGCAGCGAACCTTCTCAGAAACTTCTTTTTATTAACAGATGCCCCCTCGGGGTATTCTTGAGCCTCAAGATACCTCTTTACCTCGTGGAACCAGGTTTTATCTGCTACCTCTTCAGTCTTAATGTCACAGTGTTGTACCCCAAAATTTTCCCTCCCATATTCTTCAAGATTTGCCAAGTCAAGCTTCAAAACCTCCCCAAGGGTTGCACAGTCAAGGGCCTCCTAAGCAGTCAAAATTAGGGTTTTTGTTCTGATCAAGAAAATGAAGTTTCCAAATGTCCAATCAAGTCTCACATGCCTACAAATATGGTCAAGCATCCTCATATCAAGTTTCAAGACTTTCAGCACAAAATTGCACAGTCAAAAACCCTAATTGCACTGTAGTCAACTGTAGGGGCAAAATGGTCATTTGACAGTCAAAAGTTCAAATTTTTGGTTAACATATCATTTTGAAGCCACAAACATCATTTGATCAATGCTTGATCATGATTCTCAAAGCTTGGCTCAAAAATCATCAAGATGCAAAAGTTTCCTTATTTGGACAGCTGAAAAAGTCAACTGAAATTGACCAGGGCATAACTTTCACATGGATTATCAGAAAAATTCCATCCAAAGCTCATTTTGAAGAGAAAGACATTTCCTACAACTCATCTGCATACTCCAAGTCCAAGAAATGCTCTCACAAAAAGTTATCAATTTCAACATTATAGGTCATTTTCAAAAGTCAACAAAAAGGGACTTTAAGTAAAAGGCCATAACTTGAGATTGGTAAATCAAAATGACATGGGACCAAGGACATTGGTTAGAGGACTCAAAAACCTTTCCAAAATGTCCAAGAACATGAGCAAAGCTTAAAAATTGAGCAAGTTATACATTGGAGAAGTTGGGAAATATTTGTGAAATGGCCAAAATCATTTATCCTTGAAATCTCATTTTTGACAAAAGGGGCCCACTTTTTCCACTTGAATTAACTTGGCCATGCTTCCCACGTGTCCCACCTTTTATTTCAGATTTTTTTATTAATTTTTTCATTTTTATTGATTTTATTGGATTTAATTAATTTTAAATCTTTTAAAATCAAAAGAAATTCAAAAAAATTAATTTAAGGGAATATTTGGTTTTGATTAACCTTGAAACATCATTAAGCACATCCCATTTTCGTGCCAAAGCTCAAAGAAGCAAGAATTCAAAAATGGACTCAAAAATGGAAAGTTGGTTATGGAGGTTCATGGAGAATCTTGGAATTGAAGGCTATGCATTATGGAGCCATAATTTCTCTTCCTACACATTGCATAAGACCTATACAATTGATACACAACAAAATAGACACAAGAGCTGCGCCCCAAGACTGAAAACAAAAACTCATATTTTGGCCATATTTTTGAAAACTGAAAACGAGGGTAGAGATTGATTCAAGCAAAGAGACGTGTTCTATCACATTCCTGGAACATCAAGCAACACATTTGGATCAAAATCACAAGCTTCCATCCCCTGAAACGTAAGAACGACCTCACCCTGTGCATGAAAAATTCGAAGCTCTTACATCTCAATTCATGCACATTTAGTCAGTTTTGATATATGATTTGTGTTCCTTATTCAATTCTAATGCTAATCAAACGTTTTAATTTTGTTTTCGTGCATCATACAAGAATTTGCCATTGACACATTCTAGGTTTTCAGAGGTTCAAAAAGAGGGTTTCTTTGTCCTGGGAAAATTGACCTCTAAGACCCATATCATCAGAATCAGCAGCTCATGGCCATTTGTTTCCATGCCTCGCGCTCAATTTATGAGCGACAAGGCTCTAATCGTTATTTTCCCATAGGGAGCATTCTGGAACGGTGAAAAACCGTTGCTCATTCTATTTTGTTTCAGGAAAAATAAACCAACGAAGAAGATGACCACGGTGGCACAAGCTGATTGGCCTATTTTGAATTTCGCGTGAACTTCCCACTAACGCGTAATTTTGTTTTATAAATTTTGTTTGTTATTTAACTTACAAAGAAACAACTTGGCACAGTTGGTAGGCGTATAGGTGGATAACCAAGAGGACCTGGGTTCGATCCCAGGTCCCTCACTCTTTCATGTTATTTTGCTATTCATGCTTGTATACAGGTTCAGCGTTGAAGTCCACCATATGCCCCTCCATCCAACACACCACGTGGCCACTGAAGATCATCCAAGGGACCAGATCTGAAGAGCGTGGTAAACCCTAGTCAAAGATCCCACATACATCCTGGAAAAGTCAACAAAGCCTCCAAAATGGGCCAGAATTACTTGGGCTGCACCCCCTTGGTTTGCTATTCCTTATCTTTTTTTATTATTTATTTTTATTTGTTTGCTTAATTTCCATTTAATTTTTTTTAAATCAATATTTTCATAATAAATATAAAAAACACAAAAAAATCAGAAAAGATAAAAATAATAATATTTTATTTTAGTATTAATTTTGTAAATAAATCCCATAATTAATTTAGATTTAATTTTAGGTTGTAATTTAATTCTTTTTTCACAATAAACCAAAAATAATAAAAATAGATCTTTGACCCTTTTTACCTTTTTTAATTAATTAAATATTTTATTATAAGTATCATCAGCCATTAATTTTGTAAATAAATTGTATAATTAATTTAGTTTTAATTCTAGGTTTTAACTTTAATGCATTTTCTTTAATAAATTAAAAACAATTAGAATTAGAATTAGTTATTTGACTTTTAATTAATTTAATTTTATTTAATGTCATAAATACAAAAAAACATAAAAAAATAAGTTCTTTCTTAAGTATTTTAACTTAATTATTTTAATTCCTTCAAAGGGTTCAACGCCCTCGCATTCGATTACGTTTTTGTTCGCGCGTTTTATTTATTTCTTTTGTGAATAGAATGTACTTGTTCCAAAGCCCTGTAATAGCTATTAGACATTTATTTTCTGCACTTTATTTTAAATCGGGTCTGGATTAATTTGGCGTTGTAGACCCGCGCCTTTGTAATAGCGTAGGACATTTATCTTTTCCGCACTTTAAATTCCCGCACCTTTAACTGTTAAACAATAACATGAAAGAATGAATGCCCAAAAATAAAATCGAAACGTAGATCACCAATGCATGACAAGACAAACAATAAACTGGAAATGACACACAATTCACACACCACCCCTAGGGTACGCTTCACTGTTGCCTTGCCCCTCGAAAGGTGATCGTCGAGTAGAGGATGTCTTAGTAAGTCCTCATGATCCGAGAACCTGGCATGAGGGTAGCTTCTAAGGTGTCTTCCCATTGCTCTGGTGATCACCATGTCCCGAACCTCGAATTAACCCGAACACCTCCAACGGTGGTGCTACCTACCTCTCAATGGTGGGATGGCACTACTTTAAAGGACATTTACACAGACGAATTCCTTAGGGTAGGTAGATTCTCATAGATACTTGCTCTTTTCAAAAACAAACAAAATACTTTTCACACCTACACTTCCTAAAAGTTTTCAAACAAATTTTTCATACACTCTTGAGGACAAATACAAGAGTTACTTAGAGATTTTTCAAACGAAACTTTTTTCAAAACCCGCTCACCTTGAAAAGCAAACAAACATTTTGAAAACACAAATGGGCAAGTATCTAAGAGCCCATGGATAACCATGGATAGAAAGGGTGCTAACACCTTCCCTTTCTATAATCTACCTCCCGAACCGAGAACTAATCTCAATAAGGAATTTTTCTGTGCTTTTGTCCTTTCCATGTTGGAGAAAATAAAAGACGGTGGCGACTCTTGCTTCCGCGACATTTCGCGAACCAGCTAAAAAACAGTCAGTTCCAGATCCACCGATCACAGAACTGGCGACTCTGCTGGGGACTGATCTTTAAAGTGAGGTGTACCTTAGGACTAAGATCACTGTGTTTTCAATTGCTTTGATTTGTTTGCTTTAAATTGTGGGACTGTCTTGGGAGTTCTATAGATCCTAACCCGGATCTGGTGATACCTTCTTAGAAAGTAGCAACAAGGCTGTGAGGGAACTGTGCGGGGTATACCGACATGGTTGAAGCAGTCTGCTACGTTGATGTGGCACTTTGGTGTGTACCGGTAACCCTTGAGTCAATCAAGGAGAGTACGGGGCCTCCATGTGGTGTCGTGAAGCATCAACAGACCTTAGGAACCTTAATTGAACCATCTTGGCCTCTTTAGGGTAGTGAGATGACTACTTTGGTGTACTCCAAAGTCGGTTGATACTCGATACTACACTCAATTGAGGGTTGTTTTCTTGGGATATTTTGATCGCCAGTCAGTGGCTAAATCGAAACGATGAACAATGAAAGCAATCCAATGATATTGAGATCCTTAGAACCCGGTTACTTTGATAGGACAGGTTTGAGCCCACCAACTTCAAGAGGGTAATACCCAGACCCCATGCTGGCCTGAACTCTAAGGGCTTGTCTTGTGTGACTTGTGTGCCTTACATGTTTGCCTTTGTAAATATTTGTGGTGTTTTTAATCATAGCATCATAACATCATACAGCATCATATGCATCCACTAACCATTTCAGGGGTTCGAATCTTCATCTTTGTTCTTGTTTTGTAGGACATGGAAACTATCCGCAGAAAGACAATTCAGATCAACCTCATAAGGGTCCCTCCTCAGCTTAAGGAGCTTACATCCAGGATTCCCGAGAACTCGTCATTCAGTGAAAGGCATGGTAGACTCATCAGCCTGGTCAATACCAATATTGAGGAAGAGATGGTAAAGGTCCTTTTCCAATTCTTTGACCCTCTGCATCACTGTTTTACTTTCCCGGATTATCAGCTGGTGCCTACTCTAGAAGAGTTTTCCCAGCTTCTGAAGATTCCCATTCTCAATCAACTACCCTACAACGGTACGGAAAAGGAACCAAAACTTGAAGAAGTAGCTAAAGCATTATGTCTACAACCATCTGACATCAAGGGGCATTGGGAAGCCAGAAATGGTATCAAAGGATTCTTGGCAAAGTTTCTGTTTGAGAAGGCCCAAGAGTGTTGGAATTCCCTTGACCTACAAGCCTTTGAAGAAGTTGTAGCCCTCCTTGTCTATGGGTTGGTGTTGTTCCCTAAACCAGATCAGCTTATAGATATCAGTGCTGTCAAGGTCTTCATGTCCAGGAATCCTATACCTACATTGCTGGGGGACATCCTTCACTCATGTTACACTCGAACCATGAGAAAAAGGGGTGTTCTTATGTGCTGCACTCCCCTCCTGGGAAGGTGGTTTATTTCGCACCTTCCACAATCAGTTTTGAAGAACGAGCGAGGTTTGAGGTGGTCACAACGGTTGATGACTCTTACACATGCAGATATACATTGGTGTTCTCGGTCCAGAGAGGATGTCACTATCATTGATCGTTGTGGGGAGTACCCTAATGTTCCTTTACTTGGAATCAGAGGAGGTATTACTTACAACCCGTGCCTGGCTTGGAGACAGTTTGGTTATGCTCGGAAAGATGGCCCTCATGAGATGTTAATTCCTGACATAGTTTTTGACTTCGACAAGGATGCACAAGGACTTCGCCAGAAATTTATCAGAGCTTGGAGGATGCCCAGCAAAATAGACAGCAAGACCCTGGGGCACAGGAACTCCATCCCATTGGAGCCTTATCTCAAATGGGTACGAGCCCGCTCCCAGAAGCTGGTGATGCCATATCCTCATGTTCTCCCCGTGATCAAAGAGCCAGACTTGGAAGGAGAGGTGTCCTACACCATTCAACATCCTGACATGCCCACGTCCTGGGAAGAGATGCAGAAGAGTTGGATCCAGCTTAAGGAAGAACGGAATTCTCTAGAAACCAATCTACATGCCAGTGAGAAAAAGGTCCTGGAGCTCACCCGCCTACTGCACGAGGAAAGGAATCTCAATACCTATATTGCTCCGAAGAGGATGCGTAGTGTCTTTTGGGACTGATCTGCTTTGTAATGTTGGCCTATGAGGCTTTAATGTACTGAACAATTATTTTCTTAATAATAATGTGTGTTCCTTTTTGTCTACAACAAATTTGAATTTTCGAACTCTTGAATGCATTGCATAAACACATATCATCCATCATATGCATCACAGGTACTCTTCTTTTCAGGCTGCTGACTGTTCTTCGCTGTTTATTTCAGCATCATGAACCCTGAATCATCAACCGAGGCATCTATCAAGGCTCTCCAGGCCCAGAACGCCCAATTTCAGGAGCTGATCAAAGGTTTGGCTCAGGGCCAACAAGAGTTGAAGACCATGCTTCTGAAGAAGAATAAGAAGAAGAGGAGGACTGTGCTATTTAACACTGGGCGCAGACTCGGGAACACCTTGCAAAATGAGGCTGAGAGGACTACTCCATCTGTGGCGGAAGGTAGTCACCAAGAAAGGGAGGTCCCTACTCCTGTCGTCTCTGATACTGAAACAGACTTCAACGACGAACAGTACCCTCCTGCTGAAGACCGGTACAAGCAGCTGGAGGACAGATTAAAAGCTATGGAAATTCAGCGTGTGCCTGGACTGGATTTCGGAGACTTGGGGTTATCTACTGGGGTGGTGATTCCACACAAGTTCAAGGAACCCGCCTTTGTGAAGTATGACGGGGCTTCCTGTCCCAAAATGCACCTCCGTTCTTATGTAAGGAAGATCCAGCCTTACACAGCAGACAGGAACCTTTGGATCCACTTCTTCCAGGAGAGTCTTTCAGGGACTCACCTCGAATGGTTCTATCAGTTGGAAGGAACCAACATTCGTAACTGGGAGGATCTGGCCACTGCTTTTTACAAGCAGTATCAATATAATTCCGACCTCGCTCCTACGCGTACCCAACTCCAGGGTATGTCGCTAGGGTCAGGTGAAGGTTTTAAGGAGTACGCCCAGAAATGGAGAGATCTGGCTGGCAGGGTGCAGCCACCATTGACGGACCGGGAGCTGGTGGATATGTTTTTGAGGACCCTATCTGGTCCATTTTTCAATCATCTCATCGGTAATTCCTCTGCTGGGTTTACTGATCTGATCCTGACTGGTGAAAGGATCGAGGCAGGTATAAAATCGGGGAAGATACAGAAGGTTACCTCCTCCAATGCTGAAAAGAAACCCTTCAAAAAGGAGGCTAGTGCTGTATATAGCTCTCGGAGACCAGAGCGACCTGAGCGCCGCCAATCTGTCAGTGCGGTAATGATTGCCAAGCCTGTTGCCGCTCCTCGGCCGACCAATCCTCAAAGGGCTGAAAGACCCCGGAGAGAGTTTACCCGCTTGAGCATGACCTTATCACAGATCCTGCCACAGTTGCTATCCACCAACTTAGTGACTGTCAGAGAGGCTCCGAAGTTTCCCAATACTACATCTCCTAAGTACAATCTGAATGCTCGTTGTGCTTATCATTCTGATAGCCCGGGGCATAGCACAGATGACTGTTGGGCCCTAAAGAATAAGGTTCAGGACCTTATTGATGCAAAGGAGATACAGTTTGAGGCGCCCGAGAGGCCGAATGTTGTAACCGCTCCCATGCCCCAGCATGGAGTGAATGCTGTTGAGGTGGATTTGTATGTAGCTTCAGTGGATGATGTTGCTACTCCGCTGCTGACGGTCAAGAGGAACCTGTTGCTAGCCGGTTTATTTCCGGGATGTAGCAAAGGTTGCCCTCTATGTGTTGCTTCCCCTACTGGTTGTTCTTTGCTGAAGTCAGGCGTCCAAAACCTGATGGATAGTAGAGAGATTTTGTTCAGAAAGACTGTTGTTCCTGCTGCCCCTGTTGAAGAAGTTTCAATTATTACCATCTTCAACAACCCTTCCAAGGCTCCTTCAAAGAAGCCTGTCCAAATTTTGCCGGTTCACAAGATTGCTCCCATCACCATTACTGTTTCGGGGCCCATCCCCTACAAGTCTGATAAGGCTGTCCCATGGCACTATGGGGCAGATGTTTACGTTCTGGGTGTGAAACAAGAGTTCAACATTGATGCTGGTGTCTCCAACATCACTGGGCCTGCTAAGGTCACTCGTAGTGGAAGACTGTTCTCACCAGACATTGCTCCTCCGGTAATTCAGAGGCCTTTGGTCATCACACCTGCCAGCGTGCCTGTTTCTCCCCCTGACCAAGTATCCACCCCTGCTGCTGAGTCATCTGATACTCGGGGCAAGGGGATTGCTGCTGATGTGCCTGCCCGGACGGAGGCACCGAAGACCATTGTTGAGGCTTCCAGGCAGGAAATGGAAGAAATCCTCAAGATAATAAAGAAAAGTGATTTCAACGTTGTAGAACAGCTGGGGCACACCCCCTCTAAAATCTCCATGCTATCACTGCTGCTGTGTTCAGAGGCCCATGCCAAGGCCGTGATTGCCTTCTTAAAAACGGCCCACGTACCCCAAGAGACGTCTGCTGATCAGTTCACCGACTGTGTGGCCAACCTAACCGCTGATAATGGCCTGGGTTTCTCTGATGCCGATCTGACAGCAAAAGGGAAGAACCATAATGATGCCCTGCATGTCTCCATTGAATGCAGGGGCACTACTCTTGCTCACGTGCTGGTTGACACAGGTTCTTCATTAAACGTGTTGCCCAAGAAGGCTCTAGATAGGCTGGACTGTGAGGGTCTAGAGCTCAAACCAAGTAACATTGTTGTCCGGGCCTTTGACGGATCCAAAAGAATGGTACATGGTGAGGTGGACATCCCAATCAGGGTTGGGTCACAGGTCTTCGATTCAAAATTCTATGTGATGGACATCCGTCCATCCTATTCTTCTTTGCTGGGTCGCCCGTGGATCCACAAGGCTGGAGCTGTGACCTCCACATTGCATCAGAAGCTCAAATACCCGGTCAGGGGGAAGATTGTAACAGTACAAGGGGAAGAGGAATACATGGTCAGCCACCTCAACTCCTTCAGGTACGTGGAAATGGATGGGGAGTTCATTGAGACCCCCTTTCAACATTTTGAGGAGGTGCCACAAACTTTGGCAGCAGCAGAAGCAGTGGTTGAAGAGGTTTCTCCTTTGAAGATGGCCTCCTTAAAGGACGCCCGGGCTGTGATCGAAAGAGGTGAATGTGCAAACTGGGGCAAGCTCCCTGATCTTACTCCTAAGACAAACAAGTTTGGGCTGGGAAGGCGAGAATTGGAAGACCTCCTGTGCTCATCACCCACTCAAGAGTGAATGCAATTGGAGAGGAAGACGAAGTGGAAGAGTCAGAGTTCGATAGCTGGATCTACCCGACGACTGAGGGTGGATTGACCAACTGGACTGCTAAAGACTTTACACCCATAACTTTTGTTCCCCAGTTTCAATCCACTCTGGATCTCACTGGTAACGACTCTGCTACTGCCAATTATGACTTCGAAAATCCGATCAACTTAGCCGAAGACGAAGGTGAAGATGATTGCGAAGTACCTGGCGAGCTCGCAAGACTGTTACTTCAAGAGGAAAGGGCAATTCAACCCCATGAATAGCCAGTAGAAACAATAAACTTGGGTACTGAGGCAGACAGGAAAGAGGTAAAAATTGGTGCCAACCTAAAGCTCAGCGTGAAGCAACGGTTGACTCAAATGCTGCATGATTATATGGAGATCTTTGCCTGGTCCTATGAAGACATGCCTGGGTTGGATACCGATATTGTGGTCCATCACTTGCCAACTAAGGAAGATTGCCCCCCGGTTAAGCAAAAGGTCCGCCGTATGCGTCCAGAGATGTCGGAGAAGATTAAAGCCGAGGTTATGAAGCAGTTCGATGCCGGGTTTCTTGCAGTGACTTCTTACCCTCAGTGGGTTGCTAATGTGGTGCCGGTACCTAAGAAGGACGGTAAGGTCAGAATGTGTGTCGACTACAGGGATCTGAACAGGGCCAGCCCCAAAGATGACTTCCCTCTACCTCACATTGATGTCCTTGTTGATAATACAACTCAGCATAAGGTGTTCTCTTTCATGGATGGTTTTTCAGGCTTAAATCAGATCAAGATGGCTCCTGAAGACATGGAAAAGACTACATTTGTTACTCAGTGGGGCACCTTCTGCTACAAGGTCATGCCTTTTGGACTAAAGAACGCTGGGGCAACCTACCAACGTGCCATGGTTGCTTTATTTCATGATATGATCCATCATGAGATAGAAGTGTATGTTGACGACATGATCGCAAGGTCCCAAACTGAGGAAGAACACCTTGATCATCTGCAGAAACTGTTTGACCGTCTGAAATTGTACAAGCTGAGGTTGAACCCGAACAAGTGCACCTTCGGGGTAAGATCTGGGAAGTTGCTAGGCTTCGTTGTAAGCGACAAGGGTATTCAAGTGGACCCTGCCAAGGTTAAAGCTATTCAAGAGATGTCAGTTCCTAGAACAGAGAAGGAAGTCAGAGGCTTTTTAGGACGCCTGAATTACATTGCTCGATTCATCTCACACCTGACTGCTACCTGTGAGCCAATCTTCAAGCTGCTGAAGAAAGATCAGGTAGTACGTTGGAATGATGAATGTCAGGCTGCTTTTGACAGAATCAAAGAGTATCTCCAAGAACCACCCATCCTTATGCCACCGGTTGAAGGGAGACCTCTGATACTATACCTGACAGTACTTGATAACTCAATGGGGTGTGTGCTGGGGCAGCATGACGAGTCTGGCCGAAAAGAGCATGCCATTATTACCTTAGCAAAAAGTTTACCGACTGTGAGACTCGATACTCACTGCTTGAGAAAACTTGCTGCGCTTTGGTATGGGCTGCTCGCTGGCTGAGACAGTATATGCTGACTCACACTACTTTGTTGATCTCAAAGATGGATCCTATAAAGTACATATTCGAAAAGCCTGCTCTGTCTGGGAGAATTGCAAGATGGCAAATGATCTTGACGGAATACGACATTCAGTACACAACCCAGAAAGCCATCAAGGGAAGTGTATTGGCAGACCACTTGGCACATCAGGCCGTAGATGACTATCAGTCAATGAACTTCGAGTTTCCGGATGAAAGCATCATGATAGTGACTGATTGTGAAGTACCTGGACCGGATGAAGGACCTGAGGAAGGATCCCGATGGTCTATGCACTTTGACGGAGCCTCCAATGCTTTGGGTAATGGTATCGGCGCTGTGATCATATCCCCTCAAGGCACTCATACTCCACTCACTGCCCGGCTATGTTTCAACTGCACCAACAACATGGCGGAGTATGAGGCGTGCATCATGGGACTCAAAGCTGCAATTGATTTAAGGATCAAGTTTCTGAGTGTCTTCGGAGATTCCGCTCTCGTGATCAACCAGATCAAAGGCGAGTGGGATACGAAACATCCGAATCTTATTCCTTACAAAGAATGTGTGTTGACAATGATCCCCCACTTAACAGAGATAACCTTTGAACATTTCCCGAGAGAGGAGAATCAGTTAGCAGATGCGTTAGCTACAATGTCTTCTATGTTCAAAGTCAAGAGGGACAATGAAGCTCCCCGGGTCATCATTTGGAAACTGGACGAACCGGCATACTGTTGTGATCTTGAGGCTGAATTAGTGACAGAGAAACCTTGGTACTATGAGGTGAAGAGATATCTGGAAACTCAGGAATACCCTGAAGGTGCCTCTGTCAAAGATAAGAAGTTCCTGAGGAGGTTCGCGGCGAAATTCTTCCTTAGCAACGGCATTTTGTACAAGCGAAACCATGATTCAACCTTACTGCGTTGTGTGGATAAGACTGAAGCAGAAAGGATCATGGAAGAGCTACACGAAGGGACCTTTGGTACATATTCCAGTGGGCACACTATGGCGAAGAAGATCCTTCGGGCAGGATATTACTGGTCCACGATGGAAGCTGACTGCTACCAACATTCCAGGACATGCCATAAGTGTCAGATTTATGCAGACAAGGTGCATGTTCCTCCAGTTCCCCTGAATGTTCTGACCGCACCTTGGCCTTTTGCAATGTGGGGCATTGACATGATTGGTGAGATCAGACCTACGGCATCTAACGGGCATCGCTTCATCCTTGTAGCGATTGATTACTTTACAAAATGGGTCGAAGCAGCATGCTATGCTACGGTAACCAAGACTGTTGTGGCACGGTTCATTCGGCATAACCTGATCTGTCGATACGGCGTCCCTGAGAGAATTATTACAGATAACGGTACCAATCTGAATAACAAGATGATCACTGAGCTCTGCAAACAGTTCAAAATACAGCACCACAATTCTTCTCCTTACAGACCGAAGATGAATGGGGCTGTAGAAGCAGCAAATAAAAATATCAAGAAAATCATGCAGAAGATGGCAGTGACCTATAAAGATTGGCACGAGATGTTACCGTTCGCTCTACATGGGTACCGTACCTCAGCTAGGACATCAACCGGAGCAACTCCTTTCTCTTTGGTTTATGGTATGGAGGCAGTCTTACCGATTGAAGTGCAGATACCATCTCTCTGGATAATGAAGGATGCAAATCTGAACGAAAATGATTGGATCCAGACACGACTTGATCAGCTCAACCTCATTGATGAAAAGAGACTTGCTGCTATCTGTCATGGTCAGACGTATCAGAAACGGATGATCAGGGCATTTAACAAAAAGGCCAGACCACAGGAATATCGAGTTGGGGATCTGGTAATCAAGCGAATCATCCTTCCTCAGAGTGATCCAAGGGGCAAATGGACCCCTACGTACGAAGGTCCATTTGTGGTTAAACATGTGTTCTCAAGAGGAGCCATGATTCTAACCAACATGGATGGTGACGACCTTCCTCACCCCGCCAATGCAGACATAGTAAAAAGATACTACGCATAAAAAGACCCGCTAGGCTGACATGCCTAGGCAAAAATTAGGGCTTCCCGTCGAACCAAAAGGGTTCGGGCAAAATGAAGGGATGAAATGAAAAAAAATCTGTACACCCGGCAAGTCGAAAACCTGAAAAGGCGGCTTGGGCAAAAATGGGTATCCCGGTGGACTGAAAACCCGAAAGGGCGGTCCAGGCAAAAATTAGGGATAAAAGCGTAATACTATGTCTCATTGATCACTTTGCATCCAGAATCTGGTATCTACATCAAGTTCAGACGGCATCGATCAGTCAGCTTCATCTTCGTTTAGGTCATCAAGTGATGAGACGCTCGGAGATATAACGGCAATAGCAGAGTTGAAACCCAGTGGGATCATTCATTTCACACAGCTGTTTTATTTTCTTTTGTACAAAATTTGTATAAACTCTTTTGTTCGGCGGCGTTCTCTTACTAGGACGTCAGCCTCTTGTACACAAAACGCCTATTTTCGGGCCATTCAAAAATCAATACAAATATACTTTTCAGTTAAAAGTGCCAATTGTTTTTTTCTTTTTCTGTTTTGTTTTGCGAAGAACGTCCAAGGTTCAATTTGTGATATATGCATTGACAATAATTTGCTAGCTCATAAATATTTGCATACGAAACAAGGGATTAATTACAGGTAACATTAGAAACAGGGGCAATAAAGAGTTGTCTAAGCAATCTAATTGTTCTATCCTCCAAGGTACCAAGGTAGGTTCAGCTAAAGAACATAACCAGATATCCTAACTCCCCAGAGAGTGAGCCAGCAAGTCGGTGCACTCTCCTCAAGCAGTCAAGTTATCAAATCTTAAGGAAGTTGAGTATCCTCCAGCAGATCTCAACATTCCCCAGCAGCAATATACATATTCTTAACAAGCATCCCCGACAGTCTTGGTCTAAAGATTGTTCCCCGGCGGCACATCAAACATTCAGTGGTGTCACTTTCCCCGATACATCTCAAAACTTCCCCAGGAGAATCCAATCCAGTTTCCCCAAGAAGTTGGAATCCATCTCCCCAAGCAGTAAGCTTATCCCCAGTAGGTTCTGGAAGCTTATCCTCGCAAAGACACGAACGCGTCGTCCTGCTTTATTTAAAGAGTTATTTCCTTAACAGGATATAACTGGGTTATCCTCAGCCAAAAGCCACGGAAAGAGCGTCCTCGACGGAGTCTTCTTATCCCCAGCGAAGTCCATTAACACTTCCAATATAACGATGGTATCCACAGCAAGTTATCATCAACACTCAACAAAGTATCTCTCTCCCCACAGATTATCGCTTCCCAGCAAGATCGTCAGGGTACCTTTCTTCCCGCAGAGTTATCCATTCGCCACGTCTATTCCCCAACGGAGTCATCTTCTCCTACCGGAATTCTTGCAAGTATCATCCCCAGCGGAAGTAAAAGCTTATTCTTCAATATCAGCCCAGGAGTGACTTCCCGGCACCCGTCAAGGATTTATTTTCCTAGACAAAAACATACATTCCTAAACATCACATACATCATTATAGCATGCATATACGCATCATATCTTACAAATCTCATTTATGTTGAGAACACCATTGTTTGGTTCATATCATGCATTGCATATGACTGACCTTTACCTTTCAGGAAAGATTCAGTTAAATTCTCAATCAGATTTCAAGACCTAGACCGGTTCAGTTAATCAACTCCAAAGATTTCTTATCCAGTCCGAGGCCTTCTCTAGTCCAGCTAAATCGACTCCCAACAGATTTTTCTGATGAAGACTCAGTGGAAGTTATTTTAGGTTTTTCTCAAACGTCCGCTGTTGAGATTATAATTCCCTTTGGTTCTCTCCCGACGTTGTGGAGGTGATAATTCCATTTCAGGTTTTTCTCAAACGTCCGCTTTTGAGATTATAATTCCCTTTGGTTCTCTCCCGATGTTGTGGAGGTGATAATTCCATTTCAGGTTTTTCTCAAACGCCCGCTTTTGAGATTATAATTTCCTTTGGTTCTCTCCCGACGTTGTGGAGGTGATAATTCCATTTCAGGTTTTTCTCAGACGCCCGCTTTTGAGATTATAATTTCCTTTGGTTCTCTCCCGACGTTGTGGAGACGATAAGTCCAATCCAGGTCTTTCTCAAACGTCCGCTGTTGAGATTATAATTTCCTTTGGTTCTCTCCCGACGTTGTGGAGATGATAATTCCATTCCAGGTTTTTCTCAGACGTCCGCTTTTGAGATTATAATTGCCTATTGGTTCTCTTCCCGATACTGCGAAGATGGTAATTCCCACCAAGATTTTCTCAACGAGCGTTGTTGAAGTTAAAGTCACCCAAGGTTCTCTCACCATTCATGCTGAGGTAGTAACCATCCCTGGTTCATTCATCACCATTTGAAGCTCCAGATCCAGCTCCTGTAACCAGTCAGGACACATCTATACCAAGCATCTAAAAACCAGCGCCTGCAACATGTCAGGTACTCATTTTTCTTTTGCAGGTATGCAAGTTCTCGCTAAGGAATCTCTTACGCGATCAACATCCAGATGGCATCTATAAGCCCATCATCCTATTCATCAATGGCATCTATAAGCCCGTTCCATCATCACTGCTACTATGTGAGCGCAAATTTCTGGGCACTCTAGTGTTCAATCATCTTCCACCTTCGGATTGCGAAAGGCGCGTCAGCCAATCTGCATCCTCAGGTCTAAAAAGATTGAACAGGGGCAACTGTTGTACCCCAAAATTTTCCCTCCCATATTCTTCAAGATTTGCCAAGTCAAGCTTCAAAACCTCCCCAAGGGTTGCACAGTCAAGGGCCTCCTAAGCAGTCAAAATTAGGGTTTTTGTTCTGATCAAGAAAATGAAGTTTCCAAAGGTCCAATCAAGTCTCACATGCCTACAAATATGGTCAAGCATCCTCATATCAAGTTTCAAGACTTTCAGCACAAAATTGCACAGTCAAAAACCCTAATTGCACTGCAGTCAACTGTAGGGGCAAAATGGTCATTTGACAGTCAAAAGTTCAAATTTTTGGTCAACATATCATTTTGAAGCCACAAACATCATTTGATCAATGCTTGATCATGATTCTCAAAGCTTGGCTCAAAAATCATCAAGATGCAAAAGTTTCCTTATTTGGACAGCTGAAAAAGTCAACTGAAATTGACCAGGGCATAACTTTCACATGGATTATCAGAAAAATTCCATCCAAAGCTCATTTTGAAGAGAAAGACATTTCCTACAACTCATCTGCATACTCCAAGTCCAAGAAATGCTCTCACAAAAAGTTATCAATTTCAACATTATAGGTCATTTTCAAAAGTCAACAAAAAGGGACTTTAAGTAAAAGGCCATAACTTGAGATTGGTAAATCAAAATGACATGGGACCAAGGACATTGGTTAGAGGACTCAAAAAACTTTCCAAAATGTCCAAGAACATGAGCAAAGCTTAAAAATTGAGCAAGTTATACATTGGAGAAGTTGGGAAATTTTTGTGAAATGGCCAAAATCATTTATCCTTGAAATCTCATTTTTGACAAAAGGGGCCCACTTTTTCCACTTGAATTAACTTGGCCATGCTTCCCACGTGTCCCACCTTTTATTTCAGATTTTTTTATTAATTTTTTCATTTTTATTGATTTTATTGGATTTAATTAATTTTAAATCTTTTAAAATCAAAAGAAATTCAAAAAAATTAATTTAAGGGAATATTTGGTTTTGATTAACCTTGAAACATCATTAAGCACATCCCATTTTCGTGCCAAAGCTCAAAGAAGCAAGAATTCAAAAATGGACTCAAAAATGGAAAGTTGGTTATGGAGGTTCATGGAGAATCTTGGAATTGAAGGCTATGCATTATGGAGCCATAATTTCTCTTCCTACACATTGCATAAGACCTATACAATTGATACACAACAAAATAGACATAAGAGCTGCGCCCCAAGACTGAAAACAAAAACTCATATTTTGGCCATATTTTTGAAAACTGAAAACGAGGGTAGAGATTGATTCAAGCAAAGAAACGTGTTCTATCACATTCCTGGAACATCAAGCAACACATTTGGATCAAAATCACAAGCTTCCATCCCATGAAACGTAAGAACGACCTCACCCTGTGCATGAAAAATTCGAAGCTCTTACATCTCAATTCATGCATATTTAGTCAGTTTTGATATATGATTTGTGTTCCTTATTCAATTCTAATGCTAATCAAACATTTTAATTTTGTTTTCGTGCATCATACAAGAATTTGCCATTGACACATTCTAGGTTTTCAGAGGTTCAAAAAGAGGGTTTCTTTGTCCTGGGAAAATTGACCTCTAAGACCCATATCATCAGAATCAGCAGCTCATGGCCATTTGTTTTCATGCCTCGCGCTCAATTTATGAGCGACAAGGCTCTAATCGTTATTTTCCCATAGGGAGCATTCTGGAACGGTGAAAAACCGTTGCTCATTCTATTTTGTTTCAGGAAAAATAAACCAACGAAGAAGATGACCACGGTGGCACAAGCTGATTGGCCTATTTTGAATTTCGCGCGAACTTCCCACTAACGCGTAATTTTGTTTTATAAATTTTGTTTGTTATTTAACTTACAAAGAAACAACTTGGCACAGTTGGTAGGAGTGTAGGTGGATAACCAAGAGGACCTGGGTTCGATCCCAGGTCCCTCACTCTTTCATGTTATTTTGCTATTCATGCTTGTATACAGGTTCAGCGTTGAAGTCCACCATATGCCCCTCCATCCAACACACCACGTGGCCACTGAAGATCATCCAAGGGACCAGATCTGAAGAGCGTGGTAAACCCTAGTCAAAGATCCCACATACATCCTGGAAAAGTCAAAAAAGCCTCCAAAATGGGCCAGAATTACTTGGGCTGCACCCCCTTGGTTTGCTATTCCTTATCTTTTTTTATTATTTATTTTTATTTGTTTGCTTAATTTCCATTTAATTTTTTTTAAATCAATATTTTCATAATAAATATGAAAAACACAAAAAAATCAGAAAAGATAAAAATAATAATATTTTATTTTAGTATTAATTTTGTAAATAAATCCCATAATTAATTTAGATTTAATTTTAGGTTGTAATTTAATTCTTTTTTCACAATAAACCAAAAATAATAAAAATAGATCTTTGACCCTTTTTACCTTTTTTAATTAATTAAATATTTTATTATAAGTATCATCAACCATTAATTTTGTAAATAAATTGTATAATTAATTTAGTTTTAATTCTAGGTTTTAACTTTAATGCATTTTCTTTAATAAATTAAAAACAATTAGAATTAGAATTAGTTATTTGACTTTTAATTAATTTAATTTTCTTTAATGTCATAAATACAAAAAAACATAAAAAAATAAGTTCTTTCTTAAGTATTTTAACTTAATTATTTTAATTCCTTCAAAGGGTTCAACGCCCTCGCATTCGATTACGTTTTTGTTCGCGCGTTTTATTTATTTCTTTTGTGAATAGAATGTACTTGTTCCAAAGCCCTGTAATAGCTATTAGACATTTATTTTCTGCACTTTATTTTAAATCGGGTCTGGATTAATTTGGCGTTGTAGACCCGCGCCTTTGTAATAGCGTAGGACATTTATCTTTTCCGCACTTTAAATTCCCGCACCTTTAACTGTTAAACAATAACATGAAAGAATGAATGCCCAAAAATAAAATCGAAACGTAGATCACCAATGCATGACAAGACAAACAATAAACTGGAAATGACACACAATTCACACACCACCCCTAGGGTACGCTTCACTGTTGCCTTGCCCCTCGAAAGGTGATCGTCGAGTAGAGGATGTCTTAGTAAGTCCTCATGATCCAGGAACCTGGCATGAGGGTAGCTTCTAAGGTGTCTTCCCATTGCTCTGGTGATCACCATTTCCCGAACCTCGAATTGACCCGAACACCTCCAACGGTGGTGCTACCTACCTCTCAATGGTGGGATGGCACTACTTTAAAGGACATTTACACAGACGAATTCCTTAGGGTAGGTAGATTCTCATAGATACTTGCTCTTTTTAAAAACAAACAAAATACTTTTCACACCTACACTTCCTAAAAGTTTTCAAACAAATTTTTCATACACTCTTGAGGACAGATACAAGAGTTACTTAGAGATTTTTCAAACGAAACTTTTTTCAAAACCCGCTCACCTTGAAAAGCAAACAAACATTTTGAAAACACAAATGGGCAAGTATCTAAGAGCCCATGGATAACCATGGATAGAAAGGGTGCTAACACCTTCCCTTTCTATAATCTACCTCCCGAACTGAGAACTAATCTCAATAAGGATTTTTTCTGTGCTTTTGTCCTTTCCATGTTGGAGAAAATAAAAGACGGTGGCGACTCTTGCTTCCGTGACATTTCGCGAACCAGCTAAAAAACAGTCAGTTCCAGATCCACCGATCACACACAGCAATGTGCGGGTTCGTCCAACCTCTCAATGGTAATCTGGGGAGCTTCATTGTCCCACCTGACTTTGAACATAGAAGACATGGTAGCTAGCGCGTCTGCCAACTGGTTCTCCTCTCGTGGGAAATGTTCAAAGGTTACCTCCTCAAAGTGTGGGAGCAATGTCAATACGTACTTTTTGTAAGGAATAAGATTCGGGTGCTTCGTATCCCACTCGCCTTTGATCTGACTTATCACCAGAGAGGAATCTCTGAATACACTCAAGAACATAATCCTCAGGTCAATAGCAACTCGAAGACCCATGATACACGCTTCATACTCCGCCATATTGTTGGTGCAGTTGAAACATATTCTGGCAGTGAACGGAGTATGACAGTCCTCAGGAGATATAATTACAGCGCCAATGCCATTACCCAAAGCGTCTGAGGCTCCATCAAAATACATAGACCATCGGGATCCCTCCTCGGGTCCTTCATTCGGTCCAGGTTCTTCACAGTCGGTTACCAACATGATATTCTCATCCGAGAACTCAAAATTCATGGACTGGTAGTGATCCACGGCCTGATGCGCCAAATGATCCACCAATACACTCCCCTTGATTGCTTTTTGGGTCGTGTATTGGATGTCGTACTCGTTTAAGATCATCTTCCATCTTGCTATCCTTCCGGAGAGAGCGGGCTTCTCGAAAATATACTTGATCGGATCCATCTTTGATATCAACAAGGTGGTGTGAGTCATCATATACTGTCTCAGCCGGCGAGCAGCCCATGCCAAAGCGCAACAAGTTTTCTCGAGCAATGAGTATTGGGTCTCACAGTCAATAAACTTTTTGCTAAGGTAGTAAATAGCGTGCTCTTTTCGACCAGACTCGTCATACTGCCCCAACACACACCCCATTGAATTGTCTAGCACTGTCAAGTATAAAATAAAAGGTCTTGCTTCAACTGGAGGCGTCAAAATTGATGGTTCTTGAAGGTATTCCTTGATTCTTTCGAAAGCGGTCTGGCACTCATCATTCCTTTTTACCACCTGATCTTTCTTCAACAACTTGAAGATTGGCTCACAAGTAGCAGTCAGATGTGAAATGAACCGGGCGATGTAATTCAGACGTCCCAAGAAACCTCTAACCTCCTTCTCTGTGCGGGGAGCCGGCATCTCTTGTATGGCTTTTACCCTTGCGGGGTCCACCTGAATACCTTTGTCACTGACAACAAAACCCATAAGCTTTCCAGACCTTACCCCGAAAGTACACTTGTTCGGATTCAACCTCAGCTTGTACGTTTTCAACCTGTCAAACAGTTTCTGGAGATGATCAAGGTGTTCTTCTTCAGTCTGGGACCTGGCTATCATGTCATAAACGTAAACCTCGATCTCGTGGTGAATCATATCATGGAACAAAGTGACCATGGCGCGCTGGTAAGTTGCCCCAGAATCCTTCAACCCAAAAGGCATTACCTTGTAACAGAAGGTGCCCTATTGTGTAACGAGGGTTGTCTTCTCCATGTCTTCCAGAGCCATCTTGATCTGGTTGCAGCCAGAAAAACCATCCATAAAGGAGAAGATCTTGTGCTGTGCGGTGTTGTCGACTAGAACATCAATGTGAGGAAGTGGGAAGTCATCCTTGGGGCTTGCCCTGTTTAGATCTCTGTCGTCCACACACATCTGTACCTTACCATCCTTCTTAGGTACCGGAACAACGTTGGCAACCCACTGCGGATAAGAAGTGATAGCTAAGAACCCTGCATTGAACTATTTCATGACCTCTGCCTTGATTTTCTCTGACATTTCAGGGCGCATACAGCGGACCTTCTGCTTTACCGGAGGGCAGTCTTCTTTAGTCAGTAAGCGATGATCCACAATATCAGTGTCCAAACCAGGCATGTCTTCATAGGACCAGGAAATGATTTCAACATAGTCGCGTAGCATCTGTATTAACTGTTATTTGACACTAGGCTCCAGATTCGCACCTATCCTAACCTCCTTCCTGTCTTCCTCTGTACCCAAATTCACTGATTCAACTGACTCTTCATGAGGCTGTATGGCCCTTTCTTCCTGATGTAATAGTCTAGCAAGTTCTCCAGGCACCTCACAATCATCCTCACCTTCGTCCTTGACTTGGTTGATTGGATTTTTGAAGTCATAACTAGGAGTAGCAGAGCTGTTATCAATGGGATCCATAGTGGATATGGTTCTGCAGTATGATATGTGAGTGTGTGTAAGAAAATAGCTGTTTTGATAAAGTGAGAGACAGAAAAGAAAAAAAAGGAGCGTAAAATTTGTAATGCAAGAAACGTCCAATGCTTTATTAATGATATATGAAATGACAAATAATAAGCCCTCACAAGCAAAGCCAAGGTGCCTCAGGCAAGGCACCGGGCCGTAAAGTTTCAAACTGTTTATTACAAATCTTAAAACAAAAGTCAATTACTGCGGAATAAAAGAAACAGGTATGAAGTCTTTCGCCGTCCAGTTATTCAGTCCACCGTTGGTTGTTGGGTAGATCCAGATGTCGATGTCTGAATCTTATTCACTATCCTCAATTATATCAACTCCCCGATTGTTGATGTGTAGCAGAGCTCTTCCTATCCGTGCGCGCCTAACAGCCCTTTGAGCCCCCTGTAGTAAAGCCCAAACCAAATTTGTAAGTTTTGTGAGTGAAATCATGGAGCTGACCCCTATTAGTACACCCACCTTCTTCAACTACAGCCCTGGCATCCTTGAGAGAAGCCATCTTCAGCGGAGGTTTGTTTGTAGTAACTGACGCCAAAGTCTGAGGGACCTCTTCGAAATTCTGACAAGGAGTTTCTATGAATTCCCCGTCCATCTCTACGTAGCGGAAGGAATTGATATGACTCACCATATACTCTTCTTCACCTCGCACAGTGACAATCTTCCCCTTCACCGAATATTTCAGCATTTGATGGAGTGTGGAAGAAACTGCCCCAGCCTTATGAATCCAAGGACGACCCAACAAGCAAGAATACGATGGTCTGATATCCATTACGTAAAAGGTGGACCCAAAGGTCTGAGAACCCACTTTGAAGGGGATGTCCACCTCCCCGTGCACCATTCTTTTTGATCCATCAAAAGCCCTTACCATAATGTTACTCGGCTTTAAAATCAAACCTTCACAATCCAGACGGTCTAACACTTTCTTTGGCAGAACATTCAAGGAAGACCCAGTATCTACCAGCACATGGGTCATAGTGGTGCCCCTGCACTCGATCGAGACATGCAGAGCATCATTATGATTCCTCCCCTTAGGGGTCAGATCTACATCTGAAAAGCCTAGCCCATTGTTAGCAGTCAGGCTAGCCACACAATCTTTAAACTGATCTGCTGTAGTTTCCTGCGGCACATGCGCAGTCTTGAGAAATGCAATCAAATCCTTCGCATGGGCTTCCGAACACAACAGTAGGGATAACATGGATATCTTTGATGGGGTCTTCCCCAGCTGCTCGACCACATTGTAGTCGCTCTTCTTGATAATCTTCAGTATTTCCTCTATTTCTTGTTTAGAGGCTTCAGCAACGATTTTCTTAGGTGCCTCCGTCCGGGCAGGCTCACCTATAATTTCTTTGCCCCGAGTCCCAGATGGCTCAACAGCAGGGGTGATAACTGGAGTAAGAATAGGAATATTAGCAGGTGTACTAACTAGAGTAGGAACAAGAGGAATGTCAGGAGTACTGGTTGGAGCAGCAGTTGGAATAACAGTAGGCTTGATGATAGTCTTCGGGAAAATCTCGGGAGAGAAGACCCTTCCACTTCGGGTAACTTTACTGGTCCCAACAATATTACTGACATCAGTATCAGCTTCTTCATTCTTCAGATCTTGCTTAATACCATGATAATACACGTCATCACTATAATTCCATGGGACAACCTTATATGAGGTTTACGGGATGGGACCAGGAACAGTGATTATCAGCGGAGCAATTCTTTGAACAGGTGTAATCCTAACAGGTCTTCTTGAGGAAACCTTGGAAGGATTGGCGGAAATGGTTATAATGGAAATGTCTTCATTTGGAATAACAGGAATCATAGTCTTCTCGAACAAAATTTCTTTATTATCCATCAAGTGCCGAACACCTGACTTTAACAAACGGGAATCAAAAGGTATAATTGAGCACATGTGGCAACCTTCACCACAACCCGAAAATAAACCGGCAAACAACAAATTCTTCTTAACAGTCATAAGGGGAGTAGAAATCTCTTCAACAAAGGTCACAAACAAATTAGTGTCAACAAAATTAACTCCATGACCATGTTTGGGCATAGTAGCAGTTATAACATTCGGCTTTTCTGGAGCATCGAACTCTATCTCCTTGGCTTCGAGAAAATCTTGTACTTTGTGTCTTAGAGCCCATCAATCATTTGTATCGTGGACAGGACTCTCAGAATGGTAGGCGCACCGCGTGTTAGGATTGTATCTGGGAGATGTAGTGTTTGGATTCTTGGGAGCCTCTCTCAAGGTTGCCAAGTTGGACTTCAATAAATGAGGTAGAACTTCATCCAAAGTCATGTTGATGCGGGTAAACTGCCGTTGTGGTCTTTCCACCCTTTATTGATTGTTGCATTGTGGAGAAACTGCGGGTCTTGGTATCACTACAACATTTACCGTTTGACAGTGTTCAGATCTGCTTTGGCCCCTCGGGCTATAGACTGCACTGGCTTCCTTCTTACCAGCGAAAGGCTTCTTTGTTGAACTCGAGGAGGCATCCTTCTGTATTTTACCACTCTGAATTCCAGCTTCTACTCTCTCTCCAGTTAAAATCAGCTCGATGAAACCAGACGACGAGATGTCGATTAAGTGATTGAAAAACTGACCAGATAGCGTCCCTGGAAACATATCCACCAACTCCCTATCAGACAAAGGGGATTGAACTCTCCCAGCCAAGTCTCTCCATTTTTTAGCATAATCTTTAAAACCTTCACTTGTGCCCATGGACATACTCTGGAGTTGAGTACGAATGGGAGCAAGGTCGGCATTATACTGATACTTCTTGTAGAAAGCAGCAGCAAGATCTTCCCAGTTTCGGACACTGGCTCCCTCCAACTGATAGAACCATTCAAGTTGAGTCCCTGATAGACTATCTTGAAAGAAGTGCACCCAGAAATTTCTATCAGCAGTGTGAGGTTGGATTTTTCTGACATACGAGCAGAGATGGAGTTTTGGATAGGACACCCCATCATACTTGCCAAAAGTTGGAGCTTTGAACTTATGAGGGATGACCACTCCCGATACCAGTCCCAATTCTCTGAAATCCAAACCAGGTATTTTTTGAATCTCCATAGTGCTCAGACGGTCTTCTAGCTGCCTGTACCTATCCTTAGAAGGAGGATATTTCTCATCATTGTAATCAGTATCGTTGTCAGAAACTGCAGGACTAGGGTCCTTTTCCCTTTCTTGGTTCTCCCCGTCCTTGGATGAGGAGGTCGGATCAGTTTGTTGCCTCAATCTTTCTCTGAATCTTCTACCCATATTCAAAATTCCAACCTTCTTCTTCTTCTTCTTCTCTTTTAGAATAAGGGTCTTTAGATCCTCTTGCCCTTTAGCCAGACTTATGAACATCTGTTGGAATTCGGCGTTCTGTGCCTGAAGATCTTTGATGGCTTGATTGAAAGACATTTCTGCTGAAATAAACAGCGAAGAAGATGAGAAACATGTAGGGGTACCTGTAATGATGTGCATGATAATGGGATGCGTATGTAATGATTTCAAAGACTTTGGGAGATTTAAATTTGCAAACCAAAAATAAACAAAACTTTATTAGCTTAATTTTGAAAGGTTCAACAATGCCTTTAAGGCACTTACAATGAAGTAAATAAAACAAATCTAAAACTGGAAAAAGCAAAATCAAAAGTCCCATGGTCGCTTCCTCTTTGTGCTGATATAGTCATTGGTCACTCTTTCTTCCTCGAGCTGCCTGGTGAGCTTAAAAAGCTTCCTCTCTTGCTCATGGAACTGCTCCCGGTAAGTGTCCCACTCATTCTTCAGCTGAATCCAAGACCTCTATAACTCCCCAAGATCAGTAGGCATGTAAGGATAGAGAACCGTGTAAGGAATGTCTTCTTCATTAATGGGCTCCACAATCACTGGTAATATGGCCGTATAAGGCATCATAAGTTTCTGGGCACGAGCTCGGACCCATTGGAGATAAGGCTGCATAGGAAGGGAAGTCTTCGGTCCCAACTCTTCAGGGTCAGATCTATTTACCATGCCCAAAGCTCGTATAAACCTACGGCGATGCTCCTTAACATCCTCCTTATAGTCAAATACAATGTCCTCAAGAAGTAACTCATGGGGACCATCTCTTCGAGCACGACCAAATTGTCGTAACGCTAGGCAAGGATTGTAAGTGATACCCCCTCTGATACCAAGTAATGGGACATTAGGGTATCCTCCACAATGGTCAATAACAACAGTGTCTTCCATAGCCCGGGAACACCAAAGAATATTTGTATGAGCAAGTGACATTATTCTGTACGACCAACCTAAACCTTCTTCATTCTTCAGCACAAACATAGGGAGGTGAGAAATAAACCACCTCGACAACAATGGCATGCAACATATAAGAGTCCCTCTTCTCCTCACAGTACGGGTATAGAGAGCATGCAAGATATCTCCCAGCAAGGTAGGCACAGGGTTGCGAGAAAGGAAAATCTTGATAGCATTCACATCTACAAAGGAGTCCGGATTAGAGAAGAGAACCAAACCATAGATAAGAAGAGCCAATATATCTTTAAAAGCCTGAAAAACCAAATCATCCCAGAATAGCTGAGCCTGGTCTATTAGAAACTTGGCTAGAAAACCTTCGACCCCGCTTCGAGTTTCCCAATTGGATACCACATCAGCCTGTTTCAAATGCAAAGCTGAGGCAATGTCTTCTGGCCTAGGAACCTCTTCCATACCTGTGAAGGGTACCTGTTCAAGAATGGATATGCCCAATAGATGAGAGAACTCTTCCAAGGTGGGCACCACCTGGTAATCTGGAAAGGTGAAGCAATGATGCACGGGATCAAAGAACTGAAATAGTAAGCTCATCATCTATTCATCAAGGTTTGAGGTAACCAGGCTGAGAAGCTAACTGTGCCTCTTAATGAACATAGAAGTTTCGGAAACTCTTGAGGCTAGCTCTTTAAGTTGGGCAGGTATTTGCACAAAGTTGACTCGGATGGTATTTCTATGCACGGAAGCCATGACCTGCAAAATAGAGCAAAGATAAATTCCCTTGGTCTTTGAAATGGTTAGTGTAATGAAGCATGAATGTCGTGTTATGATGCATGGTGTCATGATAAACGACAGGTATAGCAAACACAAATATTTCAAACACTGTCAAATCACACAAAGCCCTTAGGTTTAAGGCTTGCATGAGGTCAAAGGTAGTACCCTCTTGAAGTTAAGTTGGTTTCAACCTGTACTAGAAAAAGTAACCGGGTTCTAGAGGATCTCAATATCATTGACCATCCTCCATCGATCATGGTTTCAGCTCACGCAATCTTTTCTTGCGGCCGAAACTATCTCGAGAGTATGGTCTCAATGAGTGTAGCATCGAGTATCAACCAGTTCTCAGCTTTACACCGAGGCGGCTATCTCACTACTTTCTAATGGCCAAGTTGGTCGATTAAAGGTTATAAGGTCAGTTGATGCTTAACGACACCACACAGCGGCCTCGTATTCTCCTCGTTTCTCCACAAGGGATACCGATACCAACCAATGTGCCACATCAACATAGCTACTACTTCAACCGTATCGGTCTACACCGTACAGTTCCCTCACAATATATTTCTACTTACCTAAAAGGTATCTCTAGATCCGGGTTAGGATCTATAGTAACCCCAAACAAAACCCTTAAAAGTAAAGCAAACAAAGCAATCAAGAGAAGGAATTATGATGAACTAGATCCTAAGGTATACCCCACTTATATACTCCCTAGCAGAGTTGCTAGTTCTATGGTACGGTGGAAGAACCGACTGTTAATACTGGTTTGCATTTTGCGTTTTTTGTTCGCAAAATGTCGGAGTAAGCAAGAGTCGCCACCGACTTTTATTTCATCCAATTGGAAAGGAAAAATGTACAGAAAAAATCCATTTTCGAGATATTCTAAGTACGGGGGTAGATTATAGAAAGGGAAGGTGTTAGCACCCTTTCTATCCATGGTTTTCCATGGGCTCTTAGGTACTTGCTCATCTTTTCAAATTGCTTGTGTATGTGCTTTGTTTTGAAATGGTTTGACTTCGTGATAACCCTTGTATCAGTCCTCAAAGGTGTGACGAAGTTGTTTTTCAAAATTTGTTTGAAAAGTGCAAGTCTGAAAAGTTTTGATTTGAGCAAGTACCTACTAGTATCTACCTACTCGAAAAAAGATTGTTTCTAATCTTGTTCCTTTAGACAGCGCTATCCTACTATTGAGAAATTGGTAGCACCGCCGTTGGAGTTGTAAGGGTCAATTCGAAAGGGACGTACGATCACTAAAGCAATTTTAGGACAAATTAATAATAACCCTAGAATCTTAAGATCATATCCGAGGCAACATTTTCGAGGCAATATTTTCGAGGCAACATTTGAATGAGACGTTTGATCTTTTTCAGATAGGAGGGCAACTACTAAGATACCCTATACTTAATGATTGTTTACCGATGGCAACCAAAGTGAGAGTATACCCTAAGAGTGATATGTGCGAGTGATTTGTTTCAGTTATTTATCTTTCCACATTAGGGTTTTCTAACTGTATTAATTTGTCATTGATTCTTGCCATACAATCCTAGTAGCATATATCTAAACAATCAAATATTTGCGGGAATTAAAATGCGAGAAAGTAAATCTACGCTATTACAAGGCTTCGGGGAGGGGGATTAATTACATAGCCAAAAACCCGGGGAAAAGCGATAAGTAAAAAGTCCTAGATTAAACTATTACAAACCATGAACAGTTACAGAAATATTAGCAAAAATAATTAACACGCGCGCGATGAATTAAATACGAGACAACTAGGGTTTTGACCGTTGACTAAACCTAATTGCGATTGATTAAGAAAATGTTTTTGTCATGTTTTGTTATTTAAGAGGACAAAGAAATTATTAGTTTAAAAAAAGGAAATCCTAATTCTAATACATTTAAACTTAAGAAAAAAAACAAATTAATTATTCTAAAAACCTATTTTTGTATTTTTATTTATTTGAGAAAAAGAGAAAAATAGAATTAAATCAAAAGTTTTAACCTAATTTCTATTTGATTTTATTTATGAAAATAAATTACAACTTCCCTAAATTAAACTAAATTAAATTAATTTTGATAATAATATAAAAAAGAACTAATCCTAATTGTTTTTATGATGTCTTGATTTTATGATTTTATGGAAAACAAATTAGTTTGTGAATTAAAATAAATAAAGGAAATTAAAAGAACAAAAAATAAAGAAAAGATAAAAAAGAAGTAAATGGGCCTGGTGGTGTTGCTGAAAAGGGGGATGCCAACTGAATTTCTGGGCCCAATAAAGCTAAGGCCTGCTTGACTTTGCCTGATTCAGTGCATACGTTGACTGGAGGCGCATGATGGACTGTCAATGGAGAAGGCTTGGATATGGGCTAGAGACGTGATTGATGGTCAAATGTTGAGGACATATGGTGAACCTTCTGATGAGCAGTGCACCTGATCACATGGCACAAAATAATGCAAAGAAAGGTTGGGACCTGGGGATCGAACCCAGGTCCTTATGCATATTGCCAATGTACGCTTGCCAACTAAGTTGCAATTGTTATTTGTATATATAATAAAAGCAAAATATGATATAATGAAAACAAAAACGCTGGAACCCAAACGCGCGAAAATTTGAATGGGCGAGTGATTGGCCGACACACATCTTCTTCTCCAAGGAACCGTTGTCTTAGGTAAACAAACTTTTACCTATAGACGTTTCGTTGTAGGTAAAGACCTGTGTATGTCAAAAATTGTCCACAGGCAAGATAAATGATCATGGCTAGTACCAATCAACTCGTCTCATCCTCACGAGTATCATGGTACCAGAATCAACATCCAATTTAACCTGTACTGCAAAGCCCTAAACCTAACCAAGAAACCCTAGCCATTGCAGTTTTACATACAATCATCAAAAATGCAATTGAATAGAATGATTAGCTTGCAAACTCAATAAGGAACAAGAATATACAATCAAAACGTGCAAATGATGTATAAATCAATGAAAATGAAATGAATTTTTTAGGAAAACCGTGACTTTTGTACCTTTGATTCCAGGTGTGAGAAAGCTTGCAATTGTTTGAAATCTCTTCTGGAGGTGTCCAAGAATCTGTTGGTATGGTGAGAATGGCTCGAATTGGCCTCTAGGATCGAAATTGGATCACCACTTTTTCTTGAGTTTTTTTAGTTTTGCTCTTGCTCTGCACGACTGCTCAACCCCTTCTCTTGCCCTGAATCCCTTCTCTATATGTAGTGAAACATATTAGCTCAACAAAAACGAATTGAATCTTGCCCATTATGAAGATTTGATTTGGTCTTTCATGGCATATGATATCTTTCCAAATTTGCTTCAATCCAATCTTTTTCCACCCAAATCAATCTTGCACGAATTGGTTGTCCTTCTAGTAGTACATAGACTTAAAAGATGCACACAAAAATCCAAGATTTGATTTGATTTTATTATTTTACCATTTAATTTGATTTATTTTGATTTAAATGAATAAAAAATCAAAATAAATGATAAAAATAACAAAATAAAAGTTGGAAAAGCTTAGGGGTCGTGGGTCCTATTAGAAACATGTTTCAAACCAGAAAACATGGTCCCCTTTGGAAAAAATGCAAATTTAATCAATGTTGACTTTTGGCAATTTTGCAAAAAAGGTCATCTTGGCCAATGCATAACTCTCGCAATTTTGACCCTAGAGAGGTGTTATTTTACTTTTTAGAAAGCTTAGGATGTCCCCTAAGAAAACCTTTTGGTCTGATCTCAATTGAGTATTCCATGTTCATGTATGAAGCTTTGACACAAAAGGTGTTTTTGTTGACTTTTCAAAATGACCTATAATGTCAAAACTCATAACTTTTTTTGAGTGCATATTTTGAACTTGGTAGATGAAAATGAATTGTAGATAATTTCATCCCCTTTAATATGAGCTTTGGATGGATCATTTCTGATAAAGTATGAGAAAGTTATGCTTGGTCAAAGTTGAGTTGACTTTTCTTGTAAAACCCTAATTTAGCACCTTTTGGGTTTTGATAAATTGTGAGCAATCCTTGAGGAATCATGATCAAACATTGATAAAATGATGATTGATACTTCAAAATGAGGATGTTGACCAAAACTATTGAAGTTTGACTGTATGTGGGCCACAATTGACTTTTGACCTAGCACGGTCGATTTTCAGGCATCTGAGCAATTGACTGAGCAAACTTCTTTTGCAAGGCTTGAAACTTGACGTGGATGATCTTGGGAACATATTAGGATAATGGTGAGAATTTGGGATCCTTTGGACTCAAGCATCTTGATGAAAAATGAAACCCTAATTTGAGGTAGACTGCCTTAGGGGAGAGTTTGTTTGGTCAACCTTTGAACTTCCTTGAGCAATTTGGGGACCTCACCTGCCATGTGTTGACAAATATGGGAGGGAAAATTTTGGGGTACAACAGCTTGGCAAGATATTTTTGAGCCCGAAGTCACCTTCTCTTAATTCAAGAGGATGGACCTTTTTATCAAATGCTTTCTTCAACCTCTTTTTGTAAAACTGACCATGACATAAGGTTGTCATTATATTCTCTTAAATATGTTCTAACACCATTAAACTTCTGTCAACTTGGCTTCCATCAAGACTCGAATTAATGGGATCTCAACTTTTATAAGGAGCACTGCTTCCATTCCATAGACTAAGGGAAAAAGGGGTTTTCCCTATTAAAGTGAAGACGAACTTTCAGTATCCATGCAAAGTAAAAGGGAGCATCTTATGCTAGTCTTTGCAGGTTACAACCATATTCTGCCAGAATTTGTTGATATTCTTATTTTCCTCTTCAACAACCTCGTTCATCTTGGGTCTGTAAGGTGATAAATTGTGATGTTAAATTTTGAAGCTTTCACAGAGTTCTCTCATCATCTTGTTGGTTAAGTTTGAACCATTATCAGTAATGATGTTTCTTCGAATACCATGTCGGCAGATGATTTGATTCTTGACAAATCAGACCACCACTTATTTAGTCACATTGGTGTATAATGTCGCTTTGACACATTTGGTGAAAGAATCAATAAATACCAGAATTAAACTATGTATGTTTTAGGCTTTGGGTTCAATCATATCGATCATGTCGATTCCCCACATGGAGAATGGCCACAGAGACGAAATAACATTGAGTAGAGGTTAAGGCACATGTACCTTGTCCGTATAAATTTGACATTTATGATACTTCTTAACAAATTGACAACAATCATATTCCACTGTCAATCAATAATAACCATCTCTAAGCATCTTTTAGTTATAGAATTTCCATTGGCATGAGTACCAAAGGACCATTCATAAACTTCCTGATTAACATGTCTGCTTCGTGTCTATCCACACATTTGAGCAAGACCATGTCGTAATTCCTTTTATATAACACATTCTCATTAAGAATTAATTTGGATGTTAATCTTCACAAGGTACTCTTATATTTACTGGATGCCCTAGCTTGGTAATCTTGACTTTGGAGGAAACACTTGATATCATAATACTATGGTTTATTATTTACTTCTTCTGTTGCAAACACACGAGCAGGTCTATCCAAACATCGGATCATGATTTAAGGTACCTCATTGTAGAAACTTACCCGGTACATGGAAGACAAGTTAGCTAAAGCATATTCCATTTGATTTTATTTCCGAGGTATATGATGGATATTGACTTTATCAAAGAAATGCAACAAGTGCATAGCGTAATCTTTGTATGGGATTAAATTTGTATGAAGAGTTTCCCATTCTCCTTTTATCTAATTGATAACTAATAATGGATCCCCAAACACATCGAGGATCTTAATCCTCAAATCAATAGTTTCTTTGAGGCCAAGGATACAAACATCATATTTTGCATATTATTCATACAATCAAAACATATCCTTGCAATAAAAGGGATATGAGAACCTAGATGAGTGATTATAATTTCCCCAACTCCATGACCATATGCATTAGCGGCTCCGTCAAATACCAGACCCTGTTGGGATCCATGCTCTGGCCATTCCTCAGGACTTGGTTCATCACTATCTCTAGCTCTAATGGTCATAACATCGTCATAAGGAAAGTCAAACATGATGGGTTGTTAATCTTAAATTAGTTGAAGATCCAAATGATCTACCAATATGCTTCCTTTAATAGCTTTCATAATATTATATTCAATTTCAACTTCTGATAGAAACATATGCCAACGGGATATTCTTTCTATCAACGAAGGCTTCTCAAAGATATACTTGATAGGATCCATTTTGGATATCAACCAAGTAGTATGATTCAACATATACTAGTGAAGACATCGGGCAGCCCATGCCAAAGCAAAACAAGTTTTCTCAATCAAAGAATACTTGGATTTATAAAATATTAATTTCTTACTTAGGTAATAAATATCAAGTTTTTTCCTACATGTCTTATCTTGTTTCCCGAGGATACACCCATCGATCCTTCCAAGACTGTTAAATACATAATTAGAGGCTTTCCTTCCACTAGAGGGACCAAAATAAGAGGCTCAAGCAAGTAATCTTTAATACTATCGAAATCCTTTTGACAAATTTTTGTAACACCCTTTTAAACCCCAAAGAATATTCGCGAAATAATTCAATAATTAAATCAGAGTAATGCACATAAAAGGGTGTCACATTTTCTTAAAACAAACTTCATAGTAAAACACATTCTGCTCCATAACATGGGTTTTCAAAAATCAATTACATTAAGCACATCATGATTAACATCCATAGTTTTTCAAATTACTCACAGTGGAAATTCATAAATCAAAACATCTTCATTAAGATACTTCTAAATAACTTCATCAAATCAAAACAACTCAAATACCAGAATGGTAGTTTAAATCCCAAAATAAATGAAGTAACATGGTTATTCAAAACAAACGATCCCATCCCCAATGTTACATATCATAGAAAGACACTCTTATTCTACAGGAAATAAAGAACACACTCCGCAACTATCCTCTAAGACTCGGCGGACTATTCTTAATTACCTGCAAGTTACCCATGTATAGAGGCAACATTTCTAAGCAGCAAGGGTGAGTAAATCATAATCATTATAAAATAAATAAGGAGTAAATATAGTAGTTATAATACAACACCAAAGAAACACACCATTGAAACCTCATGTAATACTCACACCTTCAAGCATCATAATACACATAGACACATTGTAATACCATTTATTAGTGATTAACACAAACAAGAATTCACAAAAATCAGTCAATCAAATAATCATGCAATGCCACATATAACACAATGCAACTTCTTTAGATTCATGCATGTAGTACCAAAACTTCACTATGACACCGCCATCGTTTTCTCCAAAGATCCACACAAATAGGATCAATTCTCTCTTGGAACTAGAGCACATAAAAATTTGCACTTAAATCCACACTATGGGATTGAGGCCATCACTCGACCAATCATCCTGCAACTTCACTGGACCGAAGTCCTAACAACATCATTGGACTGAAGTCCTACTCTTGTGCCATGAATGCATGATGTCAAACATCTTAATAACCAAATGACCAATGCTACTCAAAATGCATCATCATTCATATAATCATCATAAATATCAACGCATACATCATAACGCGAAACAACATCATCATAACATCAACGATTCATTATATATGCATATGTCATACTAAAACAATATCTAAATCATCTTATTAATCAAAACATAGGTACCGAAATTATACTTCCTATTATTAATTTTATTCCACCTAGTCATAGTTCATTGTGTTAGCTATCCAATGCTTCGAATGACGCCTCAAACAGAGTTATAAAACTCAAGTTATGGCACTTTAAAAATCATGATGTTGCCCATCGCTGGGTGCTCTCCCAAAAATGCACATTGCTCGCTTGACACTCGCTCGGAGAAGTGGGAGCAACAACCCACCAATTCTTCTCTGGCCTCCATTTCCCAGCGACACATCTTACTTTCCTGGAAATGCACCTCTCGCTCCTGCATTGCCCAGAAATATTACGAGCGAGACACTCTAGTAGCTCCACTTTTCTTCCCATCCCCTCGCTTCCAAGTTTTCCAGGCGATGACCAGGCAACGTCATCATCGCCCGACGATGCTTCTTATCGTCTGATGATCCTGCATGAACATGACTTCCCTATTGCGATCTCAGCAATGTACCAGTCCAATTTTTACACGATTTCATCTTGTTACAAGTCACCAATCATCATAATTTCACTTGGTTTCATCATAAAACAACAACACAATTTACCATACATCATATGCATCAATTCTTTGCAAGAAAAAAATCATAATTTCACCAATTTATCACCAGTTTATCTCTCTTTTCCCAAAAGCAATCGTATAGATTGAGAAATCACTGACACTATTTTCCTTTTATCAATCTTACCCCTTAGACCCCTAATATGTTCTTTTCTTCCTACCCTCACTTACTTCACCATATTACCACCTTGCCCTCATAGTCTCTATATCATTTTTTATTTCTACTTGACTAACTAAAATAATTCCAACTAATCATACTAATTATCTAAATTGTTCTAAAATAATCTACACCTTCTTAATTTTTACTACCCCAATATACACCACACAAAACATCATATCAAGCACCATGATCATCCATACATTGCATAAACATCATAATTAAGCCACAAATACTCAACATAAATTAATCAAATAATTAAATAAATAATCTAATTATTTTGGGGTGTTACAATCTTCACTCCACATAATGAAGAAGTGAAAAACACAAGAAGTGGGGGTTGAATTGAAACTTAAAAGTCAAAAGCAATAGACACGAGATTTTTATCCTGGTTCGCTTGATCTCAAACTACTCCAGCCCACCCACCAAGGTGGTTTCGTCTCTCTCCAACGAGGACTTAATTCACTAATCAAACTGATTACAATTCTACTTTGGCAACTGCCAAAGTCTTCTTGAGTACAACCACAAACCGGTTTATCTCAAGGAAAATAACTTAATCAAAAGAAAAGGTTTACTGTGTACTCTTTTTTTTTTCGTTACAAAAATTATATCACTACTGTGATGTGTTACACAAATTGATTATAGTATGAATATGACTTTTTGCAGCTTTTTGAGATTGTGTGTAGCAGTTGCATGAAATCGTGTAAGATTTATCCTTTGAATTGTTTATATAGGCATGACAATTATGTCCAAATTGAAACATGATAATGGACACTTAATGCACTTTCCAAACTGAGAATATCATTGTCTGAATGTAGCCGTTGCATTTGATACTGCCTTAATGGAAAAGTAACGCTTCAGATCTTTGGAATCTTGCATGCTGCTTTGCTTCAGAACTTGGGAAGTCATAAACGTAAGGTTCTGTTAGCGTGTTGGACTTCCATTCAGAATCAGGATATCTTTCTCTTTAGCGTAGATTCTGATCATCATACTTCAGAACATTCTGATTACTCAGCTTGAGTGCTTTTGTGGCTTAACTTCTGATGTCGTTTCAGTCAGAACTTCTGTACAACACAAAACATAAATTTAGAGTGCATATTTGTTCTTTGTGTTTATTATCATCAAAACTCTTATGAGTGTTGTAGAATAAAACTATGTTCTAACAATCTCCCCCTTTTTGATGATGACAAAAACTAGGATTTTTCAATAAAATATTACAGAACAAAATCTTAAGAGTGTCTCCCCCTGAGTTGAGTACTCAGATAAAGATGAGATACTTCCCTGAAGTTCCTTCGTACCGGAGCTTTTGATGCATCTCCTTTTGTCCTTTATCAGATTTTATTCCTGTTTAAGCTTTCAAAAAACAAATAAGAAGTTAAGATATTCATAATGTTCAAGACTTAGTCCCGGTAAACTTTTATTGAAAATATCTTACGCTCTCCCCCTTTTTGTCAGGTATCAAAAAGCAATATAATCATAAATTATCAGAGTAAAAAATGATGATTTGTATTGAAAATAGGTTGCAATGACATCTTTCAAAATCAAAGAAGATAAGATGAAGAATACAGAAAACAAGTTAAAGAAAATCTAAGATGGAGGTGGAAGTCGTGTGAACAACACTTCCAGCAAGCTCTTAATCTGAGTGCTTGATTCTTCCTTCTTTCCCAGTATATCCTTGATTTCTTTCGTAGTGTCTTCTTACTTATCCAATATATCCCTTATTTATTTGTTTGTGTCTTCTTGCTTATCAAACCTTGCATGGATTAAAGCATTCTCCTTCTTCAACTCTTCCAGAGTTTGCATGACCAGAGACATAGTTGGTGTTTCCTCAGAGGTTACAAGTCATTCAAAACACTTTGCAACATCTTCTGATTCAACTACTTCTTCTATTGCAATTTCCTTTTCTGGAGCAGTAGTCAGAGGGTGACTATCAGAACCTGGTTTAGGGGCTTCTGAAGGTTGGTGCTCTTTCCAGCAGAAGAATTTATTTCTTGTCTCAGTGACTCAGAATGTGGTCTTTGAAGGCTTTCAGCTGATCACTAAAGTTCTGCTGAGCCATCTCATAACTCAATTCTTTCAGCCTCTGGGATTCAGAGTTGAACCATTTTCTGAATCTATCCCAAAGAGAATCAGAATCAGCAGGATTAGAATTCTCTTGACTTGCTTGCTTTAAAGAAGTAACCCATTCCTATATTTATGTTTCAAAAATTAACAAGTTCTTACCAACATCTGTTTTAGTTAAGGTTGGTTTGGGTTTGGGAATGGAAATTTTATTTGTGGTTGAAGCTAGATGGTCCAACGCTTCTAGATCAATGACAGTTCTGAGATGATCAGCTAGACGGTTAATTGGTGAGGGAGTAGGAGAATCAGAAATCAGGATTGGTGAGTGGGGAGTGTTTGGTGGTGTATAATCATATGGTGAAGGTATTTCTGGAATGTCATGGATGGAGAGAGGTAAACGAACCATAAGAGGTTCTGTTATTCCAGAAATTGGGGTTATGGTATTAAAGTGTGTAAAAGAGTCTTCTGATTGGTTTGCGGTAGCGTGTTGATTTTCTGGTTCATGGGTTTCAGAATTTGGATTTTCAGTTTGAGGAGTGAGAGGGTTTTCATTTTAAGGTTGAGGAGAGATGGGATTTGGATGTTTTGGTTGTGGAGAAAGAAGGTGTCTATTTTCTGGTTGTTGGGAGTGGAGGTTTGGATTTTTTGGGATTGGTGATTGAAAGTCTTGGTAAAAAAGTTCAATATCAGATAGAACTCTTGCAAATTCTGGTTTATTTTTTCATGGATTTGGATTAGGGGAGTGAGGTTCATTTAAGAAACTGCTAAGAGTTACAGATGGATCAAACTCTATGTCAAAATCCTCAAATGTTTGTGGTGAGGGATTTTCTGTTGGTTGAGGGGGAACTGTTTCAGATGTTGGGAAAACTATAGATTCTACAATAGAAACAAAAGGTGTGTTACCTTTCTTTTTCGTAGCTTTGGGTGTCCTCTTAGAGGATACTTCTCCTGCTGCCTTCCTCTTTCTGGATTTCTTCAGCACAACATCTGGAGCTGGCTTGTGCAGGTCAGGAATGTTGAGTTTTAGAATAGTTCCATCTTCCTTGAAAACTTCAAGGTATCTGACTATAATCTCTAGATAAGCATCTATCTCATAAAATAGTGGAAAATCCTTCAGAGGGATTCTCCTAGAGGTGATGACTTCATGAGAATAAATTGTTGGTTCCTTCTTAATGCTTTCAATAATCTTCATTTTCTTCATATTCTTGGCATTTAGTGGTTTCCCAGCACTTGCTTCCAGATTGTTGATCTCCTGAGCTTCTGTCAGATGTTCTATCAGCCTGTTTTCCGTCAGAATGTCTGAAATCAATCTTCCCAGAGGAATCCAATCCCTCTTTGTTCTTTATTCTTCCCTTGTTTCCTTCACACTTGTTCTTATATGATTGAAGAGTAAGTGTGGAAGGTTTATTTTGGTCTTCTTTGCGACGAAATACAACAGAAACTGCTGATCAATGTTAATGTAATCAGGAGAGCTTGTAGGCTTCCTGTGATAATATTCAACCCAGAATGATCCTGGCCCAAATTCTGTAATAATCTTTCAAGCCTCTTATCTTTCTGGATGGAGGTCCAGAAGTGAAAATGACCCTGGCAATAGATTTTAGGTCATGACACTTGTCAGTCATGTTAATGCATCTGACTCCGCCGCCATTGTACCCAATAAGTTTCCCAATCAAGTCTTCTGTAATCATTATCTTCTTCCCCATAACATATAATGTAACCTGATGGTTGGATGATGTAGCATGAATCCATAATTCCTTAACAAGAATAGGAAATACTGGACCCAACAGACGATCAAAGTATATGTTCCAACCCTGAGCCGTCACATCTTCATACAAATCAAACCCATTTTCCCTTAAACTCTCAAAATCAATTATCAACTCACATAGAACTTCAAGATTATCTACCAGAGTGAGCAACATTCTTATAGGTTCCTCATACTGTTCTGTTGAAGAAGAACCAGGAGCATTGTTGAGATTTTTGATGCTTGATGAGGATGCCATTGTTCACACGGATTTTTTGAAGAAAACAGAGAAAAGGGGTTTTTGCAAAAACGAGAGCGAGAGAGAATAATGGATGCGGTAAGAAGTGAATGAAATAATGAAATTGAATTTATAAACAGTTTTGAAAACTTAATCAGTACGAAAGAGAAAAGAAGTAAAGATTATACTAAAATTATGAAACCTGAAATTAAGGGATAACATGTAGATACTGAACATTTACCATTGACAAGTGTCTCAATGCATCCAATCAGAGCCTTAGACCCTTCAGAATTTGAACGCATGTTCAGCCTCAAAATGTAGCTTGTGAGAGGATGACAAATGTTTGATGGTGTGAACTGCACGCCTCTATCTTTGAAGTGAAAGGTTTAGATCTTCATAGATAGATTCTGAATGCAACTGTACTCCTAACTTCTGAAGACACTTGATTAGATGTTCACAGAAAAAAATAAAGTTCTGAGGGTTAGAATATGCAAATAAAACTTCTTATTCTGGACATAATTTCATGCTGAGATGTTTCAGAATGAAATTAAATCTTTCTTCAGAAAGGGGTTTTGTAAACACATCAGCCCATTGATGGTCGGTGTCAATAAATTTTAAAGAGAGAATTCCTTTCTGAATATAGTCCCTAATAAAATGATGTTTTATTTCTATATGCTTAGCCCTAGAATGCAAAATAGGATTTCTAGATAAACAGATAGCAGAAGTATTATCACAGAAAATAGGGATGTTACTCTCAAATATGTTGAAGTCTTCAAGCTGACTTTTCATCCAGAGCATTTGTGTGCTGCATCCAGCAGCTGCAATGTATTCAGCTTCTGCTATTGACAATGCAATTGTGGACTGCCTCTTACTGGTCCATGAGATCAGATTGTCTCCCAGAAACTGGCAGCTTCTAGAAGTACTTTTACGTTCTACTCTGTCTCCAACAAAATCAGCATCACAATATCCTACTAAGTTGTATTCATTGGATTTTCTATAAAACAAACCCATGTTAGTATTACCTTTTAGATACTTGAAAATTCGCTTAACTGCTATTAAGTGAGATTCTCTCGGATCTGATTGGAATCTAGCACATATACAAACACTGAATAAAATATCAGGTCTTGAAGTCGTCAGATAAAGGAGAGAACCAATCATACTTCTATAGATCTTCTGCTCTACCTTTTTACTTACCTCTTACTTTTCCAGAATGCACGTCAGACGCATTGGAGTCTTTGATGGCTTACATTCTGAGTGGTCAAATTTCTTCAGAAGTTCTCTGGTGTATTTGCTCTGGTGAATGTAAGTTCCTTCTGGAGTCTGATTGTTTGAATGCCCAGAAATAATTTAAGTTCTCCCATTAAGCTCATCTCAAATTTTGCCTGCATGCACTTAGCAAATTCTATTCCCATAGAAGGTTTAGTAGATCCAAATATAATATCATCTACATAAATCTGACAAAGTAAAATGTCATTCTTAAATGTCTTACAAAACAAGGTTGTTTCCACTTTCCCTATGGTAAATTCTTTTTCTAACAGAAAGTTACTTAGTCTTTCATACCAAGCTCTGGGAGCTTATTTCAGACCATAAAGTGACTTCTTTAGTTTGAAAACATATTCTGGGTGTTTGGAATTTTCAAATCCAGGGAGTTGGTGCACATATACCTCTTCATCAATGTAACCATTTAAGAATGCGCTTTTGACATCCATTTGATACAGAGTGATGCCATTGTTTACAACAAAAGAGATTAAGAGTCTGATAGATTCTAACCTTGCGACTGGAGCAAAGGTTTCTGTATAGTCTATCCCTTCTTGCTGACTATAACCTTGTGCAACCAGCCATGTCTTGTTTCTGATGACTTCTCCTTGCTCATTCAGTTTGTTTCTAAACACCCACTTTGTTCTAATGACGTTGAATCCTTTTAGTTTGGGAACCAGATCCCATATGTCATTTCTGGTGAATTGGTTTAACTCCTCCTACGTTGCTAGAATCCAGTTGTTGTCCAGAAGAGCTTCATCAATTGTTGTTGGTTCAATCAGAGATACCAATCCCATGAGGGATTCTACAAAATTTATGAATGTTGATCTTGTTCTGATTGGATCATCCTTCTTTCCCAGAATCTTATCTTCAGGGTGAGTTATGCTGCTTCTGGATAACCTTTTCTGGAGTTGATCAACAGAAGGTACTGGAATTCTTGTGACATTTCCTTCTGATGTTGTTGGAGCGCTCTCTATTGGGAACTTCTGATGAGTTGCCTTCAGCACCTGTGAATTCAACTTCTATATCTGCAAAAGATTCATTCTGCTTTGAGTTTTGAGGTCAAGCTTATCATCAAATCTAACACTGATTGACTCTTTAACAATCTTTTTTTCTGTATTGTATACTATGTACCCTCTTGAGCGTTCAGAGTATCCTAACATAATACACTTTTGTGCTTTAGAGTCAACCTTGTTCAGTTGATCTTTAGTATTCAGAATAAAACATGTATATCCAAAAGGATGGAAGGCTTTATGTTCTTCCATAATTCATATGGGGTCTTTTCCAGAATAAGTTTTATAGAGATTCTATTCTGAATGTAACACGCTGTGTTAATTGCTTCTGCCTAGAAAATCTTAGAAATGTTAGTCTCATTGATCATGGTTCTGGTCATCTTATACAATGTTTTGTTCTTTCGTTCTACAAATCCATTTTGTTGGGGAGTTCTAGGACAAGAGAAGTCATGCGAAATGCCTTTTTCATTAAAAAATATTTCAATTTTTTTTCAAACTCTCCACCATGATCACTTCTGACTTTGACAATTCTAAGATCCTTTTCATTCTGAACTTGGTTACAAAAAGCAACAAACACAGAATGTGACTCTTCCTTGTGTCTTAAGAACTTTACCCATGTCCATCTTCTATTTTCATCTACGATCACTAACCCATACTTTTTGCCACTAACAGACGCAGTTTTCACTGGTCCAAATAAATCTATGTGCAGAAGTTCTAATGGCCTAGAGGTGGAAACAACATTTTTAGCTTTAAAAGCAGGTTTTACAAATTTACCTTTCTGACATGCATCACACAGAGCATCTGATATGAACTTCAGATTAGGAAGTCCTATGACCAGATTGAGTTTGTTAATCTGAGATATTCTTCTCATACTAACATGCCCCAATCTTCTGTGCCAGACCCATTGCTCGTTGTTAACAGAAAGATGGCATTTTACATTCTGACTCTTTAGTTCAGAAAGTTTTATCTTATAAATGTTGTTTTTCCTCTTTCCATTAAACAAGATAGTTCCATCTTTATGACTAACAGCTTTGCATGAATTTTGATTAAAGATTATATCATAACCGTTATCACTTAATTGACTTATGGATAACAGGTTATGCATCAATCCATCAACTAACAACACACTATTAATAAAAGGAAGATTACCATTACCTAATGTTCCAGAGGCAATTATCTTCCCTCTTTGATTGCCTCCAAATCCCACGTAGCCTCCAGGTTTAAGTTCCGGGCTTTGGAACATATGCTTTCTTCCCATCATCTGTCGAAAGCATCCAGAGTCCAGGTACCATGACTGGTGTTTTAGCCTTGCTGCTAAAGATATCTGCTACATATATAATTTTGTCCTTAGGTACCCTTATCTTTTTGGGTCCTAGTTTGTTGGTTTTACCAAAGTTCTGTTTGAATTTTGGTTTGGCAGAATCATCATTGCTAGTGTACTTCAGATCATGTGTGTGCCCATAAGTGAAGTGAGATTTTAGCGGTGTGTGTTTAATTACTAGGTCCGAGAATTTCTTAGATGGAGATACCTTACCTTGGTATCCTATTCCTGTTCTGCCATTTCTTCTAACTCCATAGATCATTGAAGCCATCTTGCTTCTATTTATGTTTTTAGCCAGAAACTTCTGAAAGCTGTGATCATATTCTTTTATGATTTTATCAACACTACTCGAAGCCTCTGAGATTATTTCTTTCTGAGAGTTTTGTAAATCATTTTTTAGTTTTGAAATCTTTTCTTTTAACTCAGAATTTTCTAATCTAAGAATCTCAGTTTCTTCAGAGTCAGAAGCAAGATCCTTTTTCAGGTTCTTGAATTTGACTCTGAGTTGCTGATACCTTTCCAGAATTTCACTCATACTTTCTCCTAGTTCAACTTTGGTAAAATTAACAGTGAAGTCAGGAAATACCTCTTGTGTGTCTGATTCTAAGTCTGACCCAGATGCTTCATTATCTTCTGTCACAGTTTCCATAAGAGCAGTGTTGACTCTTTCATCATTTGACTGAGTCTACGTCAGAAGTATCTGAATCATCCCATTTTTCCATGAGACTTTTCTTCTTCTCCTTGAAGAACTTCTTTTTAGGCTTCTCCTTCTGAAGCCTTGGATAATCACTTTTGTAGTGCCCTTGTTCATTGCACTCATAGCAGATGATGTCTCTGTTGTTTGACTTTTTGTGACCAGAAGAAGCTTCAGACCTTCTATGTCCATAGGATGGTTCATACTTTCTATATTCGAAGGAGGATTCATTCTGATTCCCTGATCTTCTAGAGTTTCTGAATTTTCTTTGCCCCTGCTTCCACAGCTGATTGACCCTTCTGGATAGAAGAGACAATTTGTCTTCTTCTGATGAGGATCCATCAGAGGTTTCTTCCATATCCTTCAAAACCTTATAATCAAGTTTTTTGTTATATTTTAATGCTAAAGTCTTACCTTAATTCTGAGGCTCGTCATCTTCTAGCTTTATCCCATGGCTTCTGAGAGAGCTAACAAGTTCCTCCAGAGATATCTTTTTGAGATCTTTAGCCAGCTTAAGAGCAGTGACCATTGGCCTCCATTGCTTTAGTAAACTTCTGACGATCTTCATTACATGATCAGTAGTAGAATACCCATTGTCAAGAAATCTCAGCCCAGCAACTAGAATCTGGAATCTTGAGAACATTGCTTCTATGGATTCACTATCTTCCATCTTGAAAGCTTCGTATTTCTGAATGAGCGCAAGGGCCTTGGTTTCTTTAACTTGTATGTTGCCTTCATGCGTCATTCTCAGAGAGTCAAACATGTTTTTGGTTGTCTATCTTCTCATACTCTGAGTATGAGATGACATTGAGAATAATTGTTTTGGCCTTATGATGGTTTCTGAAGTAAGACTTTTGTTGGTCAGACATTCTTTTCTATCTATCTTCTGACCACTTTCATCCACTAGATGCATGCATCCATCAATTACCATATCCCATAAGTCAGTATCATGAGCCAGAAAGAAGCTCTCAATTTTATCTTTCCAGTAGTCAAAATTTTCTCCATCAAAGACTGGAGGTTTGTCGCTGATTTTGTCCTTGTCATCGTGATAGTCATTGTTGATGTTTTGGCTTGGTCCCACCATAGTGTTTTTCTAAAGCTTTAATCTTGTACTGACACTGTTAAGTGTATGAGCTCAGAACCAGGCACTTTGATGCCAATTAAAGAAGTGAAAAACACAAGAAGGGGGGGTTGAATTGAAACTTAAAAATCAAAAGCAATAGACACGAGATTTTTATCCTGGTTCGCTTGATCTCAAACTACTCAAGTCCACCCTCCAAGGTGATTTCGCCTCTCTCTAACGAGGACTTAATTCACTAATCAAACTGATTACAATTCTACTTTGACAACTGTCAAAGTCTTCTTGAGTACAACCACAGACCGATTTATCTCAAGGAAAATAAATTAATCAAAATAAAAGTTTTACTGTGTACTGTTTGTTTTTCGTTACAAAAACTGTATCACTACTGTGATGTGTTACACAAATTGAGTATAATATGAATATGACTTTTTGTAGCTTTTTGAGATTGTGTGTAGCAGTTGTATGAAATCGTGTACGATTTACCCTTTGAACTTGTTTATATAGGAGTGACAATTCTGTCCAAATGGAAACATGATAATGGACACTTAATGCACTTTCCATACTGAGAAGATCCTTGTCTGAATGTAGTTGTTGCATATGATACCGCCTTAATGGAAAAGTAACGCTTCAAATCTTAGGAATCTTGCATGCTGCTTTGCTTCAGAACTTGGGAAGTCAGAAACGTAAGGTTTTGTTAGCGTGTTGGACTTTCATTCATAATTAGGATATCTTTCTCTTTAGCGTAGATTTTGATCATCATACTTCAGAACATTCTGATTACTCAACTTGAGTGCTTCTATGGCTTAAATTCCGATGTCGTTTCAGTCAGAACTTCTATACAACATAAAACACAAATTTAGAGTGCAGATTTGTTCTTTGTGTTTGTTATCATAAAAATTCTTATGAGGGTTGTAGAATCAAACTATGTTCTAACACATAATACCTTGATCTTTATGAAGTAATTTAAAGATTAGCTCGCAAGTTATAGTCATGTAAGAGATGAAACTAAAGATATAATTCAAACTTCTGAGAAATCATCTGACTTGCTTTTCTGTTCTAGGTGTTGGCATGTCTCGAGTGACCCTGACCTTATCTAGATTCACTTATATACCTTTCTTACTAACAACGAAACCCAAAATCTTACCAGAACATACACCAAAAATGCATTTGTTTGGATTCAAACGGAGTTTGAACTTCCTGAAATGCTAAAACAATTTCAACAAATTGTCTACATTATATTCTTCAGTCTTACACTTGGCAATCATATCATCAAAATATACCTCAATTTCCTTGTGCATCATGTCATGGAATTGGCTAGTCATATCCCTCTAGTACGTAGCACCAGCGTTCTTCAAGCCAAAAGGCAGCACTCTATAATAGAATGTTCCACAAGGAGTGATAAACATTGTTTTTCCATGTCCTCGGGTGTCATCTTAGTCTGATTATACCCATAAAATCCACCTATAAAGGAGAAAACATTGAACTTAGTTGTATTATCTATCAACATGTCAATATGTGACAGGGGAAAATCATCTTTTGGACTGGCTTTATTCATATCTCTATAGTTTACACACATTCTGACTTATTCGTCCTTCTTTAGAACCGACACAATATTGGCCACCCATTGAGGATAAATAGATGTGACAAGGAAACCAGTATCAGTATGCTTCTGCACTTCCTCTCTAATCTTAACAACCATATTAGGATGAGTTCTTCTTAACATTTGACTCACTGGCAGACATTCTGGTTTAAGTGGCAATCTACGCTCTACGATATGAGTATCCAATCATGGCATATCTTGATATGACCAAGTAAATACATTGACATACTCTTTCACCAGCTCTACCAACCATTTGTTGACATATTCACCAAGTAGTTCCACAATCTTATACTTCTCTCTTGCTCTCTTTAGAACCCAAGTTGATCAGTTAAATAGGCTCTTTATTTGGTTGAATAGTCTTCTTCTCGTGCTCGAGCAACCGAGTAATTTCTTCTGGAATCTCTCTTTCTTCCCCACCCTCTTCTTCCACTTCCTATACAGGGAATTCAAAATTGAGAGAGGGCGTGAGGTCATTTCTTTCAATTGGTTTATTGTTTATTAATCTACACAGGATTTATGATTTGTTTTATAAAACATGCAAATTTGAAAGTGATATGCAATAATTGAAATTGTTTTTAACAGGTTTTTTAGTTACCATTTTCCAGAAAAATGCAAGAAATGAAAAAACACATTTGATAACAAAACATCTTTTGTTTTCAAAAAACAAGATACAAACAAGGTGATCCCTAATGATCCAACCAACCGACAAATACAAATCCCCTAAGAGGCCTCCATTACATCATCATCTTTGTTATGTGGCTTCAAAGTTTGGCACTATGCCACCCATATACTCCATAATATCTATAATATTTTCATCTATATTTGTAATATCTACACTATTACAAAAACATACATTATTTCTATAGTTCCATATGCTATAAACAGTTTTCGTAACTGGGAATTTTAAGATGGAGGCTTTCCACCCTTTTCCTTTAGTAGCACCAATGATCCAAGTAAGGTCCTAGTCATATCTCTCAAGATCATGATTTATAACCATCCACCTTGGAACTTTATTCCATATTACTTTAGTCTTTTTACACCTAAATAGCATATGGTTCAAAGTTTCCTCTTCATTCTTGCACATACGACATAGATTATCCTATAGCAAACCAAATCTCTTAAGTCTGTCCTTCGTGGACAATTTTTCATGGAAGGCTAACCAGAGACAAAACATAGGATTGGGTCTAGCTCTGTTGTGGCTGATAAGCTTTCTCCATGGAATCATATTATCATCTTCATTCAACATGGTATAGAAATGCTTCAGAGTAATCTTCTGGTGCACCATAGACTAATCCCACAAATCTTGAAATTTGCCAATGATCTCCCTCTGATTCGACATACTATTAAAAACCCAGGAGTTTATGGATCTGGCTTCATACTCCAACACATGATTACGTGTTGATAATATGTGTGGATCCACCTCGCCCATATATTATCAACTTTCCTGCAAACATTCCATATGCATTTTATTAAGGTTACACAGTTCCATGCAGTCAGGTTAATAATATCAAGACCTCCTTGTTTTTTGGAGCTACAAACCCTCATCCATGCAACACGACTTTTCCTTCTAATTTCATGTTTACTAGTCCAGATGAATGTCCTGCATATAGAATCAACATTTTTATTCACAAACTTGGGAATTTGAAGCATTACATCCAATATTGAGCAATAACACAAGATATACTTTTGACCAATTGGATTTGTCCTGCATAACTGAGGAGTTTAGTTTTCCAATGCTTCACTCTGCTAACAATTTTCTCCACAAGAGGGATATGATTGTGAACATTAAGCTTCTTGCTGGTAAGAGGGACTCCAATGTACCTGACTGGAAGGGATCCCTCTTCTAACTCAATAATCCCTATCAAAATCTCCTTGGTGACCTAATTAACACCATCAAAATACATTTTGCACTTGGAGGGATTCACAATCAGTAGCGTCATAGAATATCCTGAAGGAATCCATCACCACCACTATTGATTTGGCATCTCCTCTGTAAAACTGAAGGACATTCGCTGCAAAAATCAAGTTAGTGAGGTTAAGTTTTTCACACTTGGCATGGTGGTTGAAATTTGGATCCCTTTGCATCTTGAGCATAGACCTGTGCATATACTCCATTATGATTACAAAGAGCAAGGGGGTAATGGGGTCCCTTTTCCTTATCCTTATCTTGGCGTGCAGAAAATCAAAGAATTCCCCATCAATATTGAACTTGTATGATACAGTAGTGACCCCAGTCATGATCCACTTGATGAAGAGACTAGGGATGCCAACTTCCTTCAAAATACACTCCATAGCATACCAATTGACCATTTCATAATCCATATGAAGGTAAAGTTGCATCATAACTATAAGTGTGCCACCCTTTCTAGTGCACCCTTTAAGCAGCTCATAAGCTAACTGAATACGATTGCAAATGTTTTGTCCAGGAGAAAATGCAGCCTAACATGGACTAATGATGCTCTGCATGACCTTCCCCAGTCTGTTAGTCATAATTTTTGAAAGGATGTTGTAGAATGTTTTACAACTAGCAATGGGTCTATAATATTTAATAGTTATAGCATTTTCATTTTTAGGGATCAAGGTGGCCACATTGTTGTTAAACTCTTTGTATATTCTACCATTTTAAAAAAATTCCTTAGTAGCTGATATCACATAATTGTTTATAATATGCAAGATATCTTTGAAAACCTAGCTCCATACTCATCTATACCATGATACTTCATATCCCCAAGTAATATTAGTAACAAGGTACTCTGCTTGCTTCATACTCAGCTGGTTCCCAACTCTCATTGCCTCAATGTCAATATGAGTCAAATTGTTATCATATTTTCCCATCAGCTGGCCATAGTACTCCATGACATCCTACTCAATATCATGATCAGAGTGAAGAGGGGTGCCATCATTTTTATGAACACCTTTCAGGCTCTTGATATTTTGTTTGGATTTTATGGAGGCATAGAAAAAAGGAGTTGTTCCCATCCCCCATCCTTAACCAATCAAGTTTTTCCCTCTACATAAAACTTTTTTCCTCAAGATCATTATACTTAATAACTTCCTTAATACACTGGTTAATTCTATCAATACTTTGGGCATCCATTCTATAGTTTCTAATAGTTTCATTGAGTGTAAATATATCATCAGAATCACGAGTGCACTCAGTAGAAGAACTATTGTGACTGTTTCTAAAGAAACATCAATAGTTCTAAGGAATTATGAATGTTTATCAAAAAGGGAATCAAATGTGTTCTCAGAAAAGCGTCGCTCTCAGATCAAAAATCATATACGCTTCCAGTTACAGAGATCAAGAAATCAGAAAGAAAATAATTCAAGATCAGAAACCAAGATGTAGCTGACATAAGTTGTTGCTTTCAACTTAACTCAAAGATCATAATTCAATAGATTAGAAAGAAAGTATTCAACGTCAAAATCAGATGTACTAATTTAAGCTTCTGCATCATAAATCAAACATCAGACATCAGACATGCAACTCAGAAATAATGATTATCAAAAATAAAGATTAGATCAAGACGTATAGATCAAAAAAGCTTTCACATAAAGAATTTATTCCTTAGATTAACTGTTGCTTGTATATCTGAAGAAAATGTTCAAATATCTGAAAGACTCTGACTCTACAACAATGAAGCATCTTCTAGATCATTCTCATTCATAATATCAGAATCAATCCAGCAAATAGAAAATGGACAAAGATCAGAAAGAGATATCTTCCAAGGTTACTACTTCAAACCAGAATTAAAACATCAGAAGATAGGGTTCAAATAAACTTAGCCACGAAGAATATAGTTGTGATCGGTGGGAATGAGAACTGACTGTTTTTAATGCTGGTTTGCGTTTGTTTCCGCAAAGTGTCGCGGTAAGCAAGAGTCGCCACCGTCTTTTATTTTATCCAACAAGGAAAGGACAAAAGCACAGAAAAATTCCTTTTTCGAGATGTTTCTCGGGTTCGGGAGGTAGATTATAGAAAGGGAAGGTGTTAGCACCCTTTCTATCCGTGGTTATCCACGGGCTCTTAGGTACTTGCTCAAAGTGTTTTCAAAAAGTTTTGCTTTTCTTGTGTTTGTGGGTTTTGAAAAGAGTTATGTTTGAAAACTTCGATTTAACTCTTGTTTCTGTCCTCAAGAGTGTATGAAGTGTTGTTGAAAACTTTGTTTGAAAAGTGTAAGTGCGAAAAATTTGTTTTGTTTTGAAAGAGCGAGTACCTAAGAACCTCTACCTACTCAAAAGGAATTAAACTGTTTAAATGTCCCTTTAGACAGTGTTATCCCACTATTGAGAAGTAGGTAGCACCGTCGTTGGAGTTTTCGGGTCAATTCGATTTTAGGGACGTGTGGTCACTAAAGCAACGTTAGGACGCCTTAGCGGTAACCCTAATGTCTTAGATCATTTTTCCGAAGGCAACCGTTTCGAGGCAACTTATGAACTTTGGACAAAAGGACAACCTCTAAAACATCCTATACTCAATGACCACGTCGAGGCAACCGAGTGAGGCGTACCCTAGGAGTGGCATGTGCAAGTGTGTCAATTTTCAGTTATGTTATCTTTACATGTCATGGTGAGCTACGGTTGATTTTACTTTAAGATAGATCTTGTCATGCATAGCCTATTATTCATACATCTAGCAGTTAATGGTTGCGGAAAATAAAGCTAAGCTATTACAAGGGGTCGGGTATTTACATCGCCAAAAACAAACCCTTAAAAGTAAATGCGGAAAGAATAAATAAACGCGATAAATAAAAAATCCTAAGTTAAAACTATTACATCCTCGGAGCAATTACACTATATGGATCAAAATAATACGCGCGAGAAAAGTTGAATCAGATTGTCCTTTAGGGTTTTGACCCTTTTTGAAGAAAGCATGTTTTTGGTCTTTTTTGAATTAAGAATCAAGTCTAAATTAAAAATGGATTTAAAGAAAAGGTGTTTTTGAGCTTTATTTTAATTAAGGCAATAAAATTGGAGTGATTAAAAAAGTTAATAAAATCCTAATTCTAACTCAATTTTAATTTAATGCAAAATTGTTAAAATTAAACCTAATTAAAACTAAATTAATTGGTCACAATTTATTTACAAAAATAAGTAATAAAATTAAAATAAAAGTATTTTTGTTGTTTCTGATTTTTTATGAAAAAGAGTTAATTAATTAATTATGGTGATAAAATAAAAAACAGTGAAAAGAAAAAAAATAAGGAAAACAAACTCAGGGGTGCTGGGCTCGAAAAGGGAGTAGGAATTGCAGTTTCTAAGCCCAAACGTCCAGCCTGTTGGACTTTCAGATTGCCTGGGCATTCGTTGGCCAAGGTTCATGGTGAACCTCATCCTGGACCACAAGATTTGGATTTGGGACCACCTGGCGCGTGAGATCTGGAGGTGTATGATGCTCCCTTCCTGGAGCGCTGCATCTGAGCACCTGCAGAAAAATGTAACAAAGTTTTGGGGGGATCTGGGATTCGAACCCAGGTCCAAAGGGGTTTTGCCATATCTTGCTTGCCAACTCGTCCAATCTGCTTCATTCGTTAGTTAAATAGAACATAAATATTATATCAAACAATAATTATGCCTGGCCTAAAAAAATAAAAAGACGCGCAATTGGTTCGAACAAACCAATCACGCCCAGCCACGTTATCATCTTCCTCACAATAGCCTGGTTCGTTTACCTGCAGATTTTATTCTGCAGGAAGTTTCATGGGGTCGTTCGAACGTCTCTCCTAGGCCATGAAAATAAAATCAAAGAGTACCAACGTACTCGTCTCTTCCTCCTGGTCATCCCTGTAACCATGGTTTGCGCTGATTTTTCCTGTGACACAAATGCCTAAAAAACCAGAACCGGAACCCTAGGTTCTATATATGGGGTTAGAACCATGAAAATTAAATTGGATAATGCCAAAACATTCTGAATCCAGTAACAATCACAAATATGTCAGTATTTTAAAGAAAAGATGCAAGCATGGATGTTTTCGATTTCATGTTCAGAGGTGTTTTCTAGAACACTTACAGTGCGATTTAGATGATGAAAAGCTTGGTTTTTGATTGGCCTCGCTTCAGGAGGTTGATGGCAAGAGAGTTGCGCCTTTATTTGGGTCGGAATCTGCCTCCAAACCAAAATCTGATCACCACTTTTCAAGCTTTTCTTTTCAGGGTTGGGGCACCGTTTCTGCAGAGTTTGTGTAGGTGTTTTTCACGTCTTTCTGCAAGGGTTTTTCGTGTATGATTTGTTTATGAGCAGCAGGTTTATATAGGCAAAGAAATTAGGTTAACAAATGTGTATCAAATCTTGGTCCATTATGGTGGAGAGATTTGATTTGATCTTCATGAAAACTTGCCAAATTTGATTCAATCATGCGTTTCTGCCAACTTGCTCTGAGTTGTTTGGGCCTCCAACTTGATGGAAATAAAAAAATGAATTACCCCTTCGATTTTGCCTTCTTTGCCAGTTTCGATTGCTTCAAAGTCCCCATTTGAATCTATTCCTTATTAGACAACCTCGACCAGCCCTTGGCCTTGTGATGAGTCTAAGTTCTGATTTGAAGTGTTCAGAACTTCCTTTATCAGATCATCTTAGGTTGAGAGAAACACTTCACTGAAATGTCGTTCGAAAATCATTTCGTTCTGATGTTCTTATTCAGGGAAATTCTGCACTAAAATGCCATTCGAAGGGCATTTGTCCATATACCATTTGAAGGGTACTAATTGAAACTTCAGTCGAAAGACACTGTTAATAGGCCAATCGAAAGGTCTCGTTCATGCTAATTGAAGGGTCTTGTGTTGCTAGTCGAAGGGTCTTGCACTGCCTCCTTCGAATGGACTTCTTGTGTACCTTTCGAATGGGCCTTATGAGTGCTTCTTCGAATGAGTCATTTACATGTTCTTCGAATGAGCTTTTTTCCTGGTGAGTCGAAGGTAAGCCTGAAGTATCTAGTGCATAGTCGAAGCATTATGATATTGACTTGATCGAAGGAGGGTCCAGCGCTCAATCGAAGACCTGTAGACTAAAGCTTGATCGAAGAGTTCCAAATGTTCAATCGAAGACTGGTGAACCAAACCTGATCGAAAGGTTCCAAACGCTTAATCGAAGCCTGGTGAACCAAACCTGATCGAAAGGTTCCGAACGCTTAATCGAAGCCTTTTCCCAGATGCCGATCGAAAGACACTTTGTATATCTTCAAAAACATTATTTTCATTAGGCAAGTGTTTGTGACTAACTATGTAAGGGAAGACCTTTGGAAACATGAGAGGGAAAATTTTGGGGTACAACAATAGTACAGACAATACCCATCAAATTCCACTACATGCTTACGTATTGTACTACTTTGTCTCCCATGATGAAATGCTTCCCTTACTGTAACTTGCAACTGAAAATGATGTTTCATACTACCAAAAGTCTATTTCTCAAAGTCTATATAAAGACACCTCAGCAGCATTTGAAGAACGGCGGACTACTTAACATCATCAAGCTTGAATGAAATTGGTGAAATATTGAAAAACATCAAGAGAAAAGAAGAATCACTATTCAAATATTCATCCACAAATATTATTCTAGATAAATATCAAGAACACAAGAGGTTTAGCTCATTATTGTGTTAATATATTAAGGATTAAATACAAAGAGTTATTGCTCATTATTTGTGTTTATCTTAGAGTTCCTAATACAAAGAGTTGTTGCTCATTATTCCTATTAGAGACTTTTCTCTTCATTGTTGTGTTAATCTACTTTTTAGAAGCAAACTAAACACAATTAATTGTAATTCTTTCTAGAATTAATTATTGCTTCAAGTTACTAGGTATTGAGTCTGAATATTTGAGAGGGCTAAAGTGTCAGTTTGGACTCTTAGACGGTTGATGTTAGTCACCAGCGGGTAGCCCGTTGTGATCGGTGGATCTGGAACTGACTGTTTTAAAGCTGGTTCGCGAAATGTCGCGGAAGCAAGAGTCGCCACCGTCTTTTATTTTCTCCAAGTGGAAAGGACAAAAGCACAGAAAAATTCCTTAAAAGAGATTGCTCTCGGTTCGGGAGGTAGATTATAGAAAGGGAAGGTGTTAGCACCCTTTCTATCCATGGTTATCCATGGGCTCTTAGATACTTGCTCAATGTGTTTTCAAAATTGTTTGCTTGCTTTTCAATGTGGGTTTTAAAAGTTTCTTTGAAAAATTTCAGTTCGACTCGTACGTCAGAGTGTTTGAAAAATTTGCTTTGAAAGCTTTTGAAAATGTGTTGGTGAAAAGATGTTTTGATTTTGTTTTGAAGAGAGCAAGTATCCATGAGTCGTCTACCTACCCTAAGGAATTCGTCTGTGTAAATGTCCTTAAAGTAGTGCCATCCCACCATTGAGAGGTAGGTAGCACCACCGTTGGAGGTGTTCGGGTCAATTCGAGTTTTAGGGACATGGTGATCACCGGAGCAATGGGAAGACACCTTAGAAGCTACCCTCATGCCAGGTTCCCGGATCATGAGGACTTACTAAGACGTCCTCTACTCGACGATCACCTTTCGAAAGGCAATAGTGAGGCGTACCCTAGGGGTGGTGTGTGCGGTCCGTGTGTTATGTTTCAATTATTTTGTCTTGTCATGTTTGTTGTGATCTACGCTTGATTTTAATTTTAGGGCCATTCATTCTTGCATGCATTTAACAGTTATAAAGTTTGCGAAAAAATAAATCTAAACTATTACAAATGGCGCGGGTCCACATCGCCAAAATAAACCGAACCCGATTTGACTGAACGTAAAAGAATAATAAAATAAAAGTGTGAGAAATAAGGTAAAAATTATTACAAGGCTTTGGGGCATATACATAATTATTTAAACGATACAAAATAAATGTGCGAAATAAAGGAATTAAACACGAAACTAGGGCGTTGGACCCTTTTTGCAAAAGAATTTAAAGTTAATGAATTAATTAAAAATTAAATGATTAAATGTTTTTTTTGGTATTTTGTATTTTTTAGATTTAAAAGAAAAAGGAGTTAATTGAAATTAAATTAAAAGGCAAACCCTAATTCTAATGTTTTTATTTATTATGAAAGAATTAAATATCACCTAAATTAAACCTAAGTTAATCTATATACAATTTAATTATGAAAATAAATAAATTAAATATTATTATTGTAAAAAGGGAAAAAATAGAAAGGATAAAAAGAATTCATTAAACCTAATTCTACATATTTTTGGATTTTTTTTATTAAAAAGAATTAAGGTTATAATCCAATTAAATTAAATAATTACAAACATTTATTTATGGAAAATAACTATAATAAAATAATTATTAAATTTTTGTCTTTTCTGAATTTTAATGTTTTTATGTTTTTTGTAAAAATTAATTAAATCAGAAAATAAAATACATAAGTAAATGATTAGAAATAATAGAACATAAAGAAAATTAGAAAAAAAAAGATAGAACCAGGGGGGTGTTCTGTCCCATTGTGGAGGTGTTGGCCCAAGAACATTGGCCCATTAAGCCTGAGATTTGTTGACTTCTCCAGTTTGTGTACCAGCGCGTTGACCGGGGCTTATAGTGGACCTTCAACCTCAGCCCTTGATCTGTGTCCATTAGGCGTGTGTACACTTGGATGAGGGGACATATGGTGATCCACGAAAGTGTGCCTGCATATGATTAATAAAGGAAAAATAATATTGGAAAGGAAGAAGACCTGGGATCGAACCCAGGTCATTCATGTTGCAAACCATCACGTGCACCACTGAACCACTTGAATCACGTTTAATATATTATAACAAACAAACAATAAAAGGAAAAAGCAAATGCATTAGTGGAGGGCGCGCAAAAGTTTGAATCAGCGAACCACGTCTTGCCACCTAGTCTTCTTCTTCATTCTCTTTTTTATTTTCTGAAACATAAAAGCAATAAGCAACGGTTTTAACCCGTTGCTATAGAAGGCATGTTAGAAAATAGCGAATAGGATCCTGTTGGACATAAATTTATCGCGAGCAATGTTTCTTGTTCGTTGGAGCACGCTGATTGCAATGGTAGTGATCTTGAGGCTTGATTTTACTCTGTTCTAAAAGCCCTAATTCAAAAAGCTGGAAACCCTAAAAACCAAACATGGTAGATTCGCGTATGGCTTATGAAAATGCAATCAAACACCATGGTTAGCTTAGAAACATCATTGTGATCATGAATATATAAATAAAAATGAAAAAAAATGCTTGAATTATGCTATGCGATTTCAAGAACTTTGAGGTACAGTTTGACTTAGGGGTACCAATTCAGGGTGTTTTGAAAGATGTTTGGAGTTGGGATGCGTTCAGAATTTGTCCAGGATGCTATTAGGAAAAGAATTGAGGCTTAAAACTCTCTCCAACCTTGATTTCAGATTTGTGTTTTTATCCAAAATTTTCAATTTGCCAAAGCTTGTTTGGGTGCAGCTTATGATCTCTTAGGCTTAGGGTTTGACTTAGTGATTATAATGGAATGGAATTGGCTTGCTAACTGACCTAGATTCATGCTCATGAAGGAACAAGTCCTAGGGTTTTTACCATTAACCAAGTTTCCTTCTTTTAAGCCAAGACCTAGACCTAGTGTGAAACTTAACCCTAGCCTGAGTTTTTGAATTGGCCCATGATACATGGAAGTTGTCCAAATTCACATGACACTATTCCATTGGTTTTTGAATTTTATTTGAATTTTCAAAGATTTAAAATGAATTAAATTATCAAAAATTAAATAAAAATAGAAAAATCAATATTTGGTCTTGAAATTAATCATGGGACACGTGTGGGGCATGACAAGGATGAATCAAATGGAAGAAAGTGGGCCCTTTTGTCAAAAATTGAAGTTTCAAGGATAGTTGACTTTTGCCATTTCACAAAATTTTCCCAACTTCTACAAGGCATAACTTGCTCAATTTTTAAGCTTTTCACATGTTCTTGGACATTTTGGAAAGGTCTTTGAGTCCTTTAACCAATGCGTTTGGTCCCATGTCATTTTGATTTACCAATCTCAAGTTATGGCCTTTGACTTAAAGTCCCTTTTTGTTGACTTTTGAAAATGACCTATAATGTTGAAATTGATAACTTTTTGTGAGAGCATTTCTTGGACTTGAAGTATGAAGAGGAGTTGTAGGAAATGTCTTTCTCTTCAAAATGAGCTTTGGATGGAATTTTTCTGATAATCCATGTGAAAGTTATGCCCTGGTCAATTTCAGTTGACTTTTTCAGCTGTCCAAATATAGCAACTTTTGCATCTTTGATGATTTCTGAGCCAAATTTTGAGAATCATGATCAAGCATTGATCAAATGATGTTTGTGGCTTCAAAATGATATGTTGACCAAAAATTTGAACTTTTGACTGCCAAATGACCATTTTGCCCCTACAGTTGACTGTAGTGCAATTTAGGGTTTTGACTGTGCAATCTTGAGCTGAATGCCTTGAAACTTGATATGGGGATGCTTGACCATGTTTGTAAGCATGTGAGACTTGATTGAGCCTTTGAACACTTCATTTTCTTGATCAGACTCAAAACCCTAATTTTGACTGTATGGGAGACTGTTGACCTGCACAACCCTTGGAGAATTTTGTGACTTGGCTTGGCAATTTCTTGAGGAATATGGGAGGGCAAATTTTGGGGTATAACACCCGTGCATCTGTAATATTTTGAGATTAGTGGGTTAAGTCCTTGTTGAAGGCAAAATCACCTTGGGAGGTGGATAAGAGTAGCCTTATTGAAGGTGAACATGTATAAAGCAAAAGAGTCATTTCATTCTGTTGTACCCCAATTTTTTCCCCTAAGATTCCTCCATCATACCATGTTGATTCACTCACAACAAGATCACACTAGGATTCTTGGTTCCACTTCCTACATTTAGTTTTGCCCTTTTTGACGGATTACTAAGCACCTTGACTTATGTTCCTTTTGTGATCATGAATTTTGTTTTGTTTTATTCATTTAACTAATAAAATGCAATGTTGGTTTGTCTTGCTTGTTATCCATGTAGGTAAAGGAAATGAGATTTAACAAGCTACCCCATGGGTTCATGAGTTTATTTCCATACCCTAGTCAATATAGATTGATAAGTTCAAACCTCATCATTGGATTGGTTTTGGAAGAATGGGCATGGCAAGGTTGCTTTGGTTCATCACATTTTAAGGTTATTAGATTTGACTCAAAAGTACAAGGGGTTTGATTGGAGAAGTTGTCATGTTTGGACAAGGTTTTGTTCCCATTGGTCACAAGAGCATATTTATCTCAAATTTCAAGATATGGAAGTGGTTTTGGTGGCTATGAGTCCTCATTATCATCCTCAACAACTTATATTCACAAAGCAAGAATATTGGTACAAGAAGTTTGTTCAAACTTGTCAAAGTTCCTCAAAGCATTTTCTTGATCTAGGAGCTAGGATTTTGAACTTCAAAGAAGCACATCTTGCTCACCTTTTGTTATTTTTGAGTGATTCCAAAGATATCCTCCTCTTCAAAGGGTTATCAACAAATCACTTCAAAAGTTCCAAGGAGTTTTCAAGTGGAAGGAACTCGGTGAAGAAGAAAGATTACAAGTCATCCAGATGAATCAACAATTTTACATGAGTGACTTCAAATGATCATAACTTGATCAATTTTTATCACCTTGAGCCCATTCTTTTTCCAAAATGATCTCGAGGATGTGAGCTTTGTACCTTCTTTTATGTGCAAAGTGAGAAAATGGATGGAAGTTGCCTTAAGGAAACAAAAGATTATAGGTCATTTTATGAAATTTTGCCAACTTCAACAAGTCATAACTTGCTCAAATTTTGGAGATTTGAATGATTAAAGTTTCAAAATCTCATTCAATAGATCTACTTCATGCCATCTTTTTTGGTCAAGAGCAAATTCCAAGTGGAAGGCCATGTTAGGATGCAAGACATTATAGGTCATTTTTGAAGAAGAATGTGAAATATTTCTAAGTATGGAAAGTCAACCCTTTTTCTTCAACTTTGACTCAATTCAAATTTGATCTCAAGCATCCATTTAACTCCATTATTTTTCCATTGCAAATCTTGTAACCTCATCTTTCTAAAGCATCAAGAATCATGCCTTAAGACCCCTTGAGCTGAGAATGCCATTGTTTCAAAAATGGTAACTTGGAATTGAAGTTTCCTTGCAAGTCAGAATTTGAATTTCATGTTACAACCTCTAAACCTCAAATTAACACGCGTTTTGGGTCTAAACATGATTAGCCAACTTTCCCAAGTAGATTAGTGCATTAAACGCAAGAATTGGATGAGTTTTGGTGAAGTTTAGATCACATTTCACTTGTGCATCAGGTTTGCATGAATTCCCTCAAAAACGCATCATTCACTCTTCCTTTTAATCTCATTTTCTTCTCCTATAAATACATGAACTATCCCATTCATTTTCCCAAGCTTGGATAGCCAGAATCACCCTGCCAAACTTGCTCCATAACTCAATTTTCTATAACTTCAAAATCCATTCTCGACCCTTTTTCAAGCCATTTTTTCCATCAATTCACCTTTCTTAATCTTCCCTAAAGCTAACCATATAATTACATTCAATAATCGTGCCCTATACTGCTCCATAGAAGTCCAGTTTCAGAGCTCTTCAACTCAACTTCAATAGGTGGACTCCTTCATCAATTCTTCAAAACTCTGATATCATTGTGTTGCTCTCATTGCCCTGGTTCTAGTCGCAACACTTACCTTTGACTGGAAACACGTTTTAACCATGAAATTTCAAATCCCTTTACAAAACTTTCCTTCCAAATTGCTTGAGCTACAGTTTATATAAAAATTGGCGTGAGGGTGTGGTTGTCTTCGTCTTGAAGAAACGAAGCGAATGACATAGGTCTGAGCTTCTGATTTTACATTTGAGGGACCTGCAATTCGTGATGGCTGGAGGTTGAAGATGACCAACGTGTCATCTTTTAACCAATGAAGGCGCGCCATCTGTTTTTTTTTTCAAATTCTGATTTAATTAATGATTATGTACAATATTCACTAATGACCATGATATGCACAGCGCGCCAGATTCATTGGATTTGATTACTAACGCGTTTTGACTTTCATCCAATGGTCCACATATTTTACTTTTATTTTCTTTTTCTGATTTTTATATTTTAATTGTTTTAAATTTCAAAAAATTATAAAAAATTCATTTTTATTCCAAAAAACCTGAAAAAAATTATGAAAATTATTTTTGATTATTCTCTTTATGATTTTTATTTTTTTTCACAATTTAATTTTGTGTTTTGGTATTTTTTACAAATTTTACACTTATTTGATTTATTTTAAATGCTTAAAAATACTTTTATACATTTTTAAATTCTGAAAAAATTATGGAATGATCCAATAATATTGTGACAAATATTGGTGACCTCATTTTATTTTTGTTTCTGACTTTACTATTTTTTACCATTTTTTGTTTATTTGACCCATTTATTTTAATTTTAAAAATAGTTTCTGACTTTAAAAAATTACCAAAAAATTTGTAAAATTACTTGGGCCTTTTTCTGATTTTTCTAAGGTCTTACTTTTCATTTCTTGATTAATTTGAACATATTTGATATTTTTCTCATTATTTCCTATTTTTAAACATTTTTAAAAATTCTTTTTTTGTGTATATTAAATGTGATATTATTTTGTGATTATTTTCTGGCTGATCTTGGGTTAGATTTTGGATCATGAACTTTATTAACATCATTGGATCCATGGTGTTGAGTTTAACTCCACAAAAATGGATGAATGATTTTAATAATAGTTTGATTAAAATTTAATTCAAATATGGTTTGTCTATTTTTCCCATCTCTCTTCATCTCATCCCTTTCTTATTGCACTAGATGTTCTGGGAGCATGATCTCTATATCATGTCTCAAAACAAATGGTGCATAGATTGCTATTTACCGGCATTAAAATAGGTGCGACTTATATATAAGTCCACTTACGATTGCTTAACATAGCGCTAAATTTTGTCCCGATTCGAATAAATGATCATTCATGACACAAACTTATGATTGTAAGCCCGAGTATGTTAATTTGATCTCTTTAATCCAATAAATTTGAGATTCATTATGTGGAGACTTGGTTCTACCAATCCTCTAATGGATCTACAACACCTTTGGTCAACGCGGTTCACTTAAACATCGTTGATCATTAAATGGTACTTATGAGAATTCCAAATGGATGATATACTTGACAAAAAGAAAATGCAACTTGTTGTGTGGAGACGTTGGTTATACCAATCCTCTAATAAGTTCCAAATGCAAGCTTCAAGATGGTCATCCAACTAACCACTAATTATTGACTTGTTTACCTTATACTTTTATTTTTTTTATGCTTTATGTACTATTTACTTTTAGCATTTATGTTTCATGCCATTTTCATCTTTGCTCATTTGATCATTTATTTTATTTCCATTTTTACTTTGATCACTTGAGCTTTTCTTTTCCTTTCTTAAAACACTTAATAATAAACATAAACCCTAAAGAATCTTTAATGGTGCTTGGACTATTTGGTTACTATCCTTGGCATTATGGATCATGGGACTTTTCTTGGACTTAGGATTAGAAATCTTGACCTATCTTGGAGATCTTATCTGATTATTTTGTATGGAGTTCTTGAGGTTTACCTCAAGACATTGGGTTGCTTGTTTGTTTTTGTGTGCAGGTTTTTGTGATTATACCCTTTGTTTGTAATCTGGAATTCACCCGTATACAACCGTTACTCTGCCCAACTTTTTTGTGAAGACTTAATACGCTTGAAGTTTGGTTCTCTCAAGAGGTCTAGTATTTATTTGCTTGATTGGTTTAAATCCAAGGAATGGGAATTCTATCTTGGCTCATAATGTCAAGTATTGGTTTCTTGTTGGTTAGATGGTTCTTATCCCTAGCTTTTAATATATGCTTTAGGATAGTCCTTTCTTTTCCTCCCATCTTCTTTAATTTCAAAAATATTCTTTCCCTTTTTGAAAACTCTTCTTGTTTTTTGAACTTGAACCACTTTCATAATAAACTTAGACTCATGTCCATGCATTTTCAAAACATTTTTTCATAAATAAACTCCAATCAACTTAATAATGCCTTGACTTTTTTTTGTGAAAAGACTAAAAGTCAATCAATCTCATTTTAAACCATTTTGTCACTTTGCCTTTTATCTTTAAACTTTTCTCAGAAAAGGTTGAACTCTTGTCAATCCTTGTAGTGATGCAAACAACTATACTTCTATAATATGTAGTAGAGAGAGATATTTTCCACTTGGGTGATGAGTGAGGCATTGTTGATTTTTAAAATCCAAGCCATATCCTCCACTTTGAGATGATGCAAATTCTCTTTTCTCATGATTGTGGGTAGTAGGTATGTTTTTCACACGGACAATGACAATGATGTTTCATCTCATAAAATTAACCAACGCATTTATGTTTTAAATTTTTAAAAGAGGAACTACGCGTATCCTGATCCCCTATTGCATGAAAAGGTGGTACGTACGCACTAAAGGTTCGCAACCGCGGTGGGTGAAAAAATTATAAAAATAAATATATTTCTTTCCTCACCTCCACCATCCTTTTTCTTTTATATATACAACATTTTTTATAGCCAAAATATACAGATTTTACAAAGAGGCTCCTGCGGAGTACCGTAGATATTTAGGGTGCTAATACCTTCCCTTTTCATAACCAACCCCCTTACCTTGAATCTTTCCCCCTCTTTTTGGGTTATTCGCTCTTTTCCCATTCCTTTGGAAACAATAATGCGCGGTGGCGATTTTTATTTTGATTTGTATAAAGTCTAGTCAATCCAATGGCTTAGTTTTGAACATTTCTACCACTACACATTCTTACTTTAGTCTTATTCCTTCTAGTTAGTTTGCGAAATAACTTTTAAAAGAAAACCCTTGTTATAAAACCCAATTAAAACCCTCCTTTCTTGTGTTTTTCTTACCCAACAATTGGTATTAGGAACTCCATCTCTTCATGGATTTTCAAATCAAACACTTAGCCGTGTATGGAGATCCAGTTGAGAAAAAAATTATATGGTTCGCCTGTAAACTTAAACGAAAGAGATAACCAATTGTCTAAGCCTCCTATTTTTTATAAAGAAAGATTTGAATTCTAGAAAGACAGACTAGAGAGTTTCTTTCTGGGTTTTAATGTAGATCTTTAAGATCTTATTATAGAAGGTTATGAGGAACCTATATCTGCAATTAATATGCCCATTCCAAGAAGCAGAATGAGTGAAGATCATAAACGTCGAAGCAAAAATCATCATAAACTAGAATCATTCTCCTTAGTTCTATCTCAAATAATGAATACGAGAAAATCACCAACAAAGAATCAACTAAAGGGATTTTTGACTTCTTAAGAATGACACGTGAAGGAAATTATTAAGTAAAGAAAACTAAAGCATTAACTTTAGTCCATAAATATGAAGCTTTCAAAATGGAAGAAGATGAAACTATTTAGACTATGTTCTCAAGATTTCAAACTTTAGTAGCAGGACTCAAGGTTCTGGAAAAATCTATATGACAGCAGATCATGCCAAGAAGATTATCAGAATTCTTCCAAAGAAATGGAGACCAATGGTAACTGCACTAAAGCTCTCCAAAGTTCTGAAAAACATTAGTCTTTAAGAGTTAGTTAGTTCTCTCAAGAGTCGCGAAGTTTAGTTAGAGAAAGACGAACCTCAGAAAAAAGTTAAGTCCATTTCTCTAAGATCAAGAACAGAAAAGAGTAAGTGACAGAAATACAAGGCTTCAACTCTTAAGAAGAAGAAGATGACGATGATGAAGATGCATCCGATGATGAAGAAGAATTGTCACTCATTACTAGAAGAGTCAATAAACTTTGGAAAATAAAAAACAACTTCAAAAGACCTAGAAAGGATCGCTCAGAATCATATTCAAGGGGTAACAAAGTAGTTACATGCTATGAACTAGGATATTACAAAAATATTGTCCAAAGCTTAAGAGAGAGAGAGCTTCAAAAATGAAATTTTCAAGAAAGACAAATTCAAGGGTAAAAATAAAGGTCTTATGACAATATGGGATGATTTTGAAGCATTGGATTCTGAATCTGACGAGGAGCATGCTAATGTAGCATACACAGCTATCATGTCAGAAGGAAGTGCATCAAAAATTGAGTATAACTCAGAAGATGTATTTTTTGACATCTCTCGTTCTAATATTGAATTAGTTTTATCTAGCTATTTAAGTAAATATCATAAGATTAAACAAAAATTCAAGAATCTTGAAAAGGGTCATGAATATAAAACTAAAAAATATGAGAAGTTGAAAGAAGAATTTTGTGAACAAAAAGATGATCATTTTATCTTATAAAGGGTAAATGTTTTTCAAAGTAAAAATGCTTAGAAATAGAAGAAACTCTTTCAAAAGCTCTGCTCCCCTCTAATACTATTTTATACAAACATGATAAAGCTTTTCAAATATTTTTAGACAATAATCTGGATAGAAGCATAATGGCTTCCATGATATATGGTATTGGCCATAATGGCAAAAGAGAAATTGGTTATGATCCTTATGAGGATAAAACTTCACCTCAAGAAAAACTGGTTTCTTTATTTTCCTGTTTGTATCTACCTACACAAAAACAAATAGTTAGAAATGCACCAAAACCAAAAGTTGTTAAATACTTTAGGAAACCTAATTCTAGAGTTCCATTATGTTACACAGTAGAGCTAAGAAACCAGTCATGGTACCTAGACTCTGGATGCTCGCGACACATGATGGGTAGTAAGCATATGTTCCAAAGCCTGGAACCTAAAGATGCTGGTTACGTAGGGTTTGGAAGAAATCAGAAAGGAAAACTAAAAGGTTCTTGAACTAACGGTAATGGAACTCTTCCTTCTATTTCTAATGTACTCCATGTTGATGGTCTAATGCATAATCTGCTATCAATAAGTCAGTTAAGTGATATCGATTATGAAATTATTTTTAATCAGAGGTCTTGTAAGGTTATTAATCAGAAAGATGGTATTGTTCTCTTCACTGGAAAGAGGAAAGACAACATTTACAAAATAAAATTGTCCTATCTTAAAAATCAAGATGTAAAATGCTTAATGTTAGTTAAAGATGAGCAATGAGTGTTGCATATATGCTTGGGTCACATTAGCTTAAGAAGGATATCTCACCTAAATAAACTTGAGTTAGTCAGAGGCCTACCTATGTTAAGTTTACTTGAGATTCTCTTTGTGAAGCGTGTCAGAAAGGAAATTTTTATATAACATCTTTTAAAACTAAAAATGTATTTTCTACCTCCTGACCTTTGGAGCTTCTACATATTGACTTGTTTGGTCCTGCTAAGATAGCACTGGTCAATGGTAAAAAGGATGGACTTGTCATCGTATACGACTATAGTCGTTGGACATGAGTAAAATTCCTAAGGCACGAGGATGTCTCATTCTGTATTCACTAGTTTTTGTTCACAAGTGCAAAATGAATTTAATTATAAAATTGTTAAATTCAGAAGTGATCATGGAGGAGAATTTGAAAACAAAATTTTTGAAGAATTATTTGGCTCAAATGGCATATTCCATGATTTGTCCTGTCCTAGAACTCCATAGAGAAATGGAGTTATAGAAAGGAAGAATAGGAATTTACAAGAAATGGCCAGAACCATGATCAATGAAACAAAATTTGCCAAGCACTTTTGGGCAAAAGCTATAAATACAACATGTTATATTCAAAATAAAATTTCAATTAGAATGATTCTGGAAAAGACTTCGTGTGTATTGTGCAAAGGAATAAAACCAACTATCTCTTACTTTCATCCTTTTAGGTGCACGTGTTTTATCCTAAACACTAAAGAGAATCTGAACAAGTTTGTTTCCAAAGCACGAAAATGTATTATGTTGGGATACTCATAATTTCTAAAGGCTGCAAAGTTTACAATACAGAAAGACAGATTGTAGAAAAATCAATTCATGTTAGGTTTGATGATAAGCTTAACCCAGAAAAGTCAAAGATGTTTGAAAATTTTGCAGATCTAGAAATAACCCTTGCAGGTTCTGATGAAAATGCAAAAAGTTATGAAGATACAAATATAAGAAAAAAGGAACAAGATGATGATGTATCAGAACACGAGCATCATAAATCACACCTGTTCAGAAAAGGCAAAAGCAGAGATCAACAATTTTTGAATAATTGATTCTGGGAGATAAGACTGAACCTGTCAGAACAAGATCTACATTCAAGCGTACTGAGAATCACTTCTAGGTTTGGTGTCTCTAGAAGAACCAACATCCTGTCATGAAGCACTTTAGTACAATGAGTGGATTGTGGAAATGCAAGAAGAGTTAAATCAGTTTTCCAAAAATGACATATGGGACTTTGTACCAAAGCCCAAAGAGACTCATGTGATTGGAACCAAGTGGGTATTCAGAAACAAGCTCAATGAAAAAGAAGAAGTCGTCAGAAACAAGTCCCGACTGGTTCCACAAAGTTACAGGCAACAAGAACGTATTGACTATAACGAAACCTTTTCCCCAGTCGCTAGGTTAGAATCTATTCGTCTTCTAATCTCTTTTACGGTTCATAATAATATAATTATATATCAAATGGATGTCAAAAGTGTGTTTCTAAATGAATATATTTCTGAAGAAGTATATGTACTCCAACCTCATGGTTTTGAGAACATCTAACTACCGAAACATGTTTTTAAACTTAAAAAATCCTTGTACGGTCTTAAACAGGCTCCTAGAGCTTGGTATGAAACACTTAGTTTTTTTGGTGGAAAATGGTTTCTCAAGAGAGAAAGTGGGCACTACTCTCTTTTTTTTTAAATTTTGGAAATGATCTTATGACATGTCAAATCTATGTAGATGATATAATTTTCGATTATGCTAATCCCTCTATTTGCAAGGAATTTTCTGAGCTAATGCAGGCAGAATTTAAAATGAGCTTAATGCAAGAACTAAAGTATATTTTGGGAATTTAAATTCATCAAACCTTATAAGCTACCTATATTCATCATAAAAAAATATACAAAAGAACTTTTGAAGAAGTTTAATATGTTGGAAATTAAATCGGCTAAGACTCTTATGCATCCCACATGTATTATGCAGAAAGATGAAGGAAGTACAAAGGTTTGTCAGAAGCTCTATCGTGGTATGATAGACTCTCTTCTCTATTTGACTGCTTCCCGTCTAGATATTTTATTCATTGTATGTCTCTATTCTCTTTTTAAATCAGATCCAAGGGAAACTTATTTAACTGATGTTAAGAGAATCTTAAAATATCTGAATGAAACTTCTAACCCTTGCTTGATGTTTAAGAAAACATTAGAATTAAAGCTATCAAGGTTGTGTGATGAAGATTATGCTGGTGACATGATAGAACAAAAAAGCACTTCTGGAAACTGTCAGTTTCTAGGTAATAATCTCATCTCTTGGACTAGAAAAAAGCAATAAATGGTTGCATTATCCACTGCAGAAGCAAAATATATTTTGGCATCACTTTGCATCACTCAGATGGTCTGGATGAAGAATCAACTTGAGGACTCTCATATATATGAAAATGGCATTCCCATCTACTTCGATAACACTACTGTTATTTGTATCAATAAGAATCCTATCCTACACTCCAAAGCAAAACACATAGAAATTAAACTTCATTTTATAAGAGACTATGTTTAGAAAGGGACCCTCGTTTTGAAATTCATAAATACACACCATCAATGGGCTCACATCTTTACAAAACCCTTAGCTGAAGATAGACTTTTGTTCATTCTGGAGAACTTAAACTTGGTATTTTGTCCGGAATGAATAATTTCTATTGTTTAACTTGGTTCAAAAATTTCTTTCACTAATACTTCTACGAGTTAGAAGATGTTTGTGTCAGAAACATCTCAAATAAGAAAAAAAATGGAGATCATTAAGATTGGTTTTCAACAACTAGTTAAAATTTGAAAAGACACTTGTCAATTCAAGATCTTAACTATATCGTCGGAAATACTTTGAGCATTGAAAGTTTTCTTTAGAACAGGTTAAAATTCTTCATGCTATATCCTTATTTTGAATATGTCAAAACCTATTTTATTAAGGATTATTAAGCACACCATACCTATTTTTGTGTCTTAGTTGTCTTCTTGTTTCATTTTTTTTTACACTTGTCTTAAAAATGACGATCTTCTATATTTCTTTCCTTTTCTAGCTAACTCATTTATTACTCTATGCATCTCTAGTCTGACTGCATCTGAAGGAAATTTTTTCTCATGTTAGTCACATTTTCTCTTTTATATTCAACCATATCCCTCATTATTTTTCATTCTTCATCCATTATGTCTCCAAACACCTTACATGGAAATGAGGAGAACCTAGAGATTCTTTTTAAAGAACATCCAAACATTACTATTCTTTGCAATGATGGTTGTAATCTGTCTCTAACTATTCAATTTTAAGGTTGGTATGGGTATTATGCTATACTGCATGGACTCGTTTATCCAAACATGGTTAAGGATTTATGCAAAAATTCATCAGTAGTTGTTCATGGTAGATCTGTTTGTTCAATTTTCTTTGGTGTTCCTTTTGTCATTACACTCACCTCCATCTCCGAAGCTATAGGATGTGTTGGAACAAGTGGGGTCATGGTGGATGAGTTCACGCTAAAATACACATTTGTTGAAAAACTCGTTTCCATCAATGAAGTCTCATCTTCATATCAGCCTACTGATCCAACAAATCTCCTTTTTATTGGGAGAATCTGGTTAAGATTCCTTCTTAACAACTTCAGGCCTCGAGGAGATAATTAAGCACTCTGTCTCGTGATGACATACTTTTCATCTATTTTCTACTCAATGTTGTTAAAATTAATTTTCCTCAAACCATCTTTAATTATCTAAAAGAGTGCATTGTAGATTCCAGAAGTTGAAACAAGTCCTTCATACCATATGTAAAAGTTCTCTCATAACTATTCTATAAAGCAAATTTGGTTGAATTGATTCGAATGAATGGACCAGAAAATTATCTTACAACAGAAAGATGTGAATTCTTTGGATAATATTAGGAAGTTTCTAGTCTCACCTTCCTTGTTTATTCTATTTTGTTTACATTGTAATATCTTAATCATCAATGAAAAGTTGTTTCGTTTGTGCTTAAAATACTTAGATTTTAATAACTTTTTGATTATTATAAAAAGGGGAAGAAAGTAGTGATGATTTTGATACATGCCTATATCTCTGAAATCACATTACTTAAATTCTAAAAAAACAAAATTATATATGAAAAGAGTTTATAATGTCTTTTTAGGAACATTGTGTGCATCTATGACAAATCAATTTCTGGTACAAAACTTCTATCATTTTAAATGTTCTGAAAAAGTTGAAAATCTGATAAGCTAAAAGGATAATGTATAATCAGATTCATAAAAGTTAACAATGCTACGAAATATCATAAGTTTATGATTCAGGGGGAGATTGTTTATCCCAGAGGGAGTTTCTAATTCAAAGGGAGTTTTCCAAAACTCATATATTATTTTGTTTGTGATTTAACCGTGTAAAATTGTTCCATCAAAATACATGGCTTTGTCATCATCAAAAAGGGGGAGATAGTTAAAACAAGATTTGGATGTGTTTAAATCTCTATGTTTTGATTATAAAAATACATATATTTGATGAGAAAAAATTTTAGTTTCTAATAATTTCATTGAGTGTGCAAATATCAGGATTCTGGATAGTATTTCCTAAGGTATCATCAGAAACACCATTATACTCACAAGAAGAACTATTGTGATTGTTTCTAAAGAAACATCAGTAGTTCTAAGGAATGTTGAATGCTCGTCAGAAAGGGAATCAAATGTGTTCTCAGAAAAGGGCCACTCTCAAATAAGAAATCACACATGCTTCCAGTTAAATAGATCAAGAAATCAGAAAGAAAAGAATTCAAGATCAGAAACCAAGGTGTAGCTGACATAAGCTGTTGCTTTCAGCTCAACTTAAAGATCAGAATTCAATGTCAAAATTAGATGTACTGATATAAGCTTCTACTTCAAAAAATAGACATCATACATGCAACTCGGAAAAGAGGATTATCAGAAATCAAGATCAAATCAAGATGTATAGATAAGAAAAGCTTTCACTCACAAAGAAGTTGTTTCTCAGAATAGTTTTTGCTTGCATATCTAAAAACAGTGTTCAAATATCTGAAAGACTATGAATCTACAATAATGAAGCATCTTTTGGATAATTCTTATTCATCATATCATAATTAATCTAGCAAAGAGAAAATGGAAAAAGATTAGAAAGAGATATCTTCCAAGCTTCCTACTTCAGGCCAGAAGTAAAACATCAGAAAATAAGGTTCAAAGAAACTTAGCCACGAAGAATATAGTACAGACAATACGCTTCAAATTCCACTACATGCTTACATATTGTAATATTTTGTCTCCCGTGATGAAATTATACCATTATTTTAGCTAACAAAGGAAAACTATGTTTCATACTACCAAAAGTCTATTTCCCAAAGTCTACATAAAGAGACCCCGACAACATTTAAAGAACGGCGAACTACTCAACATTATGAAGCTTGAAGAAAATTGTTGAAATACTTAAAAACATCAATAGAAAAGAAGAATCACTATTCAAATACATCCACAAATATTCTTCTAGATAAATATCAAGAACACAAGAGTTGTTGCTCATTATTGTGTTAAGATATTAGGGATTAAACACAAAGAGTTGTTGTTCATTATTTGTGTTTATCTTAGAGTTCTGAATACAAATATTTGTTTCTCATTATTTGTATTAGAGACTTTTCTCTTCATTGTTGTGTTAATATTATTTTTAGAAGCAAACATTGTAAACACAATTGATTGTAATTCTGTCTAGAATTGATTATTGTCTCAAGTTACTAGATTGTTAGTCTGAAGACTTGAGAGGGCTAAGTTGTAAGTTTGGACTCTTAGACGGTTGTTTTTAGTCACCAGAGGGTATCCCGTGCATCTGTAATATGTTGAGATTAGTGGATTAAGTCCTTTTTTAATACAAAAACCTCGTCGGGTGGACAAGAGTAGCCTTGTTGAAGGTGAACTTGTATAAACCAAAAGAGTCATTTTATTCTTTCTTTAGTCTTATTCCTTCTAGTTAGTTTGTGAAATAATTTTTAAAAGAAAAACCTTGTGAGAAAACCCAATTCAAACCCCCTTTTCTTGTGTTTTTCTTACCCTTCAGAATTTTCTCAATATCCTTCCATAGATTCCTTCTTTTTTTCTAGTTGATTATGAGCATACACAACTTTAAGCCAATGTTTAAACCAACCAATGACATCATATACCCATAGTGGATAAACTAACTTGAGCTTTGAGCATGCCTAATATGAACTTTTGTGTTATCCCATTCAATCCATAATCCCCCATTATCATGATAAATGTAATTATTTAAATAGTTATTAGTGAGGTGAAGTTTTTCTCTAATCCTATTGGCTTTATTGTTCTTTATACTAGTTTTTATGAAGACAACAATTGCAGGATTATTCTCTAGGAGACGAGAGATAATCTCCCTGAGCTTTCCCACTTTATTAAGCCCCATAATGTTCCAAGAAACTATCATGATCCCTTTTTTGTGGCCACAAGAGGGTCATTCAAAACCTCAAGTGCCTCAAAACCATTAACACAGTTAACACCAGAAAGAGATCCAACATAAGCTATAACTTTACCTCTATCTCTCATAGCTTTTACCACCTTTGTCCATGGTGTCTGTTCAAGATCAGCATACTTGTTTATAAAATTCTCCTTACGTGTCATAGGTGGTGTTGGTACCTTTGTTTCTTCCAGAAAAATACATCTTTTATTAATGATCTTAAAATTTGAAACAAAGGAAACTTGTACGAAGTCACTTTCACTTCGGGTAGAGTGAAAGGAATTATTTTGAAAAAGACAAAAAAAAAATTACGTTGACACATGAATAACACTAGGAACATCCACGACAGTCCAATTACGAGCAACCAAACTAGTCTCTATGTGCGTCACAAAGCAAGTCCACTATGGATAATCTTCTATGATGGTAGCAACAACCATATCTCCAGGGTGAATAAAACCGTCATTATAGATTACCTCTTGGATAGGTCTGACAATAACTTCATGCTTCAACACTTTTCCAGTCATATAGGGAAAGAACCCTAAACCAACTTTGTTCTTATTCTCGGGAAGCTCAACAATGAGTACCCAACCTCCGGCTTGATAGATCTTCACTACCTGTTGTGCATCTTTCAATAAAGTGATATATTTCCCACTCTTCTTCATATGAACAACATTAACTATATCAAGGGCTTGGAACTGAGTCCCAACAGCCTCCTCATCTACATCTATATATCGGAACAAAAAAAGGTGATTGACCAGCAACGCCTATTGGCTGTAAATGATTAACAACTTTTCATTATTAATAAAATTGAGTCTCAGATGAAGAGTTGACATTACTGCCCCAGCATCGTGTATCCAAGGCCTTCCCAGTAAATAACTATACATCGGATGAATGTCCCTCAGCTGAAAAGTGACTTGTAAAACATGTGTCCCTATCAACATTTAGATATCTACTTCACCGGTTGTTGTCCTCTTAGAACCAGTAAAAGCTTTTACTATAACCCCATTACATCTCATAGGAGCACCTTGATAAGCTAGCTTAAACAAAGTTACCTTTAGCATAACATTGAGCGAAGAACCTGTATCAACGAATACATTGGACATGGAGTCCTCTTGACATTTATTAGATATTTGCAACGCATAATTGTGCTTCCTACCTTCTGGAGACAACTCTTTATCACTGAAGCTCAAGACATTACAAGAAGTAATGTTTCCTACTACACCATCAAATTAATTCATTGTCACATCATGATCTACATATGCTTGTTCTAACACCCTTATCAATGCATTCTGATAAATCTTAGAGTTTAGCAACAAAGATAACACTCCTATTTTTTACGGAGTTTGAAGAAGTTGATCTACCAACTTGTAATCACTTCTTATGATTAACCTTAGCAGTTCTTCAATATCATCATTCTTCTTTGGTTCATTAGACTGGCCAATGACCTAAGGGTTCTTGATCAACCACTATAGGATCTTTACCATGCATTTTCTTACTTTCTGACACCGAATTAACCTTTCTAGTCATTCTACTGACATCCTCTATATTCTAGATAGATCGTGCTAGTTTAATTATTACCACTTTACGATCTTATATCATAGTGGCACTATACTTTCAGGGAATAGCCTTGTTAGATTCACAGAGAATCGGTCTTGACAAACAAATTATCAATGAAGTTACAACACTTTCCTTACTCTGGTAAGTGATTTCCAAAGACTCTAAAATATCCAACTGAGGAACAAAAACAACTACTTCATATTCCCTATGCTTAGTTGTTGCAAATGGTTTTAAATATAGAGTCGCCACCCTTAATTTTTATCCTAAGGAAGGGAATATAAAGGAATAAGCCTAAAAAGTTAGAGATTCTAGGTTATTGACTCGGTTCTAAACGAAGGGAAGGTGTTAGGCACCCCTCATCTACCTTATTCACAAGGGTACTAGGTTTAGAAGCATATTTTTTAGGAAATAGGGTTTTAGTGTTTTATTAGGGGAAAAAAGAGTTTTAATCATAGTTAGGGGAAAATGATTTGAATTTTATCAAGGGGACTCATCACGATTTTAACCGTTTGCTTATGTATCCTCTTAGGAGAAATCAAAGTCCCATTTCATAGTTCGCAGTTGGTTTGTGTTTTTATGGATTAAGATAAATATTCGAATTTCCCGTGCACTTAGCCTAGGTGTGTGAATGGCGGAGATTTTTAGACAAAGCGGGTAGTTGATTTAAATATTATCGTAATCTTTTTGAAATTTGATTGCTGCATTGATTTGATTTTAAAAATAATTTATTTTTGGTTAAGATATTTTTAGAGTTTTTAATTGTGAAAATACCTTTAATTAAATGCATGATTAAAATAAATAGTTTAGTGAAAAAAATATATATTTTGAATGAATTTTAGAAAATAAGATTTATGTGATAATAATAATAATATTAAAATGAGTTTAGAAAATAAGAAATTTTTGTGATAAAAATAATAATGAATATAATATTTGACATATAGTATAATTATAAAAATATATAATATTTATTATAATTAAATAAATAAAAATAGAAAATATAAAAATTATAAAAATGAAATAAATAAAATAAGAAAAATATTAAAAACACAGAGGGGTGCAAAATATATAAGGGTTGTAAAAGACAGGTTGCTAATAGACACAGCTAGAATTCAAATATTGAATTCAAGCACAAAAGGCCAAGGGAGTGTGTTTTGTGTCTAGGTAGTAAAAGAGGAGGTGTCAAGACAGTAGGGCCCTAGTCCATCTTTTGGACTAGGCCCAAATAAGGCTAGGGGATGCTAATTATAACACAACAGTAAAAATAAAAATAAAAACTATGGGGGTGCTACTAGTATTGGGCTCAGGCCAATATAAGCTTTAAGGAGTCTGCGTGAACTCCGTGTGGGGGCGCATGGGGATACCATGTACTCGCGTGTGAGGGGTCATATGATTAGGATCCTGGTCCTGAGATCAAGGGAGGCATGGTAATGCGATGGGGTGATGCTCGAGGAATCATGAAACCTAATATATTCTTTTTCTTAAAACAAAATTTTCATTTTTCTGTTTTATTCCTCATTCTCCACCATTTCTCTCTCGACCCTATACCCTTCACTCTTCCTTCTTACAGAAAACAAACAACAACTCTCCCAACCTTCAAAACCATAAAACGGTTGTGTTGTCCAACCTAAAAACCACAACGAAACCTGAACCTCCTCAAGTCAATATCATAACAAATCACGGTGAAAAACACAAGATAAGAATTTACTAACCTTTCTTCAAGATGTTTTAGAAATATGACGAATCCCTCTAATCTCCTTTCCTTTTGTTTCATGTTATATTGATGGTTGTGGTGGCAGATCGAATTGTAGCAGCGACATAAGAGGTTTTTTAGGGTTTCATATTTTGAAGCATTAAACTCCTCTTCTTCTTCTTCATAAAGATAATCTCTCTCTGACATCTTGTTTGAATTTTTGTCCCAAAAAATTTCTGCCTCTTTGTCGGTAAATTCCTCTTTCTTTCATAGTGTTCTTAGAGTTGTTATTTTAGGTAATATATTAATTAGTTGTGAAATTCTTCTGATTTTGTTCGATTTTGTAATTAGTAGTTCAATTTGTTTCCATACAAATCCAATAATGTCTCTGAATCTCAACATAACAAGGAAAGATTTGATTTTTTATTTATTTTTTCTTTATTGCACGGTTGATGATGAAGATAAATTCATATATTTGTTACGGACTATTTTAATGATTTGAACATATTTTGAATAAAGGAAAAAGGTCGATTCTATTCAATATTTGAACAGTGAATATTATGAGTTTTGGGCCAAGCATTTAGTGATTTGGGCCACGCGTTTTTCGATCCATCTGGGACATACGTTTTTTGTTGTCTGAAACAATAGTATCTTAATCGTTAATGGGCATGTGTATTTTTCTTTGTAACAACATTTTTGTTAATCCAGATTGGAACTAGGCTCAGTGTTTGGGCCTTATTTTTAATCACTACTTTTTTCTCCAAACAAAGCCAAACTGATACTTAAAAGTAAGTCAAAAATAAAAAAATATAATTATAGTTTTCAATATTTTAAAATAACTTAGAACTCAAAGCAAATACAGACTCAATGGGCCTCCATATTGGGTCTGATGGTTTTCTTGTTTATCTGAAACAGCAGCATGAAAATCCCAATGGGCCTAAATAAAAGAGTTATTTGATAGCCCTTTTCTTTACCCAGTGCTTTAAATAATAAGAGAAATGGAAATCAGACTTTATTATAATATTTTAAATAAAATAAATATCTAATAATAGTGAAAATGATATTAATATCAACAATTAAACAAACATTATTTTCCAAAGCAGATCCCAAAAATTGAAATGGGCTAGAGGTTTGGGCTTTCAAAAAAACCTTCTTTGTTTAATAACAAAACAAAATTTTAATTAAATTATAATGAGAAAAAAATTGTAATAATAATTAATTATAAGGAAATAGAACAATTCTCAAACCAAAGCGGAATTGAACGAGCCTTACCAATTCATTTTATTGGGCCTTAACAAATACTACTTAATTGCTTTAAAAATCCTCTCGTCAATATTTTAAAATGAACTAAAATTGCATGAGCCCTTTCTGATTAAGAAAGACCCATGATTTCTTAAAACCCCCCTTTATAAACCTTAAACCCCCCGTGGCTATAATGACTTAAAGATAAATCTGGAAATTAAGAAATAGAAACTAGTAGGGAGAATTCGGGGTATGACAACTGCCCCTATTTAATTGCATTTTGATTGAGTAGTGCGAGAATACGTAGGTCTCGCACGTTCTGATCGAAAGTTTATTAAATATTGGAAGACCCCAAGATTTACCTGAAATATTTATAAGGATACACTGTACAGCGCTCCCATGGATATGAAGAGCAAGCATACACGATGGTGTATCATCTAATTTGCATTTGAACCCAAGTTGATTTGACTTATACATGACGATGCAGAGTCCCGCTAGTATATAAGAAGAGAATGTTTTTATATCTACCGTTACCTAGGAGGAAAATGATGCAGGTTTGAACAATTAACTTTACTAATGCTTGGAGACTAATATGGCAAGTTTTGGTTTGATTTGAGTTTGTTTATTCATTGCAACCTAGGGAACTGATAAAACAAAATTTGACAACATATGGTCACATGGAGACTGACGCAATAGAGCTAAATCATATGAAAACTGATAACACTATTGATGCATAAGGACTGATGCAATGAGTTAAATCGAGGAAGCAACATGATAATTACATAACTGCCTGGAGACTAATGCATTGGATGTTTGTTGCAGAAAAGTTTTGAAAATAACATTGCTACATGGAGACTGATGCGATGGAAAAGGTTTGATAATATCATTATTGCATAGAGACTGATGCAATGAGCTAGATCGTGAAGAAAGAATATATTACTGCATGGAGACTGAAACAACGAGTTCGAGTTTGATAACAATGTTGTTGCATGGAGACTGACACAATAAGTTAAATGTAGAAGATTCACACATTTTCCTGTAGAGACTGACACAACAGATGGAATCGCTGAATTTGCAACATTTCTACCTGTGGTCTGACACAACGACCTAAGATCGCAAAGAAAGAAATGTATTGTTGCATGGATACTGATGCAATAAGTTAATTATGGAAAGTTTCAAACATTGTTGCATAGAGACTGACACAGTGGGTGGGATCGCCAACTTTGCAACATAGTTGCCTGGGGTCTGACGCAATAAGTTAAATTGAAATTTTCAAACATTGTTGCATAGAGACTGACACAATGGGTGGAATTGCTCATTTCGCAACATTGCTACCTGGAGTTTGACACAATGAGCTAGATCGTAAAGGAAAAACATATTATTGTGTGGAGACTGACACAAAAAGTTTGAATATAGAGGAAGTAGTTTTGAATGATCCAGATCTTAGATAATTAGATCAGAGATGAGCATGGATTTTACTGGTTATTTGTTTCTATCCGAGGTAAGACCTGATGGATGACCCTAAGATATTAGCTCTATTCATAGTAGGTTCTAAGGAATGCCATGTGTGATGTATGTGTATGATGCGTGTGTATGGAAATATGGACTTTGGAATGCATATGTAACGAATGTGTGTGTGCCTCAATATATTGGTGAAAACTATGTATACATGTCCTAAATGTTGTGGGAAATGCTTTTGTATTCTCCTTTTTTAACCATTGGCTTTGAGTTACCAACCCCCCGGCATTGTGCGTTGCGACATCGTGGTATCTTTTGAATTTGATTTGAACATAGATCTTGATGTTTGTATCGTAGGCGTAGGCGTAGCATAGGCGCAGGTGTAATCGTGGAGATAAGCGTAGACATGGACGTAAACGTGGATCTTCTTTTGATATTTTCAAACCAAAATGTTTTTCGATATTTTATCAAGTGTTTTTTTACTTGTCAAATCCTCAAAATGATTTCAACACAATATTCAAAAGAAAGAAACGTAGTATTTTGAAAACAAGTCTGAAAAAGAAAAAAAACATGATTCGCGAGATATGAAGAGAAATACAAGTTTTATTGATATGACTTTGAATAGGCGTGAGTACAAGATGCAATTCCTGAGAGGAGGTAATTACAAAATATTTTAAAACGGTAAATGGCAATGAAAATGATAATTGTTACTGTTATCTTCCCAATATCATTTTGATAGCTTCCAATCTTCTTCGTTTCTGAGTTGGATGATTTGGCTCTAACTCTTTCTTTGTGGTTTGTGGTACGATAGCCATGTAAAGAGGTGCGATAGCCATGTAAAGAAAAGGGAAGCATTTCGTGCCAATCTTTGTATGTCTTCGCCATTTTCTGAATGATTTTCTTGATATTTTTGTTTACAACTTCGACGTCCCCGTTCATCTTGGGTCGATATGGTAAAGAATTATGATGCTCGATTTTCAAATCGTCGCATAATTCTTTCATCATTTTGTTATTTAGATTAGACCCGTTATAAGTCATGATTATGTTTCGAACCTCGTATCTGCATATGAGATTTTGCTTGATGAATCGGGTGACCACTTGGCTCGTCACATTTGCATATGATGTTTCTTCTACCCACTTGGTGAAGTAATCAATGGTGACTAGTATAAACCGGTGTCTGTTAGATGCTTTCAGATCAACCACATATCAATTCCCCATATTGAGAACGACCTCTGAGAGCTCATGACATTTAGAGGAGTAGGTGGTACATTCATTTTGTCGACGTAGATTTAGAATTTTTGACATGTTTTTGTGTAATGATAGAAATCTGCTTCCAATGTTAACCAGTAAAACCAATCCCGTAGAATTTTCTTTCCATAGCATGCACATTTTCTTGTTTCTCCACACACCTGAGTAGCACCATATCATAATTCCTTTTGTACAATACATTACCACTCATAAAGAATTTTAATGCTTGCCTTCGTAGAGTTTGTTTGTCGATGATAGAGGCATTTTCTAGATATTCTTTCTTTTCAAGATACCTCTTGATGTCATAAAACCAAGACTTGTCATCCGGTCCTTCTTCAATAGTAAGGCAGTGCACAGGCTCTTCAAAATGTCTAATAGTAATGCGTGGCTCATGGTTGGGCCAAGTTTCTTTAAACATGGCTGACAAGGTTTCTAGAGCATCCACCATTTGATTTTCTTCTCGTGGGATATGGTTGAAAGTAACCTTAGTGAATTTCGCAGCTAGCTTCACGACATGATCCTGATACGAAATCAAGTTGTGGTGTTTGGCATCAAATTCACCTTTGACTTGGTATATGACTAACGCGGAGTCTCCGAATACTTCAATATATTTGATTCTCAGATCAATGGCAGCTTCCAGACCTAGGATGAAAGCTTCTTATTCTGCGATATTATTGGTGCAATCGAAACATAACCTTGCGGTATAAGGTTTGTGATACTTCTTTGGAGAATTCAAAACTTCCCCAATACCATGTCCCCATGCATTTGAAGCTCCATCAAACATGAGTGTCTGGCGTGCCCCTGGTTCAGGTCCTTCATCGGGTACTGGTATTTCATAGTCATCTATAACCATAACATCTTTGTCTGGAAAGTCGAACTTCATGGGTTGATACTCTAGCAACGGTTGATGGGCCAGATGATCATCTAGTATACTACCTTTGATGGCCTTTTGGGTAACGTATAAAATGTCATACTTTGATAATAACATCTGCCATCAAGCAATCCTCCCTGTAAGAGCTGGTTTTTCTAACACATTTTTTAAGGGATCCATCCTTGCTATTAGCCACGTGGTGTGTGTTAACATGTATTGCCTCAATCTTTTAGTAGACCAAGCCAATGTGCAACAAGTCTTCTCAAGGAGTGAGTACCTGGTTTCATATTCAGGGAATTTCTTACTAAGGTAGTATATTGCATGCTCTCTTCTACCTGTTTCGTCTTGTTGGCCCAATATACATCCCATCGATCTTTTAAGTACTGTTAGGTACATAGTGGACGGTCTCCCAGAATTTGGTGGCATCAAGATTGGTGGCTCTTGCAAGTATTGCTTTATCGTCTCAAAAGTTGTCTGGCAATCATCATTCCATGTTATTGTTTGATCTTTTCATAGTAATTTGAATATAGGCTCGCACGTAGCAGTTAGGTGTGATATGAACCTTGAAATGTAGTTCAATCGCCCTAAGAAACCAGGAACCTCTTTTTCCGTCTTTGGGGCTAGAATTTATTGTATAGCTTTTACTTTGGCGGGGTCCACTTTGATACCACAATGGCTTACAATAAAACCCAGTAACTTGCCTGACTTGACACCAAAGGTTTATTTGTTTGGATTCAACCTTAGTTTGAACCTTCGCATACAATCAAATAACATTTGTAAATGTATGATGTGGTCCTCCTCTGTATGAGATTTGGAAATCATATCATTTACGTACACCTCAATAACTTTGTGAATCAATATCATGGGACATTGTCACCATTGCCCGTTGATAAATTTCCCCTGCGTTCTTTAGTCTGAACGACATTACTTTGTAGAAAAAATTCCCCCAAGGTGTCATGAAGGTAGTCTTCCCCATATCTTCGGGTGCCCTTTTGATTTGATTATAGCCTGAGAAGCCGTCCATGAATGAGAATACCAAAGCTTGAGCCGTGTTGTCCACAAGAACATCTATGTGAGGTAGCGGGAAATTGTCCTTAGGACTTGTTGTGTTTAGATACCGATAATCCACACACATACGTACTTTTCCATGTTTCTTGGTTATTGGCATGATGTTAGCTATCTAAGGTGGATAGTCTATCACTTCCAAGAACCCTGTGTTGAATTGTTTAAGAACCTCTTCCCAAATTTTGTTGGATATATCTGGACGAGATCTCATGAGCTTTCGCCTAACTAGGGGAAAACCTTCTTTGAGAGGTAGTCTATGTACTACAATGTCTGTATCCAACCCTAGCATGTCTTTGTAGGACCAGGAGAACTTATCCACATACTCATGTAACAACTTGATTATACTTTCTTTAACGCTTTCTTCTAACGTTGCCCCTAGCTTGATCTCTTTCAGATCCTCTTATATGCCAAGATTAATGGTCTCAACAGGCCCTTAATATGGTTGTATACTGTCAGCCTTTTGTTCTATGCTTCTTTCCAGTTCTTCAGAAAGTTCAAGATCCTCATAATCTTCCTCTTTAGCTTGGTTTATGGGAGCATCAAAGTCATATCAGATAACAACAGTAACATTATCGGTGATTTTGGGCATGGATCTGCATATTAATCATGTTTTGGTGCAGTTTTTGTTTAGTACGTGAATTTGGAAAATGCATATGGGAGGAAGTATTTCCATTTTAAAATATGTAGTATAAATGTAAAAGAAAAAAAAAAGGATTTTAATTGAATACAAAACATATTTTTGTTAATTATGAATACTGATTGAAACACACGGGAGACCCTTACAGACAACCCCTATGCCTCGGGCTTGACATAGGTTCTTTCAAAAACAAAGAAAATTACTTTGGAAAGAGAATCTCAGGAATCTCCACAACTGTCCAGTTCTTCAGATCTTCGCTTGGGGTGCATTCACGGATGTAATCTGATGCCCTTTTAATGTTGTCTTTGTGGGACATCATTGCCACTTGTTTTCCATGCTCTACCCCTTTGCTGGTGAAGGTTTCCTAGATTGGTGGAAATCGTGCCTTCCCTTTTAGAGTAACCTTTGATGATTCATAACCCAAACCAAAACGGTTCTTCTTCTCAGATATTTCGGGGAGCTTTCCCCAGCCTTTCAAGACACCATTCTCCATTGCTATTTGTAAATCTCTCCACGGAGTCACAGTAGGCTTCTTGACCTTTTCTACTGGTAAGGTTATCATTGAAGCAACCTCCAATACTTGAAATGGCGTAGCTATGCAATCTTCGCCAGCACTGATGTACCTGTAGGACTCAATGTGACTTACAAAGATGTCTTCTTCTCCATAAATTATGACCAATCTTCCTTTAATAAAGAATTTCAATTTTTTGATGTAAGGTTGAAGTGATTGCCCCTGCTGCATGAATCCAAGGTCGTCCGAGTAAACATGTATACGTCGGTTCTATATTAATGACTTGAAAGGTGATATAGAACATGTGTGGGCCGATCTTGACGGGAAGGTCTACTTCTCCAAATATTGTACTTTGAGAACCATCGAAAGCTTTCACTATCATGGAACTCAGTATTATCACAACATCGTCTAAAGTTAACTTCATCATGCAAGATTAGGGTAACACATTGAGGGCAGAACCATTATCAGTGAGTACCCTGGATAGACTCGTAGTACCTATCTGTATTGAAATGTGTAGTGCTTGGTTATGAGCTCGGCCTTGCGGAGGTAATTCACTATTGTTGAAACCTAAATAGAACCCAGACGTCAGATTTTCTACCACATTATCAAATTAGTTCACAGTAATTTCTTCTACAACATGAGAAGAACTTCAGACTTTCATCAAAGAATCCCAATGCGCTTCTGAGTTGATGAGCAACGAGAGTATGGAAATCGGGGCTGGAATTTGGTGAAGTTGGTCCACCACCCTATAGTCACTTCTCTTAATTATCTTCAAGAAATCATCGACTTCTTGGTCAGCGAAGCTTTTATTTGGAGGCTCCCGATTCACTTCCTCTACCAATTTTCCTTTTTCTTTTGTTGATAAGTCATTTTTATTTTTCAACCCATTGTCATTTTTTCCGATGTTTTAGATCCGAACACCCGGCCACCTCGGGTCATGCCCATGTCCCTGATATATTTGAAATTGCAGGTTCTTGACTTGATGATGACTCACATTCTTGTTTCGAGTCATTAGTATATACAGTTGGATCATAATTCCAAGGTACTGCCTTGTCAGTTTTGTAATGGATAGGAGACGACCCCTTAATTACCACTGTAGTCTTTGGTTCTACTGATATTCTCAGAGTTTGCTTTATAGTAGGAGTTTATATTGAATCTCCCCATGGGATCACGAGAGTTTTCTTGTCATGGTTTAGCCTTTGATAAGTAATTACCAATGGCTTCTTCACACTTCCTTCAATTGTTGTTATATACTCAACTTTAGGGAATGGTACAAATTGGACTATCCCTTAATCCATAAATTGTTATAAGGTCTTTTTGAAAGCTTCGTTATGTTCCAAAAGGAATCCACATTCCAACAAATATTCTTTCAACAAATTTAGTGGAGACTTTACTTTTTTTCCTGCCCCACAGTCGGTGACTACTTCGATTGCATTTATTATCGAACCACCATGCAGAGGAATGTGGTTTGATTTGATGTTTGGTTTTTCAAAAGTAATGTCTTGGGAGTCTACTAGATCCAGTACTTTATGCTTGAAAGCCCAACATTGATCTATGGTATGCCCTGGAGAATTGGCATGGTATTCGCATTTGGCATTGGAGTTGTACTTGGGAGGCAATGGCCCAACTGGAGAAGCTAAAGGTTTCAGCTCTATCAAAGACGCTTTGATCAGATGTTGTAGTAACTTGATGGGAGGCATAGGTAGTGAATCCAATTTTCTTGGTGGCCTTTCAAATTTGTTTTGTTGTTGTCCCCGCGGGATGATTAATGGTTGTTATGCTCTTGGTTATGAAGCCACAACATTAACTTCACTCTCCTTCCTCTTTGTGAAACTAGGAACTGGTCTTTTCATATTGAAAGGGGAATTTCACGACCCCCCCTTGAATCTTTCCATTATTTATTACTGTCTCAATCCTCTCTCCAATAGTTATTAGGTCAGAAAATCCCGAATAAATTCTTCCTACCATCTTTTCATAGTATACCCCTTGCAGGGTTTCCATGAACATGTCGACTAGCTCTTTCTCCAGAAGTGGTTATTGCACACGAGACGCCATCTCTCTCCACCTTTGAGCGTATTATTTGAAGGATTCTTCTTTCTTCTGGGATAAGTTATGCAGTTGTATGCGGGTAGGCGCCATATCCAAATTGTACTTATACTGCTTCAGGAATGCATTGGAAAGATCTGCCCATGTTTGTATGTGCATCCTTTCCAACTGCATATACCAATCTAGAGATGCCCTACTTAAACTGTATTGAAAGCAATGAATCATCAATTTTTGGTTCTGAGCGTAAGCGTGCATTTTCCTACAATACATGCGTAGGTGGTTTCTCGGACAAGTGGGTCCCTTGTATCTTCCAAAGTCAGGTACTTTGAATTTTAGTGAGATTATTACATCTGGAATGAGACCCATTTCGAGGGCATCGATGTCAAAAGCATCATATCCTTCCTTTGCTTTTAACCTTTCATCTAAAGCTTTATATTGATTCAGTGCCAATAGGTATTCAGTCACAAGGGTATTAGCCCCATTTTGAGGTGCTTGATTGACATCCTCTAGATTATGATCTCTATATTGCAAGTCTAAGTAATTGTCAGCATTTTTAACCGGGATCTACAAAGTATGAGATGTCGCTGCCTTTGGAGGAGGTGGGATAAACCCTTCAGTTTATTGTCTTGTCTCGTGTTGAGCCATGACATATTTTTGTGGCCCCGTCTCCAGTCCTCTTTTCATTTGGTGACCGCTTGAGGCACCGATAGCTTGAGTTATTTCCTCAAAGGTTACCCTTGGAATTTGTTCTTGTCTATCAATGATGTTCTTCAAAGCTAGAAGAACTTAAATCATATTTCCTCTCATTGATTCGAAGTTGCTCTTAACCTTTTCCAGATCTACTTGGAAAGCTTCTTGATTCTCTTCAATTTGTTCCATGGCTCTTAGTTGGTGAGCTCTTGTTTGATATGACGGTCAGGGAGGTGATGGTTTCCTTCTACCAATGGTTCAACTGGAGAAGATTTTTGAAATATAGGTTTTGATTTTATGATGTTATGATATGCAAATGTTTTTATGAATGCATGATTATGTATGAACGGTGTTAAGAATTACATTTCGAATGTCTTATTCACTTAGGTATATATAATATCATGTATTTTTTTTTAGGTTTTGCTTTTTTATTGGCGAGTATCTGGAAAATAAACATGCAAACAAAATACGAAACTCAATGCTTTTATTGAAACAACAATTTTTTTTAAAAGATAACACATTTGAGATACTGAAAAATATTACAATTCTTAAAGCAATAAATTTGTTGGAAGGGAAATAAACAAAAGGAAAATAATCTCCTAGGCCCGTTTGCGGATGTCTTCTCTGAAAATATCGACCATTGTCCTGCATAGCTGGATAAAATTGTCGACGTTCTCTGGGAGAGGGACTGGTACACTTTCTGCATCCTTTAAGCTTCTGGGAATGTCTTCAATGAGGTTTTTGGCCAAGAACGCGAGCTTCTCATGCTTATCTTTGTAGTATCGGTATTCTCGGTAAAGATTGGGAATTATCTTGTAGTTATCCCTTCCTGCTTGGGCAATGTTTGTATACTGCTCTTCCCAATACATCTTTTCAGCTCTCGGCTCCGTATAAAGTCTTTGTTGTATGAGGAAGTCTTTTTGGAGGCCTTCTAGCTCAAGGCATACTTGCTCGTGCTCTTCAGTTTTCTGGGCCAGATGTCTTTCTGCCCTCATTTTTTTAAGGCGCTCCCTTACTTCTGATTCTTGGCTATCTTGAAGCCTCGTAGTGAGTTATTTCAACTACTCTTCCTGATCTAAAGATACTTTGGCCAAGCTTTGGATTTGAGCCCTTAACTCTTCCTCCAATACTTTCTTTTCTTGCACGGCTGTTTCATACCATCTATTCAACTTTCTGATTTCATTAGCAGTATCTTCCAACCTCTGATTATGGGAATCTAGATTAAAAGTAGTACTTAACAACCCTTCGGTCAAACCTTTCCTTTTCATACTTTCCTTTTCAGACTTTCCTTTTAAAATGCTTCGCGTTCTTTTTGAATCTGTTGGTATTTCTATTCGAGTATGCACTGCATTTTTCTTTTTTCTTTGGTCAAGTTAAGGAGATTGAGTTCTAGCTCTTCCTTCTCCCTCTGATCCTGGTTTAGTGCTTTCTTCAGATCATTTACCTCTTCTAAAGGAATAGGAGGAGCGACTAGGACCTCTTGCTTGTATTCGGGATCTATATAAAAAGGAAGCCTGATAATTTGTACCCTGTCCAGAACCCATTGAGTGTAAGGTTATTTTTCTATAGCATTCTTCTTTTCAGCTCTTCTTTTGTTAACCCTACTCCAAGCCCGAATAATTTTGTTGGGTAGCTCTCATTCATTTCTACCCATGTCATGAAAGATCAATTGCTGGAGTTGTTCGTCTGAAGGCTTATCATCCAAAGGATACCCTAGTTGTTGTAGGGCCAAGGTAGGATTGTAATTGATGCATCCTTGTGATCCGACTAACGGAACATTAGCAAAATCCCCACAATTATAGATAATATCACCAATATCTAACTTTCTGGCATACCATAACACAGAGCTAGCAGTAAGAGACCTTAACTTCTGAGGCCATTCATACCTTGTCAGATTCAGAGTCAAGTAATTCTCCTTGTACAAGTGAGTCATGAACCAGGAATATAACAATGAAATACAGCAATTTAGGGTACCTCTTTTCTTTTCATACCATGTATGAATGGTGTAATAGATATCGACAGGGAGAGCTGGAGTTGGATCAGTTTTAAAGTCTTTGTACCCCAAAACACATTGATGGCTGCAGGGTAAATATAGTCTACTGTGCGTTGAAATAAGACAACACCAAATATAAGTATCCCCAGACAGTCCACACAAGATTCCCATTCTTTTTTGTTTTCTAGATCAAAAGCTTTATCTTCCAGGTAACATCTTTTAATTCCTTGCACCTTTCCTTCTTTTTTATAATTAAGAACAAACTCAGGATAAGGGATTTTTAAACCTTTGGTCAGTATTTTGATGTCGACGGTTTGCCCAATACTCATATAAGCCTTCTCTTTGGAAAAATTCATAATTCTGTCCAATTCTTCCAAGGTCGGAGCCAACTGAAAATCTTGAAATGTGAAGCATCTCAAGGAGGGTCATAAAATTATACCAGAGCATAAATAGCGCCCAACTGCACTTCGACTTTGGTTAAGTCCAGAATATCCCCTTAGCGACGAGTAAATTTTTTTAGAGCTCTTTCAGATAATCTTTCCCTTATAGCTTTGATTTTGGTTACATCTGGCTTGGTAGCATTGATACGGACAAGTTTTTTTCCTTTAGTATTCATTTCCAGATACTCACAAAAAACCTTTGATTATATATATATATATATATATATATATATATATATATATATATATATATATATATATATATATATATATATATATATATATATATATATATATATATATATATATATATATATATATATATATATATATATATATATATATATATATATATATATATATACTCTGTGAATAAGACAAACAAAAGCAAACGAAGTATGACGAGTATATTAAATGTAAAATTGTATGAATGCATGAGTATAGGGCCGAATGACGGGATTTGATGAACATAACCCCTTAGAAGGTAGGCTCTTAGCTTGGTTTTATGGATATTCTACCCTCCCCGTAAGGCGATTCCCTTAAGGGTATCATGAATAACACTAGACGGAAATGCATAAGGGCCTCCCTTAAGTGGAGTCTCTTTGAAGACCGAAACTTTCATCTCTAGGTCATGAAAGGTCTCTCATGAGATTTTGGTTTAAGGTTTATAAAAAGAGTCATAGGCGTAATTCCAAAGTCCTACCCCCCAAGAGGATGTCTCTTGAGACGTATTTCTTTTGCGGAATTGCACCGACTCTAAGCGAAGTCGTCATATAAACTCATAGGGATGATGTATCCCCTTGGCTAATAGATGAACCTTCTTTCTAAGGGTTTTTGAAAATAGTTTTGCAAAATTTAAATCCCACCACAGATATAAATATAATGAATAATAAAAAGTAAGCAATAAATAAATAAATAATTAAATAAGAAAGAATAAAAACCAAAAAAATCAGAAAAACCCTAAAAACCCTAAAACCAAAGGACGAGCCTTATAAACCTAGGGTTGAGTCCCCAGCAGAGTCGCCAGCTGTTGCAACTGGTTTTAAATATAGAGTCTTCACCCTTAATTTTTATCCTAAGGAAGGTAATATAAAGGAATAATCCTAAAAAGTTAGAGATTCTATGTTGTTGACTCTGTTCTAGATGAAGGGAAGGTGTTAGGCACCCCTCATCTACCTTGCTCATAAGGATACTAGGTTTAGAAGCATAATTTTTAGGAAATAGGGTTTTAGTGTTTTATCATGGGAAAAAGAGTTTAATCTTAGTTAGGGGAAAATGGTTTGAATTTTAATCAAGGGAACTTGCCACAATTTTAATCGTATGCCTACGTATCCTCTTAGGATGAATCAGAGTCTCATTTCGTAGTTCACAGTTGGTTTGTGTTTTTTATGGATTACGACAAATATTTGAATTTCCCGTGCGATTAGCCTAAGTGTGTGAATGGAGGAGACTTTTAGACAAAGCGGATAGTCGATTTAAATATTATCGTAATCTTTTTGAAATTTGATTGTTGCGTTGATTTGATTTTGAAAATGATTTATTGTTGGTTAAGATATTTTTTAGAGTTTTTAATTGTGAAAATACCTTTGATTAAATGCATGATTAAAATCAATAATTTAGTGCAAAAAATATATATTTCGAATGAATTTTGGAAAATAAGATTTATGTGATAATAATAATGATATTAAAATGAGTTTAGAAAATAGGAAATTTGTGTGATAAAAATAATAATGAATATAATATTAGATATATAGTATAATTATAAAAATATATAATATATATTATAATTAAATAAATAAAAATAAAAATTATAAAAATTATAAAAATGAAATAAATAAAAGAAGAAAAATATTAAAAAGGCATGAGGAGTGCAAAATATATAGGGGTAGTAAAAGAAAGGGTGCTAATAGACAGGGCCTGAATTCAGATATTGAATTCAGACCCAAAAGGCCAAGGAGGTGCGTTTTATGTCTAGGAAGTAGAAGAGGGGGTGTCAAGACAGTAGGGCTCTAGTCCATATTTTGGACTAGGCCCAAATAAGGCTGGGGGGGTGATAATTATAACTTAATAGTAAAAATAAAATTAAAAAATAACTATGGGGTGCTACTAGTATTGGGCTCGGCCCAATATAAGCTTTAAGGAGTCCGCATGGACTCTGTGTGGAAGGCGTATGGGGATACCATGTACTCGCGTGTGAGGGGTCGTATGATTATGATCGTGGGGATGAGATCAAGGGAGACATGGTAATGAAATGGGGTAACGCTCGCGGAATCATGAAACCTAATATATTCTTTTTCTTAAAACAGAAATTTCATTTTTCTGTTTTATTCCTCATTCTCCACCGTTTTTCTCTCGACCCTCTACCCTTCACTCTTCCTTCTTAAAGAAAACAAACAACAACTCTCCCAACCTTCAAAACCCTAAAACGGCGGTGATGTCCAACTCAAAAACCTCAACGAAACCCGGACCTCCTCAAGTCAATATCATAACGAATCACGGTGAAAAAAATAAGCTAAGAATTTACTAACCTTTTCTCGTCGTGAATCTTCAAGGTGTTTTGGAAATATGACAAATCCCTCTAATCTCATTTCCCTTTGTTTCAGGTTTGATTGATGGTTGAGGCGGAGAATTAAAGTTTAGCAGCGACTTAAGAGGTTTTTTAGGGTTTCATATTTTGAAGCCCTAAACTCCTCTTCTTCTTCTTCTTCTTCGTAAAGATAATCTCTCTCTGACTTCTTCTTTGAATTTCTGTCCCAAAAAATTTCTGCCTCTTTGTCTGTAAATTCCTCTTTTTTTTATAGTGTTCTTAGAGTTTTTATCTTAGGGAATAGATTAATTAGGCGTGAAATTCGTCTGATTTTGTTTGATTTTGAAATTAGTAGTTCAATTTGTTTCCATACAAATCCAATACTGTCTCCGAATCTCAACATAACAAGGAACAATTAGATTTTCTATTTCTGTTTTCTTTATTGCACGCTTGATGATGAAGATAAATTTTTGTATTTATTACGGACAATTTTAATGATTTGAACAAATTTTGAATAAAGGAAAAAGCTCGATTCTGTTCAAGATTTGAACAGTGACTGTTATGAGGTTTTGAGCGAAGCATTTCGTGATTTGGGCCACACATTTATTGATCCATCTGGGCCACACGTTTTTTGCTGTCTGAAACCAAAGTATCTTAATCTTTAATGGGCATGTGTATTTTTCTTTGTAACGACATTTTTGTTAATCCGGATTGGAACTGGGCTCACTGTTTGGACTTTATTTTTAATCACTACCTTTTTTCTCAAAAAAAATCCAAACTGATACTTAAAAGTAAGTCAAAAATAATAAGTATAGTCTTCAATATTTTAAAATAACTTAGAACTCAAATAAAATCAAGACTTAATGGGCCTCCACATTGGGTATGACGGTTTTTTTATTTATCTGAAACAGCAACATGAAAATCCCAATGGGCCTAAATAAAAGAATTATTTGATAGCCCTTTTCTTTACCCAACGCTTTAAATAATAAGAGAAACAGAAATCAAACTTTATTATAATATTTTAAATAAAATCAATATCTAATAATGGTGAAAATGATATTAATATCAACAATTAAACAAACATTCTTTTCCAAAACAGATCCCAAAAATTGAAATGGGCTAAAGGTTTGGGCTTGCAAAAAAACCTTCTTAGTTTAATTCCAGAAAAAATTTAATTAAATTATAATGAGATAAAAAAATGGTAATAATAATTAATTATAAGGAAATAGAACAATTCTCAAACCAAAGCAGAATTGAACAGGCCTTACCAATTCATTTTATTGGGCATTAACAAATACAACTTAATATTTATTAAATACCCTCTCTTCAATATTTTGAAATGGACTTAAATTGCATGGGCTCTTTTTGATTAAGAAAGACCCATGATTTCTTAAAAAACCCCTTTATAAACCTTAGACCCCCCATGGCTATAATGACTTAAAGATAAATTTGGAAATTAAGAAATAGAAACTAGTAACGCAAATTTTGGGTATGACATTAGTACTGATTTGTAAACACCATGGTTTATCAGGCCCTGAATATCCTCCTTCATTAATGCGCAACCTTTAGGATTGTGCTTGCACAACTGGAAATTTATATAATCATTTCAAAATAAACTAACTTGGCGTGCACATCAGCCAAATGATTGGGTCCAACATCTTGGAACTTTAACATACCATTCTTGACAAGCTTTTGAACATTGGCTTTCAAAAAGAAACAAGTATCAAGATCATTCCCCATTGCTCCCTGATGATAAGCATAATGAGCTTCTGGTTTTTACCACCATGGAAGTGGACACAGAATAGTTGGCAGAGATCTATTCTGAATCAGTCTCCTCTGCAACAAAGATGATATAATTTTGTATAAGAAAAAGGGATATGGTCAAAATAGACCTTCTTGGTAACATGGGCTTGGTGATTCTGATTAGGCTATTGATAATTCTGGACAACAGGAGTTAGACTAACTATTTGAGTTACTACAGAGACATGAGGTTGTTGATAGTATTGTTATTGATATTAGTTCTGCTAATTACTTCTATTTATGGGTCTTTGTTGCCTTCCCACTCGATAAATAGCATTGGTATCCCCTTCTTTATTCCTCTGGAATTTGTTGCCATACTTCTTTATTCCACCTTATGAACTTGCTTCTTTTGTCAGACGACCCTGTCTGACACCTTCTTCAAATCTTATTCCCATACTAACCATTTTCAGTAAAATTATTAGGAGAGATAACAACCATCCTCTCATAGTAGAATAAACTCAAAGTTTTGAGAAACGTATTCTTCATTTCTTTCTCCTCCATCAGAGGATTAATCTTAGCAGCAACTTCATGACATCTCTGAGCGTATTCTTTGAATGATTCTTTATCCTTTTGTGACAAGGAACGAAGTTGGTCAAGATCAGGATCCATATCCATATTATACTTATACTGATGTACGAACACCTCCCCGAGGTCATTGAAAGAACTGATATAAGCAATGTCCAACCCCATATACCACTTCAAAGATGCACGAATCAAATTGTCTTGGAAGTAATGGATCAACAACTTGCCTTCATCAGTGTGAGTATCCATCTTCCAACAATACATAATCAAGTGACTCTGAGGATATGTGTTACCCTTGTACTTTTCAAATTCAAGGACCTTAAATTTGACAAGTACTCTGACATTAAGTACAAGCACAAATCATGAGAATTCTTACCAAACAACTTTTTCCCCTCTGTAACTTTCATCTCTTTCTTCAATTCTTTTAATTGGTCCTGAAACTTGTCAATTCTATCATAAATATCCAGATTCTAATTGGGAGTAGTGTGGTAGATAGGATCCTCTACTTATGGGACATCATGCATAATTGGAGGAGCGGTAACCAACACAGGTTGAACTGGAGGATCCTGATTTACCAAAGGAGCTTCAGTAGTATTTTGGAATTTTATGGCATACAGTTGTAAGAAATACCCTAGGGATAACTAGAGGGCATCTGATTCTAATGTAGAGGTCCAATGGGTGCAGTTGATATAGTAAGAGGTGTTGCATTCTAAGAGATAATAGTAACTTGAGGCTGATACAGAGGTGGACGTTGATGTTGGGCTACAACCGAGGATTCTAAAAACGCATTCATTTTGTCCATTCTTGTTCTCACTGCATTCACTTCCTCACCAAGATCCGTTTACTCTTGCTCAATTGTCTCCATCTTTCATCTTGAATTGGCACGAGTATTGTACAGGTGGATTAGTTTGTCTTCTTTGAAGACAAAGGAAAATGAATGAGACTCAGAAAAACTTGCAGAAAAAAACACCAATGATGCATGAAATGCATATGAAAATGATTGTTTAATTGATTCTTTTAAGTTTTAAAGAAACTAAAAAATTATAAACATATTGCAAACATCATAAGTAATAACACATTAAAATGAAAACTTGAACTTTTGTTTCATTGAAAAATCTAGAAGGATTACAATTTCAGTATATAATTTCAAAGAAATCCTAAACAAAAGACATAAACTAAGATCTAGGATCTGAGGGAACCACAAATAAAGAGGATATATCTCTCTGCTGCAACTTCTTCTCGAGCTTCTTGATCTGAGCTTCAAAGACAATCTTCATTTCATCTTTTTCTTTCAAGATTTTGTTAACAACACCTTTCCAAGTATCAAACCTAGCCTCAGGATCATAAACATCTTTGCTACGTTGAGACAGTAGGTTGTTGTTAGAAAATAAATCCTCTTGAACCCTCTTCATTTTTTCCATGTTGCTCAAGAAAACCATCCTTCCGGCGAAGAAGGTTATCCTTATCCTTCAATTGTATCTTCAAATCTAACTTCTCCGCATTTGAAACATGAAACTTATTCTCCCAAGCATCCCTTTCTTGCTTCATTTGAGCCATAGAAAATTAGAGTCCTTCCATATCTTCGACTGGAGTAGGAGTGAGTCCTATGATTTTAGGGAACATATGTTCTTCAGGAGGAAAAGGCATCTTGATCTGAGCATCTATTGCTTTCACCCATTGAGTGTAAGGCTACAAAGCAACAAACTCCTTCTTTCCTAATTCATCCTTTCCTTTTCTATGAATCTTATTCCAGACGTAGACTCTCTTCACCTTTAAACCATTGCTATCAACACCTTCTTGAATAAATAACTCTTCCAAAAGAATGTTTCTTGTTTTATCCTTTATAACATACTCAAGCTGACGTCGAGCGAAAATTGGATTGTAGTTGATACCTCATTTTGTTCCAAGAAGAGGTACATTAAGGAACTCACCACAACTGTCAATAATATTCACGCTGTCGTAGACTCTAGAATACCAAGTCAAATTTGCATTGGTGAGAGACATAATCCTATGAGATCACCTCAAATAACTCATGTTTTATTTGAATAAGTTGGACCGTGACACAGGCGAAATAAACCACTTATACAATAAAAGTGCACAACACATAACAGTTCATCCTTTCTTTTCTATTCTATAACGGATAGAATAGTAGGTATCAGCGAGCAAAGTATGAACTGCATTCTGAATCAGAAAGATACATATGGAATTGATATCCATAAAATTATCAATTTTAGGGAACCTAGTTATGCCATAGATAAGAAAAGTGAGAAAAACTTCAAAAGAAACCATACTCCCCTCACTAGCAAGAGTAACAACCTTCTCCATCAAGAATTTGGCAGGTAGACCAAGAATACCTCCTTTAGTCACAAGATTAGCATCAATCTCCACTTTTCTCAAGTGCACAACCTATCTAATAATATGAGACTTAGGGATACTCTCTTAACCATTAAATGATATTTAATCTGATACAAGAAATCTTATGTGATAAGAATACTCCTCCAAAGTGGGTGTAAGCTGATAATCATGGAAGGTAAAACACATATACGATGAATCATAAAACTTGACTAAGGTGTTCAAAACTCCATCTTCCACATTAGTATTCAACACAGACATAAGTCTTCCATACCGGTATTTGAAATCATAACAAGCCACCAAATATCCTAACTTCCTTAAATCTTTAAACTCAGGACACTTGAAATAGAACTGATGAGTGTTTCTCCTTCTAGAGTTGATGCTCAAACTACTTACGACGATTGCAAATAAAGTTCTTATATTCTTTGAAAACCATGTGAAAAAGATGAGATGTTTATGAATGCATGATTATACCATAATCACAAACATGGTAAGTTCAAAGGTTCAGCATCACAAGCATGAAGCCTGATCAGTCACCATTTATACTATGTTTTCTATCACTTATTCGACAATAATCCATGTTATCCGCGATGCTTTTCTTTGGTTATCTTTTGAGTTAATTTCATGTACCGCTAGTTAATATCGATTTTAAGTTTTATTCTTATTTTCCACAATTTATGCTTTGGTAGTGTTTATTTCAGTGCTTTCAGGTCAAGCCAACAACTCAAAAAGACTCGGTGCAAAAAATGAGAAATCTGGATTTTCGCAGGAGTATGTAAGAAAAGAAAAAAAACAAGTTTTAGGAGGCCTGCTACGGCCGCAAGTGTTACCTAACACAGGCTGTAGCAGGCCGAATATCCCTAAGCAAAACAAGTGAAGTGTCTGTGGTCCACTATAGGTGCCCGTGTTGCCTGACACAACCAATAGTGTTGGCCCTGGGGCTACAAGATAAAAAGTTAATGGTCAGAAGGGCACTACGGCCACCCATGTTAGCTGACACAGCTGTAGCGCATGAGGATGTTGATTTTTCTTTTTTTTTCTCCATAATTTGATCAAATATCTAGTTGAAAGGGCGTTTCAGGTATTTCTAAAAGAGGACAATGGTTTTTTTTCTATATAGAAGAGTTTTCACGATGAGTGAAGGGACTTTTGACAATCAGAGAAAGAAAACCTAAAGGAAATATTGGAGAGCTCAAGATCATTGGTGAATGCGAGTCTTCATGAACAAATAGGATTGGAGATCCAATTTACGCAAATTACTTGTAATGTCTAGAATTTCTATTATGTATTCTTTAAACTCTATGAGTAGGTAAACCCCTAAATGCTAGGGGGTGTCCTTGATTTGAGATGGAAATGACTTTGATTTCCTAATTTCAATACTATTAATGTTTTTCATAATCGATTTAATCATACAATGTTTCTACTGCCTTCTCTGTCGAACCAATAAGGATTGATCGATGATTAACAATTAGGCTGGACCACCTTTGTTAATGCTTTTTGTGTTCTTAAGCTATAATAGATATCATCTAGGACTAGGGATACCCTATAGTTACCTATTAATTCTTGATAATAAAAGGCTTGATTTCATCATAAAATTTATAGGAACTTAGAATTTAGGATGAATGATCAAAGTTTTTCCCACTAAGGATTTAGGAGAAAATAAATTAAAGAATTGGTAGTTGATTATTCTTAAATAGGATGTTAAAACAAGGATTCAAGTTTATTGCATGAACAAATCATACACTTTCTCTAGCATGCTACTCCTATTTATCAAATCCAATATTATTTCCCCTTTTCTCTTATGTGTGAGTATTTTATAATTCAAAAAACAAACCCAAACGATAGTTTTTGTTTAATTGAGCTATAATTTAAACATTTTTGCACAGTCCTTGAGATCGACATTCGGGAAATTTCCTCTTTATTACTGAACTGGAAAAATAGTAAAATTTCTATTTTTTCAATCAGAGCCATGTGGTTAAGGTAACAACCATCCCATAAGGTATGTTCTATAGCTTTGGATGTCTTGAGTAGTAACCAGATTCTAAGAAAGTTCCCAGAATCATAAATTTGTCTTTTGAATATTACCTATTTAACGACTGCTCGCTGACTAATAATATTATCAAGAGAATCTCATGTGAATGTAATATCATGTATAAACCAGAACAAGCCTACGCCTGAAAGGTCACCACAACTACATCTTAAAATGCAAAGAAGAGTTAAAGTGTTCTAAAGGTCTCTTAGAATCATGTGCTCCCAGGTCAAAAGCAACAACATCATTACGACTTATTCCCAAGACATTAGTACCTTCAAAGGGGTGTCATATGTTCCAGGTTCTCATGCCAACCTTACGAGTCTAATCCCAAGAAGGTCTACATGACTATACAACAATCCTAGCTTAAGTGCACTTAAGTTCGGGTAGAGGACTTATCTCACAACACAGAGATCACCAAGCACCCACAAACAAGCAAAATAGCAAACAGAAAGAAATAACATAAACACAAATAAATAAATTAGGCTTAATCCTCTTAGAACGGGAGTTGTCCCTATCACAATCTCCATTCTGTCGTGGCGGGAAAAATTTAGATTAAGTTATTGATTAACTTAACTCAAAGAAAAAAAGAGTCGCCACCAAACTTTATTGTTTCCAAAGGAAAGGGAAAATATCGAGAAAACTCAATGCAAAAATAAAACAAAAGAGAGATCTGAATACAATGGTTGGTTATGCAAGGGGAATGTATTAACACCCCTGACATCTAAGGTAATCAATAGGAGCCTCTTAAAACTCTGTGTTATGATAAAACGGGGTTGTTTGCAAAAAGATTGGGGTGATGAGAAAAGAAGTATTTTTTATTATTTTTATGCACGCCAAGACTTCAAGAGTCTTGTGCCTACGTATCTTCCATGTACAATGAAGAAGCCAACTCCTCGTAGTTCATCGTAAAAATAACCATAAAAGTTTGTTGATTGATTTTAAATTGAAAAGACATTTCTTCATATTCTAGTGGAAAAACACAACTTACTACCCACAAGTATGAGAAAGTGAGCATTTACATCATCATGGCTTGATTGATTTTGAAAAACCAATCCTTTCTACCTATCATATGCATAGAACAACCATAATCCAAGTACCACTCATCACTACCTTAGACTTCATCTCAAATGGTTACCATTGCGTTTCGCTCTAAACGTGTTTATGCCAAATTTTCAGCACTGCAGACGTTGTTATCCCGCTTCTGACAGCTACTATTGCTTCTGTCCAGCAGCTTTTCCATTCCATAATTATCCTCTGTGAACATGACCAGAAGTGTATTATTATTATCCACCTCTTGTCTTGCAACTTTAGCTTCATCATCTTGATTTTCTTTCGATTTTGCATTATATTCTTTTGCAAAATGCCCAAGCTTTTGACAATTGAAACACTTTACACCACTCTTGTTAAACTTCTTGGTGTTGTTGCCTTGACCACTACCTTTGGAGCTACTTTCACCTCTTTTGGCTATCGAACCCTTTGATTTTTGTGAACCTTTTCCACCAAAATTATGGAAATTTATCTTCTCTCTTGAAGTTCATTTTCCCTTTGATCTCTTTTTCTTCTCATTAAACTGTGCTTGCAACGTAATCTCCGCTTTTTCCTTGTAATTTCCTCCTTCATCCATTCTTTGTTCATGAGCCTCTAATGAGATTTGAAGCTCCTCCTTGCTCATGGTAATAAGATCATTTGATTCTTCGATTGTAACCACTATGTTGTCGAATCTTGACATTAAATAATGCAAGATTTTTTCTACCACATTCTGTACGGACACGGTTTCACCGCAAGACTTCATCTCGTAATGTAATCATTGATCGACTCCTTCTCTTCCACTTGCACTAGCTCGAACTGCCTCTTGTGAGTTTGTAACATAACAACCTTTGCTTTATCAGCCCCTTCATAAGCTTTCTTCAAGATCTCCCAAGCATGCTTTACCGACGTGCAATCACCAACCTTTTCAAAGTTTTCACTATCGACGCAAGAATATATCAAGAAGAGTGCCTTGTAGTATTTCTTCTTTTCTTCCTTGAATGTAGCTTGTTCAACAACTGTAGTCTCTGACCCAAGTGGTGTAACACCATCGTTCACTACTTCGAGAACGTCTTGACACCCAAATAAAATTTTCATTTGTTTGCACCACTTGTCATAGTTCTTGGAATCAAGAATTAGAAGGCTAGTAAGGGTTCAATCATTTGAACGGTAGACATGTTTGCAGCGGATTAATAGCTCAGAACCAATGTTCTTGATGTCAAATGTTGAAACTTATACAAAACTAAATTGGTGAATCAATGGTGAAAGTAGTTAATTGGAGAAGATGAAGTTTAGAGAGGAATTGGAGATTTTGAGAGAGAGAGAGAGAGAGAGAGAGAGAGAGAGAGAGAGAGAGAGAGAGAGAGAGAGAGAGAGAGTAATTGAGAAAAAAATATAAAAAATGACATTAATTCCATAACACAATACATGAGGGTTTATATTGGGTACTTTTAAAACAACTAAACAACAAAATTGTCTCACAGAACAGCAGGAAAAATAAGATATTGCGCTAGAAACTGGTTTCCCAAAACTTGGAAACCGGTTTCCCCAACTTAATGGCAAATCCCAGAATTGAAACATGTGACAGAAACCGGTTTCCTCAAATTGAGAAACTGATTTCCTCTTCGAAACTTTCTTCTAGATATCCATAAGTGCTTTTCCAGATATCCAGAAATGTTTTTCCAGATAAGCTGTTTGCTCAAAATGACCACAAAACTACTATAATAAATTTGATTTATCCTAAACATCCGATATAAAACACATTTATTAAGATTATACTATCAAACTTCTTATCCTATGCCTCATTTTTTTTTCTTGTAAAAATATTTTAAAAAATTATTATTCTCTAAAAATAATTGAAAGCACAAATTAAATTTTAATTCTTAATTTTTAAACTAAAACACTTGCATAGTTGCATAGTCTGAATTGAAGATATAGTTGTTAGTCACCCCACGCATGAACCACCAGTCCAAGTCAATTATTTTTCTCTTCCTTAAAAATTCTAACCTAACAACCAACCTAGTATCTATGCATGCATATATTAATTTCCCTCTTTCATCAATCTTGAAATTAATTATAAAATCTCTCCCACCTTATCCCTCTCTTTCTCCACCTTATAGTATCTTCCACTTTCAGCTAACTAGAGGGTACGTTTACCTTTTGCACTTGAAAGGATTGAAGTCGTATAATAGAATGAGAAAACCTAGCTGTGACATCAACAAGAACAAAGGAACTTGGTCTCAAGAAGAAGACCAGAAACTCATAGATTATATTAACTCACACGGGGAAGCAAAAGTTTGCTGGAGTACACTCCCTCAAGCTGCAGGTATAGATGCGTATTATGATAGAAACTTGCATTCTCTAATTTCATATAACAAACATGACTTTGGTTTGAATCATTGTTTAGGTTTACTTCGGTGTGGTAAAAGTTGTAGGCTGAGATGGATGAATTATCTAAGGCCAGACCTTAAAAGAGGTAACTTTGCTGAAGATGAAGAAGATCTCATCATCAAGCTTCATGCACTTTTAGGCAACAGGTGCATATTTTTGCATAATAACATGACTCCATTTTTTTAGATGCTTTTGATACACATATACTGAATGATGATTTTGGTATAGGTGGTCACTAATTGCTGGGAGATTGCCTGGACGTACTGATAATGAAGTGAAGAATTATTGGAATACTCATATAAGAAAAAAATTGATTAGCATGGGTATTGATCAAAATAATCATGGTTTAAACCATAAACTCGCTCCCCTTCAAAACTCACTCATCTCTAATAATTCAAAATCTTTTGGCTTGAAAGAGATTAGCAAGAATAAGGCGAGCAAAACTCAAGATGGCAATTATGGCGAAGTCTCAAATGCTTCAAGTGGTGAAGATATTGAATCATATGATCTATTGGATATAAACCTTGAACTCACTCTATGAGCATTTAAGATATAATAACAAATAAATTAAAATATATAAATATATTATGTTGATATTTGAGATAACTATAAACTTCACGCGAAATCTCATAATGTGAAAAAAATGTAGTACTAGAGTACGGTATGGGTACTACTATACAATTTTAAAAGTACACATATTTCATAGTTCCGTCCTATTAGAATTCTTCATTGTTGTTAAAGAGATGTCAATAACCTTCCTATTAAAATTCTTCATTGTTGTTAAAGAGATGTCAATAACCTTCCTATTAAAATTCTTTATTGTTGTTAAAGAAATGCCAATAACCTTCATAAGGACACGCCTACCATCAATTGTGTGTTGGATAATTTTGATGACAATCGACCTCCATATAAAAAAAATACCAGGGGTTTGGGCCACCAAAACTAAAACATTCATTTTTCTTTCATTTATTTAGGGTTCCGCTTTAAGATTAAACTCACCTAACAAATCTATCTCTCACTATTCAAGTGGAAACGAGTTGTTCCACCATGTGTGCCTTCTTTCTGTAACTAATCATGTTTGTCACATGCAAAGTCTTTTTCATTATATCAGAATCATTCTTGTCAGTTTGGATCATCTAAAGTGGAAACGACTTCGTCTTCAATGCATCTCGTATCCAATGATATCGCACCTCAATGTGTTTTGATCGAGAACGAAATGTAAGGTTCTTACATAGATGAATTACCCTCTAACTATCATAGAACAACACAAACTTCTCTTGCTCAACACCCAACTCTTGTAGGAACTTTTTGGTCCACAAAAGTTCTTTAGATGCTTCAGTTGTTGAAATATGCTCAACCTCGACAATAGATAAATATACTTACTAAAAGTATATTGAGTGATAACCCTTAGTTGTATAGGAATGTTTAAGGGTTTTAGGATTGTTGTGGTGTTATAGCAAGCTCACGCAAATATGGTGAAAAGCTTTGTATATAAGGGAATGATGAGTAAATCGAATATGGACTCAACTAAATTTTTAAGGTATTTATACAAGTCGATTTTACTTTGATCTTAGGACTCAAGAGCATATAACCTATCTTTCTCTCAGGAAGTGGAGTCATTATTTCTCTATTGTCTTGGAGAACGTGGCTTCCCTCTTTGACAGCCTTTCCCACACCGTTATGAGATAAGGACATGTCATTCCCCATGTTTTAATAAGTGGGCAAGTGATATAGAAAATGGGAGATATAATCAAATGGTGGGCAAATGCTTCAATAAATGGGGCGATTAAGAAGCCTACTAGGGCGACATATTGTATTGTTTATCCTTAGAGAAATTTGCATAGCCTCTTGTGGGCCCTTAAAGTATAATAGTAAATAGTTCGTCAAGCATGAGGTCTTTGTAAAAGTCGAAGTAATTTAGTCTTAAGATCCTCTGCAAAACACTAACTTGAGTCCCTCAGGCGAGACTTTTAAGTGGAGTCCATAAGGCGAGACTTTTAGTTGAGTCCCTCAGGAGAGACTTTTTAGTCTCTCAAGAGAGAATTTCAAGTTGAGTCTCGTATGTGAGAATTTAAGTTGATTCCCTCAAGAGATACTTTTAATTAGAGTCCTTCAGGCGAAACTTTAAGCTAAGTCTCTCCAAAAATACTTTTAAGTGGAGTCCTTAAAGCAAGACTATAAGTTGTATCCCTCGGAAGGAAATTTTATGTTGATTCCCTTGGGCAAGACTTTTAAGTTAAGTCTCTTGGGAAATACTTTTAAGTTTAGTTTTTCAGTTAGCTTCCTGTTAATGGATCCAACACATGGTGTGTTTTACGACAAGAGGGTTAATTATAAGTAAAAATGAAGCAAGGGAGTTGAATTTGTATAGCTCCTTGGGCAAAAATGATCTCTAGTGAAAGTCCAACATTTGTATTGGCCCTGAGGGAGGCAAGGATCTTCTAGTGGAAGTCCACTATTTATATTGCCTTTGAGGGAGGCAAGGATCTTATAGTGGAAGTCCAATATTTTTATGATCTCCAGCAATTGATTTACTTTATGTGAATACTATAATAAATATTTTTTAATAATATTTGTGCATCAATGAACTAAGCGCATTTCGCCTTATTCTAAACACATAATAGAAAATGAATAACTATAATAATATCTCAAGTTTGTTGAGCTTCGTGTTATTAGGATGAGTCGTCCATTCAGCTCCTCGAGCTTATAGGCTACATAAGGTAACTTCTAAAATATGATGTATGAACCCTCCCAATTAGGTTGCAGCTTCCTCAAATGGAATGGCACGACAACCTCCTAGAGAAAAAGCTCACCCCCTGCATTTTCCTTGGGACCACCTTTGAGTTATATCTTCTTACCTCCCTCTATTTGGTGGTGACATATATTATGTGGGCGACATAGCAAATTTTTTCAAACAAGTTGGCTACACACTAAAACGTTCCTCTTTTTCTTCTTCACTAAATTGAGAACGCCTCTAAGTGGTCATGTCGATTTCAACATGAAGCTCGGTGTCAACATAGTATACCATTGTAAATGGAGTCACTTTGGTGGTTGAATGAGGGGTGGTGTGATACGACCATAGTACTTCATGGATATGTTTATCCTAGAGCCCTTTGGTTTCATCCATCTTTTACTTTATCCCACTGTTTACCATGAAAATTGGTAAACAACCGTTGATCTTCCAAAAAGGGTTATTTTGGTGACTTGCAGGATCGATCAGATTGATCCTAGGACATACGCTGAGTTTTTATCTATACGTAAGTGAGTTTAAGTGAAAAGGGTTGAAAGGGAAATTAAGAGTAAAGGCAAGATGCAGGCAAAAACTTGATAAAAGTGCAAGTAAAAGGTAAGTAGAAAGGGTTGAGAAGAGTTTAAGGATAAAGGTTGAGAAATGATAAAAAGTGCAAGTAAAAGGAAAAATAAAGTAAATCTGCAGTAATGATAAAGTTTACGAAGGAATGTAAATGGAAAGGAATGTAAATAAATTGTAAAGACTTTGATTGAAATAACAGATGGTGTTGAAAACGTACATTCTCAATATCTTTTCTCTCACAGTGGGTACTCAGATATGATTGAGTGACTTGTACAATATGTTGAACCCACGGGAATCTACATAAAATCCCTATATTTATAGTAAAACTAATTAACCGTCGAATAGTTTCCTCATTCCAGGATGAGGACAAGTGTCCTCTGCATTTCTTCGACTTCTATCTTCATACCACATTGCCTTCCTTAGCTGCCAAGTGAACTTCCTTTCCCTCTTTTCTTCAGATTCAAAATTCACTTGCTTCCTAATACAAGGATCTTTCAGACGAAGACCGCAGGATCCTCTCGGTTGAATGCCACAAAAACTTCTTGGTCGAATACCAAGTGTGATACGGTGGGAAAGAACTGACTGTTTTTTGGAATGCTGGTTTGCGTTTTGCGTTTGTTTTTGCAAAATGTCGCGGTAAGCAAGAGTCGCCACCGTGTTTTATTTTATACAACAAGGAAAGGAAAAAAGCACAGAAAAATTCCTTTTTCGAGATGTTTCTCGGGTCCGGGGGGTAGATTATAGAAAGGGAAGGTGTTAGCACCCTTTCTATCCGTGTTTATCCACGGGCTCTTAGGTACTTGCTCACAATGTTTTCAAAATTTGCTTTTCTTTGTGTTTGTGGGTTTGAAAAGAGTTTTTTGGTTTGAAAAGTGTAAGTGTGAAAAAGGTTTTGTTTTTGTTTTGAAAGAGCAAGTACTTAAGAACCATCTACCTACTCGAAAAGGGAATCATTCTATGCTATCTTCCTTTAGACAATGTTATCCCACTATGAATGAGTGGGTAGTACCGTCGTTGGAGTTTTAAGGGTCAATTTGAATTAGGGACTTACGGTCACCAAAGCAATGATAGGATGCCTTAGCGGTAACCCTAATGCCTTAGATCATTTGTTTTGAGGAAACAATATCTGAGGCAACTGTTTCGAGGCGACTATGATCTTTTAGACAAGAGGGCGACCTCTAAAGTGACCTATACTTAATAACCGCGTACGAAGGCAACCAAGTGGGGTGTACCCTAAGAGTGCGCATGTGCGAGTGTGTTGTTTTCAATTAATTTTGTCTTTGTACATGTCAATGGTTATCTATGTTGATTTTAGGTTTAAACATTCAATCTTGTCATGCATTCCCTATTATCAAACATCTAACAATTTATAAGTTGAAGAAATTAAATTGCGGAAATTAAACTAACTATTATAAGGCGTCGGGTATTTACATCGCCAAAAGCAACCCCTGAAATTAAAATGCGGAAAATAAATAAAGCGATAAAAATATTCAAAGTCCTAATTATCTATTACATTCCGTAAACAGATACAATATTGAAATAAAATGGATCGCATACGGGAAATTAAATCGGGCGAGTTCTAGGGTTTTGACCCTTTGATTAAAGAAAAGATTTTTTTGTTATTTTGAATTTATGGAAGAAATTAAATTGGATTAATTATTAAATTAATAAATAAATAAATTAATAAAAATAATATTTTTTGGAGTTTTTGGTATTTAAAGAAATAAAAATAAATTTGATTAAAGTTAATAAAACCTAATTGTCTAAGTTAATTTTAAATATTGCAAAATATATTAAAAGTTATTCCTAATTAGAACTAAATTAATTAAATTAATATTTATTAACAAAAATAAAATACTGAAAATTAATTAAATAAACAAAATATATTTTTTTGGTTTTTAATTTTATGAAGAGAAAAGATTTAATTGGTTAGTTAATCATTAAAAATAATTAAACAAATAATTAAATGAAATAAATAAAAGAATGAAATAAAAAGACTTAGGGGGGGTTTGGGCCCAATTTGGAGGCTTGTTCAGCAATTTTGTGGTCCAATAGGCGCTGGCCTTGCTGACTTTTCTGATTATCTACACGCCCTTTGACTTGGTAACATGGTGGACACCCCATCTGGACCACCAGATCTGGCCTGGGGCCATCTGGCAGGCGATTGAATGAGGGAGCATGGTAGGCTACGCACTTGGGCTTGCATTGGATAACCTGTAGAAAAAATATAGCAAATACATGGGGGACCTGGGATTCGAACCCAGGTCCTTTTGATCATTGGACAACGCCTATACCACTCAACCAATGCGCTTCATCTGTTATTATATTAATAAAAAATAATAATATAGGAAAAAACAAATTAATGGATCAGAAAAAAAATAAAGCGTGCCATATTTGAACCATCCAAACCAGGGGGAGACACGTCTTCGTCTTCTTCCTTCAACCCTGTATATTTACCTGCGGATTTATATCCGCAGCTAAATTCGTATGTCCAACCTAAAATATGTTCTAGGCCATGAAAATCAAATCCAGGACTATGGTTGTGCTCGTCTATCTCCCCTGGTTACGTCCATGTCCATCAATGGCACTGATCTTGCCTGAAAAAGAAATGCCCAAAAAAACAAACCATAAACCCTAGGTTCGGCTATGGGGCTACAGGCCCGATAAATGCAATTGGCTAATGCAGAATGCTTCTAAATTGGACGATAATCATGAATATGCAAAGATTTTGTAAGAAAAGTGCGAGAATAAGGATCTACGAATTCAAACGAAAAGCATTTTTTCGAGACACTTACAGAGCTTTTGTGCGTGTATGGAGATTGGCTATGGGTTGGTTTTGCTTCAATGATTGTCCAGCAATGGATTAGTGTTGAGTTTTGCTTCTGAAAATGCCTACAAGGGTGATTTCAGTTTTACACTTTTTCCACCTTTTTTCAAGTTTTGTTCTTGATGCTCTTGCAGCCTCTAGCCCTTGAATTCGTGTGCTTTCACTTGTATATGTATGCTGCAATGTATTAGGTCAACAGATTAGTCTTGAATCTTTATACATCAATGCCTTGATATTGGATTAGATCCTCCATTGAAAACTTGCTTAATTTGCCAAAAATCCAATCTTTTTGCACATGGAATGCTTGATACAAATTTGATCATGATATTGATGGTGATTAGGTCATGAAAATAGAAAAAGATCTCGTGTAATCAAGTTTTGTGATTTTATTTGATTTAAATTGATTTAAAATGAAATAATTCAATAAAAAATCAAATAAAATGGAAACATTGATAAATGGACACAAGGATGAAGCTAGGACACGTGTGGAATGTGGCAAGCCCAAATCAAGTGGAAAAGAATGGGCCCATTTACAAAAATTACCAACTTCAACAATGCATAACTTCTTCAATTTTGAACTTATGGAAGTGTACTGGGACTTTTTAGAAAGCTTGAGATGTCCTCTAACCAACCCGTTTGGTTTCATCTCATTTTGATATTCCATACTCAAGTTATAAGCTTTGAAACAAAAGGTGTTTTTGTTGACTTTAAAAAATGACCCATAATGTCCAAATTTATAACTTCTTGTGAGTGAATTTTATGATCTTGGGGTATGAAGATGTATTGTAGGAAATTGCATCCTCTTCAAAATGAGCTTTGGATGGGTCATTTCTCATAAAGTATGAGAAAGTTATGCTTGGTCAAAGTTGAGTTGACTTTTCCTACAAAACCCTAATTTAGCAACTTTTGAGTCTTGATGAATTTTGAGCAATCCTTGATGAATCATGATCAACCCTTGATAAAATGATGAAATATTCTTCAAAATGAGAATGTTGACAAAAAAATATTGATTTTTGACTGTCTATAGGTCACAGTTGACTTTTTCCCTAGCATAGTCGATTTTTGGACCCTTTAAGCAATTGACTGAGCAAACTTCCTCTACAAGGCTTTAAATTTGACATGGATGACCTTGAGAACATAATAAGACATTGGGTAGAACTTGAGGTCATTTGGACTCAAGGATCTTGATGCAACACAAAACCCTAATTTGGGGTTGACTGCCTTAGGAGATAGCTTGACTGTCTAACTCTTGAGCAATCTTGAGCCACTTGGAGATTTTTCTTGCAATGTTTTGAGAAATATGAGAGGGAAAATTTTGGGGTACAACAGCTGCCCCTGTTCAATCTTCTTAAACCTGAGGATGTAGATTGGTTTTCGTGCCTTTCGTGATCCAAAGGTGGAAGATGATTGAACACTAGAGTGCCCAGAAATTTGCACTCGCATGAAGTGGTATCAGCCTGGTGATGTCGGGAATGGGCTTACAGATGCCATTTGGATACTGTTGATAGGAGGTCTGAACTTCGACTGGAATAAGAATCAGGGAGATCTTAGCGTCGATCTGACTGAACCAGAGAAGGTCTTGGATTAACTTTGACTGGATAAGAATCAGAAAAATCTTAGAATCGATTTAACTGAACCGGATGAAAGTCTTGGAACATCTTCAACTGGAATACAAATCAGGGAGATCTTAGGGTCGATCTGACTGAACCAGAGAAGGTCTTGGATTATCTTTGGGTGGATCGGAATCAGAAAAATCTTAGGGTCGATTTAACTGAACCAGACGAAAGTCTTAGAATATCTTCAACTGGAATACGAATCAGGGAGATCTTAGAGTCGATCTGACTGAACCAGAGAAGGTTTTGGATTAACTTTGGCTGGATCAGAATCAGAAAAATCTTAGGGTCGATTTAAATGAACCAGACAAAAGTCTTGGGATATCTTCAACTGGAATACGAATCAGGGAGATCTTAGGGTCGATCTGACTGAACCAGAGAAGGTCTTGGATTAACTTTGGCTGGATCAAAATCAGAAAAATCTTAGGGTCGATTTAACTGAACTAGACAAAAGTCTTGGGATATCTTCAACTGGAATACGAATTAGGGAGATCTTAGGGTCGATCTGACTGAACCAGTGAAGGTCTTGGATTAACTTTGGCTGGATTCGAATCAGAAAAATATTAGGGTCGATTTAACTGAACCAGACAAAAGTCTTGGAATATCTTCAACTGGAATACGAATCAGGGAGATCTTAGGGTCGATCTGACTGAACCAGAGAAGGTCTTTGACATAGCTGGGAACTTAGCTGCATCTTTCCTGAAAGGTAAAGGTCAGTCATATGCAATGTCATGATGTATGAAATGCATGATATATATCAAGCAATGATGCTCTCAACATAAATGAGATTGTATGGTATGATGCGTATATGCATGTATCATGATGTATGGGAACGTAATGTTTCTAGCTGGGGAAAATAAATCCCGGATAGCTGCTTGAGAATAGAGTTGAATTCTTCATTTCCGCTGGGGATGACGAACGAAGAAGATTGTGAGAATAGACCTGCAGGAGAGGATAACTTCGTCGGGGAATATACTGATGAGGAGATTACTCTGTGGGGAAGAGATGTTCTGTTGAAGATTCCATTGATAAATTCCATCGGGATGTATTATCGTTGCTGGTGATATTGAATCCTGCTGGGGGATTGAATTCCTGTTTGTGAAAGGAAAAAACTTCGCTGGGGGGTGATCTTCGATTGCAACTTCACTGGGGATAACCTGTTAGACTTTTAGTGGGGATAATCATCTAAACTCGGCTGGGGAGATTTATTTTTGTACTCCACTAGGGATAAACATCCAGAGTCTACTGGAGATGATGCTTCAACTCCGTTGGGGAAGCGTTTTCAGACTGCGCTGGGAAAATTTTAACTCCATTGGGGGTAGCTTATATTCTGTCGGGGAACATTCTTATACTTCGTTGGGGAATATTAAGACTGCCGGGGGTATCAAGCCTTTTTAGTGCTGATGGTAGATAAACTATGCTTGGGGAGAGCATTGCTGATTCGTTCGCAGTTCCAAGACTCGGCTGGGAGAGCTACCATTACTGTCTTACTCTACGGGGAGTGAAAGTATCTTAGCCATATTCTTCAGATGAATCTACCTTTGCACCTGGTGAGCAGAGCAACTATACAGCTTGGATAATCCTTATTTGCCCCTGTTTCTGATATTACCAGTAATCATATTTTTGTTTCGCATGTAAATATTCATGAGTAGCAATTAATGTCAAATGCATATATCAAAAATGAAGATTGGACGTTCTTTGCAAAACAAAACAGATAAAGAAGAACAGTTTGAAATTTCTTTGAAAATGAATTGTATTTATTTTGAAGTTTGGCCTGTAAATAGGTGTTTTTGTACAAGAGGCTGACGTCCTAGTAAGAGAACACCGCCGAACAGATATAGTTTATACAATTTGTGAAAAACTAAACAAAACAGCTATGTGAATAATCCCACTGGGTTCCAACTCTGCTATTGCCCTTATGTCCTCGAGCATCTCATCACTATGCTACTGGTTGAAGGTGAATCAGATGGATTAGTGTCGTCTGAGCTTGATAGTCGATACCGAAGTCTGAATGTAAGGTGATCCAATGAGATATAGTGTTACACTTTGATCCCTAATTTTTGCCTGGACCGCCCTTTCAGGTTTTCAGTCCACCGGGATACCCATTTTTGCCCAAGCCACCTTTTCAGGTTTTCGACTTGCCGGGTGTACAGATTTTTCATTTTCATCCCTTATTTTTGCCCGAACCCTTTTGATTCGCCGGGAAGCCCTTATTTTTTCCTAGTCCAGTCGACCTAGCGGGCCTTTGATTATGCGTAGTATCTTTTCACTATGTCTGCATTGACGGGGTGAGGAAGGTCGTCACCGTCCATGGTGGTTAGAATCATAGCTCCTCTTGAGAAAATGTTCTTAACCACAAATGGGCCTTCGTAAGTAGGGGTCCATTTGCCCCTGGGATCACCTTGAGGTAGAATAATGTGCTTGATTACCAGATCCCCAACTTGATACTCTTGTCGTCTGACTTTCTTTTTGAATGCCTTGATCATCCGTTTTTGGTACGTCTGACCATGACAAATAGCAGTAAGTCTCTTTTTATCAATTAGGTTCAGCTGATCAAGCCGGGTCTGAATCCAGTCATCTTCACTCAAACCTGCATCCTTCATAATTTGAAGAGAGGGTATCTGAACTTCAATGGGCAAGACTGCCTCCATGCCATATACCAAGGAGTAGGGTGTTGCCCCTGTTGACGTCCGCGCTGAGGTACGGTACCCATGAAGAGCAAATGGTAACATCTCGTGCCAGTCTTTGTATGTCACTATCATCTTCTGCACAATCTTCTTAATATTCTTATTAGCCGCTTCGACAGCCCCATTCATCTTCGGCCGGTAGGGAAAAGAGTTATGATGTTGTATCTTGAATTGCTCGTAGAGCTCGGTGATCATCTTGTTGTTGAGATTGGTACCATTTTCTATAATGATCCTCTCTGGTACACTGTATCGACAAATCAGATTGTGCCAAATGAACCGTGCCACGACGTTCTTGGTTACAGTAGCAAAGGAAGTTGCTTCAACCCATTTTGTAAAGTAATCAATTTCTACCAGGATGAAACGATGCCCGTTGGATGTCGTAGGTCTGATCTCGCCGATCATATCAATGTACCACATTGCAAAAGGCCAAGGAGTTGTCAAGACGTTCAGAGGAACTGGAGGTATGTGCACCTTATCAGCATAGACTTGGCACTTGTGACATGTCTGAGAATGCTGATAACAGTCGGCTTCCATTGTGGACCAATAATATCCTGCCCGTAGGATTTTCTTTGCCATGGTGTGTCCACTGGAATGATTTCCGAAAGTACCTTCATGTAACTCCGCCATGATCCTTTCTGCTTCATTCTTATCCATACAACGCAGTAAGGTCGAATCATGGTTGCGCTTGTAAAGGATGCCATTGCTGATGAAGAACTTCGCCGCGAACCTCCTCATAAATTTCTTGTCATTAACAGATGCACCCTCGGGGTACTCCTGAGCCTCGAGGTACCTCTTTACTTCATGAAACCAGGGCTTTTCTGTTACCTCTTCAGTCTCAATATCACAGCAATGTGAAGGTTCGTCCAGCCTTTCGATGATAATCCGGGGAGCTTTGTTGTCCCAATTGACTTTGAACATAGAAGACATTGTAGCTAGCGCGTCCACCAACTGATTCTCCTCTCTAGGGAAGTGTTCAAAGGTTATCTCCTCGAAATATGGAAGCAACGTCAACACATACTCCTTGTAAGGAATAAGATTTGGGTGTTTCGTATCCCACTCGCCTTTGATCTGCCTGATCACGAGAGCGGAATCTCCGAAAACACTTAAGAACTTAATCCTTAGGTCAATTGCTGCTCGAAGACCCATAATGCACGCTTTATAATCCGCCATATTGTTGGTGCAGTTGAAACATAATCGGGCGGTAAACGGAGTATGAGAGCCTTTAGGAGATATGATTACGGCGCCAATGCCATTACCCAAAGCATTTGAAGCTCCATCAAAGTACATAGACCATCAGGATCCTTCCTCAGGTCCTTCATCCGGTCCGGGTGTCTCACAGTCAGTCACTATCATGATATTCTCGTCTTGGAATTCAAAGTTCATAGACTGGCAATCATCCACTGCTTGATGTGCCAAATGATCTGCTAACACACTTCCCTTGATTTCCTTTTGGGTCGTGTACTGGATGTCATACTCAGTCAAGATCATCTTCCATCTCGCTATTCTTCCGGACAAAGCAGACTTTTCGAAGATATACTTGATTGGATCCATCTTTGATATCAATAGAGTAGTGTGAGTCAGCATATATTGTCTCAGCCGGCGAGCAGCTCATGCCAAAGCGCAGCAAGTTTTCTCGAGCAACGAGTATCGAGTCTCGCAGTCGGTAAACTTTTTTCTAAGGTAATAAATAGCATGCTCTTTTCGGCCAGACTCGTCATGTTGACCTAACACACACCCCATTGAGTTGTCGAGTACTGTCAAGTATAAGATCAGAGGTCTCCCTTCAACTAAAGGCATCATAATGGGTGGCTCTTGGAGATACTCTTTGATCCTTTCGAAAGCGGCCTGGCATTCATCGTTCCAACGTACTACTTGATCTTTCTTCAATAACTTGAAGATTGGCTCACAGGTAGCAGTCAGGTGCGAGATGAATCGGGCAATATAGTTCAGACGTCCCAGAAAGCCTATGACTTCTTTCTCTGTTTGGGGAGCTGGCATCTCCTGTATAGCTTTCACCTTTGCAAGATCCACCTGAATACCCTTATCGCTTACGACGAATCCCAGCAGCTTACCAGATCTCACCCCGAAGGTGCACTTGTTCGGGTTTAACCTCAGCTTGTACAACCTCAACCTGTGAAACAGCTTCTGCAGATGGTCAAGGTGTTCCTCCTCAGTTTGGGACCTCGCAATCATGTCGTCGATGTATACCTCAATCTCATGATGGATCATGTCATGAAACAAGGCGACCATGGCATGCTGATACGTTGCCCCAACATTCTTCAATCCAAAGGGCATGACCTTGTAGCAAAAGGTACCCCACTGAGTAAAAAAAGTTGTCTTCTCCATGTCTTCGGGAGCCATTTTAATCTGATTATAACCGGAGAAACCATCCATAAAGGAGAATACCTTATGCTGAGCGGTGTTGTCAACCAGAACGTCGATATGAGGTAGAGGGAAATCATCCTTGGGGCTTTCCCTGTTCAGATCCCTATAGTTAACACACATTCAAACCTTACCATCTTTCTTTGGCACATGAACCACATTGGCAACCCACTATGGGTAAGAAGTAACTGCTAGGAAACCGGCATCAAACTGTTTCATAACTTCAGCCTTGATTTTCTCAGACATCTCTGGGCGCATTCGGCGGACCTTCTGTTTCACTGGAGGACAGTCTTCCTTAGTAGGTAGGCGATGAACCACAATATCAGTATCCAACCCAGGCATGTCTTCATAAGACCAGGAAAAGATCTCAACGTAGTCACACAGCATCTGAATCAACCGTTGTTTCACACTAAGCTCCAGATTTGCACCAATCTTGACTTCTTTCTTGTCCTCTTCTATACCCAGTTCACTGATTCCACTGGCTCTTCATGTGGCTGTATAGCCCTCTCCTCTTGGAGTAACAGTCTTGCAAGTTCACCAGGCACTTCACAATCATCTTCACCTTCGTCTTCGGCTAAGTTGATCGGATTTTCAAAGTCATAACTGGCAGTAGCATAGTCGTTACCAGTGAGATCCATAGTGGATGTATACATGTATATGTGAGTGTGTGTAAAATAGTTGTTTTGCAATATGTAATAAAAGAAAAACAAGGAGCGCAAAATTTGAAATGCAAGAAACGTCGAATGCTTTTATTAATGACATATGTAAATGACACACATAAAGCCCTCACAAAATGAAGCCACAATGCCCTAGGTAAGACACCGGGCCGTAAAGTTTAAAACATTGTCTGTTACAACTTCAAAACAAAAAGTTTCATTATTGGGTAACAAAAGAAATAGGGATGAAGTCCTTTGCTGTCCAGTTGCTTGGTCCACTGACAGTAGTAGGATAGATCCAGTTGTCGAATTCAGACTCTTCCACATCGTCTTCAATAGCATTCACTCCCGAGTTGCTGATGAACACGGGAGGTCTTCCGATCCGTGCATTCCGAACAGCCTTTGTGAGCTTCTGCAGTGAAACCCAAACCAAACTTGTTAGTCTTCTATGTAAAATCAGGGAGTTGTCCCCAATTCGCACACCCACCTTTCTCGACAACAGCCCGGACATCCTTAAAGGAAGCCATCTTCATAAGAGAATCTTCAACAACAGTCTCAGTTGATGCCAGCGTCTGGGGAACCTCTTCAAAATGCTGAAATGGGGTCTCAATGAACTCCCCATCCATTTCTACATATCGGAAAGAGTTAAGGTGGCTAACCATGTACTCTTCCTCTCCTTATACTGTGACAATCTTCCATTTCACTGGGTACTTCAGCTTCCGGTGGAGTGTTGAGGTTACGGCCCCAGCTTTGTGGATCCATGGGCGGCCCAGAAAACAAGAATAAGATGGCCGAATGTCCATCACATAGAACGTAGAGTTGAAAACCTGAGAACCAACCGTAATCGAAATATCAACTTCTCCATGGACCATTCTCTTAGACCCATCAAAGGCCCTGACGACAATGTTGTTTGGTTTCAACTCCAACCCTTCACAATCCAACCGGTCCAGAGCTTTCTTAGGCAAAACTCTCAATGAGGAACCAGTATCCACCAATACATGAGCAAGAGTAGTGCCCCTGCATTCAATGGAGACATGCAGGGCGTCGTTGTGATTCTTCCCCTTAACGGTCAAGTCGGCGTCAGAGAAACCTAACCCATTATCAGCAGTCATACTAGCCACGCAATATTTAAACTGATCAGCCGATGTCTCTTGCGGTACGTGTGCGGTCTTCAGGAATGCAATCAGAGCCTTGGCATGGGCCTCTGAGCATAGCAACAGTGACAACATGGAGATTTTGGACGGGGTTTGCCCCAGCTGTTCAACTACGTTGTAGTCACTCTTTTTGATGATCTTTAAAATCTCTTCCATATCTTGTCTAGAAGCTTCAATAATAATCTTCTTTGGTGCCTCCGTCTGGGCAGGCTCATCAGTGGTCCCTTTGCCCCGAGTGTTAAATGATTCGGCAACGGGGGTGAGAATAGGAACTTGAACAGGAATAGCAGCCGGTACACTGGCAGGTGTGATAACAGCAGGTTTTCGGGCAGTTGGTGGGGAGATATCAGGTGAGAAAAGTCTTCCACTGCGGGTGACTTTAGCAGGTCCAACAATATTGTTGACGTCGGTATCAGCATCCAACTCTTGTTTAACTCCATGAAAATAAACATCGGCCCCGTAATGCCAAGGAACAGCTTTATCAGAGGTGTAGGGGATAGGCCCAGGAACAGTGATGATCAATGGTGCGATTCTTGGAACAGATGTAATTCTAACAGGCTTTCTCGAGGAAGCCTTGGAAGAATTGTCGAGAATGGGGATAATAGCAACTTCTTCAGTATGAACCAAAGGAACAACAGTCTTCTCAAATAGAATTTCTTTACTATCCATCAGGCGTTGGACACCTGATTTCAAAAGTGGGCAACCGGTTGGTAGGACAGAACACATACGACAACCTTCGTCATAGCCCGAAAATAAACCGGCTAGCAAAAGGTTCTTTTTCACAGTCATCAAGGGAGTAGCAATGTCGTTCACAGAAACCACAAATGAGTCTTCATCTATAGCATTCACTCCATGCTTGGGCATAGGAGCAGTCACAACATTAGGTCTTTCGGGCGCCTCGAACTCAATCTCCTTAGCATCAATTAAGTCCTGTATTTTGTTCTTCAAAGCCCAACAATCATTTGTATCATGTCCCGGGCTATCAGAGTGAAAAGCACAACGGGCATTAGGGTTATACTTTGGTGATGTAGTGTTGGGGTTCTTCAGGGCCTCCCTTGGAATTACTAGATTGGTTTTCAATAACTGAGGCAGAATCTGAGACAGAGTCATGTTGAGATGGGTGAATTTCCTTCGAGGTCTCTCGGCCTTTGACTGATTGTTATGCTGAGGAGCACCAGTAGGTCTTGAAATAACAACCGCATTAACAGCTTGGCGGCGTTCAGGCCTATTCTGGATTTTCGAACTGTAAACAACACTGGACTCCTTTTTAAAAGGCTTCTTCTTAGTGCTTGATGAGGCACCCTTTTGTATCTTACCGGCCTTAATACCAGCCTCAATCCTCTCACCGGTCATAATTAGCTCTGTAAACCCAAACGAAGAGCTTCCAATCAAATGGTTGAAAAACGGACCAGACAAGATCCCCAGAAACATATCTACAAGCTCCCGATCAGCTAAGGGTGGCTGCACTCTTCTAGTGAGGTCCCTCCACTTCTGAGCATAATCTTTGAAACCTTCGCCTGTTCCCATTGACATACCCTGGAGTTGGGTACGCGTGGGAGCGAGGTCTGAATTGTATTGGTACTGCCTGTAGAAAGCAGTAGCCAAATCCTCCCAACTGCGGATACTGGCTTCGTCTAACTGGTAAAACCACTCAAGTTGAGTCCCTGAGAGACTGTCTTGAAAGAAGTGGATCCATAGGTTCTTATCAGCGGTGTACGGCTGAATCTTCCTTACATATGACCGGAGGTGCAACTTCGGACAAGAAACTCTGTCATACTTAGCAAAGGCTGGTGCTTTGAATTTGTGGGGAATCACCACCCCAGATGATAGACCTAGATCACCAAAGTCCAGACCAGGCACTTTCTGAACTTCCATCGCACTCAACCGGTCTTCCAGTTGCTTGTATCTATCATCAGCCGGAGGATACTGGTCTTCATCGAAGTCCGTCTTGTTGTCTGAGACCACAGGGCTAGGAGCCCTTCTTTCCTCTTGACTATCTTTCCCTCCAGATGAGGTAGTCAAATCAACTTCATCTTGTAGCCTATTTCCAAACCTGTGACCTGTGTTAAACAGGATTGTCCTCTTCTTCTTCTTCTTCTTCTTCTTCTTCTCTTTCAGAATAAGGGTCTTCAGATCCTGCTGACCCTTAGTCAAATTCATGAACAACTCTTGAAATTGGGCATTTTGAGCCTGTAGGGCCTTAATTGCTTGCTCAGTTGATGGTTCAGCAGACATGATGAGTGCTGAAATAAACAGCAAAGAAGATAAGAGACCTGTAATGGGTACCTGTTATGAAGTGCGTGGGATGAAATGCGTATGATATGATTTCAAAGACATCGAGAGATTCAAATTTGTAAACAAGAAATGAAACACACTTTTATTAGATAAACTTGAAATTCAAATTGTTCAACAAATTTCCCGTAAGGCGTTACAAGAATGGAAATACTGAAAAGTAAATAAAAACTGGAAAGGAAATAATCAAAGGACAACCAGTGTCCCATGGCCGTTTCTTGTCGGTGCGGACATAGTCATTGATAATCCGCCCATTCTCCAGTTGCCTAGTCAACTTCTGGATCTCCTGCTCTTGCTCGTTAAACTTTTCTCGGTAAGTGTCCCGTTCTTCTCTCAGCTGCATCCAAGACCTTTTCAGTTCCCCAATGTCAGTGGGAATTTAAGGATGGAGGATAGTCGGAAGAACCCCTTCTTCATTAGCAACTTCAACAATGATAGGCAGGACGGCTTCATACGGCATACCCATCTTTTGGGCACGGATACGAACCCATCTAAGATATGGCTCCATCGGAAGTGAAGTCTTTGGACCCAGCTCATGTGGATCAGATCTGTGAACTCTATCACAAGCCCTTATGAATCTGCGGCGTTGCTCTTCGCTATCCCCTTGAAAATCAAAGATGATACTAGGCATTAGCAATTCATGAGGACCTTCTCTTCTGGCTCTTCCAAACTGACGTAAGGCCAAGCATGGATTATAAGAAATTCCTCCATGGGTACCTATTAGTGGAACATTGGGGTACTCCCCACATCGATCAATAATGGCCACTTCGTCCATACCTTTGATAGTCCAGATGATGTCATTATGAGAGAGATACATAACCCTATAGGCCCAGCCCATGCCTTCTTTGTTCTTCAGCACTGATTTTGGGAGGTGCGAAATAAACCACCTTGCCAATAATGGAGCACAGCACATCAAGGTTCCCCGCTTTCGGGCAGTACGGGCATAAAGATGATGAAGAATGTCACCCAAGATAGTGGGTACAGGATTACGAGAGATGAAGATTTTCTCCGCATTCACATCAACAAAGGAGTCAGGATTCGGAAACAATACCAAGCCATATATCAGAAGAGCCAGAATATCTTCGAATGCCTTGAAGTCTAGACTATCCCAGAAATGATTAGCCTTACGAACCAAGAACTTAGTCAGAAAGCCCTTTGCTCCACTTCTAGTCTCCCAATTAGCCATTACCTCATCCTTGGTCATATGAAGGGCTAAAGCAATCTCTTCTGGCCTAAGGATCTTCTCCCAACCAGTAAATGGGGTCTGCTCCATAATAGAGATACCGAGCAGATCAGAGAACTCTTCTAAGGTGGGAACCAACTGGTAGTCCTGAAAAGTAAAGCAATGGTACAGTGGATCATAGAATTGGACCAGGACACTCATACTCTGCTCGTCCAATTTGGAGGTAACCAAACTGAGAAGATACCCATGTCTTCTGATGAAGGAGGTAGTATCAGGCATCTTTGCAATCAATTCTTTAAGCATGGTGGGAACCTGGACAAAGTTGATCCGGATGGTATTCCTACGCATGGGCATCATGACCTACAAAACAGAACAAAGATGAATCCCTCCTGTCTTTGAAATAGGTTAGTCCAATGCAAGATGTATGCAATGTTATGATGTCATGATGTCATGATAGAAAGCACATCACAAGTATCCACAAATAGCAAACATGGTAAAGGCACACAAGTCACACAGAGAGCCCTTAGATTTCGGGCTGGCAAGGAGCTTAGATACTACCCTCTTTCAGTACAGTTGGTTTAAATCTGTCCTAAAAATATTAACCGGGTTCTAGAGGATCTCAATATCACTAACTACCCTCGATCGGTCATAATTCTAGTTTAGCAACCTTTTCTTGCGGCCGGAATCATCGCGAGAGTTTAGTCTTAATGAGTGTAGCATACTGCTACTGTTCTATGGCCAAGTTGGTCAATTTAAAGGTTCTAAGGTCAGTTGGTGCTTAATGACCCCTTAGCAGACCCATATTCTCCTCGTTGCGCCACAAGGGATATCGGTACATACTAAAGTGCCACAACAACGTAGCTACTGCTTCAACCGTATCAGTCTACGCTGTACAGTTCCCTCACAGTTTATTGCTACTTACCTAAAGGGTATCCCCCAGATCCGAGTTAGGATCAATAATAACTCTGATACAAGCCCACAAATATAAAGCATACAAATCAAGCAATTGAAAACAATATGAACTATTCCTAAGGTACACCCCACTTATAAGCTTCCCCAGCAGAGTCGCCAGTTCTGTGATACAGTGGGAAAGAACTGACTATTTTTTGGAATGCTGGTTTGCATTTTGCGTTTGTTTTTGCAAAATGTCGCGGTAAGCAAGAGTCGCCACCGTCTTTTATTTTATCCAACAAGGAAAGAAAAAAAGCACAGAAATATTCCTTTTTCGAGATGTTTCTCGGGTCAGGGGGGTAGATTATAGAAAGGGAAGGTGTTAGCACCCTTTCTATCCGTGGTTATCCACGAGCTCTTAGGTACTTGCTCACAATGTTTTCAAAATTTGCTTTTCTTTGTGTTTGTGGGTTTGAAAAGAGTTTTTTGGTTTGAAAGGTGTAAGTGTGAAAAAGGTTTTGTTTTTGTTTTGAAAAAGCAAGTACTTAAGAATCATCTACCTACTCGAAAAGGGAATCATTCTATGCTATCTTCCTTTAGAAAATGCTATCCCACTATGAATGAGTGGGTAGCACCGTCGTTGGAGTTTTAAGGGTCAATTTGAATTAGGGACTTACGGTCACCAAAATAATGTTAGGATACCTTAGCGGTAACCCTAATGTCTTAGATCATTTATTTTGAGGCAACAATATCTGAGACAACCGTTTCGAGGCGACTATGATCTTTTAGACAAGAGGGCGACCTCTAAAGTGACCTATACTTAATGACCGCGTACGAATGCAACCAAGTGGGGTGTACCCTAAGAGTGCGCATGTGCGAGTGTGTTGTTTTCAGTTAATTTTGTCTTTGTACATGTCAATGGTTATCTATGTTGATTTTAGGTTTAAACATTCTATCTTGTCATGCATTCCCTATTATCAAACATCTAACAATTTATAAGTTGCGGAAATTAAATTGCGCAAATTAAACTAACTATTACAAGGCGTCGGGTATTTACATCGCCAAAAGCAACCCTTGAAATTAAAATGCGGAAAATAAATAAAGCGATAAAAATATTCAAATTCCTAATTATCTATTACATTCCGGAAACATATACAATATTGAAATAAAATGGATCGCATGCGGGAAATTAAATCGGGCGAGTTCTAGGGTTTTGACCCTTTGATTAAAGAAAAGATTTTTTTGTTATTTTGAATTTATGGAAGAAATTAAATTGGATTAATTATTAAATTAATAAATAAATAAATTAATAAAAATAATATTTTTTGGAGTTTTTGGTATTTAAAGAAATAAAAATAAATTTGATTAAAGTTAATAAAACCTAATTGTCTAAGTTAATTTTAAATATTGCAAAATATATTAAAAGTTATTCCTAATTAGAACTAAATTAATTAAATTAATATTTATTAACAAAAATAAAATACTGAAAATTAATTAAATAAACAAAATATATTTTTTTGGTTTTTAATTTTATGAAGAGAAAAGATTTAATTGGTTAGTTAATCATGAAAAATAATTAAACAAATAATTAAATGAAATAAATAAAAGAATGAAATAGAAAGACTTAGGGGGGGTTTGGGCCCAATTTGGAGGCTTGTTCAGCAATTTTGTGGCCCAATAGGCGCTGGCCTTGCTAACTTTTCTGATTCTCTACGCGCCCTTTGACTTGGTAACATGGTGGACATCCCATCTGGACCACCAGATCTGACCTGGGGCCATCTGGCAGGTGATTGAATGAGGGAGCATGGTAGGCTATGCACTTAGGCTTGCATTGGATAACCTGTAGAAAAATTATAGCAAATACATGGGGGACCTGGGATTCGAACCCAGCTCCTGTTGATCATTGGACAACGCCTTTACCGCTCAACCAATGCGCTTCATCTGTTATTATATTAATAAAAAATAATAATATAGGAAAAAACAAATTAATGGATCAGAAAAAAAAATAAAGCGCGCCATATTTGAACCATCCAACCAGTGGGAGACACGTCTTTGTCTTCTTTTTTCAACCCTGTATATTTACCTGCGGATTTATATCCGTAGCTAAATTCGTATGTTCAACCTAAAATCCATTCTAGGCCATAAAAATCAAATCCATGACTATGGTTGTGCTCGTCTATCTCCCCTGGTTACGTCCATGTCCATCAATGGCACTGATCTTGCCTGAAAAAGAAATGCCCAAAAAAACAAACCACAAACCCTAGGTTCGGCTATGGGGCTACAAGCCAGATAAATGCAATTGGCTAATGCAGAATGCTTCTAAATTGGACGATAATCATGAATATGTAAAGATTTTGTAAGAAAAGTGCAAGAATAAGGATCTACGAATTCAAACGAAAAGCATTTTTTCGAGACACTTACAGAGCTTTTGTGCGTGTTTGGAGATTGGCTATGGGTTAGTTTTGCTTCAATGATTGTCCAGCAATGGATTAGTGTTGAGTTTCGCTTCTGAAAATGCCTCCAAGGGTGATTTCAGTTTCACACTTTTTCCACCTTTTTTCAAGTTTTGTTCTTGATGCTCTTGCAGCCTCTAGCCCTTGAATTCGTGTGCTTTCACTTGTATATGTATGCTGCAATGTATTTGGTCAACAGATTGGTCTTGAATCTTTCTACATTAATGCCTTGAGATTGGATTTGATCCTCCATTGAAAACTTGCTTAATTTGCCAAAAATCCAATCTTTTTGCACATGGAATGCTTGATACGAATTTGATCGTGATATTGATGGTGATTAGGTCCTGAAAATAGAAAAAGATCTCATGTAATCAAGTTTTGTGATTTTATTTGATTTAAATTGATTTAAAATGAAATAATTCAATAAAAAATAAAATAAACTAGAAAAATTGATAAATGGACACAAGGCTGAAGCTAGGACACGTGTGGAATGTAGCAAGCTCAAATCAAGTGGAAAATAATGGGCCCATTTGACAAAATTTGAGGTTTTGGGGATAGTTGACTTTTGGCAATTTTGCAAAAATGCCCAACTTCAACAATGCATAACCTCTTCAATTTTGAACTTTTGGAAGTGTACTTTGACTTTTTAGAAATCTTGAGATGTCCTATAACCAACCCTTTTGGTCTCATCTCATTTTGATATTCCATTCTTAAGTTATAAGCTTTGGCAAAAAATGTGTTTTTGTTGACTTTCAAAAATGACCCATAATGTCCAAATTTATAACTTCTTGTGAGTGCATTTTCTGATCTTGGGGTATGAATATGGATTGTAGGAAATTGCATCCTCTTCAAAATGAGCTTTGGATGAGTCATTTTTCATAGTATTAGAATGTTATGCTTGGTCAAATTTGTGTTGACTTTTCCTGCAAAACCCTAATTTAGCAACTTTTGAGTCTTGATGAATTTTGAATAATCCTTGATGAATCGTGATCAACCCTTGATCAAATTATGAAATATCCTTCAAAATGAGAATGTTGACAAAAAATCTTGAGGTTTGACTGTCTATAGGTCATAGTTGCTTTTTCCCTAGCATAGTCAATTTTTGGACCCTTTGAGCAATTGACTGAGCAAACTTCATCTGCAAGGCTTGAAATTTGACATGGATGACCTTGAGAACATATTAAGACATTGGGGAGCACTTTAGGTCATTTAGACTCAAGGATATTGATGCAACACAAAACCCTAATTTGGGGTTGACTGTCTTAGGAGATAGCTTGATTGTCCAACTCTTGAGCAATCTTGAGCCACTTGGAGATTTTTCTTGCAATGTTTTGAGAAATATGAGAGGGAAATATTTGTGGTACAACACAAAGTTTAACTTAGAAAATCCTCTAAGTGTGTTATCCTTCTTAGCAAGGATGACTTCGACACAACCTCTTTCATAGGCTCTTCTTGTCGAAGTGTCTCCAACTTAGATTTCTTCAATCTATTTTTTGGCCAATAAGACCAATATGTTGTTGGTGTCAAATTTAGGAGCTAACAAATTCCCCCCCAAGAATGTCAATTTTGACGCAAGAAGAAATAATCATTCTTTGATGTATCTATTCGACACCTGTAATATTTTTTACCACAAAAGCTTATCGTACACTTTTTATCTTCCAGCAACCACTGCTGGTATCAGGGTCATCATTACACTTTTCCAAGACGTCGCTATCAGTCGACTGTTACATGCTTCCATGATAGCTGTGATACGGTGGGAGAACTGACTTGAAGGTTTTTTGTTTGGTCGCAAATGTTGCGGTTAGCAAGAGTCGCCGCCGACTTTTCTTTTATCAAAAAGGAAAGGTTAAAAAGCACAGGAAAGACCTTTGAGTTCGGGAGGTAGATTATGAAAAGGGAAGGTATTAGCACCCTTTTCATCCATGGTTTTCCATTGGCTCTTAGTTACTTACTAGATCACTTGCTTTTGTTTGAAATTGTGCTTTGTGTGGTTTTTGAAAGTATTTTGTAAAGAGGCCATTGTTTAGGCAATATTTGTAATGATTCTCGTTCGTAAGAATGTATACAAAGATGTTGATCTTTTGAAAATGTTTTCAAATTTTTAGGATGTTTGAAAGTGTAGGTGATTATTTTTGAAAATAGCAAGGATGTTTTGTTTTCAAATGGAGCAAGTAATTAGGAGCATTCTACCTACTCAAAAGTCTTTCTTGTTCATTTTATTTTTCTTTGACATTGTTGTCTTACCATTGATTTGGTAAGCAACCCTATCTTTGGATGTAAACGGGACAGGCGTGAGTCATCGTATAACCATGATTAACAATGTTGCAAGGTATCTTAGCATTCTTTTTAGGGACTAAGATCATTTGAAAGGAAACTTAGATAGCGTCATCGAGGGACTATGATCTTGTATTTGCTTATTTTTGCTAAGATACCTCACATGCGTAATATGGCTATTTTGTATAAGGCAACCAAGTGGAATAACCCTAGGGGTTCTTATGTGCAAGTATATTATTTTCTTGCTTGTTTTTATCTTGAATTAGGGTTTTCTAAGTATTGGTTTTAGTCTTTCCATACAAACCCTAATTACTAGCATGTTATGTATAAAGCGATAAATTGCGGAATTTAAAGTTACTAAGCTATTACAACATTTGTGGGGAGGGGGCGTACAATTTGTAAATGGGGATTGCAAGAATATAAACCTAGTTAATCTATTACAACCAAATTTAATTTGTATCAATGTACAATAAATTTAAATGGATACAATGTACAAAATGAATAAATGTACAAAAATGCAAAATATGAAGTAAATGGATATTTGTTTAGATTTTTTAGGAAAAGGATTTTTGTCTTAACCTAATTAATTAAACCTAAATTTATTAAGAAAATATTTTAAATAAAACCCTAAACCTATTAATTAATCAAAAGAAAATAAGTTTAAGAAAAACATATTTTAGTATTTTTATGTCTTGAAAATATTTATAGTATTATAAAGTATTTTGGCCTTTTTTTATATATAAATAAATATATTTTAATAGGTGTAAAATAAAATTAAATATTAACCTAATTAATCATTAAATTTACAAGGTAATTTGTAAAAAATAAATAAAGTATAGTTGAATAAAAATATTTTTTATTGGAAAAATAAAATAAACTAAGTCAAAAATAAAAATCTACTTTTTGTATTTTTTAGTATTTAGGAAAAAATAATTAAGAAAATATAAATAAAATAAAAAAAGGGAAAAATAAATAAACTAGGTCCAGGGGGCGCAAATAGCCTGCAGGGGGTTAGTTAGCAAAAAATTAAAAAAAAAACAAAGCAAGCACAATAAGGCCCAGGCGCTCAAAAAAGTCTGAAATGCCAAAGTGTGTAAAAAAATGTAAAAGGGTACCACTGGGGCTCGAACCCAAGTCCCATAGGTTACAGGCGCGCGCTTCTACCACTTGGGTGGCTATACATCCGTTAACATAAGCAAAAAAATAAATATACAAGGAAAAACGCGCCCTGATGACTTTATCTTCAACCTTCAGCCAGACCAACTGTAACTTGCTCATTTCTCATCAAAAATGAAAACTGTAAACATGAAACTTGTAGCAAATTTTCTCACGGTTTCAGAAATGTAAAGCATTAAAACTAGATATCAAAGATAAGCATGAATTTTAATGGCCGTATTCTGAACCCTATAAATCTCAGAAATTTCATTTTCAAAATTCTCTAAGCTCAAGTAAAATTAATGGAAACTATGGACATGGTTAGCTTCAGGGAAATGATATCTACATGTTTTGTTCATTAATAAACTATTGATGATGTCTGTATGAAGAGTTCAAAGTTGAGAAAACTTACCTCAAAACTGAAAATCGTGTTTTGAGTTTGAGCTTGTTTCAAGTGGTGGTGATGATCAGGTTAGCTTCCTTGAGGTTCTAAGAAGCTAATGCAATGATTTTCTTAAGTTGAGAGTGGCTGAAATGGCCTGAAGAAGTCAAGTTGCAGACTCTGTTTTTTGGTTATGGAGGTTATAATAAATGGTGTTACAGTTCTGGAATAAGGATGGGGATGAGTTGTATTTGATGTAAGGAAGCTTTAGGAATGAATTTGAGGGAAACGCACGAGGGAAATGAGAGATATAATTTTAAGTTCAGAACTGTGTATCAATGGAATTTTTGTGCAATTTCTGGCTAGAAGGAATTTGGGAGTGTTTCAGGGTGTTAAAACTCGTCTCTTAACTCACAAATAGTGACTCGATTTATAAGTAACATGTTTGGAGACTTGTTGTTGATCAGAATTCAAAATCACAAGTTTATGCATAACGTGTGATTTTTGAGAAATTCAAGTTTCAAAGCCTTGTGTACTTCGTTCATAGAGTGGTTATGCTTTAAGAAAGCTTGCTTATGACTTTGTGGATGGAGTGTGATCAGAGGTAACAAGTTAGAGGCTCAAGAATGGACTTATGCAAAAAGCTTGCTTTACAAGAATGGCAATGTTAACTTTGTGCCATAAATGGAAATGCAACTTGGATAATAGCTCAATTTCTTGGATCAAAGCCCTAACAGTTGTGTAAACATTTAATTATGGAGTGACAAACAAGTTTGAGGCCTTAAAAATAAAGATTATGCAGCCTAGCATGGATTTGGTTCATGTGTTCATCAAAAATGACTTGTAATTCAAGTGATAAAACCCTAACTTCATCTCTTCGATTCTCCCTACTAAAGAATGATCTGAAGGAGTTCTTGGACATTTTGGAAAGCTCGAAATGTGCTCTACAACCCATATTTGAATTGATTTTGAATATTCCACTTGGAACTATATGAAAAAGGGTCATGAAATTAGGTCAAAATCCTGGCCAAATTAGGGCAAAATTTCACTAAGTGTTTAGTTTCATGACCACATGTTCATAAAATTATAACTTGAGATCCAAGCACTTTTTGAAGGAGTTGTGTAAAGCAAATTTGTAGATTTAATGGATATCTACAACTTTCATGTTGGAAGTTTCTATTGAATCATCTTGCATCATGGTGGAAATTTTGCTCAAAGTTATGAAAAAACATGAAATTTCCAACACTTAGAAAAATTTCTAAGTTTAGAAATTTTGACTTTTCAAAATGAAATCTTGACTTTTTGATTTCTTGATGAATAAGTTTCATATTTTTACATGCTTTGATGAATTATGATCTTTAGCACTTGAATTTGTCCAAAAAGTCAAAGTTTGACTTTTCAGTATACAGTTGACTTTTGATCAGTTGACTAAAAAATTCATCTGTCAATCCAATGGACTTGCAATGTTTTAAGCCATATCATTAGGTTAAAATGATGCAATTGGACTCTTGAGATTATGCCTTAAACCAACTGACCATTTTCTAGGTAAAAAATCAGAAATTTCCCCTTTCCCAATCAAAACCCTAATTTTGACCATTTTGCCCTTTTGGAGATTTGATCAAATTTCTTGAGGAGTTGTGGTCCAAACTTGATCAAATGATACATATGAGTTTAAAATTTTGATGTGGATAAAAAATTATGAAGTTTGACTGTAAATTGGCCATGATTTACTTTTTCCCCAATACAACTGATTTTTAGGTCAACTGCTCAATTGATTGATCAAAAATGTGATCCAAGGCGTGAAACTTGACATGAGTGATCTTGGGGGTCCATAATAATCCATGAAAGTCATATGGGGCATTGGAAGCTCAAAAATTCTTGTGCAAACTCAAACCCTAATTTTGGTCATGAGTGCTTAAGAATGTGTCTTAAGATGATCAAACCCTAGTGCAGTCTTGAGTCTAAGGAGATCTTGTGCAAATTCTTGATAATGGAGAGGGGAAATTTTGGGGTACAACAGCTTCCCCTGTTCAATCTTCTTAAACCTGAAGAGTTAGATTGGCGAGTTTTTCCATTCGTGACTCGAAGGTAGAAGATGATTGGACACTAGAGTGCCCAGAAATTTGCACTCGGTGACGTGATGGTAGAGGGAATGGGCTTAAAGATTACATTTGGAGAAGTGATAGAAATTTGTTGGAGATGGGCTTTTAGATGCCATCTAGAAGTGATTGCTGAATCTGAAAAAGAATCTAAATCAGTATCAGAATGGCGTCCGTGTCTGGAGCGTATTTGTGCTGTATCTGGAAGTTGAATCTGAATGAGTATCAAAATGGCACCCGTGTCTAGAGCGTATCTATACTGTATCTAGAAGTTAAATCTGAATGAGTATTAGAATGGAATCAGTGTATGGAGCGTATCTGAACTGTATCTGAAAGTTGAATCTGAATGATTATTAGAATGGCATCCGTGTTTGGAGCGTATCTGAACTGTATCTTAAAGTTGAATCTGAATGATTATCAGAATGGCATCGGTGTCTGGAGCGTACCTGAACTATATCTGAAAGTTGAATCTGAATGAGTATCAGAATGGCATCCGTGTCTGGAGCGTATCTGAACTGTATCTGAAAGTTGAATCTGAATGAGTATCAGAATGACATCCGTGTCTAGAGCGTATCTGAACTATATCTGAAAATGTTGAACATTTTTAATGGTAGTTGTTAACCTTATCCTGAAAAGGGTAAAATGTTAGCCAAAATGTAAAGTCATGTTGTATGAAATGCATGGTATAATGCATTCGTGTTATCAATGTTTATGATATATGGATGCGACATATGCGTATGTGAGCTAGTCTATTGCACTGTTGTTGTATTTGGGGAAATAAATTCCTGACCACTACTGAGGATATGTAAGTCTTCATGTGGTGAATGGAAGTGTTGGTGAATTTCCACTTAGAGAAATAAACTCTGTTGTTAGGGAAATGTCGCGTACTGCTTGTAAATTCCTGTTGGAAAATCCTGAGAAATTCGGCAACTTCTACCAGGGATTAATAACCAGAAGCTTTGTTCCACTGCGGGGATTTTTTTGGAATAGCTCAAAGATACTTCCCTAACTCTTAAAGCCATCAGTCATTGTCTCTTTATTTTGTTTATTTGTAAATAGTAATTATGTTCAAATGCATATGTTCAAAAATAAATCATTGGACGTTTTTGTAAACAAAACACAAGAGTAAAGAAAAACAGATAATTTTGCACTTTCAAAGGGATACCTTTTTATTGAATTTGAGTAAGTATTTTTGTACAATGAGACGAACATTCTAGTAAGAGAATGCCGTCGTAAAAAATGAAAATTTTGATACAAAAAAAAGATAGCTATGTGCAATAATCCCGTGGGGTTCCCATTCTGCTATAGCCTTTGTATCTTTGAGCATCTTGTCTATTTGTTGCATCGTCTGAAGATGATCGAATTGATCAGAACCTCTGAGCTTTTCAGGTTGTCCGCAAGGTGATCCAACAGAACATAGTCACACGTTTTAAATCCCTAACTTTTGCCTGGACCTCCCTTTTGGGTTTTCAGTCCACCGGGATACCCTTTTTTTGCCCAAGCCGCCCTTTCGGGTTTTCAGCTTGCCGGGTGTACAAATTTTTTTGTTTTATCTCTAACTTTTTCCTGAACCATTTTGGTTCTCTGGGATGCCCTTGTTTTGCCTAGGTGTGTCTACCTAGTGGGTCTCTTATGCGTAGTTTCTTTTGACTATGTTTGCGTTCGTAGGGTGAGGCAGCTTGTCTCCATCCATGGTGGTTAAGATCATTGCTCCACCAGAGAATATGTTTTTGATCACAAATGGTCCTTCGTATGTAGGAGTCCATTTTCCCCTGGGATCACCTTGCGGCAGTATGATACGTTTGATTACTAATTTCCCGACTTGATACACTTGTCGTATGACCTTTTGGTTGAAAGCCTTGATCATCTGTTTTTGATACATCTGACCATGATAGACAGCAGTAAGTCTTTTCTCATCAATCAAGTTTAGTTTATCAAGTCGAGTCTGAATCCAATCTTCTTCATTCAGCCATGCATCCTTCATAATTCTCAGAGAGGGGATCTGGACCTCAATAGGCAAGACAACCTCCATGCTGTATACAAGAGAATATGGTGTTGCCCCTGTTGATGTGCGAGTCGTGGTACGATAACCGTGGAGAGCGAATTGTGGCATCTCATTCCAGTCTTTTTATGTGATTGTCATTTTCTGTATGATCTTTTTAATGTTCTTATTCGCGGCTTCGACAACACCATTCATCTTCGGCCGGTATGGGAAAGAATTGTGATGCTGGATCTTGAACTGCTCACACAAGGCAGTGATCATAGTATTGTTCAGGTTCGTACCATTGTCTGTAATGATCCTCTCCGGAATACCATAACGACATATGAGATTTTTCTTGATGAACCGGGCGACAACATTCTTGGTAACGGAAGCGAAAGAAGCTTCCTCCACCCACTTGGTAAAATAGTCAATGGCCACTAAGATGAAGCGGTGTCCATTGGAGGCTGTTGGTTTGATTTCCCTAATCATATCAATCCCCCATATAGCAAAGGGCCAAGGAGCCATCAAGACATTCAGAGGAACCGGGGGTACGTGCACCTTGTCATCATAAATCTAACACTTGTGGCAAGTTCGAGAGTGTTGATAGCAATCTGCTTCCATGGTAGACTAGTAATAGCCTTCCCGTAGGATTTTCTTTACCATCGTATGCCCACTAGAATGGATGCCAAAAGTTCCTTCATGTAATTCAGCCATGATCCTTTCAGCTTCAACCTTGCCTACGCACCGAAGTAACACAAAGTCATGGTTGCGTTTGTAAATAATGCCATTACTAAGGAATAATTTAGTAGAGAATCTCCTTAAGAACTTCTTGTCGTTGATTGAAGCTCCTTCTGGATATTCTTGAGTTTCTAGATACCTCTTGATTTCGTGAAATCAAGGCTGTTCCACTACTTCTTCAGTATTAATATCGTGACAGTGTGCTGGTTCATCCCTTCGTTCAATGGTGATCTGGGGAGCCTCGTTATCCCATTTAAGTTTAAACATGGATGACATTGTGGCTAGTGCGTCTGCTAGCTGATTTTCTTCACGCAGGAAGTGCTCGAAGGTAATCTTCTCAAAGTGTGGGAGTAATGTCAAAACATGTTCTTTATAAGGGATAAGGTTAGGATGTATGGTGTCTCATTCCCCTTTAATCTGGTTGATTACCAAAGCTGAATCTCCGAATACATTTAAGGATTTGATCCCCAAATCTATGGCAGTTTTGAGACCAAAAATGCACGCTTCGTACTCTACCATGTTGTTTGTACATTTGAAGCAGAGTCTTGCCGTAAAAGGAGTATGACATCCTTCAGGAGATATGAGTACTGCACCAATACCAATCTCGAGTGCGTTAGACGCCCCATCAAAAACCAGGGTCCATTGGAATCCTTGTTCAGGTCCGTCATATGGCCTGAGTTCTTCACAGTTGTTTACCATCATGATGTCTTCATATGGGAATTCGAACTTCATGGACTTGTAGTCTTCTACAGCTTAGTGAGCAAGATGATCAGCTAGTACACTTCCCTTTATTGCTTTCTGGGTAGTATACCATATGTCATATTCTGTCAGGATCATCTGCCATCTCGCTATTCTCCCAGAGAGTACATGCTTCTTGAAGATGTATTTTATTGGATCCATTTTAGATGTCAACAAGGTAGTATGAGTCAGCATATATTGTCTTAGCTGGTGAGAAGCCCATGCCAGAGCGCAACAAGTTTTCTCGAGCAGTGAATATCTTGTTTCATAGTCGGTAAAATTTTTGCCCAGGTAATAAATGGCGTGCTCTTTTCGGCCAGACTCGTCATGCTGCCCCATCACACACCCCATAGAGTTTTCCAAAATAGTCAGATACGTGATCAATGGTTTTCCCTCGATTGGTGGCATTAAAACATGAGGCTCTTGTAAATACTCTTTGATTTTGTCAAAATCAATTTGGCACTCATCATTCCATTTGACTACCTGATCTTTCTTCAGTAGTTTGAAGATTGGTTCACAAGTAGCTGTCAAGTGAGCAATGAATCTGGTAATGTAGTTCAAACGTCCCAAGAATCCTCTGACTTCCTTTTCAGTACGAGGAGCAGGCCTCTCTTGTATCGCTTTCACTTTATCAGGATCTACTTCAATACCCTTACTGCTGAAGACAAAGCCTAGGAGTTTACCAGACCATACTCTGAACGTGCATTTATTTGGGTTCAATAGTGAAACACAAACCTCCATTATTGGCATTTCTGACCAAAAACATCAAACACTCAAATCCCTCATGTGTTTTCACTTCTAATCATTTACAAAGCATCTATACGTCATAAATAACTCATCTCCACCCCTGTTTCATAATTGTAACATCATCTTCCTAATCTTCCAAACTTAAAAACTAGAACTGTACACATTGGCTTCTCCAGCATAATTCAGGCACTTTCAGCATAAAGTAAGAGTTGCATTAGCTTCATAAGAGTCCAGTGAAGCTATCCAGATCATCACCACACTTCTAGGGTTTCTCAAACTCCATACACGATTTCTAGTTTTGAGGTAAGTTTCTCAACTTTGAACTCTCTCTACAAGCATTGTTAATGGTTACTTTGTGAATAAAATATGTAGACATCATAGCCCTGAAGCTAAACATGGCCTTAGTTTTCATTTATGCTGCCTGAGTGATTCAAATTTTGAAGATGAACTTTCTGAAAAAATTAGGTTTTTATTTGGTACCAGTAAAATTCTCATTCATCTTTGATTTATAGCTCATGAAATTTATATGGTTGAATTTATATTGAAAATGGAGGAAGTTTCATGTTTACATTTTCTAATTTAGTTAAGATATGAGGAAGCTACAAAATTCAAAAATGGTGTTGGAGATGCTGGCGCGAGGTTAAGGATGAAGTGCCATTAGGAAGAGGTTTATTTTAAATTTATTGCAAGTTGTATTATTCACAGATGAAACAGCCACCCAAGTGGCAGACGAAGCGCGCATAAGGAATTGACCTATAGGGACCTGGGTTCGAGCCCCAATGGTACCCATTTGTTTTTTTCCATGTTTTCCTTACAGATTAAATGCATCAAGTGTAGCGCACGTACCATACATCTTCATAGAATAACCATCAGATCATTGTGCAAGTCGATCCAACGCCTCACATGAGCCAGCCCAGGATGCATCATCATGAACTAACCACACCTAATCAAAACAAGTGTTGGACTTCTAATTTTGGGCCTGAACTATTTTTTGAATTCTCACCCCCCCCCCTTTTACTAAAATAGCGCAGGCCCAATGATCTTTTTTTACTTTATTTTTTATTTCAAACAAAAAAAAACTCTTTTGGGCCTAGCGCCCCCTTTTCTTTTTCACCTCCATTTCACTTTTTGATACCCAACCCAAAACATTTATATTCTTTATATTTTTTTTCTATATTTTATTTATTTATTTATTTTATTTAACCAAAAAAATATTTTCTTAAATAATTAAATAATTAATTATTTTAATTTAAGCACTTCTTCTATTTTTGTTAATATTTAGAATTAGGGTTTGTTCATTTTCCAAACCTTAAAAAATTCTTTCCAAATTAACATCAACCTTTCAAAATTATTTTCTAAACAAATTATTTAGACCTAGGTTCTATTTTTCCTCTTAAATTTCTTTTAAACCCTAATAAATCTATTAATAAATTTCTTTTGTAATTTAAATTAGTTAGTTTTAAATAGGTTAACTTTTAAACCTTTCTATCAAAAGCCTTAAAAAATATATTTCTTCATCTTTATATTTTGTACATTCTATTCATATTCAATGGTTTGTAATAAATAATTAGGGCTTTATTGCCTTCTTCCCTCTATTCACAAATTGTACCCCCCATTCCCAAAGTGTTGTAATAGCGTAGGACCTTTAAATTCCACAATTTATCGCTTGCTTTATTATTGCTAGTAATTAGGGTTTGCATGACAAGATTTAAAATCAAACTTAGCAAAACCCAAATTCAAAGATAATATACTTGAAATCAAAACACTTTGCAAACATACACCTCTAGGGTAACCCACACTTGTTGCCTCAGATATAAACAGTCATGTCCCTCGAATGTGGTATGTTTTAGCAAAGACCCTTAATTAAAAGATCATAGTCCCTCGATGACCTTCAATATTGCCTTCAGTAAACGATCTTAGACCCTTACGGAAAATTGCTAAAATACCTTACAAGTTTCCTTCTATGACTGTACGATGATTTGCGTCCGCCCCTCATATCTAATGATATGGCTCCCTACCAACCAATGGTAAAGTAGAAATATGTAAAGGAGGAGGAAAAGAACAAAGACTTTTTGAGTAGGTAGATTTCTCATGATTTCTTGCTCACGAACAAATCCATTCACACCTTTTCAAAACACTTTTCAAACAAACATTTTGTATACATTCTCAATGATACGAGAACCATTATAAAATTACCTTACATTGGCATTTTCAAAACATCTTTCCAAACACTCATTTTCAAACAAATATTTTCAAAACCAACACTTTGTATACATTCTCAACGATACGAGAATCATTGCAAAGTTCGTCAAACTTAGGCGTTTTCAAAATATTTTCAAACTTACACAAACACAAAGCATTTCAAAGTGAGCTAGCAATTAAGAGTCTGTAGATAACTACATATGAAAATGGTGCTAACACCTTCCCTTTTCATAACCTACCCCCGAACTCAAGAAAAATTCTCAAAAGGTATTTCCTCTTCTTTTCACTCTTTCCTTTATTGGATAAAAGAAAAGCCGATGGCGACTCTTGCTATCCACAACATTTGCAATAAAATGCAAAACACCAAGTCAGTTCTCCCACCGTATCACACACCACACAATTTACCCTCTTATTTTTTTGACCTAATTGGTTATCTTTCATTATCATATACATTCATGCATTGAGATGGTATCAAGGTGTTCTTGTCTTCATGGTCTTCTTCAAGCTATAAAAGATGGTTGTTTTGTCAATCAGTGCAAGGAGGATCCAGTATCCTCATTCTTATGATCACTCCAACTACAAAGGCTTATCATACCTTAAGACATCTCAATTGATTCTTTGTGTCATCAGAGGATTGAGAATTGTAAGGGTTTTAAAGTGAATTACATTTCTCCTATCTGTTGGTTCTTGTGCTAGGGTTTTGAATATTGGAGCGTGTGGCTCATTCATTGACAAAATCTTTGAAACCTAAAAGGCTTGTCAAGGCAAAAGTTAGGGATTAAATCGTACAACTATGTCCCGTTGGATCACTACAACCATCTTTATTACCAAGGTCAAAAGTTCAAATGGTACAAGATCAGTTCAATCAACTTCTTCCAACAATAAGGGATGAGATGTTCGAAGACATAGGGGAAATAGCCGAGTTGGAACCCAATGAGATCATTTCCACATTGCTATATACACTTGTTTTCACTTTGTACTCTTTTCATTTTACGATGATTTCCTCTTACTAGGATTTCTGTCTCTTTGTACAAAATCGCATGTTTATAGACAAATTATCAATACAAATATACATTAAAGTTCAAACTTTTTGTCTTTTCTATTTTGTTTGCAAAAACGTCCAATGATTAAAATTGAATAAGCATATGCATATGAACATGATTAACTGTCATCAAATATATGCATAAGAACAGGAATAAGCATTTACTCAAAATTCTAGGAGCTGGGAAGACACTCAAGCTGTCCATAAAATCCCCACAGAATCCCTTTCAAAGCATTATCCCCAGTGAAGTCGCCAGAGCCAATTCTATAAAATTATCCCCCACATAGTAGTCTTCACAAATAAGGGTACATTCCCCATAATCTCCCATCTAGATTACTCCAACATATAAAAGATTATAATCTCTTTCCCGGTAATAGTACTAACCTACGGAGTTCCAATCAGTACAATGCATGGAATTTCTCTTCCCCAACTGAGTTTATTCCTCCAAAATTGAAAAAGAAACCTTGTAGAGTCCTTCTCTTTAGCAAATTCAATTTCCCCAAGAGAGTTAGTTTCCTCAGCAGAGCATTTCTCCATCAACAAGGGTTTATTTCCCCAACAGACTAAAAATTCCCTAACTCGAGTATATTCCTCAGACTACTACAAATCACTGACAAAATTCTTCTCCCTAGTAAAGTCATCACTATCCCCATAAAGTTATTGCGAAGCTTAGAATCCGACCAGATACCAATTAACTTTATCCTCCCTAGACAAGTCGGAAGATTGTCTATCTTTTTCATCCCTAGTCAGGGTATATAAGAATTATCTTTCCCAAACGAGTCAGAAGCTTAACCATCTCTTTTATCCCCAATCAATGTAAATAAGAAATAAACTCCCAAGTAAAGTAATAGATGACCAAGGCTCCTAAGCTCTACTTCCTAAACATAAATCAATACATCTCCTGCAGAGTTTTCCTCAAACAAACAAACAGGAATCCCCAGCGGAAGCATTCTGGACGAAATTAAAGATACACATACTCTTCATTCCCCAGCAATAGTCATGGATTTACTTTCCCATACAAATATATTGCACGGGCTTACAAATACACTTCAAATAACATTTCACATTCAGACGTCATAACATATGCATACAAAACGCATATATCACAATCTCATTTATTTTGAGAACATCATTATGCAATGAATTTCATACATCATGATATTGCATAAAACTGACTCTTTACCTTTTTTGGAAGAATCAATCGACATACCGATATCATCAACAAATCCTCAAAATAGGTTGTAGGTCACTCTATGAAACAAAACAAGGGAAAATATCTACATGATGGACACTCCCTTAAAACATCTGCTAGTTCAGATTAAATCGACCAAAGATTTATTCTGATACTTCTATCAATAGACCTATTTTTGGCTAAGAGTAAATCAGCCAAAGATTTATTTAGATACTTCCTCAGTTAAATATTTAAAGACCTATGATGGCTCAGATTAAATCGACCAGAGATTTATTCTGATACTTCTCTCAGTAGACCTTTTCTAGCTCAGAGTAAATTGACCAAAGATTTATTCTGATACTTCTCTCAGTTCAAGATTTAAAGACGTCTATTGGCTCAGATTAAATCGACCAAAGATTTATTCTGATACTTCTCTCAGTAGACCTTTTTCTGGCTCAGAGTAAATCGACCAAATATTTATTCTGATACTTCTCTTAGTTAAAGATTTAAATACCTCTGCTGGCTCAGATTAAATCGACCAAAGATTTATTCTGATACTTCTCTCAGTTAAAGATTTAAAGACCTTTGTTGGCTCAGATTAAATCGACCAAAGATTTATTCTTATACTTCTCTCAGTAGACCTTTTTCTGGCTGAGAGTAAATCGACCAAAGATTTATTCTGATACTTCTCAGTTAAAGATTTAAAGACCTCTACTGGCTCATATTAAATCGACCAAAGATTTATTCTGATACTTCACTCAATAGACCTTTTTCTGGCTCAGAGTAAATCAACTAAATAATTATTCTGATAATTCTCTTAGTTAAAGATTTAAAGACCTCTGCTGGCTCAGATTAAATCGACCAAAGATTTATTCTGATACTTCTCTCAATAGTCCTTTTTCTGGCTCAGAGTAAATTGACCAAATATTTATTCTAATACTTCTCTCAGTTAAAGATTTAAATACCTCTGTTGGCTCATATTAAATCGACCAAAGATTTATTCTGATACTTCTCTCAGTAGACCTTTTTCTAGCTCAGATTAAATCGACCAAAGATTTATTCTGATACTTCTCTCAGTTAAAGATTTAAATACCTCTGCTAGCTTAGATTAAATCGAACAAAGATTTATTCTAATACTTCTCTCAGTAGACATTTTTTTGGCTCAGAGTAAATCGACCAAAGATCTATTTTGATACTTCTCTCAATTAAAGATTTAAAGACCTATGTTGGCTCAGATTAAATCGACCAAAGATTTATTTTGATACTTCTTCAGATACAGTCGAGCATAGAATTATTCTGATACTTCTATCAATAATTACCTCTGAATGGCATCTTTAAGCCCATTCCTGACATAATCAATGAACAATTTTACTTCGTGCACAAGCGAGTGCAAATTTCTGGGCACTTAAGTGTTCAATCATCTTCTACCCTCAAGTCACGAATGGCAAACAAGCCAATATAACTCTTCATGTTTAAGAAGATTGAACAGGGGAACCCTATTGTATCCAAAAATTTTCACTCTCTATTCTCAAGACATTTCTCACAAAAGAGCTCAAATGCTCAAGAAGTTCTAAGAGTTTGATCAGACAAGCTCACCTCCTAAGCACTGAGCCTCCAATTTAGGGTTTTAGTTTTCTCAAGGACAATTGAAGTTTTGATTCCTAAAATTACTTTCATGTTTCATTATAGGTCTCCAATATTTCTCATATCAAGTTTCAAGTCTTGCACTATAAATTTGCTCAGTCAATTGCTCAGATGATTGAAAATCAACTATATTGGGTAAAAAGTCAACTGTGGTCAATATACAGTCAAAATTCAAGATTTTTTTGTCCCCATCAACATTTTGAAGTAATAATCATCAATTGATCAAGGGTTGATCATAATTCCTCCATAAAATAATTCAAATCATTAAAGAGGCAAAATTGTCAAAATTAGGGTTTTGATTGAGAATGATTGATCATTGACTTTTGACCTAGTACATGACCTAATGGCTTGAAGCATGATTTCAAAGACTCAAATGCAACATGTTCACCTAACTTCATGTCTTAAATCATTTTTCTAGATCAATGGATTGATAGTTGAATTTCGGATCAACTAATGAAAAGTCTAGTGATACACAAAAAGTTAAACTTTGACTTTTTGGCAACATTGAATTTTAAAGATCAAGATTCATCAAGATACTCAAAAATATCAAACTTGATCATCAAGAATCAAGAAAGTCAAGAAAGTCCACAAAAAGTCAAAGTTTTCAATACTTAAAAAATTTCTAAGTATTTTTAACCTTGATAATTTCAATACTCCATGACAAATTTTCACCAGGATGCAAGATGATTCAAGGAAAACTTTCAACATGGAAATTGTAGATCTTGATGAACTCTAAAACTTTGTATTAGAGGATTTTTTTCCAATAAATGAATAGATTTGAAGATATAGGCTCATGAAGTCATGACGTTTTTCATAAAGCATAGTGAAATTTTCAACAAGTTTAGGCAGATTTTTGACCTAACTTCTTGACCAATTTTCACATAGTTCTAAGATGCTTTAGCCAAAGTGGTCAACATTAAGGTTGTAGAAAATGTTTCAATATTTCCAAAATGTCCAAGAACCTGAAGAGATTATTTTTGAGCTAGGAGATTCGAAGAGATGAAGTTGGGCATCCATTCTTGAATTACAAGTAATTTTCTTGAGGAACACAAAATCCAATCTCAATGTTATGCTGCATAATCTTTCTTTTCAAGCCTTCTAACTTGTTTATATACCCGTAATTAATGGATTACACAAACTTTTAAGCTATGATCCAAGTGGTTTAAGCATTGTCCAAGTCAATTATCCATTTTGGGGAGAAAGTTAACATTGTCATTCTTCAAAAGCAAGCTTTATGCACAAAGTAAATTCATGAGCCTTTCACCTGTTCCCTCTGATCAAATTCCATCTATAAGGTCAGAAGCATTGTGATTAAAGTGTTTAACCATTCTATGATCAAAGGTACAAGGCATCGAAACTTGATTTTTCAAGAAAATTACATGTTGAGCTTAACATGTGATTTTGAATTCTGATCAACTTCAGCATTACAAACCTCTTCTCTATAAATAGAGACACTATTTACAAGCGAAACACAGATTCAATAGCCCTCAAACTCACTCAAACTCCCTAAAACTCAGAATTGCATACAAACCTCCATTATTGGCATTTCTGAACAAAAACATCAAACACTCAAATCCCTCGTGCGTTTCACTTCTAATCATTTACAAAGCATATATACGTCATAAATAAGTCATCTCCACCCCTGTTTCACAACTGTAACATCATCTTCCTAATATTCCAAACTTAAAAACTAGAACTGTACACATTGGCTTCTCCAGCATAATTCAGGCACTTTCAGCATAAAGTTAGAGTTGCATTAGCTTCATAAGAGTCCAATGAAGCTATCCAAATCATCACCACACTTCTAGGGTTTCTCAAACTCCATACATGATTTCTAGTTTTGAGGTAAGTTTCTCAACTTTGAACTCTCTCTACAAGCATCGTTAATGGTTACTTTGTGAATAAAATATGTAGACATCATAGCCCTGAAGCTAAACATGCCCTTAGTTTTCATTTATGCTTCCTGAGTGATTCAAATTTTGAAGATGAACTTTCTGAAAAAATTATGTTTTTATTTGGTACCAGTAAAATTCTCATTCATCTTTGATTTATAGCTCATGAAATTTATATGGTTGAATTCATATTGAAAAATGGAGGAAATTTCATGTTTACATTTTCTAATTTGGTTGAGATATGAGGAAGTTTTAAAATTAAAAAATGGTGTTGGAGATGCTGGCGCGAGGTTAGGGATGAAGTGCCATTAGGAAGAGGTTTATTTTAAATTTATTGCAAGTTGTATTATTCACAGATGAAAAAGCCACCCAAGTTGCAGAGGAAGCGTGCATAAGGAATTGACCCAAAGGGACCTGGATTTGAGCCCCAATGGTACCCATTTGTTTTTTTCCCATGTTTTCCTTACATATTAAATGCATCAAGTGTAGCGTGCATACCATACATCTTCATAAACAAACCATCAGATCATTGTGCAAGTCGATCCAACGCCTCACATGAGCCAGCCCATGATGCATCATCATGAACTAACCACACCTAATCAAAACATGTGTTGGACTTCTAATTTTGGGCCTGAACTATTTTTTGAATTCTCACCCCCCTTTACTAAAACAGCGCAGGCCCAATGATCTATTTTTTTACTTTATTTCTTATTTCAAACAAAAAAACTCTTTTGGACCTAGCGCCCCCTTTTGTTTTTCACCTCCATTTCACTTTTTGACACCCAACCGAAAACTTTTATATTCTTTATATTTATTTCTATATTTTATTTATTTATTTATTTTATTTAACCAAAAAAAATACCAAAAAAATATTTTCTTAAATAATTAAGTTATTAATTATTTTAATTTAAGCACTTCTTCTATTTTTGTTAATATTTAGAATTAGGGTTTGTTCATTTTCCAAACCTTAAAATATTCTTTCCAAATTTACATCAACCTTTCAAAATTATTTTCTAAACAAGTTATTTAGACCTATGTTCTATTTTTCTTCTTAAATTTCTTTTAAACCCTAATAAATCTATTAATAAATTTCTTTTGTAATTTAAATTAGTTAGTTTTAAATAGGTTAACTTTTAAACATTTCTATCAAAAGCCTTAAAAAAATATATTTCTTCATCTTTATATTTTTTACATTCTATTCATATTCAATGGTTTGTAATAAATAATTAGATCTTTATTGTTTCCTTCCCTCTATTCACAAATTGTACCCCCCATTCTCAAAGTGTTGTAATAGCGTAGGACCTTTAAATTCCACAATTTATCGCTTGCTTTATTATTGCTAGTAATTAGGGTTTGTATGACAAGATTTAAAATCAAACTTAGCAAAACCCAAATTCAAAGATAATATACTTGAAATCAAAACACTTTGCAAACATGCACCTCTAGGGTAACCCACACTTGTTGCCTCGGATATAAACAGTCATGTCCCTCGAATGTGGTATGTTTTAGAAAAGACCCTTGATTAAAAGATCATAGTCCCTCGATGACCCTTCAATGTTGCCTTCGGTAAACGATCTTAGACCCTTACGGAAAATTGCTAAAATACCTTACAAGTTTCCTTCTATGACTATACGATGATCCGCGCCCGTCCCTCATATCCAATGATATGGCTCCCTACCAACCAATGGTAAAGTAGCACTATCTAAAGGAGGAGGAAATGAACAAAGACTTTTTGAGTAGGTAGATTTCTCGTAATTTCTTGCTCACAAACAAATCCATTCACACATTTTCAAAACACTTTTCAAACAAACATTTTGTATACATTCTCAATGACACGAGAATCATTATAAAATTACCTTACATTGGCATTTTCAAAACATCTTTCCAAACACTCATTTTCAAACAAATATTTTCAAAACTAACACTTTATATACATTCTCAATGATACGAGAATCATTGCAAAGTTTACCAAACTTAGGCGTTTTCAAAATATTTTCAAACTTACACAAACACAAAGCATTTCAAATTGAGCTAGCAATTAAGAGCCCGTAGATAACTACATATGAAAAGGGTGCTAAAACCTTCCCTTTTTCATAACCTACCCCCCGAACTCAAGAAAAATTCTCAAAAGGTATTTCCTGTTCTTTTCACCCTTTCCTTTATTAGATAAAAGAAAATTCGATGGCGACTCTTGCTATCTGCAACATTTACGATAAAACGCAAAACACCTAGCCAGTTCTACCACCGTATCACACACCCCACAATTTACCCTGTTATATTTTGACCTAATTGGTTATCTTTCATTATTATATACATTCATGCATTGAGATGGTATCAAGGTGTTCTTGTCTTCATGGTCTTCTTCAAGCTATAAAAGATGGTTGTTTTGTCAATCAGTGCAAGGAGGATACAGTATCCTCATTCTTATGATCACTCCAACTACAAAGGCTTATCATACCTTAATACATATCAATTTATTCTTTTTTTCATCAGAGGATTGAGAATCGTAAGGGTTTTAAAGTGAATTACATTTCTCCTATCTGTTGGTTCTTGTGCTAGGGTTTTGAATATTGGAGTGTGTGGCTCATTCATTGACAAAATCTTTGAAGCGTCATCATCTTATCATCATACAAGGTATCTTTTTTCAATATATTATCCAATCATTCCCAGAGGAATTAGGGTCTTGAGCTTGGGACATCATCTCCTAGCATTTTTGAATCAAAACTAGGGTTTGTGATAAAAACTAGTTTTTCTGATTCTTTGAGCAAAACTTAATTCCATGGTTTTATACATGTCCCTAAGTGTCCATATCTGGAGGATTGATCATCAAATTTAATTAGAAGAAGTTCAATTGTATAATGATAGTGAATCAGTTGAATTGGGAAAAGTCAACAATCAAAGTCAAAGTCAACATTTTGATTATTTTGGTCAACATGTGAGTATGAGTTTATATTTCAACATCACATGGTCATGGGTTGAAGAAAATTAAGACAATTGATGATTTTAAAGTTGAATTGTCAAAGAATTTATCTTGGATAACTTAGAAATTTTTTTTAAGTTATGGAATTTTAAACTATTTTTGCAATTTTCTAGAGATTATATCTCATTCATTTTTAGTCAGAACTTGATGAACTTATGATCAATGGAAAGAAGAAGCTTTAAACTACAACTTTGTCCTTGAAGGTCCATCTCCAAAAAGCACATAGATTTTTAGTTACGAGGCTTCAAAGATGAGCGTCCGTTAATATTTGAGCATGCAGTACTTAGAGAAAATTTAGTGTCTTTGGTTAGCTTCAAGGATACAACTTTATGAGTATTTTTCTTGATGATTAAGGTCCCATTTCAATTTCAGTTCAACATCAAAGTTACTCTATCAAATATGTTCTTTTTCATGGTACCAATATTACTCCATTTGGTCCACTATTGAAGAGGTTTGAAGGTCCAAAAGTTAAGAGTATGAAGTCAGTGAATGGTTGGCCATACTTATAGAACTTTCTGGAATTTTTATTAGGTGCAACCTCATGACTTAAAGGACGCTTTAAAGCATGCTACAAGCCTTATTCCAAAAAATGATCAACATAAAACATGTTCAAGCAATTTCCCTCTTCATTTGTGACCTTGACATTTTATCTTGAGGACGATTGTAAATTGAGTTATCTAGTATAGAAGGGAGGTATATGGGCACGAGCTACTCAATGATACCATTCGGCCAAGAAAGTATGGCAAGGTATTTTGTTACGCATGATAGAAACACACATCAAGATATTACACACATAGCCCATGCATTTTACTCAAAATTGACCAAACAAAACTTATGTTGCATGCGTAATGAGAAGAAGATACTTCAAATGGAAAGATGCTTAATGATGCAAACTTGTTGAGTAAGTCTGGTGCTTAGTGTGCCACCATATATCTTCCTTCATGGAATCAAAATAACAAGAACACCATATCTACCACAAAAAAGTTTGTGTACCTCACTCTCCATTCTTTCTCTCTACATTTTTTAACTTCGCTCAAACTTGATGGAGCTTGAACTACATGCACCAGATCTGCTATAAATCATCCTCTCCATCATTCATTTATGGGGGCCAAAATTCAGTTACAAATATCTAACCAACTTCAATTCTCTATCTTCCTCATTCACCATCTTCTTTCTTTCTCAATTCTTCAAGAACCAGAACCATTATTCAGTTTTATCTTCATCTTCTTCTCCACAACCAGAAGATGATCTTGTTAGGACTCCATTGATCTCTGATGCAAGCTTAGTTCGGTTCACATTACATATTCATTCTCAAATATTCATGGAAGGCCCTGAGTTTATTTCTCATTGAATTGAAGCATTGAAGAGCTTATCTTCATCAGCATCAAGATTCACGAAGATTTGTAGAGTTTTCTTTCACTGTTCACAATCTGCATGCAGGTAAGTATTCTGAATATTTCTTAGCATGCTCAGGGTTGCAATGATATGCCCCATTAATTTTAACTTCATTTTTAATTATTTTGACAATTAATTATAATTTTTTGATCAAATGTGTTATAATTGACCTAGTTTGCAACTTAAGGATTTGTATTTGATGATTCCAAATTCTTCTTGAACTTAATTCTTGCACACACTTAGGTTCATGTATATAGGCTCTTTAGATGTCCATTTAAGTCCTTTATCACTGATTTTTAATTCGATTTTGAATTATCTTTTTGAGCTTATTTTATGTGATCTAAACTTTGTGTAATGCTTAATGTTTGACATTGTTTGAACAAATTTTGCACACTTTTCTTAGGCCTATTTTTTTGAACACATAATGCTTCTGATTTCTTCATGTCATGTCTATTTTATCATAATTGTTCAATCCTATTAGCTATTTTCCATGCGCAATTCAATTCTTTCCTATTTCTTTTAATACTTGTGTGCAAGGTTGAATGATTAGGGATGCACTTATGTAATCATTAGGAATCTCGTTTTCTTATTTGTGCTCACTTATAATGTCATGAGTTAAATCCTTCTCACTTCAATTTATAGGTACTTTTGTGCACCTTTAAGTGTTGAAACACTTGTGTGAATATGAAAATGCTCGTTTGCTTATTTAGGTCATTTTTCTTGAGATCTTTGTATGCCATCTTCTCTCAATGCTTGAGATGTTTTAATGTGTGATATTATAGATAATTTTATTCTGACTTATGTGGTTTGGAAACCCTTTACCATGAACTCTTTTCATCCATACATTTCTTGAATGTTTATGCACTTTTAGGAGCATGTTATGGTTTTGTTTTGACCATTTCTTGCTCCAATCTTTGAATGTGCGTATATGTGATGTCTTAGGGATGTTTATTAGTTCTAAGTGTATATTAAACACATGTATTTACTTCTTACTTTTACTATTTTGATGCCTAAATTCCATTACTAATTGATCACATCACTTGTTAAGGCTAATTCACTTCATATGACAACTTTGCTTGATGCTTTTGTGCTTTGGTGTTTGTACCATGAATTAAATTTCTATTTGAACTTATTATTGATTATAATACTTGTGATGGTTGATTATCATGTCCATAATTTTCTCACCCTCTTCTCATATCCCATTTCTTTCAACTTGTTTAGCATGTTAGCATTGCATGAGGACTTATGTCCACTTAAGGTTGTTTATGATCCTTTCCTTGTATGATTTTGTTGTGAATATTTTTCAAGCATGTTTATGCAATGATGATGAGTTCTTGATGTATATACTTATGAATTATATCCTTATTAATCCCTTTCACTTCACTTATCCTTCTTATGACATGATAAGTTAGGTGCTTGACACATAAGACTTCACTAGCTAATGTGCCTACTTGCTTGACTTCTCTTCTGACTCTGAAGTCCATACCTCTTATGCATGACCCATAGTGGATTTTTTTGGCACATATTAATGTCTACTTTGATGCAATATGGCTTCCCTTTGTATGATTTCCATTTTCTTGACACCTAGGTCCATTCTTGCAACTTGTTTGAATTTCATCTCCCTTCACCATGTATACTTGTCTTAGTTAGGTGATGTTTGTTAATATGTAATCTCTTGATGATAATTGATGATGTCTTAAAGTATGTTTAGACTTAGATATTCATTTCATGTCTCATCTACTTGATTACTTTGACATTGTTTGATGTTTTGACTTATAAATGCTTGCATGTACTTTTACTTGACTAGTTAGAAGATTTCTTCCTCTTCTTGACCCTTATTGTAATTATTAGGGTAGGTTAAGACCTTTAAAACATTAGGACCAAAAACTTCATGTTATTTTGATGCGCTTTCATGCCATGCCTTTTGATTGTTCAATCATTGCTTCCTTGTCTAACTTCTTTAAGTGGGATACTTCTTAGATTGTGACATCTCCACCTCTTGTATGCTTTACTCTTTTAATATACATTTTTGCTTGATGCATTTCCATATTCCATCCTACTTGGTTACTTGATATATTGTCATCTATTGTTTTCTATCTTGATTTCTTGTTTAGGTATCTACCTATATGCACAATCTCTTTTCTTTAGTGCTTGCTTATATTAGTAGCTATTCTTTAGGCATCTTATCTAAGTGCCTTATATCTTGAGTAAGTCTCTACTTCTCATGTTGATGGGTAATTGTCTAATTACCACCTCTTTCTTTTTTCCTACCTTGATGAAATGATATAAGGATTATGTGTTTCTTTTGATGTATTACCATCTCTTTTTCTTAGCTTACCTAGATGACATGATATATTGGTTAAATGTTTGTTACTTGAGTAAGTGTCTGCTTCTCATGATTATGTGTGTTTATGTGCTATATCTCCTTCTTTTTTCTTGCCTAGATGACATAATATCTTGGTTAAGAATTTGTTATCCATTTATTTCTTATATCTTACCTTGATGACATGATATCTTGGTTAAAGTTAGCCTTTGTGTTATCTTTTATTCATATTTCTTTAGTGCTTAGGTATCCACCTATTTGCATGATTGTTTGTGTGTTAATCGCTTGTCTAAGTGGGTATGCTTTAGTTATCTTATCTAAGTATCTCATGAGATATTTTCTTGCTTTTATTATATTGTCTAAGAACTTCATTGCTTGTTTTTTCTAATTCTTCTTCTTCTTCTTCTTCTTCTTCTTCTTCTCTCTTTGAGAGATTGCACGCTCCCCATAGGATCCTTTAGTTTATTCTTATCTAAGATTGAACTAAATAGACCTTAGGTTTTGAATCCATGTATGACAACATTAAGTAGACCTCCCTATATCCTAACTTTAGGTCAACAAGCATTACAACAAGTAGGATTGAGATCCCCTTTTGATTAGTCTTTCTATTTTGCATTCATTCTAAAACAAAAACTTCTTTTTCTTTATCAAACCTAAAAACACTTAACAATAAAAAGTTGAACCATGTGACATGAGTCTTAAGCACGTGGGGACTTTGGATATGAGACGTCTGACTCGACCATCCAAAGTCTCTCATGTCATAGTCTTTAATGTGGTTCAAATCACCAAATCATTTTCCAAGGTGAAAAATACAAACCAATAAAACTTTTTTTTTCCCTTCCTGGATTTTTCCTTTAACATTTTCCAAAAGGACATGCTTTACTAGCATCGTTCATAAAAAAAACACACAACAAATCAAAACACCTTTTTAGTTGAACTACGAGTGACCTTATCCTCTATTGCACGAAAGGAGTACAGAGACACAAATGTTTGAAACCGCGGCAGACACAACTAATTAAAACTTTTCTTTTATGTATATATTTTGCATTCATGCATTCCCTTTAACAAATAAGTATTAGATATAAACACAATCTTTGGTTAGAACAACAAGAGTGGATCCTATGGAATACCACAAACGTGAGGGGTGCTAACACGTTCCCCTTGCGTAACCTACTCCAGTTCCCATTTCTTTGATGCGAGACCTTGCTCTCGCCCACTTCAGAGATACTCGATGTTTTCTTTTCCCTTCTAAAGAATAAATAACATTCAATGTCGACTTCGTTATTTGATGATTTTCCTAGCTGCTTCAATAACAATCTTTAATTCACATTATATATATATATATATATATATATATATATATATATATATATATATATATATATATATATATATATATATATATATATATATATATATATATATATACTCCTTTTATATCCTCCTTTGTTAAGATGCTTAGTCTATTGTATTCATATAGATGTTACTAACTTAATTTTTTTAGTCTATTGCGTTTTTTTGTCTTAGCTGTTTTTTCTTTCCCTTACATATAGAATGAATAAAATTATCACCATCTAAAACCAAGACCAAGACAAAGTGACACATATGAGAGAAACAATTCTAGTTTAAACAAACAAAAGAACATTTCAAAACCCATTAGTTTAGTGTAATAGGCAATAAAAGAAATAAGATATGAATGAACATAGTATGTAACTTGAATATCCTAAATATATTCTAACTTGCAAATATTAAAGTTTCAAAACATTTCATAGAACATTTCAAAACCCATTTGTTTAGTGTAATAGGCAATAAAAGAAATAAGATATGAATGAACATAGTAACATCACTTAATATAATATATAACTTGAATATCCTAAATATATTCTAACTTGCAAATATTAAAGTTTTAAACATTTCATAGAACATTTCAAAACCCATTTGTTTAGTGTAATAGGCAATAAAAGAAATAAGATATGAATGAACATAGTAACATCACTTAATATAATATATAACTTGAATATCCTAAATATATTCTAACTTGCAAATATTAAAGTTTTAAACATTTCATAGAACATTTCAAAACCCAATTATTTAGTGTAATGGCAATATAAAAATGTTATAAACACTAAAGTAATGCCTGTGAGCGAAACAATTATAAACAAAGAAATAGAACCTTTCATCTAAGAGCCTCTACCTTATCTCTTCGCCTGCATCATGAGATAGAGATATCTATATTTTATAAATAAAAAATAGATAAAATCTAATTTTTATATTTATGTTGTACAACAAAGGTTTTTCCCTTGGACCACTTCTTTTTCTTTGGGTGCATTTTAATTTTTGGTTTAATATATTTTCTGTCTTTTATTGTTAATGAATATTTATTTTAGTTTGTTATCTTTTTCTTTTGTTAATTTCACTTATCTTTTAATATTGAATGTTAGTGTTTTTTATACTCAAACTCTTTATGCGTCATGCATTTTTACTGGTAAGCTGTGCACGTAATGTTATTTATTCACAGCATTATTTATAAAGAATCTCGTTTTTCTATTAATTTATCTTTATAAAATAATAAACACTATAAGTGTTTTAAATTTTTTCCTTTTTCTGTAAAATATGTTGGGAAATTGGAGAGTGTTAGAAGTGTCAATGAATTAAATATTCGAGATTTAATAGATTTTAAGAATATATATTCATCTAAAATCTTAAAATAATGAGTGTATGAGTCTATTTTTTCATATATTCAACATTTTATTATTTTCTAATTAACATAATAGTTAACCACTTGTATTTGAATTCCAATAAAATATATACTAATTAAATATTCGAGATTTAATAGATTTTGATAATACATATTCATCTAAAACCTTAAAATAATAAATGTATGAGTCTATTTTTTTATATATTCAACATTTTATTATTTTCTAATTAATATAATAGTTAACCACTCGTATTTGAATTCCAATAAAATATGTATTCAATTTTAATTTATAATTAAAGTAAAAGAAGGAAAAAATTATTATAAATATGAAGATTTAGTTGAAGTATATTCACCCTAACAACTCTAATATTTTAGGGCCAAGAGAATAAGGGTAGCCAAGGAAGAGAATTTTTAAAATATCTGATAAAATTATATAAATGTGTATAGAATTTTTCGAAAAAGCCAATAGAAGAAAATTTTGAGATGGTTAACTAGATATTTCAAGAAAATTGAGAAAACCATGTTGATTTCTGGATTTTAAAAAAATCTAGCAGTTCATATTTTATCGTTTTTCTTTGTAGTGGGGACCAGGAGATCAGACGAGACGATTTTCAAGGCAGCATGACAGAGTTGCATCAAGGACTCGTGTGAGGATAGATGATGTTGAGGACTCACATATCTAGGTAGGAGACTATCCTCGATCGATTCTCACATGAGGCAAATGGTTGAGCAAGCTTGTGTACTCCATAATATTCGATGTATAGGAGACAAAGCTGATGGAATGGCCATAAATATTGTTGATGAGTTTGATGGTGCGGTTGTTGACTATGTCTAAACATCAGTTACAGATGTAGAGGGTCAGAATGATAGGAAGATGGTGGCCGAGTCAGAGGTGAACCATCATAATGATATGGATGTGACTCCTCAAGATGATATAGATGTGACTCCTCTAGCGGATACAGAGGCTACTACTCAGACGGATATGGAGGCACCTGCTATGGGTGATATCGAAGTTATTCCTCTTGTTGATACGAAGGTGTCTGATATGGCTTAGAGTGAGCCATCTGTACATACTGTTGTGTGTGTGTTATCTTGAACGTAATTTATTCTATTATTGATACGTTGAAAATAATTGATAATATGTACTTTGTTGGATAAAACATAAATGCAACAACTTTTTGAAACAACTAACTCGCAAAATTTGAAGTTCCAATCAATTGGCACATCCTTCTGTTGAGAAAGCATTCATCGTTGTGTTAACTAACAATTTTTTACCAAGGGAATTGATTATAAGCTAAGGGTCATCCCTAAGAGGAATGTATTTAGACATAACCCATGGTGAGAGGAGAGGCATCGACAGGTAGTCCCGTTGAGACTTAATAAAATCCAACTTTTGAAGATGAGTCGACGTAATAGTTTGAAGTCACTCGACTAGGAACTAGATCAATGAAGGGTTCGAAAGCTAAAAGAAAATACGTGAAGCGTTCAACATTGGAGTAGTTTTCATCGACAGTTACAAATAAAATGTGGGAAGGTTCAGAAAGGAAGTTTTCATCACAGACTCTAAACGTGGTTGTAATAACCGTCGAACGTGTCAGATAACAGTTATTTATGTTTGTTATTTAAAGCAAGTTTTTCATTCATGTTAGTGGTCGAATTTTGTAACATTGTAAGAAAGCACTCAAAGTATTTGCGTCAAATCACTTCTTAAAAATGTATGCTTGCGTCCACATTTAAATTCAAAGCAATTTATTTTAAGTTTTTTGTCTTGTTTATCATTCTTGCAGATTTATCTTTGTCTTTTACCTTTTTCTACTTTCTAATCCCAAAACACCATACCAAACTTAACACTGAGTCTAGGACTTTTGTAGCCGGTCCTACAAGTAACCTTTAAGTAAGAACCTAGAGATTATTCGCGGGAAACCCTTGGGAACAAATTGGCACACCTAGTGGGACACGTTTGTCTTAAGTTCACATTAAGTTCGTCTCAATCTGTGTATGCGATTGAGGAGTGGTAGAAAAATGGTAGATCTTAGAAATCCAGATAGGGAACAACCCCTAGGAGGAAATACCAGGGATATGGAAAGTGTTGGTTCAAGCTCTGTGGTTGTGTCTTTGACAACCACAAGCACACCAATCACTACGAGTCATCCACTAACCACAAGACCAAATATGGTCAATACTACAGGGAAATGTGTGCATAGTTTCGCAATGCCTATGCATGGTAGTGGGGAGCGAGTGTATGGAATGCCAACCACAATGATGGCAGGATTGCATAGCAGCGTTTCTGAAGGTTGAGAAAAAAACATGAAAGAGGGAGTTTAAATTGGGTTTTAAAAAAAAATCGTTTTGAAGTGCTTCACACAAACAATCTTGATTAGAAACAATGTTATAGAGAGAAATAATGACACTTTAGGTTTATACATGTTCACCTTAGAAAAGGTTAATCCTGTCCACCTGCCATGGTGACTAACAACAAATGTACGGGCTACCTGTCAATGACTAATGTGATACGATGGGAGAAATGACTTGAGGTTTTGTGTTTGTGTTCGCAAATGTTGCGGTTTAGTAAGAGTCGCCACCGACTTTTCTTTTATCCAATAAGGAAAGGTGAAAAAGCACAGGAAAGACCTTTCGAGATGTTTTCTTGAGTTCGGAGGGTAGATTATGAAAAGGGAAGGTATTAGCACCCTTTTCATCCATGGTTTTTCATGGGCTCTTAGTTACTCGCTAGATCACTTGCTTTTGTTTGAATATGCTTGTGTTGTGTGTTTTTTTGAAAGTATTTTGAAAATGTAACTTTGTAATGATTCTCGTTTCTATAAGAATGCATATAAAGTTTTGTTTCGAAAATAGTTCAAAGATGTGTTTTTGAAAGTGATTTAGAAAAGAGTTTCCTTTGTAATGGCTCTCGTCTCTATAAGAACGCGTACAAAGTGTTGTCTTTTGAAAATGTTTCAAATGGAAATGTGAGTGTATAAAATGTTTTTTGTTGTGAGAAAGTGAGTAACTGAGAGCGAACCTACCTACTCAAAAGGTCTTAGACGTGTTTTTCCTTCTCCTTTAGATGTTGCTATCTTACCATTGTTTTGGTAAGAAGTCCCATCGTTAGATGTGAAGGGACGGGCGTTGGGTCATCGTATGACCATGATAGCAATGTTGTGAGATGACTTAGCACTTTTCTTTTCAGGGACTAAGATCATTTTTGAAAGGCAAATTTGATAGCGTCATCGAGGGACTATGATCTTTTTCGATTTGTTTGTGCTAAGACCTCCCACATGCATAATATGGCCATTTTTATAAGGCAACAAGTGAAATTACCCTAAGGGTGCATGTGTGAATAGTGTGTTTGATTTTGCATGCATTTAATATTTGATTAAGATTATCTACTTGTTAATTTTATCTCTTGCCATACACGCCTAATTATTATACAGTATATGAAAGCGATAAATTGCAGAAATGTAAAGTCCTACGCTATTACAATATTTAGGGTTTCAACTGAACCAAAAGAGATCTTGAATATTCTTTAACTGGAAATAATCTGAGTAAATCTTTGACCGATTTATCTGAACCAGAGAAAGTGTCTGCGGAAAGAATCAGAATAAATCATTGAGAGATTTATCTGAACCCAAAGTGTTCCTTTGGAAGGTATCACAATAAACCATTGAGGGATTTAAACTGAACCAAAAGAGATCTTGAATATTATTTAACTGGAAAGAATCAGAGTAAATCTTTGAGGCATTTATCTGAACCAGAGAAAGCGTATGCGGGAAAGAATCAGAATAAACCGTTGAGAGATTTAAACTGAACCGACAGGGATCTGGAGAAGAATCAGAACAAATCATTGAGAGATTTTTCTGAACCAGAGAAGATGTATGCGGGAAAGAATAAACCGTTGATAGATTTAAACCGAACCGACAGGGATCTGGAGAAGAATCAGAACAAATAATTGAGAGACTTATCTGAACCAGAAAAGACATTTGTTGGAAAGAATCAGAATAAATCATTGAGAAATTTATCTGAACCCGAAGTGTTCCTTTGGAAAGTATCAGGATAAACTATTGAGGGGTTTAAACTGAACCAAAAGAGATCTTGAATATTCTTTAACTGGAAAGAATCAGAGTAAATCTTTGTGCAATTTATCTGAACCAGAGAAAGACGTCCGCGGGAAAGAATCAGAATAAACCGTTGAGAGATTTAAGCTGAACCGACAGGGATCTGGAGAAGAATCAGAACAAATCATTGAGAGATTTATCTGAACCAGAGAAGACGTCTGCGGGAAAGAATAAGAATAAACCGTTGAGAGATTTAATCTAAACTGAAAGGGGTCTGAAAGAAACATTTGTTGTGTAGATGGTTGACCAGTCTTTTCTCGGGAATTGATCTGTAATTGACTTGTTGAAAATTTGACGATAGTTCTCTGTTGATTGATCTTTCCTGAAAAATATTAAAGGTTAGTTAAATGCAATGTCATGATGTATGAAATGCATGGTGCAATGATGTTCTCAAAATAAATGAGATTGTGTCGCATGTATTTGTCCTGTCAATGTTATGACGTATGGATGCAATGTATGGACACGTTAATTGTTATGTTGCAGTGTTGCTGGAGTCGTGGAAAATAAGTCCTCGAGTACTGCTAGATATAAGGAGTGTAAGTATTCATATTTTAAAGTGTTGATGAGTTTCCATTTGTTAGAGAACTAAACTTTGTTGTGTAAGGGAAACGTCGTGTATTGCTTGTAGGCCTCGTGAAATCCTGTTAGGGAATCCTGAGAAATTGGGTGACTTTCACTGAGGAATCTTAGGAGCGGTAACTGGAAGTTTTGTTCCATCTGGGATGTGAGAGAGCTTGATATCATTAAGGTGCATACTAGAGATATGATGGCGATCCTACAGCGGGATGTCCCGTTTTCCGCTCTTGCTGAAAAAGTATCTGCGGGGGACTTTATGGAATAGTCTAAAGATATTATCCTATTTCTTAAAGCCATTAGTGATTGTCTCTCTATTTTCTGTTACTTTTTTTTGTTCATTTGTAAACAGTAGTCACGTTCAAATGCATATGTTCAAAAATAAATCATTGGACTTTTTTGTAAACAAAACACCGAAATAAAGAAAAACAGATAGTTTTGCACTTTCAAAGGGATATCTTTGTATTAACTTGAACAAGTTTTTTGTACAATGAGACGAACATTCTAGTAAGAGAATATCGTCGTAGAAAATGAAAATTTGATACAAAGAAAAGATAGATATGTGAAATAATCTCATGGGGCTCCCATTCTGCTATAGCCTTCGTGTCTCTGAGCGTCTTGTCCACTTACTGCCTTGTCCGAAGCTGATTGGATTGATTAGACCCGTTTGAATTTTTCAGTCGATGCTAGAGGTCATTTGTAAGGTGATCTAATGGGATATAGTCATACGCTTTAATTCCATAACTTTTGCCTGGACCGCCCTTTCGGGTTTTCAGTCCACCAGGATACCCTTTTTTGCCCAATCCGCCCTTTCGAGTTTTCAGCTTTCCAGGTATACAGATCTTTTAGTATTTTATCTCTAATTTTTTCCCGAACCATTGTGGTTTGTCGGGATGCCCTTGTTTTCCCTAGGTGTGTCAACCTAGAGGGTCTCTTATGCGTAGTATCTTTTGACTATGTCTGCATTCACAGGGTGTGGAAGGTTGTCGCCATCCATAGTGGTTAAGATCATTTCTCCACCAGAGAATATGCTTTTGATCACAAATGGTCCCTCGTATGTAGGAGTCCATTTGCCCCTGGGATCACCTTGTGACAATATGATATGTTTTATTACCAAATCACCAACCTGATATACTTGACGTCTGACCTTTTTGTTAAAAGCTTTGATCATACGTTTTTGGTACATCTTGCCATGACAGGCAGCCGTAAGCCTCTTCTCATCAATTAGGTTCAACTGGTCAAGTCGAGTTTGGATCCAATCATCTTCATTCAGCCCTGCATCCTTTATGATTCTAAGAGAGGGTATTTGGACTTCAATCGGTAGAACAGCTTCTGTGCCGTATACCAAGGAGATAGGACTTTCCCCCGTTGACGTGCGCGCCGTGGTACGGTAACCATAAAGATCAAATGGTAAGATCTCATGCTAGTCCTTGTAGGTTACTGTCATTTTTTGTATGATCTTCTTGATGTTCTTATTTGCAGCTTCGACATCGCCATTCATCTTTGGCCGGTAGGGGAAGAATTATGGTGTTGGATCTTGAATTGCGTGCATGGTACGATGATCAGAGTATTGTTAAGATTCATGTCATTGTCTGTGATGATTCTCTCTGGGATACCATACCGATAGATGAGATTCTATTTGATGAATCGGGCCACAACATTCTTGGTAACGGAAGCAAAAGAAGCTGCCTCAACCCACTTCGTGAAGTAGTCAATGGCCACCAAGATGGAGCGGTGTCCATTAGAAGTTGTAGGTTTGATTTCTCCAATCATATTGATGCCCCACATCACGAATATCCAGGGAGCAGTTAGGACATTTAGAGGCACTGGAGGTATATGCAATTTGTCAGCGTAGATCTGACACTTGTGGCAGGTTCGTGAATGTTGATAGCAATCTGCTTCCATGGTAGACCAGTAATACCCCCCCCCCCCCCCCCGTAGGATCTTTTTAGCCATCGTGTGCCCACTGGAATGGGTGCCAAAAGTGCCTTCATGTAGATCAACCATGATCTTTTCTGCCTCAACCTTGTCTATGAAACAAAGCAAAATAGAGTCATGGTTGCGCTTGTAGAGAATTCCATTACTGAGGAAGAACTTAGCAGAGAATCTTCTCAAGAACTTCTTATCATTGACTGAAGCTCCCTCCGGATACTCTTGGGCCTCGAGATACCTCTTAACTTCATGGAACCAAGGCTGGTCCACTACTTCTTCAGTATCGATCTCGTGACAGTAAGCTGGTTCGTCCATCCGCTCAATGGTGATATGGGGAGCCTTGTTATCCCACTTGAGTTTAAACATGGATGACATAGTTGCTAGCGCGTCTGCTAGTTGATTTTCCTCTCGTGGAAAATGCTCAAAGGTAATTTCCTCAAAATGTTGGATTAATGTCAACACATGTTCTTTGTAGGGGATGAGGTTAGGGTGCTTCGTGTCTCATTCTCCTTTGATCTGACTGATGACTAAGTCTGAATCTCTGAATACACTTAAGGACTTGATTCCTAAATCTATGGCAGCTTTGAGACCAAAAATACATGCTTCGTATTCTGCCATGTTATTGGTACAATTGAAACAAAGTATTGTAGTGAAGGAGGTATGACATCCTTTAGGGGATATGATTACAACACCTATGCCATTTCCGAGTGTGTTGGAGGCTCCGTCAAAAACCAAGGTCCATCGGGATCCTTGTTTAGGTCCGTCATATGGTCTGAGTTCTTCACAGTTGTTTACCATCATGATGTCTTGATCTGGGAATTCGAATTTCATGGACTAATAGTTATCCACAGCTTGATGAACAAGGTGATCGGCTAACACACTGCCCTTTATTGATTTTTGGGTAGTGTACTTAATTTCGTATTCATTCAGGATTATCTACCATCTTGCTATTCTCCCAGAGAGGGTAGACTTCTCGAATATGTATTTAATTGGATCTATCTTGGATATCAATAAGGTAGTATGGGTCAGCATATATTGTCTTAGCCGGCGAGCAGCCCATGCCAGAGCGCAACATGTTTTCTCGAGCAGTGAATATCTGGTTTCACAGTTGGTAAACTTTTTGCTCAGGTAGTAAATAACATGCTCTTTTTGGCCAGACTCGTCATGCTGCCCCATCATACACCCCATTAATTTTCCAATAAAGTTAGATACATGATCAAAGGTCTTCCCTCAACTGGCGACATAAAAACATGAGGCTCTTGTAGGTACTCTTTGATCTTGTCAAAGGCAGCTTGGCACTCATCATTCCATTTGACTACTTGATCTTTCTTCAGTAATTTGAAGATTGGTTCACAAGTAGCGGCTAGGTGAGAAATGAATTTGGCAATGTAGTTTAGACGTCCTAAGAATCCTCTGAATTCCTTCTCGATGCAAGGAGCAGGCATTTCTTGTATTTCTTTCACCTTGGCAGGGTCCACTTCGATACCTTTACCGTTGACGACGAAGCTTAGGAGATTACCAGGCCTCACCCCAAATGTGCATTTATTCGGGTTCAACCTTAGCTTATATTTCTTCAGTCTTTCAAACAGTTTCTACAAATGATCAAGATGTTCCTCTTCAGTTTGAGATCTGGCTATCATGTCATCCACATAAACCTCTATTTCGTGATGGATAATGTCGTGAAATAAAGCTACCATGGCGCGCTGATAAGTTTCCCCATCGTTCTTCAACCCGAATGGCATAACCTTATAACAGAAATTGCCCTACTGTGTGACTAAGGTCGTTTTCTCCATGTCCTCAGGTGCCATTTTGATTTAATTGTAGCCTGAGAAACCATCCATAAATGAGAACACTTTATGCTGTGCAGTATTGTCAACCAAAATATCTATATGGGGAAGTGGGAAATCATCCTTAGGGCTTGCCCTATTCAAATCTCGGTAATCCACAGACATGCGTACTTTGCCGTCTTTTTTAGGCACTAGAACAACATTGGCGACCCATTATGGATAGGAGGTGACGGCTAAGAATCCGGTGTTGAATTGTTTCATGACTTCAGTCTTGATCTTCTCTGACATGTCTGGCCGCATGCGACAAACTTTCTGTTTTATCGGAGGGAAGTATTCTTTTGTCGGTAGATGATGGACCACGATATCAGCATCAAGTCCAGGCATGTCTTCATATGACCAAGAAAAGACCTCAACATAGTCATGTAGTAACTGAGCTAAACGTTTCTTGACATTGGGTTCCAGATTGGCTCCTACCTTGACTTCTTTCTTGTCCTCTTAGGTACCTAAGTTAACTGTGTCCACTGGTTCTTCGTGGGGCTGTATGAACCTTTCTTCCTATTGTAGTAACCTGACTAGTTCCCCTGACACTTCACAATCTTTCTCACCTTCGTCTTCGGCTTGGTAGATTAGGTTTTCAAAGTCACAATAGGCCATAGCAGAATCGTTACCCATGGGATCCTGAGTGGATGTAGATCTTCATTTTGATATGTGAGTGTGTGTATGAGCATATCTATCTTTGAAAGAAATAAAATTTAGAAAAAGAAAGACAAAGAGCACAAAGTTTGCATGCAAAAATGTCCATGATTCATTGATGACATATGAAAATGAAGTAACAACCCTTACAAATGAATCGGTGTGCCTCGGGTAAGACACAAGGTTTTAAAAGTTTGAATTGTTTAATTATTACAAGTCCGACAAAAATTTAAAGACAATTACTGTTGGATAAAAGTAATTGGGACAAAATCTTTAGCTTCCCAGTTGCTTAGTCCTCCATTGATAGTTGGGAAAATCCAATATTCCAGGTCACAACTGTCATCACTATCCTCCACTGTGTTGACTCCTTGGTTGCTGATCCGCAAAGGTCGTCCCCCGACACGAGCACGACGAACAGCTTTCTGGGCTCCTAAAGTGAAACCCAAACCAAATTTGTCAGATTTGTAAGGGATATCCGAGAGTTGGCCCCAAATATTACACCCACCTTCTTCGACCACTGCCTTGGCATCTTTCAGAGAAGTCATCTTTAGCAGAGGTCTGGTAATCTTCGGGACTTGGGAAATAGTCTTGGTTGCTGCCACTGTTTGTGGGAATTCCTCTAAGTGCCAAAACGGAGTTTCGATGAATTCACCATCGAATTCCACGTATCTAAAGGAGTTCAAGTGACTGACCATATATTCCTCCTCTCCATGAACAGTGATGATTTTTCCCTTGGTTGGGTATTTCAGCATTTAATGTAATGTAGAGGTGACGGCACCAGCGTCATGAATCCAAGGTTGGCCCAATAAAAAGGAATAGGAAGGGAGAATGTCCATCACGTAAAAAGTTGAATCAATGGTTTGAGTTCCAACTTTAATGGGGATGTCCACCTCCCCATGCACCATTCTCTTCAAACCGTCGAAGGAACTTACCACTATATTGTTGGGTTTTAAGGTCAGACCTTCACAGTCTAGTCTATCAAGAGCATTCTTAGGTAGCACATTCAATGATGAACCAATATCAACCAGGATATGGGCCAAAGTTGTGCCCCTACATTCGACAGAGACATGCAACACCTCATTGTGTTTCCTCCCTCAAGGTGTAAGATCAGCATCAGAAAAGCCCAAACCATTATCAGCGGTCAAACTGGCCACACAATCTTGGAATTTGTCAGCTGAGGTTTCCTGTGGCACATGGGAAGTTTTAAGAAATTTCACAAAGGCCTTCGCATGAGCCTCGGAGCACAACAGTAAAGCTAGCATAGAGATCTTTGAAGGAGTCTTCCCTAGCTGTTCGACTACATTGTAGTCGCTTCTCTTTATAATTTTCAAAATTTATTCCATCTCTTTCTTGGAGGCCTCTAGGATAGATACTGATTGCGCCTTCATCCAGATAGGTTCAACCAAAATGCCTTTGCCTCGAGTCTCGGTCGACTCGGTGATAGAGGTGTCAGTAAGGTTAACCATAGAGATTGTAGTAATAGTGTCAACAGGAATATAATCAGGGATGATCACAAGACCGGTAGCAGTTTTCAGAGGAGCAATCTCAGGAGAGAATACTCTTCCACTTCGGGTTATTTTTCTAGTTCCTGCAATGTTGCCGATGTCGGGGTCAGCCTTCTCAAAAATCGAGTCTTCATTAGCCAGCCAATCATGTTTGACACCGTGATAGTAGATGTCACCATCATAGTTCCAGGGGACAATTTTATCTGAGGAGTACGGGACCGGTCCTTGCATAGTAGTTATCAGTGGAGTCATCTTAGGAACAGATGTAATCCTAACGGGTCTTTTGGTGGAGACCCTGGAAGGATTGGCGGAAATGGTTACTATTGAAACATTTTTGTAAGAAATGGTTGGAACTGGAGTCTTTTCAAACAAAATCTTTTTGTCATCCATTAGGAGCTGGACACTTGCTTTCAATAAATAATAACCAGTTGGTGGGGATAAACAGAGGTGACAGCCTTTGTCATAGCCCGGAAATAAACCATCCTTCAACAGGTTCCTCTTGACAGTCAGGAGAGGAGTAACAAGTTCATGACAAACCGTAACAAACATATCATCTTCAACAGCGTTAACATCACGGTCATGCTTGGGAATAGGAGCAGTGATAACATTTAGGATCTTAGGAGCTTCAAATTTAATTTCTTTTGCCTCGAGAAGGTCTTGCACCTTGTTTTTCAAAGCCCAACAATTGTTGGTATCATGGCCTAGACTTTCTGAATGGTAAGCACAACGAGCATTAGGGTTGTAATGAGGAGCGACAGTGTTGGGATTCTTCGGGGCTTCCTTCAAAGTTACCGGATTAGATCTCAACAAATGTGGCAGGACTTGAGACAACATCATATTTATCCGGGTAAATTGTTTTACTGGTCTTTCCGTTCTAGGCTGGTTGCTCCTTGGTTGAGTAGGTGCAGGCTTAGGGATAATGAGGGCCCCTACCGTTGGACGGTGTTCAGTTATGTCCTGATTCCTTTGAGGGTATACAACACTAACTTATTTCTTCCCAACGAATGGTTTTCTCACAGAATAGGAGGATGCGTCCTTTTGGATCTTCCCACTCTTAATCCCAGCTTCCACTCTCTCCCCAGTCAAGATTAATTCAGTGAAGCCGGCTGAGGATATTCCAATTAGATGATTAAAGAAAGGACCGGATAGGGTACCCAGAAACATGTCAAATAGCTCTATGTCAGACAGGGGAGGCTGGACTCTTCTTGCTAAGTCCCTCCATTTCTGAGCGTAGTCTTTGAAACCCTCGTTCGAACCCATAGTCAGACTCTGGAGTTAAGTACGGGTTGGAACAAAGTTTGTGTTGTATTGATACTGTTTATAAAAAGAAGCGACAAGGACTTCCCAATTATGGATATTGGCCTTTTCCAGTTGATAGAACCAATCTAGCTGAGTCCCGGATAGACTATCCTGAAAGAAGTGGACCCACAAATCTTTGTCAGCTGTGTGAGGCTGTATCTTCCTCACATAAGATCGGAGGTGCATCTTGGGACATGAAACCCCGTCGTACTTAGAAAACACTGGTTCCTTGAACTTTGGTGGAATAATAATCCCAGACACTAAACCCAACTCTTCAAAGTCCATCCCGAGCACTTTCTGAATCTCCATTACACTTAGACGCTCTTCCAGATGTTTGTATTTGTCATCAGCTGGAGGATACTGCTCTTCAGAGTAATCTTCTTCTTCTTCTTCCTCTTCAGATTCTGGATGTCCAATCACTTCCTTGCCTTTCCCTTCTTGATTATCCTTTTCACCTGATGATGTTGCGAAGTCTAGGGTCCGTCTGGTTGGCCCTGGAAACCTTCTTCCTAGATTCAAAACACCGGTTGATTTCTTTGCTTTCTTCTTCTTTTCTTCAATCAACAAAGTTTTCAAATCTTCTTGTCCTTTGGCCAGAGTCAAGAACATTTGTTGAAACTGAGCATTCTACGCGTGGAGATCTATTACTGTCTGCTCAAGATCCATCTTACTGAAATGAACAGTAGAAAGATAAGGAGACCTGTGGTAAGAAACCTGCTTATGTTATGATGAATGAAGATGCATATGCAATAATTTCAAGGAAATTAGAGACTTAAATTTGCTTTAGACCAAAAAGGAACACACGTTATATTAATAAATAAAAGTTTGAGTACATCATGCCTCTTTGGGCTTACAAAGAAATACAAAAACTCTAAGATAAAAAAGTTGAACGCATCCTCTTTGGTGCGATGTAGGCGTTCAGACTCCGCTCCTCATGAAGCTGCTTGGTGAGTTCCAGAACCTTCTTCTCGCTAGCGTAGAATTAGGCCTCAAAAGTTTCTCTCTCCCCCCTTAAGCTGTATCCAAACCCTTTGCAAGTCTTCGAGAGAGGTGGGCATGTTAGGATGCAGGATAGTGTATGCGACATCTCCTTCCACAACAGGCTCTTTGATGACCGAGAGAATGGAGGGGTAAGGCATCATAAGACTTTGAGCACGGGCTCGTACCCATTTGAGATAAGGCTCAAGAGGGATGGAATTCTTGTGCCCCAAAGTCTTGCTATCTATCTTGTTCAACATCCTCCAAGCTTGGATAAAACTCTGGCGGTGACCTTGATTGTCATTCTTGTAGTCAAATACCAACCCTTGAATAAGCATCTCATGTGGACCATCCCTTCGGGTGTAACCAAACTCTCTTAAGGCTAAGCAAGGGTTGTAGGTGATTCCTCCTCTAATTCCAAGTAAGGGGACATTAGAGAATTCTCCACAACGGTCGACGATAGTAACACTCTCCACAGATCTGGAACACCATTGTGGAAAATATCCTAAAGCAGTATTTGGCTTCATGTTCTCACCTTTACCATTCTTCTCAGAAAATCCTAAACCAACCTTATTCTTGTTCACAGGAGGATCAAGAATCTTCCCCCATACTTTACTATGTCCATTATGTACAACCTGTTGAGCATCTTTGAATGAAGCCATGGAATTCTCATTCACCCTCACATTATCAACGGATAAATCTTGGAACTGGGTTCCAACAACAACTTCATCTGCTTCCACAACACTGAAAGATGATAGATGAGATATTAACAATTATTTCTCTCCATTTATGATAACCACTTTTCCTTCATGCATAAACTTCAGCTTTTGGTGCAAAGTTGAAGTGACAGCCCCTGCCTCGTGTATCCATGGTCGTCCCAGTAGATAGCTATAAGCGGGCACAATATCCATGACTTGGAAAGTAATCTGAAATAAGTGTGGGCCTATGTGAATAGGCAGATCCACTTCCCCAATAATAGACTTCCTTCATCCATCAAAAGCTTTTACACTTATGCCGCTTGGGCGCATGGGTGCTCCTTGATACTTTAGCTTCATCAGTGTGCTCCATGGTATGACATTTAAGGTGGGCCCATTATTAATCAGCAGATTTGACAATGAATCATTCTTACAGTTCATGGATATATAGGGATCCATATTGTGATTCCTTCCTTCGTCAGGCAATTCTTCATCATAGAAACCTAGGTCATTATAGGATGCAATATTTCCTACCACACTGCTGAATTGGTCCAACGACATATCACTTTCCATTAAGGCTTGATGGAACACTCTCATTAAAGATTATCTATGGGCAGAAGAATTCATCAGCAAGGCCATAATAGATATCTTTGAAGGAGTCTGCAACAACTGATCGACAATCCTGTAGTCGCTCATCTTGATAATCTTCAATATATCATCCATATCTTTTTACAGAGTAGCAACACGGGATTCTCCTAATTCTTTCTTAGTTTCAATACTTTCGATAACCTTCTTATTGACACTGACATTCCCTCTAATAATAGGTATGAACACACGACCATTGCGGGTCATTCTATCAGCCTCTACAATATTCTCGACATTAAACAAAGGTTGGACGGGAACTTCCACACCATCTTCTAGAATTGTAGCATTGTACTTGTACGGTACGACTTTGTCTGATTTGTAAGGAACAGGGCCCGGTAAGAAAATCACCACTAGAGAAACAACTGGCTTGCTACAGTATTCAATATCCACAGAGGGGGGGGGGGGGGATCATTGAAATAAGGCGCGATAACATTCATCCCTTCTTCATAATATTTGGTCATCGCAAAATCATCACTAGAGAACATATCTTCGTCTGAGGAAAAGAATTCATCCGCATAAGCATATTCATCATCTGACTCAGTCCAACCAAGAAATCTTTAATCACATTAATCACATTGTAATCATCTTTATGGCCTGAAACCTTGATAGTACCATTATCCAATAACAACCGAATACCTCTTTTCACAATGGAACAACCACAAGAATCTCTGCAGCAGATCTGGCAAGATCCATAATGGTGTTCTACTTGACCATCCATGTGGTAGAAGGTAGCGTGAAACTGCACCAAATCATCACTCATATGGTTCACATCAAAGATATGGAACTCTCCAAGAAATCCAAAGACCATGTTCACTTCTTCCTTGTATTCTTCCCCACGCCTGATTATATGAATGAGGCCTTCATCCATCATTTCTTGTAAATCATCCTTTACCTTATCACACCCTTGTATATTAGTATTGTAGGTACCACAACTAGCATGTTCATGCGCATAATAACTAAACTCGCAAAGGCCGACATGCATCTTTACCAAGTATCCTCTGACCAAGTTGATATCAAAAATCTAGATATCCCATGGATAACCAACAACCATGTTGATAGCAGTTGCTCCTCTATGCTTTGCCAAAGGGTTATATTTTACATTAGGCTCGACATCTTTAAAGGACAAAAGGCCAAATATCACCATGTTTTGTACCTCCGATTTCAAAGGATAACAATTTTCCATATTGTGCCCTGGTGCACCCTGATGAAAAGCGCATGTCTGATCTGCCTTATAATACCAAGGCAAAGGTGATGGTATAACAGGGGTGGTCTGATCTGACCCAACATTTTTTGAATCAATGTTGGGAGTAACTCTACATAGCTCATGGGGATAGATTCAAAAGCCTCTCTCCTCTGATTCTTCCCTTGATTTCCCTGAGGGGCTAGCCTTTGATAAGCCACTATGGTCAGATCTATATTAACAACTAGAGTTATTGAAGCAACATGTTGGTTGCATTGATGATTTATTCTAGAAGGATTAACCCTTCTCTCTTGAATAACAACATTTGTCTCTCCCTCTTTCTTTTTAGAAAACCCGTATGATGGTTACTTCGTACTGCTAGAATTTTCACTTCTTATCAAGCGACCTTCTCTTACAGCTTCTTCCAAATGAACGCCCATGCCAACCATCTCGGTAAAATCACTCAACACACTGGCCAAGATTCACTCATAATAGAAAGAACATAGATTCTTCAGAGAAGCCTTCATCATCTCTTTTACTTCCATTGGAGGAATTACCTGGGCGACTACTTCACGTCATCTCTGTGCATATTCCTTAAATCACTGTTTGTCCTTCCGGACCATTGCCCTGAGTTGATCAAGGTCAGGTTCCATGTCCACATTATATTTGTACTGTCTAATAAACGCTTCACCCAGGTCGTTGAAAGTGTGAATATTGGCACTATTAAGGCTCATGTACCACTTCAATGTGGCACCAGTCAAACAGTCTTGGAAAAATTTGATGAATAGGCGTTGATCATCGGTCTGAGTATACATCCTTCTCACATACATCACTAAGTGAGCACGAAGACAATAATTTCCCTTGTACTTCTCAAATTCCGGTACTTTGAACTTCGCAAGTATTTTCACATTTGGAACCAAACACAGACCATTCACATTCTGCCCAAACAATTATTTTCCTCTGAGGGCCTTCATCTCTTTCTGCATTTTATCAACATGATCCTGAAAATCATCCATCCGATCATAGAAGCCCAAGCTTTCACTGGTGAAGGAACAAGAAGATAAACTTCATCATCAACAACTGCACACCATTCATCGAAGGAGGTGCAACATAGTGAATCTCATTTCTAGCAGCTGGAGTAATATGAACTACAAGAGATGCAGGAGTAGTAGCAGCTTGAACAAATGGAGCAACTGGAGCATCAAGATTAAAACCCTCTGGCATGAAGTTCTCTGGAATTCCCCACAGATAACCTTGAGGAATACGATTCTGAGCAGCAGTAACAAAGTAACAAAAACAGGAACTGTCGAAGCTTCAGAAGTAACTATTGTCTGTTGAGCTTGAGCAAGTGGTGGATGATTTTGAGCAGCCACCAACGATTCCATCAAATCAGTGAGATTTTCCATAATAGCCTTCAGAGCAGTAACTTCTTCGCGCAACTCGCAATTCTCTTGTTCTAGATTATCCATCTTCCTTCTGAAATTGGCCCGAGTATTGTACTAGTGAGACAACTTACTGAATGAAGTAAAGAAGCACATTAAGACACCTGGATATGAAAAAAAATTCAAGAAGTATGTAGAATATGATGCATGATATGCAATGCGCATGATTTATTTTATTATTAATATTTCAAGGAACTCAAAGATTTATAGACAATTTTCAAATATTAAAGTACTAACACATTTGAAATACTGAAAATCTCATTATAATATCTTCAAAATAGATTACAACTTTTTAGTACAAGTTTCAATAATACCAAGTACAATATAAGATAAGAATATAAGATCTTAAAAAAACAAAGTTGATGAAGATCACTCCACACACTATCGTTTCCATGTGAGTCTTGCAATCTGAGCCTTTAACTACATGTTTTCTTCTGCATACCTGTTGGCGACCTCTTTCCAATCATTAGATTCGGGAAGTGAGCAACTAGGTCCTAACTGAGCTCTAGAGGAAAATAAATCCTCTTGCCTCTCCATCATCTCTACATGACGACTCTCAAGAATCTCGATCAGATCATCTTTCTGTTTCAAGTCTTCTTGGTAGGACACCTCTAAAGTATGATACTTATTCTTCCAAGCTTCCTTTTCCTGCTGCATCCTGACTAGGGAAAGCTGAAGTTCTTCCACATCATCTAATAGGGGAGGACTGGTCTTCTTAAACATATCAGGCATGCGTGCTTCATGGGAATACGACATCTTCAGCTGGATAGAAAGGACTTGGGACTTAGAGGGGTTGTCTCTTTGGAGCCTTATCTTCAGCTGGATGGCTCTTTCTTGCACCCACTGAAGATAAGGATCCAAAGAAACAACCCCTATAAGTCCCAAGTCCTTTCTACCCTTCCTGTGAGTATAACGCCAAGCCTTTTCAATATCCTCTTTAGCTTCCTTATGAACCTCTCCATCTTTAAAGAAGAAAACACTCAGATGAATACTATTTGGCTTATCCCTCATCGAATATCCAAGTTGTCTTCGTGCAAGAACATGATTGTAGTTAATTCTTCCCTTTGTACCAAGAAGAGATATATTGGGGAAACTACCACAATTATCGATAATCTCTACATCATAGTAAGCCTGATGATACCAAACAATATCTGAATGAGTGAGGGCCATAATCTTCAGATCCCAATGAGGTTCCTTCCTGACATCCCAGAAAGCATCAGACTTAGGTAAGTGATAAATAAACCACAGCTACAACAAATGCGTGAAACAAATGATCATTCCTCCATGGTAAGAATCCCGAAGATGAATAGAGTAATATGCATCGCCCAATAATGTAGGGACTGGATTCCCAATCATAAAGATTCTGATGGCATTGATATCCACAAATTTGTCGATATTTGGAAATAAGAACAACCCGTAAGCAAGTAGAGCAAAGATGGCCTCAAAATCAACCATACTCTTCATCCTAGCAAAATAACAAGCTTTCTCCAATAAGAACTGAGTGGGTAATCCTCTAATCCCTCCTTTGGTATTCATATGGGCTTCAACCTTAGACTTCCCCAAATGGATCAAAGCAGCAATCTCATGGGATTTTGGCTCTCCCTCCAAACCAGTAAAAGGAACACGATCGGTAATAGGTAATCCCAATAGATAAGAATACTTCTCTAATGTAGACATCAACTGATAATCGGGGAAAGTAAAGCATCGATACATCGGATCATAGCACTTTACCAAAGACGAGAGAAGACCCTCCTTCATGATGAGCTTTATAAGAGAAATGATGGACCCATACTTCCTCCAAAAATATGTAGAACTCTCAATCTCGGGAATCAGACTCATCAAATTATCTATCTTGGGATCTTTGAAACTGTACTTCTTAGTCTTTCTTTTTCCAAAATCCATAGTCAAAAAGTACCTGATATATTCACAAAGAGCCAACTTTTAAGTCCCTTGAAACAAAATGTTTTAAAGGATTCTCATTGGTGCATGAATGCATGATGCAAAAATCACACACAAGATCATAAACATAGGGTTCATAGGTTTGATGTCACGAGTATGAGGTCAAAGTTACTACCCACATGGTATGATCTAAAAGTTTATCACCTGCCGAATAAGGTTCTAAGAGGTTCCCAAAGTCTACATCCTTCCTTCAGATATTACCAACATCCCGATTGACTCGGTAATTAGCAATATTCTAAGGAAAAACTTGTCCGAGCATTGTATCACGTGACAACCATTTTAGGATTACTCCATCATAGCTTCCGCACTACACCTAAAAGGCCAAGATGGGTTAAAGGTTTTACGATTCTCAGTTTCAGCAGGCTCCCAGATCGAAAGCAATGCGTCTTCCCGATTACTCGGTAAACAACACTACAGTCAAAGGGGCATCCACTGAGTGAGGGGTGTCTCATGTCTCCCTTTTTGGGATTACTCCCTCAAAGTTAACATGACTATACTGCCCGTCCCATCTTAAGTTTTCCCAAGTCTGGGTAGAGGACTTATGAGAAATCACCAAGTACCCTGAAAACCAGGAAAATCTAGACAAACATACATGCATCACATAATATTCAACAAGTAATAACACATACACAAATAAACAAATATAGGCTTAACCCACATAGGGATAGACCGGAAATAGGTCGATCTTTCCCCAGTGAAGTCTCCATTTTTCTGTAGTGGTAGAAATGTTGAGACAAAGCTATTGAATTGCCTTGACTCGCACAAATCAAATAAAAATCACCATCGCGCTTTATTGTATCCAAAGTAATGGGAAAAGAGAGAATAACCCAAAAGAGGGGGAGATAATCTAAGTTCAGGGGTTGGTTATGAAAAGGAAAGGTATTATCACCCTAAACATCTACGGTACTCTGCAGGAACCTCTTTGAAAATTAGTGTATTTTTTCTATAAATGTTATATAAAAAATATATTGTAGAGATGAGAAAAGAAGTACTTTTTATGATTTTTGCACTTTCCGCGGTTGTGAACCTTTAGTGCCCACGTACAACCTTCCATGCAATAGGGGATCATGGTACTCGTAGTTCACCTTTAAAAACTTTAGAACACAAGTGTGTTGGTTAATTTTAAGAGATAAGACATTATCATCGTATTCGAGTGGAAAAAATAGTTACTACCCATGATTATGAGAAGGGACAATTTGCATCATCTCAAAGTGGAGGATATAGCTTGTATTTTAAAACCAACAAAAGCTTCACTCAACTCCAAAGTGGAAAATATCTCACTTTACTACATATCATAGAAGTATAGCAGCTCGCATCACTACAAGGATTGTCAAGAGTCTAATCTTTTGAGAAAATTTCAAAGTAAAAAAGCCAAAGTGAAAAAATTGTTTGAATGAGATTGATTGACTTTTAGTCTTCTCACAAAAATGTCAAAGTATTGTTAAATTGTTTAAAGTTTGATTAAGAAAATATTTTTGAAAATGCATGGACCTATATGCAAGTTTATTGTGAAAGCGGTTTAAGTTTAAAAATAAGAAGAGTTTTCAAAAGGAGGGAGAAGATTTTTGAAATTGAAGAAAGTGAGAGGAGATGAAGGGACTATCTTAAAGCATAAGGTAAAAGCTAGGGAAAAGAACCGTCTAACCAACAAGAAGCCAACACTTGACACAATGAGTCAATGTAGAATTCCCATCCTTTAGATTTGAAACCAAACAAGCAAACATAATAAACCTCTTAAGAAGACCAAGCTTTAATTTCATTAGGTCTTCACGAAAATTGGGCAGAGTAATGACTGTATACAGATGAATTCCCGATCACATATAATGTATGTAATCATAATAACCTGCACACAAAGAAAACAACCAAGCAACCCAATGTCTTGGGGTAAGTCCCAAGAGATCTAGACAAAATAACAGTTGAGGTCACAAGGTCTCAAGGTAGGTCAAAAGGTTTTTATTGTTCTAGTTGATTATTAGGTATCTTCAAAAAAGAAATGAAAAACTCAAGTGAGAAAAGTAAAAATGACACAAAAGTAAATGCTCATGTGAGAAAAGATGAAAATAGCATGAAATGTAAATGCTAAAATAAATGTGCTTAAAGTGAAGAGCATGAAGTAAAGGCAGACGATAAAGTCAATTGTTAGAAATTAGAGGTTAGTTGAATGATCATCTTGAAACTTGCATTTGAAACTCATTAGAGGATTGATAAAACCAAAGCCTCTCAACAACAAGTTTCATTTGCTTTTTGTCAAGTATATCATTCATTTAAAATTCTAAAGTTAACCATAAATTATCAATGATCTTTAAGTGATTCACTTTGACCAAAGCTTTTGAAGATTCATTAGAGGATTGATAAGACCAAAACCTCCTGACATTGGATCTCAAGGTTATTGGATCAAAGGATTCAAATTAATATACTTGGGCTTACAAACATGGGTTTGGGCCACAAATGATCATTTCTCAAGCCGGGACAAACTTTAGCGCTATTTTAAGCAATCGTAAGTGGACTTATATAGAAGTTGCACCTATTTTAAGGTCGGTCAATAGCAGTTTATGTGTCATGTGTTTGGAGAGATGATACGTATATCATCCTTTAATCAACACGTGACATAATAAGAAGAGGATAATATGAAGAGGGAAAGGATATATTTGAAATAAAAAATTAATCAAACTATCATTAAAATCATTCATCAATTTTTGTGGAGTTAAACTCAACACCCAAGATACAATAATGTTAATGAAATCCAGGATCAAAAGTCAAAATAGTCAGATTATTATAAAAATAAAATAGTATTTAAAATAAAAGAAAAAAAGGTTTTTTTAAATGGTTTTTTAATATGGAAATAAGGGAAAAAATAGAAACTATATTCAAAATACTCAAGAAAAATTAAGTCAGACCATAAAAAAATCATAAATGAACTCAAATATTTTTATGTATTATTTGGTAATTTTTAAAAGTCAGAAACTATTTTTAAACTAATTTAAATTGCTCAAATATGTGAAAAAAAGATCAAAAATAGTAAAAGTCAGAATAAATTTCTAAAAAAGTTTCAGAAAGTCAGAAATAATGGAAATGGTTTTTTATAAAAAAAGTTTCAGAATTTAAAAATGTCAGAAAGTATTTTTTAAACAATTAAAATAAAGCAAACAAAACAAAAATTATGAAAAATATCAAAACTTAAAATAAAAATATGAAAAAATATTCATAAATTCATAAATAATTCAAAGTATTTTTATATTTTTTTAAAATAATTTTTGGATAAAAAATAAAAGAGTTATGAATTTTTGAATTAAAACAAATTTTATAAAAATAAGTAAATCAGAAATAATGTGAGGCGTTGGATACAATTCACTAAAACACGTTGGAACATCATGTGGCTCGGAAACAAAGATGTATGGTGATCCCTGTTTAATAAACGCGCACTGAAGTCACGAAAGTCAAGCCAAAGACAACATTTCAATTGTAATGCTTTCATTAGTTTAAGAGGCCACGTAGGTCATCTTCAACCTCTAACTACCCTGCAACTAGGGCGAAATCATAAGCCTTAAATCTGTAAATTTAGACGCTCATAGTGGTATCATTAGACGCGTCACTTCAACACGATCACAACCATATCCTCGTGCCAAGTTTATATAAAACACAACTTACTCGATTTGAAAAAGATCAGAGGTGTTTTGAAAATTTTGAAATTGAAAATAGAAGTATCAAACGCATTGATTCACCAAAATTGAGTTAATAGAAAACATCAGTGAACGTCATAGACCATCCATTAATTTGAGTTAGAAGATTTGATGCCCTAAACTACCTGACCGAAGTCAGATTAAGTTGCTTTGTAAACGGACTTGGCTAGCACGATTCCGGGCACCTCAAGGCATGATTCTTCTTATATTAGCTTCAGGGAAGTTCAACGATGAAAGATCAATGAAGAAATTGAATTGAAAAGTGGAGAAAATGGGAATTTAAAATCTAAGAAAAGGGTTTTATGGAGGGAGTTTGACAGAGTGATTTTGGCTCTCCAAGCTTGAGAAAATGAATGAGGTATGATCCTCTATTTATAGGTAATCAAGTGGGATGCTCAAGCGTGTGGAATGATGAAATTTGGAGGGAATTCGTGTGAACCTGATACATGAGGAGTGTGTGACCTGTTTAGCATTAAAACTCACTCAATCCTTATGTTTCAAGGCTCTAATCCACTTTGGCAAGTTGGTTAAACATGTTTAGACCAAAAACATGTGCTAATTTGATGTTTAGAAGCCACAACATGAATTTCAAATTATGACTTAAAGTGAACCTTTCATTTCAAGGTACCATTTTTGAATCAATGGCATTCACACTTTAAGGAGTCTTAGGGCATGATTCTTGAAGCTTTAGAAATATGAGATCACAAGCTTTACAATGTGAAAATAATGGGAATTAATGGATGTTTGAGCTGAAAGATGTGATGAGTCAAAGTTGAGAAAAAGATGCTGACTTTTTGTACTGAATTTTTTTTAAAGTTTTTCTTCAAAATGACCTATAATGTTTTTCATCCGAACATGGAATTCCATTTAAAATTTGCTCTTATCCAAAAAGTATGGCATGAAGTAGACCTCAATGACATTTTGAGACTTGAACCATTTAAAAAGTCCAAAAATTGAGAAAGTTATGACTTGTTAAATTTGGTGAAAATTCATGAGATGACCTATAATCTTTTGCATCCTTAGGGCATATTCCATCCATTTACAAGCTTAGAACATAAAATAAGAGTTGAAGTTCACATATTTAAGATCATTGTGGAAAAATAATGGGCTCAAGGAGACAAAAATTGATTAAGTTATGATCTATTAAAGTCACATAAGGGAATTTGATGGTTTATCTAGAGGACTTGTAATATTTCTTCATCATTAGGTACCTTCCACACAAAATTTTCTTGAGACTTTTGAAGTTATTTGTTGATAATCCTTTTAAGAGAAGCATGTTTTTGGAATCACTCAAAAATACCAAAAGATGAGCAAGATATAGCCCTTTGAAGTTCAAAACCCTAGCTCTTAGAGCACCAAAATGCCTTAGAAACCCTTTTCAATTTTGACAAACTTTCTTTCACAAATACTTTTGTCTTGTAAATAGAAGTTGTTGAGGATGATACTGGGAAACTATAGTGTTGTACCCTAAAATTTTCCCTCTCATGTTTTACAATATTTTTCTCTTACATGGGTGATTACAAACACTTGCTTAAAGAAAATAAGAATTTTGAAGATAAACAAGGTATCTTCAATTGGGATTGAAACAAGGTTTCTTTGATTGGAATTGGGACAAGGTGTTTTCGATTGGCATTGGGATAAGGTGTCTTTGATTGGAATCTGAGCAGGTTGTCCTTTGATTGGAATCTAGACAAGAAGCTTCGATCGGATGTCCAAAATCCTTCGACACAAGCTTGGTTCACAAGACTTCAACTGAGCATGGGTTTTTTCATGCCTGATTCGATTGACAAGGAAATGAATTTCCCTTTGCACGCCTTTGGCATACAGGGCCAAGAATTCTTCATATTTACCTTCAATCCACTAGGCAAAAAGTTTCCAAGTGGGGAGGCTTATATAAAGCCTTCGGTTGATAAAAAACTGAAGCAGCATTCGACCAGTCAAAAGGGAAAAGTTGATGGTTCGATTGGTTTGAATTGAAAGAAGGGCAATCAAAGAAAGTAACACTTGGGGGCTGATTGAAGACACTCTAGTGAAGAAAATTCTGAGCAATTTGAATAAGTACAAGGAGCCGATTATCACATGTCCAGATGTATCCAAGTCTCAAAATGGCATGAAATCTCATTTTTGGAAATTTTTCAAAACGAGAATTATGGCTTTAAATAACATGGTTATGGCTTGGATTCTTTCCTTATTTCCTCATTCACTCCATCTCCTCTATATATACCTCGCTCCTACAAGTATCCCACACGCCTACAGAGTATGCCTCATACACGTACACACTACCTCAGAAAAGCATACTAAATTCTAAATATTTCATAGTTCGAAACTACTTTTTGCAGGTATCCTCAGTCCAAACTAATAAATCACACCTTGATCCTGAGATCTCCAGGGGCATCTCCAAAACCACAGATATATGCATTACTGTTGGTAAGGAAAAAATTTAAAAAATAAAATTTTCTGTTTTTTGCATGTCATATTAACTTGTATTCAGAATCAATGGACCTGAGTGTGACACCCAGGTCCATGTATTTTTTTTAATCTCTAACGCCTATATTGCAGATCCAGCCAAAACAAACCAATGCGCACAGAACTGAAAGACCTGGGTTTGACACCCAGGTCATGCTTTTATTTTTGCTAACATTTTTTGCAGATCCAGTGCCCTCCAAAGGCAATCCATCAGTCACTTTCAACAAGGCCCTTGGCTGAATCGAAAGCCACATCCTTCCCTGGATTGACGGATGGCATCCTTCATTGGATCGAAGGATAATCTCCTTCATTGGATCGAAGGATACCTTTCTCTGGATCGAAAACTGCCTCTTCATTGGATCGAAAGTTGCCTTTTTCTTTGGATCGAAAGACTTGATTTTCTTGTATTTTTAGTTTTTGTGTTACTTACTTCTTTTTAGTTTCCTTTTTTAAATTAAAAATCAAATAAAATCACAAAAAACATTAGGTTAGTATTTTTTAGTTAATTAAATTAAATTAATTAATTAATTATTTTAACCTTTTCTTTAAATTAAAATTAAGTAGACTTGGGCTTTGCTTTCTTTTATAAATAAAAACAAACAAAATATTTCTTTTTCCTTAGGATTATTAGATGTTCTTTTCCATTTCGTACGCGTTACATTCATATTATTGTATCTGTCTACTAGATGTAATAGTTAAAATTCAGACTTTTTTTTTCTTTATCCCCCTCATTCTTGGACGTGTAATTAATCCTCAAATCTATGTAATAGCGTAGGATTTACAATTCCCACATTTTATTTCTGTATATATATTAACTATTTAGATGTATGGTAATAGGATTGTATGGCAATAATAAAACAAAACGCTAGCAAACCTAACAAAAAAGACAAAAATAACTGAATACAACACCTTTGCACATATACACCTCTAGGGTACTCCCTCTTTGGTTGCCTTCGGAAAATAAAACACTCATGTCCCTCGAAAGTAGGGACGCTTTAGCAAAGACCCTTAAATAAAAAGATCATAGTCCCTCGATGACCCTACAGTGTTGCCTTTCGCTAAATGATCTAGTCCCTTAAACAATATTGCTAAAGCGTCTCTATATGTTGCCTTTATGATTGTATGATGACCCACGAACGTCCCTCATACATCCAAACGATTGTGGATACATACTCACTAATAGTAGGATAGCCTTGTCTAAAGGAAAGGAGGAAAAGAACGACCTTTTGAGTAAAATTAGATAGTTGTTAGATGCTTGCTCAAAAACAAATTTTTACACTTACACAAAAAAATTTCAAAACATTTTCAAACGCTTTATCAACACTCTTGATGACTGATACAAGAGTTATCATAAAGAAAATCTATGCACTAAGGAAATTTCAAAAATACTTTTCAAAAACAGACAAAAGCACAATGTATTTCAAAAAATGATCTAAGCATCTAAGATTCCGTAGATAACTACTGATGGAAAGGGTGTTAACACCTTCCCTTTCCATAATCTAACCCCTTACTCAGAAATAATCTTGAAAGGTCTTTTTCTATTCTTTTCACCCTTTACTTTGTTGGATAAAAGAAAAGTCGGTGGCAACTCTTGCTTACCGCAAAATTTGAGAATACAATCATAAAACCAACATAACAGTCGGTTCTGCCACGGTATCACAAAACTGGCAACTCTGCTGAGGAGATACTTATTGTAGCTATAGAAATGTTTAAGACTAAACCATTGGATTGACCAAACTTCTACAGATCAAAATAAAAAATCTCCACTGTGCTTTATTGTTTCCAAAGGAATGGGAAAAGAGCGAATAACCCAAAAAGAGGGGGAAAGTTTCAAGGTAAGGGGGTTGGTTATGCAAAGGGGAGGTATTAGCACCCTAAACATCTACGGTACTCCGCAGGAACCTCTTTGAAAAATATGTATATTTTGGCTATAAAATGTTGTATAAAAAAATAGATGGTGGAGGTGAGAAAAGAAGTATTTTTTTAATGATTTTTGCACCCGCCGCGGTTGCGAACCTTTAGTGCCTATGTACCACCTTTCATGCAATAGGGGATCAGGGTACACATAGTTCCTCTTTTGAAAACTTTAAAACACAAGTGTGTTGGTTAATTTTATGAGATAAGACATCATCGTCACTGTCCGTGTGGAAAACATACTTACTACCCACAATCATGAGAAAGGAGAATTTGCATCATCTCAAAGTGGAGGACTTGGCTTGAATTTTGAAATCCATAATGCCTCGCTCAACACACAAGTGGAAAATATCTCTCTTCACTATATATTGTAGAAGTATAGTTGTTTGCATCACTACAAGAATTGACAAGAGTCCAATCTTTTGATAAAAGCTTTTTAAAGTAAAAAGCCAAAATGGCAAAATGGTTTGAAATGAGATTGATTGACTTTTAGTCTTCTCAAAAAAATGTCAAGGTATTATTATGTTGATTGAAGTTTATTTATGAAAAGGTATTGAAAATGCCTGGACCTAAGTCCAAGTTTATTATAAAAAAGTTCAAGTTTCAAAACAAGAAAAGTTTTCAAAAGGAGGAAGAAGATTTTTGAAATTAAAGAAGGTTGGAGGAGAAGAAGAGACTATCCTAAATCATAAGGTAAAAGTTAGGGATAAGAACCATCTAAGCAACAAGGAGCCAATACTTGACATTATGAGTCAAGATAGAATTCTCATTCTTTGGATTGAAACCAAACAAGCAAAGATACTAGACCTCTTAAGAGAACCAAACTTCAAGTGTATTAAGTCTTCACAAAAATTGGGCAAAGTAACGGCTGTATACAGGTGAATTCCAGATTACAGACAATGTATGTAATCACAATAACCTTCACACAAAACAAACAAACAACCTAATGTCTTAAGGTAAACCTCAAGAACTCTAGAAAAAATATCAATCAAGGTCACAAGGTCTCCAACACAGGTCAAGGCTTCTAATCCTAAGTCCAAGAAGTTCAGTACTCCATAATGCCAAGGATAGTAACCAAATAGTCCAAGTATCATTAAAGCTTTTTATGGTTCATGTTGATTATTAGGTGTCTTACAAAAGAAAGGCTCAAGTGAGCAAAAAATAAAATGAAAAAAATATAAATGCTCAACTGAGAAAAGATGAAAACTAGGATGAAATGTAATGCTTAAATTAAATGGTACATAAAGCATAAAAAAAGCATAAAGTAAAATCAATTGTTAATAATTAGTGATTAGTTGGATGACCATATTGAAACTTGCATTTGGAACTCATTAGAGGATTCGTAGAACCAAAGCCTCCACACAACAAGTTGCATTTGCTTTTTGTCAAATATATCATCCATTTTGGAATCCTTAAAAGTACCATTTAATGATCAATAATGTTTAAGTGATCCGCGTTGACCAAAAGTGATGTAGACCCATTAGAGGATTGGTAGAACCAAAACCTCCACACAATGAATCTCAAGGTTATTGGATCAAAGAGATCAAATTAACATACTTGGGCTTGCAAACATAGGTTTGGGCCACAAGTGATCATTTATTCGAATCGGGACAAAATTTAGCACAATGTTAAGCAATCGTAAGTGGACTTATATAGAAGTCGCACCTATTTTGAGGCCGGTCAATAACAATCCATGCACCATTCTTTGGAGACATGATATAGAGAACATGCTCCAATAACACTTAGTGCAATTAGAAAAGGATGAGATGAAGAGTGGTGGGAAAGAATATAAACCACATTTGAATTAAATTTAATCAAACTATTATTAAAATCACACATTCATTTTTATGGAGTTAAACTCAACACCATGGATCCAATGATGTTAACAAAGTTCACGATCCAAAATTCAATCCAAGATCAGGCAGAAAATAATGACAAAATAATATTGCATTTAATATATACATTAAAAGAGGTTTTAAAAATATTTAAAATAGAAATAAGAGATAAAAATATCAACTATGTTAAAATTAATCAAGAAATAAAAAGTAAGACCATAGAAAAATCAGAAATGAACTCAAATATTTTTATAAAATTTTTGGTAATTTTTTTAGGTCAGAAACTATTTTAAAATTTAAAGAATTGAGTAAAATAAACCAAAAATGATAAAACAAAATATCAAAGTCAGAAATAAAAAATATATGAGGTCACCAATATTTGTTACAATATCATTCGATCATTCATATTTTTTTTATAATTTAAAAATGCATAAAAGTACATTTAAACATTTAAAACACTTCAAATAAAGTGAAAATTTATAAAAAATATAAAAACACAAAATAAAATTGTGAAAAAAAAAATCAGAAAGAGAAAAATCAAAAATATTTTTCATAATTTTTTCATATTTTTTGGACTAAAAATAATTTTTCTATGATTTTTTTAAATTTAAAACAATTAAATATAAAAATCAGAAAAGAAAATAAAAACTAAAAAAATATGGGCCATCTGATCAATGTCAAAACGCGTTAGTAAACAGATCAAGTGGACATGGCGCGTTGTGCATGTTATGGACTTTAGTGAATAAAACACTGAATCATTAATTAAATCAGATTTTAAAAAAAAAACAAGTGGCGTACCATCATTGGTTGGAAGATGACACGTTGGTCATCTTCAACCTCCAGCCAACGTGAATTGCAGGTCTCTTAAACTGTAAAATCAGAAGCTCGGACCTATACCATTCAAGACGAAGACAACCACACCTTCGCGACAAATTTATATAAAATGTAGCTCAAGCAATTTGGAAGGAAAGTTTTGAAAAGGGATTGGAAATTTCATGGTCATAACGTATTTCTAGATAAAAGTAAGTGTTGTTAGTAGAACCAGGGCAATGAGAGCTTCACAATGATATCAAAGTTTTGAAGAATTGATGGAGAAATCTACCTATTGAAGTTGAGTTGCATAGCTCTGAAACCGGACTTCTATGGAGCAATATAGGGCACGATTCTTGAAGGTAATTGTATGGTTAACTTCAGAAAAAATCAAGGAAGCTGAATTGATAGAAAAATTGGATTGAAAAAGGCTTGAACACTGACTTTGAAGTTACAGAAATTGAGTTATGGAGCAAGTTTGGCAGGGTGATTCTGGCTATTCAAGCTTGATGAAATGAATGAGGGATGACCCTATATTTATAGGGAATCAAATTGAATGTCCAAGCGTGTGAAACGATGAAGTTTGGAGGGAAATCGTGTGAAGTTTCAAACAAGAAAAATGTGACTTCTAATTTGATCAAAACTCATCCAAAACGCGCGTTTTGCTATGCTAATCACTTCTGGAAGTTCACTAAACTTGTTTAAAATAAAAAACATGCAGAAACTAAGTGTTTAGAAGCTAAATCGATGATTTCAAATTCTGACTTTTATAGAAACTTCAGTTTCAAGTTACCAAGTTCAAATCAATGTCATTCTTAGCTCAAGGGGTCTTAGGACGTGATTCTTGATGCTTTAGAATGATGAGGTTACAAGCTTTGCAATGGAAAAATAATGGAATCAAATGGATGCTTTAGGTGAAATTTGTATTGAGTCAAAGTTGCGGAAAAAAGGTTGACTTTCCATACTTAGAAATATTTCAAATTTTTATTCAAAAGTGACTATAATGTTTTGCATCCAAACATGGACTTCCCCTTGGAATTTGCTCTTGACCTAAAATTATGGCATGAAATAGACCTCTTGAATGAAATTTTGAAACTTGAACCATTCAAAATCTCCAAAAATTGAGAGAGTTATGAATTGTTGAAGTTGGCAAAAAATCATGAAATAACCTATAATATTTTGTATCATTAGGGCATCTTCCATCCATTTTCTAACTTTTCATATAAAATAAAGAATAAATTTCACATCCTCAATATCATTATGGAAAAAGAGTGGGCTCGAGGGGATAAAAATTGACCAAGTTATGATCATTTGAAGTCACACATGGGAAATTGGGGGTTCATCTAGAGGACTTGTAATCTTTCTTCATCATCAAGTTTCTTCCACATGAAAACTCCTTGAAACTTTTGAAGTGATTTGTTAATAACCCTTTGATGAGGAGGATTTTTTTTTAATCACTCAAAAATACCAAAAGATGAGCAAGATATTCTTATTTGAAGTTCAAAACCCTAGTTCATAGATCAAGAAAATGCTTTGAGGAACTTTGACAATTTTAAGCAACCTTCTTGTACCAAAGCTTTTGTTTTTAAAATAGAAGTTGTTGAGGATGATAATGAGAACTTATAGAAACCAAAACCACTTCCATATCTTGAGAATTAAGATAAATATGCACTTGTGGCCAATGGGAACAAGACCTTGTCCAACCATAACAACTTCTTCAATCAACCCCTTGTACTTTTGAACCAATCTTGATAACTTTGAAATATGGTGAACCAAAATAAAAATTGCAATGCCATTTATTCCAAAAAAAAACTTCAATGGTGAGGTTTGAACTTCTCAAGCTTCATTGACTAGGTCATGTAAATAAACTCATGAACCCATGCATCAACTTGCTAAACCCCGTTGCCTTTACCTACATTGTTGACAAGTAAGACAAACCAACATTGTATTTTATTAATTAAAAGGAAATTCAAAACAAAACATGAATTATCACACAAGAAAATAAAGTCAAGGTGCTTGGTGATTCCTTAAAGAGCAAATCTAAATATAGGGAGGAGAACCAAAAACCCTAATGTGATCTTGTTGTGATTGAATCAATATGGTATGATGAAGGGATCATAGGAGAAAAAATTGGGGTACAACAACTGCCCTTATTTAAGTTTCTTCTATCCGGAGATATGAAAGTTAAAAATATTCGTGTCGATGCAATCAAAGATACTTAAATATAAAACAAACCTTATTTTTGGCCCTAAGATGCCATGCAATGCTTATGAGTATGAATGCTTATGAACAATCTCAAAGAGACGCAAAACACCACTGGGGATGTGATAAAGGAAAATAAAGAAACAAAAGAGAAACCTGGCCAGGAAAATAAATCACTGGTGGATCAAAAGACCCGACTCATAGAGGATGATAAAATGTCAAAGGATACACCAACTTTTACTGAAGGCGAAACTACCAAAGTTCACTGATGGTAGAGAGAAAGAATCATCGACGTTCACTGACGATGAACTACCAACTTTCATTGAAGGTAGAAGGAAAATAAACAATCACCAACTTTTACTGATGGTGACCTACCAACTTTTCACTAAAGGTAGAGAGAACAAAATATCATAGCACTACCATTCACTGACAGTAAACTACCAACATTCACTGAGGGTAGCAAAAAGATAACAATCACCAACTTTCACTGATGGTGACCTACCAACTTTCACTAAAGGTAGAGAGAAAATATATCATAGCACGTCCGTTCACTAAAGATGAACTACCAACGTTCATTGAGGGTAGAAAAATGATAACAATCACCAACTTTCACTGATGGTGACCTACCAACTTTAACTGAAGGTAGAGAGAAAATATATCATAGCACCACCGTTCACGGACGATGAACTACCAACGTTCACTGAGGGTAGCAAAAAGATAATAATCACCAACTTTCACTGATGGTGACCTACCAACTTTCACTGAAGGTAGAGAGAAAATATATCATAGCACCGCCGTTTACTGATGATGAACTACCAACATTCACTGAGGGTAGCAAAAAGATAACAATCACTAACTTTCACTAATGGTGACCTACCAACTTTTACTGAAGGTAGAGAGAAAATATATCATAGCACCGCCGTTCACTGTCGATGAACTACCAACGTTCACTGAAGGTAGCAAAAAGATAACAATCACCAACTTTCACTGATGGTGATCTACCAACTTCCACTGAAGGTAGAGATAAAATATATCATAGCACCTCCGTTCACTGACTATGAACTACTAACGTTCACTGAGGGTAGCAAAAAGATAACAATCACCAACTTTCACTGATGGTGACCTACTAACTTTCACCGAAGGTAGAGAGAAAATATATCATAACACCACCGTTCACTGACGATGAACTACCAACGTTCACTGAAGGTAGAAAAAAGATAACAATCACCAACATTCACTGATGGTGACCTACCAACTTTCACTGATGGTGACCTACCAACTTTCACTGAAGGTAGAGAGAAAATATATCATAGCACTGTCGTTCACTGACGATGAACTACCAACGTTCATTGAGGGTAGAAAAAAGATAACAAGTTTTTTTTAACATTTTGGCATTTCACCTAGAACGGGCCTCAACTTCTTCTTTAACCAAGACATCCTGCCTGGAAGGGGTAATAAGTTGTCTCAAATAAAGAGACTACCATTTGTAAAGAACTTACAATGAACTGTTTCTGCGATATTGAAAGACTTGCCATCCACGGGAGTGATTTGACAATGAACTTCAAACTATCCACTCATTGAGAAGATAGAAAAAATGTAACGTCAACTTTTACAAGGAAGTATAAGCTGATCAAATAAAGAGACCCGCTACTCGCTGTTATAGGAAGGATTGTATAAATTACTTTCGAGGAAAGCAATATAACTTCCAGGGGAAATGCCAATATACTCCTGCTGAGGAGATAAAGTCTTCTCGTAGAAAATAAATGCACATTCTCAAACCAAAGCTCGAAGCTTGCGGAAATCCAAAGTAATAATATTGCTGAGGATCAAAGATTCAAACCAGAAATAAACTGGAGTAAAACGGTCTTCCAAAATACATTCTTTGAGACATAAAATCAAGAGGGAAACCCAAATCGACTAGATGAAGAGCTGTGTAAGAAGGCTAAGGAAAAAATCTTCCACGAGGGGTAGCTCAGTGGGGAAATTGAAAGAATATACACTTTCTACTTATGGCTGACACTCTATTGGGGGAGAGGATAACACGACTCTACAAAACATGGTAATATGTCAACAAGATATTAATGGTTACGAATGAGCAATGATTTGCTAAGTTTAGCTATGCATGATGTATGTATGAATGTATGGGTGTGATCGTACATAATCTGACAAAACAGACATATAAAACTGGGGATAAACAAACAAAACCAACTCGGGAACACACAACACTTGGCTAAGTCACATCCAAGATGAACATTACATAAGAAAAAATAAGCACCAACTGAGGAAACAAGGTCCTACTGCATGGCTTAACTTTACTGGGGAGCGAGAAAACAGTACAAATACAAGGATATAACATCCTTCTCCAGGATTCCCAGGGAATAACACTCTGACTTCAACAGGGAGATAAATGTTTTCATGTGTAGCACTTCTACTAGGGATTGCAAAACTGATTTTAAATAAGGCAGATGGAAACCAAATTTTAAAAACATCTACTGAGGAATTCAAGCTGACTTTAATGGAGAAATATCATACAGGCTTCACTAAGGGAGATAATGCTTCATCATCAAAACATCAACTAGGGACTTCGTGCTGACTTCATTGGGGAGGTAAACACCACATCATCGAGGGGAAACCAATATACGTTCTTCATTGGGGAAACCAGAGATACGTTCTTCTTCGAGATTAATGTTACACCAACTTCTCTGGGGAGAAAGGACTTCTATCAAATAAGCGAGGCTTTCACTAAAGAATCTTGGATTGAGTCTTCATATCATGCAAACTAAAAAAAATTGAAAAATGAACCAATACTTGACTGGGGACACTGGAATCACAAACCCAATATTGCACCTTACGCCAATTAATATCATTTTTAATATACAAAAATCACACGCATACCAGCGAAAACATCCTGAGAAAACCTTATGGGGAAACAAAACTTCCCAAAATTACTGGAGTTCGTCCATTCCTGGGATCACCACTTTTGTTTTCCTCTTGAATTACAAAATATAAAGTAAAAGTAAGTTGTAAATTCTTTTTTGAAAAAATAACTTTGTTATTTAATCTTTTTGCTTTGAAAATTAATATCAATAAAAAATAGAGTCTTTGTAAGCTGAATAAAAATAAGAAATATAAAGAATTGGGTAGAAGCTCAAACTTTATTGATAAAAAGTAATATATAATGGAAAAGATACATTGAGATACAATAACCACTATTCCCTCTAACAACTTTGAAATTATGAGCAGCTGCTTCCGTTGAAGTATGATGCGGATCCAAGAAGATTGTTGCTTCAATGATCAAGTCTTATCTGATGTAGTTACTTGCCAATAAAGTCCCTAACTTTTTCCTAAGCTGCCCTTGTGGGTTTTCAACTTAGCGGGAAATTTAATTCTATTTATGTCTCTAATTTTTTCCTAGACTGCCCTTTTGCGTTTCCGGCCTACCGAGACGCTCTTTTTTGCTTAAGCCTCCCTTTCGGGTTTTCAACTTAGCGAGTTGTTCTTTTATTTCTTTAAGCGAAGTATTTCTTGACTGCATCAACATTCATGGGACGTGGGAACTCCTCGCCATCCATAGTTTCAAGAATTAATGCGCCACCAGAGAAGGCTTTCTTGACAACATATGTGCCTTCAAAATTGGGAATCCACTTGCCCCTCGAATCAGCGTTAAAATACATGATCTTCCTTAGCACGAGGTCACCTTCTCTGAATTCACGAGGTTTGACCTTCTCATCAAAAGCTTTCTTCATTCTCTTATGATATAACTGCTCATGACACAAAGCCGTCATTCTCTTCTCTTCGATCAAATTCGATTGGTCAAACCTGTTCTGGACCCATTCAGCCTCTGACAATTTGGTTTCCATTATCACGCGCAAGGAGGGAATCTCAACCTCAATTGGGATTACCGCTTCCATTCCATACACAAGGGAGAACGGGGTTGCTCATGTTGAAGTGCAGACAAATGTATGATATCCATGTAAAGAAAAAGGGAGCATTTAATGCCAATCTTTATAAGTAACAACCATCTTCTGGATGATCTTCTTGATATTCTTATTAGCAGCTTCAACAACCCCATTCATCTTCGGTCTGTACAGAGATGAGTTGTGATGGACGATCTTGAATTCTTCATAAAGTTCTGTCATCATCTTATTGTTCAGATTCGAGCCATTGTCGGTGATAATTCTTCTTGGCACACCATACCGACATATAAGATTATTCTTATGAAACATATAACCACCTGCTTGGTAATGTTAGCATATGAAGCAACTTCCACCCATTTAGTGAAGTGATCAATTGCTACCAAGATAAAACGGTGTCCATTTGAAGCTTTGGGCTCTATCATCCTGATCATGTCAATACCCCACATAGAGAAGGGCCACTGGGAAGAAATAAAATTAAGAAGTGTCGGGGGCACATGAATCTTGTCCACATAAGTCTGGAATTTATGGCATTTCTTTGCAAATTTGTAACATTCGAATTCCATTGTCAGCCAATAGTAACCTGCCCTTAGCATCTTTTTAGCCATCGAATATCCATTGGCATGAGTTCCAAATGAACCTTCACGAACCTCATGCATCAACATGTCTGCTTTGTGTCTATCCACGCATCTGAGCAAGACCATGTCATAATTTCTCTTGTTCAACACATTTTCACTAAGGAAGAAACTGCCAGCCAATCTTCTCAATGTCTTTCTACCTTTATTCGAAGCACCACTTGGGTATTCCCGAGTCTGAAGGAAATGCTTGATATCATAATACCAAGGTTTCTCGTCTACTACCTCTTCTGTTGTAAACACATGAGCGGGCCTATCCAATCACCGAACTATAATTTAAGGTATGTCATTCCAAGTATTCAATTGATACATAGAAGCCAGAGTAGCCAGAGCATCCGCCATTTGATTTACATCTCTAGGGATGTGATGGAATTCAACATTATTAAAGAAGGGTAACAATCTTATAGCATAATCTTTGTAAGGGATCAAGCTGGGGTGACGAGTATCCCACTCTCCTTTAATTTGATTTATTACCAAAGCTGAATCTCCATACACATCTAGAATTTTAATTCTGAGATCAATAGCTTCCTCGAGACCCATGATGCAAGCCTCGTATTATGTCATATTATTAGTACAATCAAACGTCAACCTTGCAGTGAAAGGAATGTGTGATCCATGTAGAGTGACAATCACAACACCAACTCCTTTACCATAAGCATTCACAACTCCATCAAATATAATCTTCCAGCGAGATTCAGGATCAGGACCTTCCTCAGGCAATGGTTCATCACAATCTTTTACTTTCAGAAACATCACATCCTCATCGGGGAAATCAAACATCACAGACAGATGATCATCAACTGGTTGGTGAGCAAGATAATCTACCAACACGCTGCTTTTAATAGCTTTTTTAGTACGGTATTCAATGTCATATTCAGATAACAACATCTGCCAGCGGGCAATTCTCCCAGTAAGAGCAGGCTTTTCAAAAATGTACTTGATTGGACCCATTTTAGAGATCAACCAAGTAGTGTGATTCAACATATACTGCCGTAAACGCTTTTCTGCCCAGGCCAGGGCATAACATGTCTTTTCCAGCATGGGATACTGCGATTCACAATCAGTAAAATTTTTACTGAGATGATAAATGGCATACTCTTTCTTCCCCATTTCATCTTGTTGTCCCAAAATATAGCCCATGGAATTATCTAACACTGTCAGATACATAATCAATGGTCTTCCTTCAACAGGAGGGAGCAAGATAGGAGGTTCAAGCAGATATTCTTTAATACTTTCGAATTCCCTTTGGCAATCATCTGTCCATACACAACCTTTATCTTTCTTTAACAACTTAAAGATTGCTTCACATGTTGCAGTCACGTGGGAAATGAATCTGGAAATATAATTCAAACGCCCGAGGAACCCTCTTAATTGCTTTTCAGTTCTCGGTGTTGGCATCTCTAGAATTGCTTTGACTTTATCAGGGTCAACTTCAATCCCTTTCTGGCTGACAATGAAACCCAACAATTTCCCTGATCGAACACCGAAGGTACATTTATTTGGATTCAAGCAGAGACGATACTTCCTCAAACGCTAAAACAACTTCAATAAATCTTCTACATGATCTTCTTCAGTCTGGGATTTAGCAATCATATCATCAACATATAACTCAATTTCCTTGTGCATCAGATCACATAATAGGTTGTCATAGCCCTCTGGTACGTTGCACCAGCGTTTTTCAACCCGAATAACATCACTATGTAACAGAATGTTCCTCAGGGTGTGATAAACATTGTTTTTTCCATGTCCTCAAGCGCCATTCTTATTTGATTATACCCAGAAAATCCATCCATGAACGAGAAAACTTTGAATTTTGTTGTGCTATCCACTAACATATCAATGTGTGGCAATGTAAAATCTTCTTTTGGACTAGCTTTATTTAGATCTCTGTAATCTACGCACATGCAAACTTTTCCGTCTTTCTTCGGTACTGGGACAATATTGGCAATCCACTGTGGGTACACTGATGTCACAAGAAAATAGACATTAATCTGCTTTAGAACTTCCTCTTTGATCTTTACTTCCATATCTGGGTGAGTTCTTCGCAACTTCTGTTTGATTGGCGGGCACTTTGGCTTCAGCGGCAAATGGAGCTCTACAATATTTGTATCTAGACCAGGCATATCTTGGTAAGACCAAGCAAAAATATCCACATACTCTTTCAGCATCTCAATCAACCTGCTCTTCACATCAGGATGCAATAATGCTCCAATCTTGACTTCCTTCGGATCTTCTTCTGAACCCAAATTGATTACTTCCAATGGCTCTTTATATGGCTGAATGGCATTCTCCTCGCGCTCAAGCAACCGTGAGACCTCTTCTAGAAACTCGCCAAAGTCTTCTTCTTCGGCCCCAAACATAAGACATTAAAAGTTGGGAGAGGGTGCAGGGTCATTGTATTCAACGGGTTTTTTAATTAATCTGCATATATGATTTATGATTGCTTTTAGAAACTAACACATATAACAAGTGATCATACTGATTGAATTTTAGTTATTATTTATTTTGAAAGGTTTTTTTTCTGATTACGATTTTCCAAGAAAAAAATAAATAAATAAAAAATAAATAAATAAAAACACAATTTGGGAAACAAAGACAACTTTTATTATTGATTTTAAAAATTAAAGCAAACAGATAAGCCCATACAATATTAATACTTTCACCTTGGGCAGAGTGAAAGCTTTTCAAAAAGATTAACACAAACAAATTACTTTGAAACTTGTATGTAACAGGGAACATTAATGGTGATCTAGTTCTGAACCTTAACTCTGTGCGTCACATAATTTGGCATTTCTGGATCTACTTCATCTTCCACAATGGTATTAATCCCGGAAACAGTTGGATGAAGATAACCCCCGCTACAAAAGATTTCTTGATACTTTCCTGCAACAGCCTTCGGCTTCCTGCTCTTCCCCTTATTATTCTTCACATAGAACCCCAAGCCAGCTCTATTCTTATTCACAGGTGGGTCAATAATTTGTCCCCATAAATTTCTATGGACATTACGCACAACCTGTTGAGCATCCTTAAACGAAGCTATAGAGTTCTCATTTCCTCTTATCTTATTGATAGATAACGCTTGGAACTGGGTTCCAACAGCAGCTTCATCCGCCTCCACAATGCTGAAAGAGGACAAATGAGATATCAATAACGCCTGTTCTCCATTTATAATTACCACTTTTCCTTCACGTACAAACTTCAGCTTCTGGTGTAAAGTCAAAGTGACAACCCCTGCCTCATGTATCCATGGTCGTCCCAGCAAGCAGTTATAAGCGGGTACAATATCCAAGACCCGGAAAGTAATCTGAAACAAATATGGACCTATATGAATAGGCAAGTCCACTTCACCAATAACAAATTTCCTTGATCCGTCAAACACTTTCACAATAATTCCACTTGGGCGCATGGGCGTTCCTTGATATTTCAACTTCATAAGGCTGCTCCTCGATATAACGTTCAATGCGAATGCATTATCAATCAGCACATTGGATAATGAATCATTCTTGTAGTTCATAGAGATGTCGAGGGCCAGGTTGTGATTCCTCCCTTTATCGGGAAATTCATCGTCGCAGAAACTCAGGTTATTACATGATGTAATATTCTCCACTACACTGCTGAATTGGTCTACATGCATGTCACTTTCCACGTAAGCTTGGTCCAAGACCCTCATCAAAGATTCTATGTGAGTAGAGGAGTTTATCAGCAAAGCCAAGATAGATATTTTTGAAGGAGTCTGTAGTAGCTGATCTACAATTCTATAGTCGCTCATCTTAATTATCTTCAAAATATCATCCACATCATTTTCTAGCGTAGCTCCACAAGATTCACCCACTGCCTTCTTGGGTTCAACATTTTCAACAATTTTCTTTCATGTACTAACATCTCCTCGAACAACTGGTGCAAATACACGACCTCTGCAGGTCACTCTGCTAGTCTCAGCAATATTTCCAACATTAGGAATTGGCTGGGTGGGAACTTCCACACCATCCTCTAAAATCATAGCATTATATTTGTAGGGTACATCCTTGTCTGACTTATAGGCGATAGGACCCGACAAAATAATTACCAATGGAGTAATAGTTGGCTTGCTATGATATTCAACTTCAAAATGGGAGGGTGCACCAAAACAAGACACAATAACATTTATTCCCTCTTTAACACAATCAGTCATTACAGAGTCATCCCTGGAAAACACATCTTCATCCGACGATAAGAACTCATCTGTGGAGGCATATTCATCATTTGACTCTTCTTCAACCAAATAAACCTCAATCATATCAACTTCATGGTAATTATCCCTTTGACCTATAACCATGATAGTTTCATTATCCAACAACAACTGGACACCTTTCCTTACAATTGAACATCCTCGAGAGTCCCGACAGCAAATTCGGCAAGATCCATTATGATGTTCCACCTGATCAGCCATGTGACAAAAAGTAGCATGCAATTGCACAAGGTCCTCGTTCATATACTCCACATCAAAAATTCTGAACTCTCCAGGACATCTAGAAACCATGTTTACCTCCTTTTCATACTCTACCCTAGGCCTGATTACGTAGATGAGGCCCTCATCCATCATCTCCTGCAAATCGGCCTTTATCTTGTCACAACCCTGTATATCTGTACTGCAAATAGCACAACCAGCATGGTCATGTGTATAGTATCTAAATTCACAGAGGTCTACATGCATTTTCACCAAATATCCTCTAACCAGATTAATATAAAAAATCTGAAAGTCACCTGGACAACAGGCCACCATGTTCACAGCATTTTCTCCCCCATGCTTTGGGAGAGGATTATCTTTCACATTAGGGCCCACATCCTTGAAAGACAGAATACCGGACTTTACCAATTTCTGTACCTCAGTCTTCAAAGGGTAGAAATTCTCAACATTATGCCCTGGTGCTCCCTGATGAGAAGCACATGTTTGGTCTACCTTGTAATACCAAGGCAACGATGATGGTATAACGGGAGGTGGTCGGGTAGAACCAACTTCTTCTAAATTAACACTGTGAGTAACTCTATATAACTCATAGGGATAGGGTCATAACTCTCCCTTCTCTGATTATACCATTGATTCTCCTGCTAGGATGGTCTCTGATAAGCAACGGTGGTTGGAGCTACACCAACAACTGGAGTAACTGAGGCGACTTGCTGATGATGCTGATAACTTCTTCTAGGAGGATTAACTCTCCTTTCTTGCATGACAGCATTTGTATCTCCTTCCTTCTTCTTGGAAAACCCATAAGATGGCTTCTTCGCACTTCTAGAACTTTCACTCTTTATTAAACGACCCTCTCTTACAGCCTCTTCTAACCGGATACCCATACCTACCATTTCAGTAAAGTCACTTGGCGCACTCGCAACCATCCTTTCATAGTAGAAAGAACCCAGAGTCTTCAAGAAAATCTTAGTCATCTCCTTCTCTTCCATGGGAGAAATCACTTGGGCGGCTACCTCACGCAATCTCTGTGCATATTCTTTGAATGATTCCCTGTCTTTCTTGACCATGGCCCTGAGTTAATCACGGTCAGGCGCCATGTCCACGTTGTATTTGTATTGTCTAATAAATGCTTCTCCCAAGTCATTGAAAGTATGGATATTGACACTGTCCAAACTCATATACCACTTTAGCACAACACCATTCAAACTATCCTGAAAAAAGTGAATCAACAGACACTGATCATCAGTATGGGTAGACATTCTTCTTACATATATCATAATATGACCACGAGGATAAGTGTTTCCTTTGTACTTCTCGAATTCCAGAACTTTAAACTTTGCAGGTATCTTAACATTCAAGACCAAGCATAATTCATTCACATTCTGCCCGAACAATTCTTTTCCCCTGAGGGCCTTCAACTCCCTCTGCATCTTGTCAAACTGCTTTTGAAAATCATTCATTCTATCATAAAGACCCAAGTCTTCACTTGGTGCATGAAAAGTACGACACATATCATAATTAAAAACCGGAACCATATTCACCGAAGGAGGTGCAGCAGGAGCAACATGCACCACAAGAGGTGCGGGAGTAACAGTAGTCTGAACAACTAGAGTATCTTGAGGACCAAGGTTGAAACCTTGAAGCACAAATTTCTCTGGCATTCCCCATGGATAACCTTGAGGCATGCGATTCTGAACACTAGGTGGAGTAGTAAACACAGGAACAGCTGGAGCTTCAGTAGTAACCCTTGTTGGTTTAGGTTGAACACTCGGTGGCTGGTTCTGAGAAGCCACCAGAGATTCCATCAGAGCAATAAGATTGGCCATGCCGGCCTTCAAAGCAGAAACCACCCCACATAGCTCACGATTCTCTTGTTCTAAGTTGTCTATCTTCCTTCTAAAATTAGCTCGAGTGTTGTAGTGGTGATACAACTTGCTGAACGAAGTAAAGAAGCTTGGTAAGACACCTGGATATGTATAGAAATGCAAGAAACATGTGCAATATGATTCACGATGTGCAACGCACATGATTTATTTTAATATTTCAAGGGACTTAAAGATTTATAAACACATTGCAAATATCAAAGCAATAACATATTTGAAATACTGAAAATTTTTATTATAATAACTTCAAAATGGATTACAAGTTTCAATGATCCCAAGTAAAAATAAAGTCTAAAACCCTAGTAAGTAAAGCTGACGGAGATCACTCTATACGCTGGCGCTTCCCTATAAGCCCGACAATATGAGCCTTCAACCTCTGGTTTTCCTCCGCATATCTGATGGCAGCCTCCTTCCAATCACCTGAATCAGGAAGTGAGCAACTAGCATCTGACTAAGGCTTAGGAGAAAATAAATCCCCTTGCCACTCCATCATCTCTACAGCCCGACTCTCAAGAATCTCAATCAAGTCATCTTTCTCCTTCAACTCTACTCTATAGGAAATCTCTAAAGTTTGGCACTTTTTCTTCCGAGCGTCCTTTTCCTGCTGCATCCTGACCAAAGCAAGTTGTAGCTCTTCTATATCATGCAATAAGGGAGGAGTGGTATTCACAAACAAATCAGGCATAGGTGCTTCCCGGGAATACGACATCTTCAACTGAATAGCTCTCGTTTGGACCAACTGAAGATATGGATCCAAAGAAACAACCCCCTGGGTCCCAAATCTTTCCTACTCTTCTTGTGAATGTGACGCCAGGCCTCCGCAATCTTCTCCCTAGCTTCCTTATGGTATTCTCCTTCCTTCAGAAAGAAACAACTCAAATGAATAATATTTGGTTTATCCCTCATCAGATAACCAAGATCTCGTCGTGTAAGAACATGGTTATAGTTAATTCCTCCCTTTGTACCAAGAAGAGGTACATTGGGGAAACTACCACAACTGTCGACAATCTCTAAATCCTGGTAAGCCCGATGATACCAATAAATATCCGAGTGAGTAAGTGCCATGATCTTAGGAGCTCAATGGGGTTCCTTCCTGACATCCCAGAAAGCATCAGACTAATGCATATGAGAAATAAACCACAGGTACAACAGAGGCGTGCAACAAATGATCATCCCCCATGATAAAAATTCCGAAGATGAATTGAGTAATAAGCATCACCCAACAATATTGGAATTGGGTTTCCAATCATTAAGATCCTGATAGCATTAACATTAACAAACTTGTCCACATTAGGAAAGAAAAACAACCCGTAAGCAAGTAGAGCAAAGATGGCCTCAAAAGCGACTGTACTCTTCATCCTGGCAAAGTAATGAGCTTTCTCCAATAAGAACTGAGCTGGTAATCCTCTAATACCTCCTTTAGTAGTCATATGGGCTTCAACCTCAGACTTTCCCAAATGGATCAAAGCAGCAATCTCGTGTGGTTTTGGCTCACACTCCAAACCAGTAAAAGGAATACGATCGGTAATAGGTAAATCCAACAGATAAGAATACTCCTCTAGTGTAGGCATCAACTGATAATCAAGGAAAGTAAAGCAATGATACATCGAATCATAGAACTGGACCAAGGTCGAGAGATTACCCTCCTTCATCCTAAGCTTCATGAGAGGAATGATGGATCCATACTTCTTCCAAAAATCTGCAGAACACTCAATCTCGGGAATTAGACTGATCAACTCATATATCTTGGGATCTTTGAAACTGTATTTTCTAGTCTTTCTTTTTCCATAATCCATGGCCAAAAGGTACCTGAGATATTCACAAATGGTCAAATTTTGAAGTCCCTTGAAATGAAATTTCTTCAAAAGACGTTTATGAGTACATGGATGCATGATGCAACAATCACACACAAGATCACAAACATAGGGTTCATAGGTTCAACGTCATGAGCATGAGGTCGAAGTGACTACCCATAAGGTATGATCTAAAAGTTATCACCTGTCGAACAAGGTCCTAGAGGATCCCAGAGTCTACACCCTTCCTTCGGATATTACCAACTTCCCGATTAACTCATTAATTAGTAATATTCTTAAGAAAAACTCGTTCGAGCGTAGTATCGCATGACAACTATTTCCGGATTACTCTGTTATATCTTCCACACTACACCTAAAAGGCTAAGATGGGTTAGGTATTCTACGGTCCTCAGCTTCAGTAGGCTCCCAGGCCGAAAGCAGTACGTCTTCCCGATTACTCGGTAAACGAAAGTATTGTCAAAGGGGCCTCCACTGAGTGGGGGATATCATGCCTCTTTTTTTGGGATTACTACCCCAAAGATAAGATTACTATACCGCCCGTCCTATCTTAGTGTTTTCCCAAGTCCTGGTATAGGACTTATAAGTAATCACCAAGCACCCTAAAAACCAGGAAAATCCGGACAAACATATATACAACATATAACACATAAACAACAATAGTACATATACAGATATAAACAAAGATAGGTTTAACCCACTTAGGGATGGACCAACAAGAGGTCAATCTGTCCCCATTGAAGTCGCCATTATTCTGTAGTGGTAGAAATGTTTAAGACTAAGCCATTGGATTGACTAGACTAATAAAAGAGTGAATAACCCAAAAAGAGGGGGAAAGATTCAAGGTAAGTGGGTTAGTTATGCAAAGGAAAGGTATTAGCACCCTAAACATCTACGGTATTCCGCAGGAACATCTATGAAAAATCTGTATATTTTGTCTATAAAATGTTGTATAAAACAAAATAGATGGTGGAGGTGAAAAAAGAAGTATTTTTTTATGATTTTTGCACCCGCCGCGGTTGCGGACCTTTAGTGCCTACTTACCACCTTTCATGCAACAGGGGATAAGGGTACACGTAGTTCCTCTTTTGGAAACTTTAAAACACAAATGTGTTGATTAATTTTATGAGATAAGACATCATCGTCATTGTCCGTGTGGAAAACATACTTCCTACCCACAATCATGAGAAAAGATAATTTGCATCATCTCAAAGTGGAGGACATGACTTGTATTTTGAAATCAACAATGCCTCACTCAATAGCCAAGTGGGAAATATCTCTCTTCACTACATATTGTAGAAGTATAGTTGTTTGCATAACTACAAGGATTGACAAGACTCCAATCTTTTGAGAAAAGTTTTTTAAAGTAAAAAGCCAAAATGGCAAAATGGTTTGAAATGAGATTGATTGACTTTTAGTCTTCTCAAAAAAATGTCAAGGTATTATTAAGTTGATTGAAGTTTATTTATGAAAAGGTTTTGAAAATGCCTGAACCTAAGTCCAAGTTTATTATAAAAAAGGTTCAAGTTTCAAAACAAGAAAAGTTTTTAAAAGGAGGAAGAAGATTTTTGAAATTAAAGAAGGTGGGAGGAGAAGGAGAGACTATCCTAAAGCATAAGGTAAAAGCTAGGGATAAGAACCATCTAACCAAAAAGGAGCCAATACTTGACATTATGAGTGAAGATAGAATTCCCATTCTTTCGATTGAAACCAAACAAGCAAAGATACAAGACCTCTTGAGAGAACCAAACTTCAAGTGTATTAAGTCTTTACAAAAATTAGGCAAAGTAACGGCTGTATACGGGTGAATTCCATATTACAGACAAAGTATGTAATCACAATAACCTGCACACAAAATAAACAAACAACCCAATGTCTTGAGGTAAACATAAAGAACTCCAGACAAAATATCAATCAAGGTCACAAGGTCTCCAACATAGGTCAAGGCTTCTAATCTTAAGTCCAAGAAGTCCAGTACTCTATAATGCCAAGGATAGTAACCAAATAGTCCAAGTATCATTAAAGCTTTTTATGGTTCATGTTGATTATTAGGTGTCTTAAAAAAGAAAGGCTCAAGTGAGCAAAAAATAAAATGACAAGAATATAAATGCTCAAGTGAGCAAAGATGAAAAGTAGGATGAAATGTAATGCTTAAAGTAAATGGTACATAAAGCATGAAAAAATAAAAGCATAAAGTAAAATTAATTGTTAATAATTAGTGATTAGTTGGATGACCATCTTGAAACTTGCATTTGGAACTTATTAGAGGATTGGTAGAACCAAAAACTCCACATAACAAGTTGCATTTTCTTTTTGTCAAGTATATCATCCATTTTGGAATCATTAAAAGTGATGTAGATCCATTAGAGGATTGGTAGAACCAAAGCCTGCACACAATGAATCTCAAGGTTATTGGATCAGAGAGATCAAATTAACATACTTAGGCTTGCAAACATAGGTTTGGGCCACGAATGATCATTTATTCGAATCGGGACAAAATTTAGCAATATGTTAAGCAATCGTAAGTGGACTTATATAGAAGTCGCATCTATTTTGAGCCCGGTCAATAGCAATATATGCATCATTTGTTTTGAGACATGATATAGAGATTATGCTTCAATAACACTTAGTACAATTAGAAAGGGATGAGATGAAGAGGGGTGGGAAAGAATACAAACCACATTTGAATTAAATTTAATTAAACTATTATTAAAATCATTCATCCATTTTTATAGAGTTAAACTCAACACCATGGACCCAATGATGTTAATAAATCTAATGATCCAAAATTCACTCCAAGATCAGCCAGAGAATAATCACAAAATAATATTACATTTAATATATACATTAAAAGAGGTTTTAAAAATATTTAAAATAGAAATAAGGGATAAAAATATCAACTATGTTCAAACTAATCAAGAAATAAAAAGTAAGACCATAGAAAAATCAGAAATGAACTCAAATATTTTTATAAAATTTTTGGTAATTTTTTTAAAGTCAGAAACTATTTTAAAATTTAAAGAAATGAGTAAAATAAACCAAAAATGATAAAAAATACCAAAGTCAGAAATAAAAAATAAATGACGTCACCAATATTTGTCATAATATATTGGATCATTCATATTTTTTTTCAGAATTTAAAAATGCATAAAAGTATTTTTAAACATTTAAAACACTTCAAACAAAGTGAAAATTTATAAAAATTATCAAAACACAAAATAAAATTGTGAAAAAATGAAAAACAGAAAGATAAAAATCAAAACTATTTTTCATAATTTTTTCAGATTTTTTGGACTAAACATGAATTTTCTATGATTTTTTGAAATTTAAAACAATTAAATATAAAAATCAGAAAAGAAAATAAAAACCAAAAAAATATGGGCCATCTGATCAATGTCAAAACACATTAGTAAACAGATCAAGTGGACTTGACGCGCTGTGCATGTTATGGACTTTAGTTAATAAAGTTCTGAATCATTAATTAAATCAAATTTCAAAAAAAAAACAAGTGGAGTGCCATCATTGGTTGGAAGATGACACGTTGGTCATCTTCAACCTCCAGTGAATGTGAATTGCAGGTCTCTCAAACTGTAAAATCAGAAGCTCATACCTATGCCATTCGCTTTGTCTCTTCAAGACAAAGACAACCACACCTTAACGACAAATTTATATAAATTGTAGCTCAAGCAATTTGGAAGGAAAGTTTTGAAAAGGGATTTGAATTTTCATGGTTAAAACGTGCTTCCAGATAAAAGTAAGTGTTGCAAATAGAACCAGGGCAATGAGAGCTTCACAATGATATCAAAGTTTTGAATAATTGATGGAGAAATCTATCTATTGAAATTGAGTTGCACAGCTCTGAAACTGGGCTTCTATGGAGCAATATATGGCACGGTTCTTGAAGGAAATTGTATGGTTAGCTTCAGGGAAGATCAAGGAAGGTGAATTGATAGAAAAATTGGAATTAAAAAGGCTTAAACATTGATTGCGAAGTTACAGAAAATTGAGTTATGGAGAAAGTTTGGCAGGGTGATTCTGGCTATTCAAGATTGAGGAAATGAATGAGGGATGACCCTCTACTTATAGGGAATCAAATGGAATGTCCAAGAATGTGAAATGATGAAGTTTGGAGGAAAATCGTGTGAAGTTGAAAACAAGAAAAGTGTGACTTCTAATTTGATCAAAACTCATCCAAAATGCGCGTTTTTCTATGCTAATCACTTATGGAAGTTCACTAAACATGTTTAGAAGAAAAAACGCGCAGAAACAAAGTGTTTAGAAGTTAAATCAATGTTTTCAAATTCCTACTTTTGTAGAAACTTCAGTTTCAAGTTACCAAGTTCAAATCAATGACATTCTCAACTCAAGAGGTCTTAGGGAATGATTCTTGATGCTTTAGAAAGAAGAGGTTACAAGATTTGCAATGGAAAAAGAATGGAATCAAATGGATGCTTGAGCTGAAAGTTGCATTGAGTCAAAGTTGGGGAAAAAAGGTTGACTTTCCATACTTAGAAATATTTCAAATTTATCTTCAAAAGTGACTTATAATGTTTTGCATCCAAACATGGCCTTCCACTTGGAATTTTCTCTTGACCAAAAAATATGGAATGAAATAGACCTCTTGAATGAAATTTTGAAGCTTGAACCATTCAAAATCTCCTAATATTGAGAGATTTATGAATTGTTGAAGTTGGCAAATAATCATGAAATGACCTATAATGTTTTGTATCCTTAGGGCATCTTCCATCCATTTTCTCACTTTGCATGTAAAAGAAGGAATAAAGTTCAGATCCTCAAGATCATTATAGAAAAATAGTGGGCTCAAGGTGATAAAAGTTGACCAAGTTATGATCATTTGAAGTCACACATGGGAAATTGGGGGTTCATCTGGAGGACTTGTAATCTTTCTTCGTCATCAAGTTTCGTCCACATGAAAACTCCTTGAAACTATTAAATTGATTTGTTAATAACCCTTTGAAGAGAAGGATGTTTTTGGAATCACTCAAAAATACCAAAAGATGAGCAAGATATGCTTATTTGAGGTTAAAAACCCTAACTCCTAGATCGAGAAAATGCTTTGAGGAACTTTGACAATTTTAAACAACCTTCTTGTACCATCACTTTTGATTTTTAAATAGAAGTTGTTGAGGATGATAATGAGAACTAATAGAAACCAAAACCACTTACATATCTTGAGAATTGAGAGAAATACGCACTTGTGACCAATGGGAACAACACCTTGTCCAACCATAACAACTTCTTCAATCCACCCCTTGTACTTTTGAACCAATCTTGATAACTTTGAAACATGGTGAACCAAAATAAACCTTGCCATGCCATATCTTCCAAAACAACTTCAATGGCGAGGTTTGAACTTCTCAAGCTTTATTGACTAGGTCATGGAAATAAACTCATGAACCCATAGATGAACTTGTTAAGCCCCATTTCCTTTACCTACATTGTTGACAAGTAAGAAAAACCAACATTGAATTTTATTAATTAAAAGGAAAGTCAAAACAAAACATGAATTATCACAAAAGAAAAACGAGTCAAGGTTCTTGGTGATTCCTCAAAGAGAAAAGCTAAAGATAGGGAGGAGAACCAAAAATCCTATTGTGATCTTGTTGTGATTGAATCAATATGGTATGATGAAGGGGGCTTAGGGGAATTTTTTTGGGTATAACACTTATAAAGTGGGGTTACCTTAGAGTTTATTTCGTCATTTTAAATTACTTGTATGATTTGCTTACTTTATCTTTGTGGGTTTTGTTGGGGTATTCTTGTAAAGATCCTACACACGGATCTAGGGCACATTTTTAGGTAAACAACAATAGATCATGGAGACTGTACAGTGTAAACCGATATTGTTGAAGCGATAGCTGTGTTGGTGTGACACTTTGGTTGGTACTGGTATCCATTATGTTAAATCGAGGAGAGTACGAGGCCGCTGCGTGGTGTCATAAAGCACTAACGAAACTTAGAACCTTAGTTGAACAAACTTGGACATTAGAAAGTAGTGAGATACCTGGTCTCAGTATAAAGCTAAGGATTGGTTGATACTCGATGCTACACTCATTGAGATCGGACTATTGGGATATTTTGACCACAAGAAAAGATCGCTTGAGTTGAAACAATGCCTGATAAAGAAAGATCAGAGATATTGAGACTCCTTAGAACCCGGTTACTTTTCTAAGACAGGTTAAACCAACTAAACTTCAAGAGGGTATTTTCCTATAAACCCCATGAAAGCCTATTCCTAAGGTCTTGTGTGGTTTTTCTTGTGTGTGATTATACTGTTCCAACATAACATCATGCATCACGAAATCCATATTTCATTTCACTAACCATTTCAAGGACTAGGGGAATTTATCTTTGATATGTTTTGCAGATCATGGCTTCCAATCGTAGAAACACCATCCGAATAAGCTTTGTGAGAATACCTCTTTAACTCAAAGAGCTAGTATCAAGGGTTCCCGAGACTTCCTCATTTACCAATAAATATGGTCGACTTCTCAACCTGGTTACTACAAGCATTGATGAGAAGATGATGGGGGTACTCTTTCAGTTCTTTAATCCCAAGTACCATTTCTTCACATTTCCTGACTATAAATTGGTACCCACCATGGTAGATTTCTCTCAGTTATTGGATGTACCCATTATGGATTAGATGCCATTCATCGGTTTAGAGGAAGCTCTAAAGCCAGAGGTCATCGCAGCTGCCTTACATCTGAAATGTTCTAACATCATATCCAACTGGGAAACAAGAAGCGGAGTCAAGGGTTTCCGAGTCAAGTTCCTATTGGAAAAGGCTCTGTCATTTTGGGATAATTTAGATTTCCAAGCCTTCGAAGAAGTTCTGGATCTTCTAATCTATGGGTTAGTAGTGTTCCCTAGTCCGAACTTTCTCATAGATGTGAATGTTGTTAAGATTTTTCTCTCTCGTAATCCCGTGCCTACTTTGCTCGGAGATATCTTGCATTCCCTCCACACTCGTACCATGAAGAGAAGAGGGATTCTTATGTGTTGCACACCTTTGCTGTCTAGGTGGTTTATTTCTCACCTTCCTCAATCAGTATTGAAGAAAGAACAAGGTTTGGGTTGGTCACAAAGGGTAATGTCACTTTCTTATTCGGATATTCTTTGGTATTCCAGATCTTTGGGAGATATTTCTATCATTGAACGTTGTGGTGAATTCCCTAATGTTCCACTCCTTAGCATTAGGGGAGGTATCACTTATAATCCTTCCCTAGCTCTACGATAGTTCAGTTATGCTCAGAGGGATGGTCCCCATGATATGCTGATCCAAGGCATTATGTTCAACTACGAGGATGATGTTCAAGGGTATCGTCAAAGGTTCATACGAGCTTGGGGCATGGTAAATAAGGTGGATAACAAGACGTTGGGACGCAAGAATTCCATTCCTATGTAGCCTTATCTCAAATGTGTACGAGCTCTCTCCCAAAACCTTATGATGCCATATACAACCATCTTACCAGTGATTGTGGAACCGGTCGCCAAAGAGGATGTTCCTTATACAGTTCTCCATCCTGATATGCCTACTGATCTTGAAGAGCTACAGAGGTCTTGGATTCAGCTGAAGGAAGAACGAGATACCTTTAGAGATCAATTCTACACTAGTGAGAGGAAAGTCTTGGAGCTCACGAAGAAACTTCATAAAGAGGAAAGTCTTAATGTCTACCTTGGCACGAAGAGGAAGCGCCCATGGGATATGTGATTCTTAGATTTTAAGAGTTTTTATTTTCAATTGTAAGCCTAAAAGGCGATTGTAATTTGAATCTTATTAATAAATCTTTGCTTCATTTTGGCTCGCAAATTTAAATTTCCCGAAGTCCTTGAAAACATCGCATAAGCATATCATACATTTTATTTCATAAGCAGGTATTTAAAGACATGCTTCTTATCTTTTCACTGTTTATTTCAGCAAAAGAAATGGATCTTGAACAGATAGTGAAGGACCTCTAAGCTCAAAACGCTCAGTTTCAGCAAATGTTCCTAGATCTGGCCCAGGGGCAAGAAGATTTGAAAGCTTTAATCATCAAAGAGAAGACCAAGAAAACAAAGAAACCAACTGGTGTCTTGAATTTGGGAAGAAGGTTCATAGGACCGGCTAAGAAAGCTCTAGTTTTCACAACCCCGTCAAATGAGGGGGACAATCAAGAAGAGAAGCCAGTGGAAGAAAACAACAATCCAGGGTTTGATGAATATGAAGCTGACTGTTCTGAGGATCAATATCCTCCTACTAATGATAAATACAAACAATTGTAGGATCGACTCAATGCTATGGAGATCCAGAGGATATCCGGGCTGGATTTTGAAGAGCTAGGACTGATCTCAGGGGTGGTCATCCCGCAGAAATTCAAGGTCCCTACATTTGTTAAGTACAACGGTGTCTCCTGCCCTAAGCTGCACTTAAGGTCATATGTCAGGAAGATTCAACCCCACACTATTGATAGGAATCTGTAGGTACATTTATTCCAGAAAAGTTTAGCAAGGACTCATCTGGAATGGTTCTATCAATTGGAAAGAACCAACATTCGTAATTGGGAAGATCTGGCTGCTGCTTTCTATAAGAAGTACCAATATAATGCTGACCTCGCCCGAACTCGTACGCAATTGCAAAGTATGTCTATGGGTTCCCGCGAAGGTTTTAAAGATTATGCCTAAAAGTGGAGAGACCTTGCGGGAAGAGTCTAGCCTCCTTTATCTGATATGGAGCTAGTAGACATGTTCTTGGATACGTTGTCTGGTTTGTTCTTTAACCATCTCATTGGAAGCTCGTATGCTGGGTTTATTGAATTGATCTTGACTGGTGAACGAGTAGGAGTTGGCATCGAAAGTGGTAAAATCTAGAGAGATACATCCTCTAGTACTGCAAATAAACCTTTCACGAGAAAGAAGGAGGTCAGTGCTGCTTATGGCTAAAGAAATCACAAAAAAACTGAACGTCGTCTGACGGTAGGGGCTGTTATGATTTCCAATCATGCCTCAAACCAACAACGAAAAAATTAGCACAGGTCGGAGGCGCCCATAAGACAGTTTACCCGGATCAACATGAATTTATCCCATGTTTTTCCACATCTACTGAAATCAAATTTGGTGACTCTAAAGGAAGCTCCTAAGAATCCTAATACAACATCTCCCCGCTAAAACCTAAATTCCTGATGTGCCTACCACTCTGAAACACCGAGGCATGATACAATCGATTTTCGGGCTTTGAAGAACAAGGTGCAAGATCTTATTAATGCAAAGGAGGTTGAATTTGATCCCCCTGAGACTCCCAACATCGTAACTGCACCTATGCCCATGCATGGCCCGAGAGTCAGTGCTGTTGGTGTTGTCTCCGCTACAGAAGATGGTGACAATGACTGCGACCTGGACAAGTGGATTTTCCCAACCATCAACGATGGTCTCAACAATTGGGAGGCCACAGATTTTGTTCCCATTAATTTTATTCAAGAGTAATTTTTCTTTTTGTTTTTGAGGATATGTAATATTTGAACAATTGAAACTTTAAAGCATTATGTCTTACCCGAGGCACAATGGTCTATTTCTGAGGGTCATCACTTCATATTCATATGTCATTAATAAAACATTGGACATTTTGCATGAAAATTTTATGCTCTTTGTTTTTCTTTTCTACTTTTTAATTTATCGAAAAATATACAAATATGCTCTTACACACACCTAAATTTCAAATTACAAATCCACATCCACTCTGGATCCCATTAATAACGGTTCTTCTTTTTCCAGTTATGACTTTGAAAATACGATCTACCAAGCTGAGGATGAAGGTGAGGTAGATTGTGAAGTACCAGGAGAACTTGCCAGACTGTTACAACAGGAAGAAAGGGAAATACAACCTCATGAAGAGACAGTTGAGACAATTAACTTGGGTACTTAAGAGGACAAGAAAGAAGTCAAGATAGGTGCCGATCTGGAGTATAATGTCAAGGAGTGGTTAATACAAATTCTACATGACTATGTTGAGGTTTTTGCCACTGATATTGTGGTTCATCGCCTACCAACAAAAGAGGATTGCCCTCCAGTGAAACAAAAGGTTCGTCGCATGCGGCCAAAGATGTCAGAGAAGATCAAGGTTGATGTCATGAAACAGTTCAATACTGGTTTCTTTGTTGTCACCTCTTATCCGTAATGGGTTACCGATGTTGTTCTAGTACCTAAGAAGGACGGTAAGGTACGTATGTGTGTGGATTATACATACCTGAATAGGGCAAGCCCCAAGGATGACTTTCCGCTTCCCCATATTGATGTTCTAGCTGACAACACCGTACAACATAAGGTATTCTCCTTCATGGATGGTTTCTATGGGTACAATCAGATCAAAATGGCACCTGAGGATATGGAGAAAACGACCTTTGTCACACAGTGGGGTACTTTTTGTTACAAAGTTATGCCATTTGGGCTAAAGAACGTCGGGGAAACCTATCAATGCGCCATGGTAGCTTTTTTTCACGATATGTTCCATCACGAGATATAGGTCTACATTGACTATAAGATATCCAGGTCTCAGACTGAAGAGGAACGCCTTGATCACCTGCATAAACTATTTGAAAGATTGAAGAAGTACAAATTGAGGTTGAACCCGAATAAGTGCACCTTTGGAGTAAGATCCGGTAAGCTCTTAGATTTTGTTGTCAGCGGGAAAGGCATTGAAGTGGACCCTGCAAAGGTTAAAGCTATACAAGAAATGCCAACTCCTCGCACTGAGAAGGAAGTTAGGGGATTCTTGGGACGTCTGAATTATATTGCCAGATTCATTTCCCATCTAACCACTACTTGTGAGCCAATCTTCAAATTACTGAAGAAAGATCAAGCAGTAAAGTGGAATAATGATTGCCAGAACGCCTTCGATAAAATCAAAGAATATCTCCAAGAGCCTCCAATTTTGATGCCGCTAGTTGAAGGAGGAACTCTAATCATGTACTTAACAATATTAGAGAACTGAATGGGGTGTGTGTTGGGGAAGCATGAAGAGTCTGGTCAAAAAGAGCATGCAATATACTACCTTAGAAAAAAGTTTACCGACTGTGAAACAAGATACTCACTACTCGAGAAAACTTGCTGCGCTTTGGCATGGGCTGCTCGCCGACTAAGACAGTATATGTTGACTCACACTACCTTATTGATATCTAAAATGGACCCTACCAAATACATCTTTGAGAAGCCCGCTCTCTCCAAAAGAATAGCAAGATGGAAAATGATCCTAATCGAATACAACATTCAGTATACAACCCAGAAAGCAATTAAGGGAAGTGTATTAGCTGATCATTTAGCTCATCAGGCTATGGATGAGTACCAATCCATGAATTTTGAGTTCCCGGATGAGAACATCATGTTAGTAACTGATTATGAAGAACCTGGACCGGATGAAGGACCTGAAAAAGGATTCCAATGGACTATGGTTTTTGACGGAGCTTCTAATGCTCTTGGAAGTGGCATCGGCGTTGTGATCATATCTCTCGGAGGCTATCATACTCTTTTCACCACCATGCTATGTTTCAATTGTACCAACAATATGGCTGAATATGAAGCATGCATCATGGGTCTCAAAGTTGCTATCGACTTGAGGATCAAATTCTTGAGTGTATTTGGAGACTCGGCCTCAGTAATCAGTCAAATCAAAGGAGAATGGGACATGCAACATCCTAATTTTATCCCTTACAAAGAGCATGGGTTGACATTGATTCCATACTTTGAAGAAATTACCTTTGAGCATTTTCCACGAGAGGAAAATCAACTAGCGGACGCGCTAGCTACAATGTCATCCATGTTCAAAGTCGGGTGGGATAACGAAGCCCTTCAGATCACTATTGAGAGAATGGATGAACCATCATACTGTCACAAGATTGGTACTGAAGAAGTAGTGGACAAGCCTTGGTTCCATGAAGTCAAAAGATATCTCGAAGCCCAAGAATACCATGAAGGAGCTTCATTCAATGATAATTATTTTCTAAGAAGGTTCTCCTCCAAGTTCTTCCTCAGTAACGAAATCCTCTATAAACGTAACCATAACTCTACCTTGTTGTGGTGTGTAGACAAGAGTGAGGCAGAAAAGATTATGGCTGATTTGCATGAAGGTACCTTTGGAACTCATTCTAGTGGGCACTCAATGGCTAAAAAGATCCTACGGGCAGGATACTATTGGTCCACTATAGAAGCGAACTATTATCAAAATTCACGAACTTGTCACAAATGCCAGATCTATGTCGATAAAGTAGATGTTCCTCTGGTTCCTCTAAATGTTTTGAGTCCTCCCTGGCCATTCACAATATGGGGCATCGATATGATTGGAAAGATCATATCTACAACTTCTAATTGGCACCGCTTCATCCTAGTTTCCATTGATTACTTTACAAAGTGGTTCGAGGCGACCTCATTTGCTTCCGTTACCAAGAACATGGTGGCTCGATTCATCAAACATAACCTTATTTGTTGGTACGATATTCCTAAAAGAATCATTACAGATGATTGTACCAATCTCAATAATACCATGATCATCGAGCTCTGCACGTAGTTCAACATCCAGCATCATAATTCTTCTCCTTACCGACCAAAGATGAATGGCGTTGTAGAAGCTGCTAATAAAAATATCAAAAAGATTATACAGAAGATGACGGTGACATATAAAGACTGGCATGAGATGTTACCATTTTCTCTTCATGGTTACCGTACCACAATGTGCACATCAACATGGGCAACCCCTTTCTCTTTGGTATAGGGTATGGAGTTTGTCCTACCCATGGAAGTCCATATCCCTTCCTTAAGAATCATGAAGGATGCAGGCTGAGTAAAGACAAATAACTTCAGACTTGATTTGACCAATTAAACCTGATTGATGAGAAGAGGCTCATGGTTGTCTATCATGATCAGATGTACCAAAAACATATGATCAAAGCTTTTAACAAGAAAGTAAAACATCAGGTATATCAAGCCGGTGACCTGATAATCAAGCACATCATATTGCCGCAAGATGATCCCATGGGAAAATGGACTCCCACATACGAAGGTCCATTTGTGATCAAGAACATATTTTCTGGTGGAGCCATGATCTTAACCACTATGGACGGTGACGACCTTCTGCACCCTGTAAACACGGACATAGTTAAAAGATACTACGCATGAACAAAGACCCGCTAGGTTGAATGACCTAGGCAAAAATAAGAGCATCCCAGCGAACCAAAAGGGTTCAGGCAAAAATTAGGGATATACATGGAAAAAAAATCTATACACCCGACAAGTTGAAAACCTGAAAAGGCGACTTGGGAAAAAAAGGGTATCCTGGTAGACTAAAAACCTGAAAGGGTGGTCCAAGCAAAAATTAGGGATTTTAAGCGTGTGACTGTGTCCCGCTAGATCACCTTACAGAAAATTTTCAGTATCAACTATCAAACTCTAAAGGTACTAATCAGTCCAGTCAGCTTCAAACAAGTAGCAAAGAGATGATACGCTCGAAGACATAAAGGAAATAGCAGAATTGGAACCTAATGGGATTATTTCACATAGTTATTTTCTTTGTATGCTATTTTGTAAAGTTTTATTCTTATGACGACATTCTCTTATTAGGATGTTCGTCTCCTTGTACAAAAACGCTTATTCAAGTCAATACAAAGTCATTCCTTTGAAAGTGAAAAACTATTTGTTTTTATTTTTCTGTTTTGTTTGCGAAAACATCCAATGATTATTTTTGAACATATGCATTTGAATGTGATTACTACTTACAAATATACGCATGAAAAACAGAAATACAGTTACTAATGACTTTAAGAAACGAGACAATATCTAAGGGCCATCTACAAAATCTTCGCAGATATTTCCTCCAGCGGGTATAGAGACAGACACATCCAACCACAAAGTTATTGCCATACTCTCAGTATATAGCCTAACGATGTCAGGTGTTCTTATATCTCCAGTAAAGCAAGAATCTCCAATTACTGCTCCAACATCTAAAATTTCCCAGTAAAGTCGCCAAGCTTCTCAGGATTCCCCAACAGGATTTCAACAAAATCCCCAAGTAGTTCATGGAGTTTTCCTTCCCCAACATAGTTTATTTCTCTAACAACCAAAATCCATCTCCCGGCATTCAACTTCAACAAAACTAGAAGACCTACAAACACTCCAATAGATTAGCTGATACGTTCATACATTGCATTCATGAATCACTTTACAAACATCATAGCATATGCAACACAAATGCATATATCCCAATCTCATTTATTTTGATAGCATCATGCAATTCATACATCATGACATCGAATGAAACTGACTTTACCTTTTCAGGTTAAATTCACAGACAGACGAATACTATCAACTTATGCGTAGCGGGTCAAAGATTAATGCCCGAAAACAGACGGGGAAACTATCTATGTGACCAATGTTGCCAAGTTCTAGATTAATACATGTAACAAGCCAGGACAACTATCTGTGGACGACCGATTGAAGATTAATACCTGAAACCAGACGGGGAAACTATCTATGTGACCAATGTGGCCAAGTTCTAGATTAATACCTGTAACAATCCAGGACAACTATCTGTGGAAGACCGATTGTAGATTAATACCTGTAACAAGCCAGGAAAACTATCTTTTTTTCTCGGATCAGAGATTAATACCTGAAACCATCCAGGACAACTATCTCAACGACCGACAAAAACAAGTTTAGATTAATACCTGTAACAAGCCAGGACAACTATCGGTGGATGACCGATTATATATTAATACCTGTAACAAGCCAGGAAAACTATCTACATGAGCATATTGAAGATTAATACCTGTAACAAGCCAAGAAAACTCTTTCTTTCTCAGGTCAGAGATTAATATCTGAAACCAGATAGGACAACTATCTCAATAACCGACAATTTTCAAGTTCTAGATTAATACCTAAAACAAGACAGGACAACTATATGTGGACGACTGATTATAGATTTATACCTAAAACTAGACAGATAAACTATCTACATGAGCAGATGAAGAAATCTCACATGGGTTCCTTCTCATATATCTCCAGATGCAGTCTAACACAGACTTATTCTGAAGTATCCCCACATAGGCTCCTTCTCATATATCTCCGGATACAGACTAACACAGACTCATCTTGAAACAACCCTACACAAGCTCTTTCTAATACATTTTCAGGTAACGGTTAATTCCATTATCCCTAGCAAGTTACTGTGAAGCCTGGATTTCAACCAGAGAGTAGCAAACTCCAATCTCTCCAGTACAGAGATAACTCCCTAGTGGAGCCTTGGACAACTAAAGTCCCTAGATTCTATTCCCCATAGTTTTCCTCAAGTGGGAGAACAACTGAAATCAAAATTCCCCAGCAGAGTCCTCCTCAGGCAGCAGGAACAAGAATTCCCCATAAAGGGACCATTTATGAAATCATCATCTACTTTGGACGACATCTTTAAGCCCATCCCCAACGACTCTCTGCCATCTTCTCCAAATGGCATCTGTAAGTCCATTCCCGACATCATCAACCATCAGTGTTACTTTATGCGAGTGCAAATTTCTGGGCACTCTAGTGTTCAATCATTTTCCACCTTCAGATTACGAAAGGCAGACAAGGCAATCTAAATCCTCAGGTTTAAGAAGATTGAATAGGGGCAGCTGTTGTACACCAAAATTTTCCTTCTCATGTTTTCCAAGATTTTTCTCTTACATGGTTGATTATAAACACTTACTTAAAGAAAATAAGAATTTTGAAGATAAACAAGGTATCTTCGATTGGCATTTAAATAAGGTATATTCGATTGGCATTGGGACAAGGTGTTTTCGATTGGCTTTGGGACAAGGTGTCTTCAATTGGCATCTGAGCAGGTTGTCCTTCAATTGGCATCTGGACAAGGAGCTTCGGTCGGATGTCCAAAATCCTTCGACACAAGCTTGGTTCACAAGACTTCGACTGAGCATGGGTTGTTTCATGCCTAATTTGATTGACAAGCAAATGAGTTTACCTGTGTGCGCCTTCAGCACACAAGGCCAAGACTTCTTCAGATTTCCTTCAATCCAATAGGAAAAAAGTTTCCAAGTGGGGAGGCTTCTATAAAGCCTTCGATTGATAAAAAACTAAAGCAGCATTCGACTAGTCAAAGGGAAAAGTTGATGCTTCGATTGGTTTGAATTGGAAGAATGGAAATCGAATAAAGTAACACTTGGGGGCTGATTGAAGACACTCTAATAAAGAAAATTCTGAGCAATTTGAATTCGTACGAGGCGCCAATTATCACATGTCCAGATGCATCCAAGTCACAAAATGGCATGAAATCTCATTTTTGGCAATTTTTCAAAATGAGAATCATGGCTTTAAACAACATGGTTATGGCTTGGATTATTTCCTTATTTCCTCCTTCACTCCATCTCCTCTATATATACCTCACTCCTGCAAGCATCCAACATGCCTACAGAGACTGCCTCATACACGCACACGCTGCCTTATAAAAAGCATACTAAATTCTAAAAATTTCATAGTTCGAAACTAGTTTTTGCAGGTATCCTTAGTCCAAACTAATAAATCACACCTTGAACCTGAGATATCCAGGGGCATCTCAAACACCAGAGACCATACATTATTGTTGGTAAGGAAAAAATGTACAAAAAATCAAATTTTCCATTTTTTGCATGTCATATTAATTTGCATTCAGAATCGAAGGACCTGGGTGTGACACCCAGGTCCATGTCTTGCAGATCCAGCCTAAACAGAACAATGCGCACAAAATCGAAAGACCTGGGTTTGACACCCAGGTCATGCTTTTATTTTTGCTAACATTTTTTGTAGTTCCAGTGCCCTCCACAGGCAATCCATTAAGCACTTTCAACAAGGCCCTTGGCTGGATCGAAAGTCACATCCTTCCCTGGATCGAAGGATGGCATCCTTCAATGGATCGAAGGATAATCTCCTTCATTGGATCGAAGGATACCTTTCTCTGGATCAAAAACTTCCTCTTCATTGGATCGAAAGTTTCCTTTTTCTTTGGATCAAAAGACTTGATTTTCTTGTATTTTTATTTTTTATGTTACTTACTTCTTTTTAGTTTCCTATTTTAAATTAACAACCAAATAAAATCTCAAAAAACATTAGGTTAGTATTTTTTAGTTAATTAAATTAAATTAATTAAATAATTATTTTAACCTTTTCTTTAAATTAAAATTAAGTATGCTTAGGCTTTGCTTTCTTTTATAAATAAAAACAAACAAAAGATTTCCTTTTCCTTAGGATTTTTAGATGTTCTTTTCCATTTCGCACGCGTTACATTCATATTATTGTATCACTCTACTGGATGTAATAGTTAAAATTAGGACTTTATTTTTTGATTTATCCCCCTCATTCTTATACATGTAATTAATCCCCAAAGCCATTTAATAGCGTAGGATTTACAATTCCCGCATTTTATTTTTATACGTATATTAACTGTTTAGTTGTATGGTAATAGGATTGTATGGCAAGAATAAAACAAAACCCTAGCAAACCTAACAAAAAAGACAAAAATAACTGAATACAACACATTTCCATATATACACCTCTAGGGTACTCCCACTTTGGTTGCCTTCGGAAAATAAAATAGCCATGTCCCACGAAAGTAGGGACGCTTTAGCAAAGACCCTTAAATCAAAATATCATAGTCCCTCGATGACCCTACAGTGTTGCCTTTTGGTAAATGATCTAGTGCCTTAAACAAAATTGCTAAAGCGTCTCTATATGTTTCCTTTATGACTGTACGATGATCCGCGAACGTCCCTCATACATCCAAACGACTGTGGCTACCTACTCACTAATAGTAGGCTAGCCTTGTCTAAAGGAAAGGAGGAAAAGAACGACCTTTTGAGTAAAAGTAGATAGCTATTAGATGCTTTCTCAAAAACAAATTTTTACACTTACACAAACAAATTTCAAAACATTTTCAAATGCTTTATCAACACTCTTGAGGACTGATAAAAGAGTTATCATAAAGCAAATCTCCGCACTAAGGCAATTTAAAAAATACTTTTTAAAAACACATAAAAGCACAAGGTATTTCAAAAAATGAGCTAAGCATCTAAGAGCCCGTAGATAACTACGGATGGAAAGGGTGCTAACACCTTCCCTTTCCATAATCTAGCCCCTTTACTCATAAATAATCTCGAAAGGTCTTTTCTGTTCTTGTCACCCTTTCCTTTATTGGATAACAGAAAAGTCGATGGTGACTCTTGCTTACTGCAACATTTGCGAATACAAATGCAAAACCAGTATAATAGTCGGTTTTGCGACCGTATCACACATAGCACCAAAAACCAACTCCAAATATTAATAATTGAGGGAATTATGCACTTGTGATTAAGAAATCAAGAACTTGTCCAACTAGGTCAAAATTCTTCAATAAACTTTTGCATCCTTTGAATTTATTTGACAAATTGAGGCATGATGAATCGAAGTAGACCTTGTCATGATATTAATTCAAAGCATCTTCAATGATGAAGCTTGAATCTCAATGAAGCTTTGTTGAATAAGGAATGGAAATAAACTCATGAACCTATAGATCAACTTGATGTAATATGTTGTGCTCTCACCTATAATATCATCAATTAGGGAAAACATTCATTGTATTTATTAGTTACAAGATAATTAATACAAAACATATATGATCACAAAATACAAGTCAAGGTGCTTGGTGATTCCCCATGAGCAAATCTAAAGATAAGGATAAGAACCAAACCCTAGTGTAATCTAGTTGTGATTGATATGGTATGATAGAGGAATATTTCGAGCAAAAATTGGGGTTCAACACTAGGTACATGTGTAACACTAACAACTTGAAAATATTCCAATAATTGATTGACCATTGCAAAATATAAGAATAAGTGCTCTTTGATGCATTTCTATTCTTGAGTGATTTGCTTAATCACTAGTTCTGAATATCCTTTAATTTCAACACTTTTTGCACCTAAGTCTTTCAACATTTTAAGCCATGTAATAAATGCTTCATACTCTGCTTCGTTGTTGGAGCATTTTCCATCTACCCTACATTTGAATTTTTTCGGTACTCCATTTGGAGATATAATCAAAAATCTGACACCAGTTCCATTTTTATGGCTCGACCGGCGAAATAAAATTTCCAAGGGTCAGTGACTACCATATTCATTGATGGTTATATTATGGCATGATCGACTATAAAGTCTGCCATGATTTGGCCTTTCATGGCTTTTAAAGGCATGTAAAATAATGAAAACTAAGTTAAAGCTAGTGCCCATTTACCTATTCGACTATGCAAAATTGGTTTGGATAACATATTTTTAATGACATCACAATGAGACGAAATATAAACCTCAACTGGTTTAATATATTTCTTAAGTTGAATACATGAGAAATATAAACAAAGGCATAACTTTTCTATCATGTTATACCTAGTTTTTGCATCTATCAAGACTCGACTAAGGTAATAGATGGGTCTTTCGACTCCATTACCATCCTCTTTGGCTAACATGCTCCCTATCGTTAAATCACATGCAACTATGTATAATCTCATGTTTTTAATTCGACTAGGAAACAGTAAAACAAAATGTCTTGTCAAGTATTCTTTTATCGTGTCGAAGGCCTCTTGTTGTTCCTTTCCTCAATGAAAGACGCTTTCCTTCTTGATCTTCAGCAGTGGAAAAAAAATCATTGTTTTGCCACTTAGATTTGAGATAAATATTCTCAAGAAGTTGATTTTCCCGAACAAAGACTGCAACTGTTTCTTTGTTGAAGGAGGCTTGAGATCCGAAATTGCTTTTATTTTTCTTTAACTGATTTTGATAGCTTTTTTGTGTACTACAAAACCTAAAAGATCTCCCACATGTACACAAAGAGCACTTTTTAGTGGATTCATTTTCAATCCATATTTCCTGATTCTTTCAAAGGATTGTCGAAGGTGGTCTAGATGACCATTCTGAGATAAAGGTTTTATTACAAAGTCATTAATATATATATCTACATGAAATGTTCTATACAATCATGAAACATGGAATCTATTGCCCTTTGATAGGTGTCTCCGGCATTTTTCACACCGAACGATATTACCACCCATTCATATGTTCCTAATGCCCCTAGGCATCTAAATTCTGTTTTAGGTACAACTTCATCTGCTACAAAGATCTGGTTATACCCAAAATATCCATTGATCATGTTGAGATATTCATACCCTACAGTTGAATCAACTAGCATTTTGCCACAAGCATTGAATATTCGTCTTTAGGCGTAGCATTACTCAATTCCCTAAAGTCTATACAAACTCTGAGAGTTCCATGTTTCTTAATAACAGGGACGATATTGGCTAACCATTCGACGTACCTTGCAATTCTAATGAACTTACTTTTGAGCAGGCTTTCAATCTCCTGTTTGATCTTCAAAGTAATCTTAGGGGCGAACCTCCTAGGATGTTGCTTCACTGGTATTTTACCTTGCTGAATAGGCGGTCGATGTTCTACCACTGTTCGACTTAAACCAAGCATCTCACTATAATCTCAGGAAAAGTAATGCCTATACTCCTTTAGTAGCTTGATCAGACTGACATTCATTTTTGACTCAACTTTAGTGTTGATGTATGTTGGCCTCTTTGTTGTGTCGTCTCTAAAATCAACTTCCTCTAATGCATCTTGGGCTTGCATTTTCTATACTGAATTCAGTGGGTCCTTTTCAAACCCCAAAGTTTCATTGTCATATATACAATCTAACCTCCGGGTTTCTGAATTTGTTGTTTGTCCCTGTTGTTGCACCCAAAAATTTACTGATGTATGGTTTTCGCAAGTATACGATTCACGTTAGAGTAATATAAAAGATTATCAATCCCACAAAGACCAGAACGTCAATCTATCAAATTCTATTGTCACTATGTTTATCTAAGGCAGATCAAATCAGGGTTTTATAGCAGGCAGAGTAAATAAAATAAAATAAAAGATGTCAATTAAGATAAAAGTAACGGGTTCGAATGCAAATCACAATAGTCAGATAATACTCTAAAATACTTCTAATATAACTACTTATGGGGCAATATTTCCTACTTTGGAAAGAACTAATTTAACAGGAACTGTCACTTTCGCGTATTCAGAAACAAGTTTATTCTTTAAATAATGCCTTTTTATTGTCACAGATAAAAGGTGCGTATTGCGTTAAAGTAATAAACCTATTTTTAATAAATATAGTTACTTGACTAAGTTAAAAAGTGATTTTGACTCAGAACTTCTAACCAAGATATGATTAGACTTTAAAACCTATAAACGCGTCCAAAAAAGGTTTTACAATCATTTCTTCTAAAAATTTAAAGGTTCTTACTTAATTGAACAAAACGCTTTCGTTCTCTTTGAGCAATTAAGACTAACCAAGTTTATCAATGGTTGGACGGCTTTCGATCTTATCCAACAGAAAATAAAGTGCAGAAAACTTGTGTTAAAAACCAAAACAGCCCCTAAAGTATTCCTACAGATGCAATGTTTAGACAGTTACCTTAACCATGATCATTACATTCTAACCCTAAAGGAAATTAGACAGACATGGAAATAAACTTATTAAATAAAATAATGTTTAAGCATAAAGTAAAAAGGTTAAAAGATAAGTAAATGCGACGTGAGAAAATAAACAAAGTAAAGCAAGTGCGATGCGGGAAAATAAACAAAGTAGAGGAAATAAGTGCGATGAATGCGAAAACTTAAATAGAAACCTGCTCCAAACAGAGGGCTTTAAAGCAGTTTGACTGGAAGGTAAATTTGACTGAAATAAAGGAAACTTGAATTAAAATGGTGGCAAGATTGTAAAGTGCTCCAAAATTGATTATAGACTCAATGACTCGTGCGATAATTATTCGATGTGAAGAGATTGCCGCTTACAATTGGACAGTATATGGCTTAAGTCAGTGTAACTAAGCTTGGATGAAGAAGAAGAACTGAAATCACTTCTATTTATAGGCCTAGGAGGAGTCTGGAAATCACAAGAATTCCCTCCAACTTCTTTTTCGCGGGAATCAAATTTGCAAAGGTGGTGCCCGCCATTGGGGTGTGGCGGTCGCCATGCTCCAAATATGAAGAAGTAGTGGAGAACGTGGTAGTTGGTAGTTGGCTGAAGTTGTCCATCTCATGGATGACCCTATGGCGGCCGCCATGGTGGAAGCCACAAGTGCAAAAAGTCCAAAATCTTGATTTTTAGCTCGTTTTTCTTCATTTCTTCAAGCAAGGCTTAGGAAAGACAAAAAAAAAACAGAAAAAAAACAAAATGCAAACATAACACAAGAGAATAACAATAAAAAACTAATAAACATGTGTGAATCGAGTCAAATATGCAGTGCGATTCAGTGTTATCATTCACCGTCTTGATTTTTGGAATTTTAACGACTTATGTTTCATCATATGCATTCATACATTGTGATAGGATCTAGGTATCTTGGTTCCCAATTTCTTCTACGTTATATTGAAGTTGAGTGTGTTGACAATCAGTGCAAGAAAGGTCTCATGCCCTTAATCTTTGAGTCACTCAAGCTCTAATGGATTCTCATACTTCAAGACATCTCAATTGTCTCTTTGATTCATCACAAGTTTGGAATTACAAGTATTGATCCTTGAGTCACTTTTCTCCTCTGTATCTCTTGAGATTAGAGTTTTGACCAATTGAAGAGTTTGAGACTTAAACAACCCAAATTTGTGAAGCATCATTTTCTCATCTTTATATGAGACATCTTTGTTCAAAGAGTTTCTCAACATGTCCATAAAAATTGGGATTTTGAAACTTGATCATTATCTTCTAACACAAAGGGCTAAAATTAGGGTTTTGATTTTAATCAGGAGTTCCCTAACTTTTTGACCCAAAGTTGATTACATGCTTCTATAAATGTTAATGAGCACCTATTATTGAAGGATTGATCATCAATTTTGATTGAAAGAAGTTCAATTGATCAAAAGGGGCAAAGCAGTCATTTTTGACTAAAGTCAACCAAAGCCAAAGTTAACCAAGTTGACTTTTGGTCAACCACTAATTTAAAGATCCTATTATCACATTACATGATAAATTTTGTCATGAAATCAAGACAAATTGTTTATTTGAAGATAACTTGTCCAAGAAGTTATGTGATCATTTGAAAATTTTATCAAGTCTCTATAGTACTGAATTTTTACTTCTCATAACTTGCTCATATTTTATTCAAATAGAGCAAATGTTACATGCTTAGAGAGCTTGGAAGAAATGCTACAAGTTTGTCAATGTGAGCTTAAACCTCAAAAGTGAAGTATTTAGTAGATGTTGAGATTGTGACTTTAGGGTAAAAAGATGTCAAAATTCTACCTTGCCTGCATACCAGGCCAGTCATTTCCACAAACACTTGGTGTTCCATTTTAATGAATGATTTTATTTTAATTTAAGCTTCAGTTGGAAAAATGATCAAAAAGGATTTGTAATGGGATATGTAAGCTTCATATTGATATTTTAATCACCCCATTTGAATGAATAATGAGAGAGATATTGAAGTTCTAATTTGATGTCTCAAGTTGTCAACATGCAAGGCATGCATGCACACAACGCGCGCGTGCACCAGGACGACCATTCCATTTTCTCCAATTTCCGTACCAGTTTTCAAACACTTTCCAGCATCAATTTCAGAAATTCAAATCCCTACATTAATCCTTATCATGAGAGCTTTCCATATGCCCCAAGAATGAAGAAATCACATGAGGGAGATAAGAGATATGGGCTTAAGTTTGAGGTTGATCATGAGAGCCATGCAAGCAATTTTACCATATTTTTGTTTTGAGCATAACTGATATTATTTTCTTCACACACTCTTATTTTACATGACATACACGCATAATACCCTCATTATTTTCTGATTATGGCCAAACAAAGCTCAATTCTTGCCATGCACATGCTCCCATCGTGTTTTGCCATAATTAGTAATATTCCCTCCAATATTTTTCTCCCCCATGTGCTGCAAGGGACACCTCATCCCCCTCACTTTCTTCACTTCATTTCCACTCCCAATTAGAACATCAAAACGACCCACAACTCACACTAAAACAACATGAAATGAACTCATCTTACAAGCTTCACAAATTTTCAGAAATTGACAAATCCACCCATGTGCACCCAAGATTGCCAGCTCACCACTCATTCACTTCTCAGCCTCTTTTCCACTCAAAATGCAGCAAACACTACTCTATTTACAAATAAAAATGCAAGGCACTCACACTTTCCTCACTTGTTTTTTTCTATTCTTATTTCTAACCTTAGAAAAACTTTCTCACCACACTTCCTCACTCTATATAAGAAGCTACAAATATCATTTTTTGGAGAGCATTCTCATTCCCTCACAACAAACTTCTAAAAATTCCCCGCCGAAGCTATCCTCTCTCTCAAAATCAGATTTCTTCTTCAATTTCCTTTCAATTTTCTTGCTCAGATCTTATTCTCTTGATTATTCAGATATTTTGAAGTTTGAAGAAGAAGTTTCATCGGGTTTCTATCTCAAATCAGAGGCTCTTAGTGAATTTATTTTTTACTACTTGAGGTAAATGATTATGAACTTCAATTCATCTTTTCAGCTTGCATCTGTATCATAGATCTTGTGCATGTTGGTTTAGCTGGCCAGATCTTAGATCTGAAGTATATTTTTGTGTGATTTGTTGTTTGACTCGTACTCTGCAAGTTGTGTGAAAATTGCTTGCTTGTGATTTCGTGCTCACATTTTTGTTTAATCTTGCATGATCTGAAAAATCTAAATCCATCTTCGTGTTCCTGGAAATTTTGTGAATAATTTTGATGTTTAGATCAAGTTATTTGGTTGAGAAATTCATATTTGAAAATCATTTGATAAATCTGTTTTAACTACATTCATGCTTTCTTGTAATCTGTGAACTTCACGCCTTGATCTCTCCAAGATTCTTGTATTTTTTTGAAAACTTATTGAACCTATGGTGTTCTACTCTTTGTGATATTGATTTTTGTTTTTTACTTCATTTGATTCGGATGATAAACAAGAGAGAAATTGTAGCCTAAAGTGAGTGTGATGGAACTGTTAAAAACGTTAGGGTTTAGTGTTTGGTAGGGACGATTACGTGGCACTTTCCGATTGAACATGAGCTTAGATCCTTTTACAGCGTGTTTTGATTATAGCAGGTGTAATGGACTTCTTTCTATTCGACTTTTCATTCATTTTTATTTGTTTTCTTTAATTTTGTTTTAATAATTTCTTTGATTAAAAAATTCTCACAAAAATATTTTAGACTTCATTTTCAGTCTATTTTCATTTTTTTAATTTTATTTCATATTTTATCATTTTTGCATGATTAAATAAATCACTTAGGTTAATTACCTTTTAGGATTTTGAATTTTATTTCTCCAATGTTCATTAATCTAAAAAATTTATAAAAAAATGTTTTGAGTTGTGTCTTGAGTCTACTCCATGAAAAGGTTTTTTTTTATTTTTTGTAAAATTTTTGGCATGCTAATTAAATCAATTGGTTAGCAATGCCATTATTTTTGCTAATTTTGTTGCATTGTGCAAATATTTCATGTTTAAATTTTTCCTTTCAAGATAAAATTCCATAAAAATATGTTTAATTTTCCTTAGATATTAATCTAACTTTTAATAATTTTTAATTTGATTTACAATACAGTTTGCTTCCTTGTTTATTTTTAGAAGTTAATTGTTGTTTTTGGTCCCTTTCCTTGCTTAGGCTTAAAGAAACACTTTAATATCTAGTTTTTCTCACTTCTAAAAATTAAGAAATATAAGTTTGATGTTATTGAATAATTCAAGATTAGAAAAATCATTTTCTTAAATTTTTAATCCTTATATTACATTTTATTTAAATTAATTTTGTTAAACCTGTCTAGTTTGAGCCTTTTGCTAACTAGTCTTAATAATTTCAATTCATATTTACTTTTTCAAGTCAATCTAAGAACTTCAAATTATGTTTCTGACTTTCATAAGTCTTTAGTAAGTTATGATTTAATTATCATGATTTTACAAATCCTTTTCCTATTTTTAACCTAATTTTGACTTAGAGGTATGCATAGGATTTTGCCTTGACCAAAATGCTTGTATTTGAGAACTTGTGTGCATAGTTTTAATCTAATTTTTGGTATATAGTATTATATTATATTTTTCCTATTGTGATGCATTTCTCCCAATTTTCTCATGCCTCTAACTCATTTTTCTATAATTAATAATTGTGTGTTTCTTATAGCCCTTCTCTTGTGTACTTTGTGCATGATCTTCTTGCATTTTTGTGTGATGCTTGTTTACTTTCTTATATATGATTTATGCTAATGACTTGCATGTCAAAATATCATTTAATCATGCTCTCTCTTCATCCATGTCCTTTCTTGAACTTCACTTGCATTTAAGAACATGTTGGGAGATGTTTTGACCTAATTGTTGCATTGCTTTGTGTGTGTGTGTCTAAGTGATGATGTTTCAAGAATAATTAAGGGTATTATACTATGTTAACATGATGTGTTTACTTCTTATCTCACTCTTATTTCACACCTAATCCCATGTTCAATCATTCATACACTTTATCCTACTTCACCTTCACTCTTTGTTTTTACCTAAGTGTATGTGATATGTGTTGATGATTGATGAGAACTTTGAGTCCAATTTTACAATGTTTAAATTTTTATATTGACTTCTATTCTCATTTAAATTATCCGTTCTTTTATGAACCATTTAGTTGACACTCATTTGTCAACTAACATAGTGATATAATGAGAGCTACATTTGCCTTCTTGCTTTCCCTTATTGAGCATCATTGTCTAATGATTGCGTCATAATATTTTTTTCTATGTAATATTTAGGTATATTGATGTTGGCCTTTGCCTATAACATCTACTAAACTTAGGTATGATCTTTTTAAGTCACCCATGCTTGTATGCATTAGAGACTATAATTTTTACAAGTTGTCATGACACTTGATCATGTCACATCAATGACATTGCTTAGAGTTTAAAGTTCACGATGGATACTTTAACAGTGATCATGCCTTTTCCCTATGACCTATAATTAACACTATCTTTCATCTCATTTTATCTTTACCAACTTCATTTGGTTTAAGTAAAATGTTTCCATCTTTTATGTTGTTGATTATCAAACCTTGTGACTTTGCTTGTGTATGAAGTTTCATCTTCATGTTATGTTACTTTTGAATTACATCTTAAGTTAAATTATAACACAAGTCATACATGTCATAATTCTCAAATTATGATCTCTTCAATTCATCTTTACTCTTTCAACTTAAACTTGTTAGTTCATGTCTCTTTACATAATTTATTTTGTATGATATGTGTGCAATCTTCTTCCATAACTTATGGCATTTAAATTTGGTTTATTGAAATTTATATTCTACTAACTTTAATGATTTGACCCCCTTCTAGTAATGTACCCTCTTCATCTAATCCCCTTCTTGATTATCCTTTTGCTTTAGGGTTTGATTTAGGGTTTTGTTTTGACCTAGTGTGTATGCTTTGGTGTTTGTACCATGATCTTCATGACTAACTGAGTTTTATCTTGATTACTTGGTATGTGTTGGGTGTAGGTGTATAACATGTCCATGTTTAATTTCTCTTCTTCATATTACTTCTTTCATCTCACATGAGGACTTATGTCTACTTAGGGTTTTTCAACCAACTTTTCTTGTATGATTTGATTGTGAATTTTTCTTAAGTTTGTTTCCATGATGATGATGAGTTTCACATGGTTTCACCTCTTACTTGTATACTTCATCTCATCTCATCTTCTTATACTTCCTTGATTTCTATCATTTCTTTCTACTTCTTCTTCTCCACTTCTTCAAGTGTGTTCAAGAGTTTCATCGGTTGTATGTGTTTCATCACATGGGTGTTGTGTACGCTTGATATTTCATCATCTCATTTTTATCTTGATGTTTTGTCATCTATATTATATTACTTGATTTTTTTTCATATTAATACATGAATGTGATGTTTTTCTACCTCATTCTTTACATATATGTTTCATCATCTCATCTTTACATGATGTTTTGCCATCTATAATAGACGCATGCTCTTGATGTTTTGTCACCTTTGTGATGTATGGTCATCTGAATGATGTATTGTCATCTTTATGATTTATTGCCATATCTTCTTTATATATTGATGTTTTTCCATCTTTGTGTGATGTCTTACCATCAATCTCATATCTTTGCTTGCTTCTCCTTTTGTATGCTCCCCATAGGATCTTTAGTTACTCTTCTCTAAATTAGAACTAAATAGACCTTAGGTTTGCTATCCATGCTTGATAACATTAGGTAGGTGCTTCCCTCTCTTATAATCAACTATAGGATCAACATTGCATGATAACTTTAGGACTATTTTGCTAGTCTCCCTTAGATTTTTGTATCTCATTAAGACTAAAACATATTTTTCTTTACAAACTCTCAAAACACTTGATAACCATTGGTGAGAATTACACTCTTTACTAAGTATGGAAAATAGTAAGTAGGTTTCTTCTCGATCTTATCGTTCTTTTGTTCTTAGTCTTTGGTGTGGTTCAAATCTCAAATAATTTTTCAAGGTAAAAAATACAAACCAATAAAAATCTTTTTGTCTTCAGACTTTTTCTTTTTCAAACATTTTTAAAAAGAACATGCTTCGCCAGCATTGTTCATAAAAAACATTGCAAGCAATGGAAAATTTTGAGCCGAACTATGATGCTCTGATTCCTTAAAAGAGATAAGTAGGCATATGGTCGTGGGGCTCACCTGAGCGAAACTTTGTAAATATTTATTTCTTTTCCCCGTGTTTTATTTTGCATACATTCCATCTTTGAATTTTCCATTTTAGCTCGTAAGCTTTAGACATAGATTAGATACACCCTTATATTAGAACAAACTTAAGTGGATCTTATTGAATACCACAGACGTGAGGGGGGCTAATACCTTCCCCTCGCGAAACCGACTTCCTTACCCTTTTTCTCTTGGTCGTGAGACCATGTTCTTTCCTTCCCTCAGGTTTACTCAGTGTTTCTTTTCAATCTCTTGGGATAAATAACATTGATGGTGACTCTTCTGTTCCTTTTCGCCTCTGTGTCGGGCTTCAATGAAAATCCATATGCGCAAGCTGGAGACTCTACTGGGGAAGGTTTGACCAATTGCTGGTTCATCCTCATGCAAGTCAGTCCTAACTTTCATTTGTTTTATTTTCTTTGGGTGTTTGTTTGTTTATTTCTTTATCTCTTCATTTTTATATTCCTTCATGCGTTGCATTTTATTTTTCGTATTTTCTATACTCTGGATTTTTCTGCTTTGTGTAGTTTCTTTATTGGGATGGGATGCTACTATTAAGGTAAAAGGCACAGTACCCAGGTGTTAGCTCCTAAATTCGACACCCTTGTTTCATTGATATCAGCCATTAAGGCTGAAGGATGTTTTCGACCAGCTAAGTCCGTCGAAATGCCCATCGAAACAGGGCAAGGCACTTAGAAGATTTCTTCCAAGAGAGAAGTTGGCTGCCTTCGACGTCGAAGTTGTTTCTCGTCGAAGATGCTTCTCGACGAAGGTGTTCGATGGTTCAGAGTGGAACGGTTTGAAATTCAAGCGTTTGGAGGGAAAACGGTTTCCAGCGGTTACCAAGTGCAACGTGCAAAGATCTGGGGCGTCGAACGTTGAGAACATGCCAAGTGGAATCATCTCGAAGCAGTATAACTGCCCGACGGTTACTTGGGATGTTTTTAGTATAAATAGTAGTAGTCACGCAGTTTCTCGCGTGTGTTCACAATTCTATACAAAGTCACTCATATAGATTCGAGTACCCAGCGTGTGAGAAAGAATTGTTGAGAAATGTATGTGTGAAACACCAACTTTATTAATCAAAGTCATTTACTTTTCCAGAAATTTACTTGCTTTCTTCTTTACTTTCCTGTCGAACCCTTTCATTTAAAGCCTTATTTATTTTACCAAGTCCTTTCTTCATGCAATTTACTTAAAGCCTCTTTATTTTATTGTCATTTAACCAATATCCAATTTAATCAAAACTTCAAAATCAACCTATGTCCTAGGATCAATCTGATCGATCCTGCGAGTAACCAAATAAGTAACCATTTGGAGGATCAACGGTTGTTTACCAATAACCAAGGTAAACAAATTGGCACACCCGGTGGGACTGTGTGTTGATTGTTGAAAATAATCTCATCCTTTGCAAGGAGCGTTGTATGTTATTGAGAAGTGGTAGAATATACACTAACGATAACAATATTGCCAGAAGAAGGGAAGAGATGGCGAATCCGCCAAACAATAACGAAATCCCACAAACGAATGTGGGAGCAACGGTTACCTCGACCGTAAGTGAAGCGACAACTGTTGGTTCGACACCAGCAGTAACGGTCACAGCAACGGGGCCATTACCTCCGTTCACAGGCCCCAGAGCACCTTTGGGAACTCCCCCACCAAGGGGAAATTTAGGCACAAGGCCTTTTGTTCCCCCAGGATTTATGCCACTCTATGGCATGCCAACTTCTGACTTGGCTAGCCTGACGAATGCTGCGTCGACTTTTTCAGACCCTTTAGTGAGTGCTTCTTCGCCACTCCAAGGTTCTGGAGTAGGCATGGCGAATAGAAATAGGACCCAAATCTTAGGAGGAACGTCCCAAGTAGCCCATGGCCTTACAAATGCCTCGACAGCAGTCTTGAGGCAACAAATGGACGAAAGCAACCATGATATGGTGCAAATGTTGGCACAAACTCTGAGTACAGTGCTAAACCCTCTAATACAAAACACTACTCAATCGAATCAGCAAGTGACAGCGCAAATGACGCGTTTGGCTGATTTCTTTGGAGTACCCCAACCTATTCGACAGCCCCAAAGGGCGCAAATAAGGGGAAACCAGGGGATATTCTTAGAGGAAGAAACCACCATCAATCAGGCTCAGCAGCCTGTCGAAGAAAACCTTAGGGCACGATTGGAGCAACCGGTCGAGGAACCTAGGGTAATAACCCCAGAGGTAAGGTTAGTTAACAGAAACCAGAATGCTGACGAAGTAGTTCAGCATATCCAATACCAAAATACGGGTTTGGAAAACAATCTGGCAACCATGATCGAAAGGATCATGACTCAAAATGGGATGAACATGGGCTTTCGAAGGCCCAACTTTACATCCCCATTGTCAGAATACGTGTTGCAAACAGAATTACCTCCCAGATGTAAAGTCCCCAAATTTACTAAGTTCTCTGGGGACACGACAGAATCTACTGTCGAGCATGTGGCGAGATACTTGATCGAAGCAGGTGACATTTCGAATAACGAAAACCTGAGGATCAAGTACTTCCCAAGTTCTTTAACAAAGAACGCTTTTACTTGGTTTACAACTCTCCCCCCCAATTCGATCCATCATTGGACCCAGTTGGAAAGATTGTTCCATGAACAATTCTACATGGGGCAAACCAAGATAAGCCTGAAAGAATTGGCCAGTGTAAAGAGACGTTTCACTGAACCTATAGACGAATATCTGAATAGGTTTAGGTTGCTCAAGGCGAGATGTTTTACACAAGTTCCAGAACATGAGTTGGTCGAAATAGCCGCAGGTGGTTTAGATTATTCCATTAGGAAGAAGCTAGACACCCAATACCTGAGAGACATGGCCCAACTGGCCGATAGAGTTCGACAGGTAGAACGCCTCAAAGCTGAAAAAGCGAAGGCAACGAAAACTCACAAGAGAGAGAGGATAGCGTACGTTGAGATGGATGACGAAGATCCAGAATCCTTCGACGATACTCTAACTGTCGAAGAAGGAGAAGTCGATTTAGCGGAACTAAAACAAGGGCCACCATACTCTTGTAAACTGTTAGTCCCCTCAAGTGGGAAAAATCCCATTGGTCCAGAAAGGACCAACGATAGGTTCCCCAAAAAGACTTATAGTTTTGACATCACAAAATGTGATGAGATCTTTGACTTTCTTGTAAAAGATGGCCAAATGATAGTACCCCCAGGGATAAAAGTGCCTCCTCTTGATCAAAGAAAGAAGAGAGGTTTTTGCAAATATCATAATTTTTTGGGCCATAAAACTTCTCAATGTTTTCTTTTCAGGAATCTTGTGCAAGACGCTATCGAGGAAGGGAGGTTGAAGTTTGCTGAGAAGACCCCCATGGCTGTCGACTCAAATCCGTTGCAGGCTGAAGCCCACTATGCTGAGCCTTCTGAGGTGAACGTGATAGAGGCAACTAAGAGCCAGTCGAAGAGGCCAGGAATCACAATGGTCGAAGTCTCAAAGGACCACATCAACATGCCAATCTTTGGCAGTTTTTCTGGGAATTTATCCAGAAAGACAATTGAAGCAGTTCAGAAAGCGGTCGAAAGCCCAAAGCTGGAGACCGTTGAAGCACAAAAAACTGGACCAAAGCCCAGTTCCCACTTGGCCACAGTTCAAGGCCAGGCGAAGAATTTGGAGATACAAATGAAGCAGTTAAACCTTGCCAACAAAGATACAATGAATATCAACATGGTCGAACTCTCTGACCCAAAAGCATCAGAAGAGGCCATGAGGCAAGAACAAGCTAATAAGACTGCTTTCCCTCGGGAAAATGAAAATCTGGTAGATTTTCTACAAAGATGCCAGAAAAAGAAATCAGAGGTGATGCTGTGTCCAAGATGTAGTTCAATCTTTGACAAAAAGGCTGCTGAGCATATTCAAGGCGTAAGAGCAGCGAATAAGAGAAGGGAAAATGTTGATCTTCGACATGACCCCAGAAGAGCCTTCCAAAGAGGTTCAAACCAAGAAAAGAGGCCTTTGACTTTCAGGCCTCCAACTAATGTGCCAGTAGATACCTGGTACAAAACCTCTGGTCGAAAAAGGCCAAGTGAGGAGAGATGGCACTCTTTCGACGTGCCAAGGGGTTCATCTTTAACTCAAAAGAAAGAGCCTCAAGTTGCTGCATCTAAAGTTGCACAAGTGTCAAGCAACTACAAAGGAAAAAACCCCATGTCTCGATCTCAATGGAGGAGATATCAAAGGAGACGAAAAGCTGAGAGGGAGGCTGCCAACGAACCAAAGGCAGAAACCAGTTCAAATGTTCCTCAAAGGAAGCAAAGGAAACCTCTAGAAAGAGAGCCAGTAACCAACAGGCTAGTTTGTCCTAACCAAGGTGAAGTCGAGGACGAAGACGATTCTGAGTCTGATGATACTTTGGACATAATGGTGAATATAGTCTCAGTGCTGCCCAGAGAATTCAACCGACAAGTGGAGGTCGAAGCAAGTGACTGGGAAGTGGAGCAAGAAATGGCCAAACATAGGCCAGTGTGCTATTTCGTCATGGACAATGGCACCACTGAGGAACAAAATGGATTCTTCGAGCCACCCACAGAGGCGATGAAAAATCACCTTAAGCCTTTATTTATAAGGGCTAAACTCGAAGAAACTACTGTGAATAAAATATTGGTGGATTGTGGGGCAACCATCAACATTATTCCTCACTCTATGCTAAGGAAAATTGGCAAAAGGAATGAGGACATTAAGCCTCACAACATGGTCCTGTCGAACTATGAGGGCGGCATAGGGACCACTATGGGAGTGATCCAGCTAGATATCAAAGTAGGGTCTATCCTTCGACCAACAATGTTTATGGTCATATCGGCCAAACCTAACTACAATCTTTTGTTGGGCCATGAATGGATTCATGGTGTTGGAGTTGTGCCATCATCAATGCACCAGAGGCTGCTCCTATGGCGTCCAGATGGGATGGTCGAAAACATAGAGGCAGATCAAAGTTATTACCTAGGTGAAGTGAATCACCTGGGGTTGGCAGATTTCGACAAGAACTTGGCTCACATAGGGCCATGTCCAACACCTGACTTCGACATGGCGCCAGCGCCAAACACTTTTTGTTCCCTATACCTGCATCCTGAGCATGGTTTCCAATGGGACAGAGAAGACTTGTCCCACATAGACTTCAGTGGGTTAACTGATATCCAACCAACTGGTTGGGGAAGTGAATTCAGTGATAATGACTGAGTCACAATCTTTGAAGCGAATTTCGGCTTATGTAGCCGAAACTAAGATGATAACGGCTCTCGAAGCCGAAGTAAAGTACATGGCCACACCGGCCAATGATCGACAGTTATCTGCTGCAGGTCCAGGAAAGGATTTCGATCCAGAACCCCCTGATATCATGCAAGAAGAAATGCAGGAACAGAGGCTCGACGCCATCTATGACGATGAGCCTTTGGGCTTCGAAAAGGACCCCTTGGCGAACAACATTAAAATGTTAGCGCAAGATCCTTTAGAAGAAATCAACTTAGGTGAAGGGTCAGAGAAAAGGCCAACTTACATCAGCGCCAAAATTGACCCAGAACTTAGGTTGGAAGTAATCCAATTGTTGAAAGAGTTCAAGGACTGTTTTGCATGGGATTACGACGAAATGCCTGGTCTCGACAGAGGATTGGTAGAACTTCAGTTGCCAATCAAACCTGGGAAGAAGCCAATCAAGCAAAATCTAAGACGCTTCGCTCCAGAAATACTGTCGAAGATCAAAACGGAAGTCGAAAGACTGCTGAAATGCAAATTCATACGCGTTACAAGGTATGTCGAATGGATTGCAAACATTGTGCCAGTAATTAAGAAAAATGGTACATTAAGGGTGTGCATAGATTTTAGAGATTTGAATGCTGCTACACCCAAAGACGAATATCCTATGCCTGTGGCGGAGATGCTAGTCGATTATGCCGCTGGCTATGAATACCTGAGCATGCTCGATGGTTATTCAGGATATAATCAAATATTCATTGCTGAAGAGGATGTGTCGAAAACAGCTTTTCGATGCCCTGGGGCCCTAGGCACTTACGAATGGGTAGTGATGCCTTTTGGCCTAAAGAACGCTGGGGCAACGTACCAGCGAGCAATGAATACTATCTTCCATGATTTTATTAACACTTTTATGCAAGTATATATTGATGACATTGTTATAAAATCTGTTTCCAGGAAGAGTCATATTGACCACCTTCGACAATCATTCGAAAGGATGAGAGAACATGGCCTGAAGATGAACCCTTTGAAGTGTGCATTCTGTGTGAAAGCTGGAGATTTCTTGGGTTTCATTGTCCACAAGAAAGGAATCGAGATCAACCAGAACAAGGCGAAGGCAATTCTGGAAGCGAAAGCGCCATCGAATAAGAAGGAACTGCAATCTCTGTTAGGCAAGATAAATTTCTTAAGGAGATTTATATCTAACCTAAGTGGGAAAGCTCAGGCCTTTTCACCCTTACTTCGACTGAACAAAGAGGGGTTCGAATGGGGGAAAGAGCAACAAGAAGCCTTCGACAAAATCAAAGGGTACCTCACTAAGCCACCTATTTTGGTGCCTCCTTGTAGCAATAGGAGTATGAGATTGTACATAGCTGCATCCGACAAAACTTTGGGAAGCATGTTAGCCCAAGAAGATGAGAATGGAGTCGAAAGACCCATTTACTATCTTAGTAGAGTTTTGAACGACGCAGAAACTAGATATAATGAAGTTGAAAAATTGTGTCTATGTCTGTATTTCTCTTGTACAAAACTCAAGCAATATATAAAACCAGTTGATGTGTATGTTTCGTCTCATTTTGATGTTTTCAAGTATATGTTGTCGAAACCTATCTTGCATAGTCGAATTGGCAAGTGGGCATTAGCATTAACTGAATACTCCTTGACCTTTATGCCTCTTAAGGCAGTGAAAGGACAAGTGGTTGCAGACTTTATAGTCGACCACTCAATTCAAGTTGAGGATATTAATTATGTGGAGATAGAACCTTGGAAATTCTACTTCGATGGTTCCAGCCATAAAGATGGAACAGGAGTAGGAGTTTTGATCATTTCTCCTGAAAAAATTCCAACAACATTCAAGTACAAGATATCAGGTTCTTGTTCGAACAATGAGGCTGAGTATGAAGCTCTAATTACTGGCCTTGAAATATTGTTAGAATTGGGGGCAACTCGAGTCGAAATAATGGGAGACTCAGAGTTAGTCATTAAGCAAGTCACAAAAGAATATAAATGCATAAGAGAAAATCTCATTATGTACTTCGTGATAGCAAATCGTTTATTGAAAAAATTTGAAACGGTCAATATTCGACACATACCCAGAGTCGAAAATCAAATAGCCAACGACTTGGCACCGATTGCATCTGGGTATAAGATTTCAAAAACGAGATTACAAAGAGCAATCGAAGTTCGAGAAAAGATAAAAGCAACTTGTCTATCACCAACAGATTTGGAATCGACAAGGCTAGGATATGCTGATCAAAGTAACTTCGAAATTTCGTTCATAGATAATTTGTCAGAGCAAGATTGGAGGAAACCCATTGTGGATTATCTTCAAAATCCAGGAGCTTCGACAGAACGAAAAACAAAGTACAGGGCGTTGAGTTATGTACTCATGGGTAATGAGTTATTCAAGAAGACGCCTGAAGGGGTATTGCTAAAATGTTTAAGTGAAACTGAGGCATACATAGCCCTTTCGACTACGCACGCTGGGGCATGTGGGGCTCATCAAGCAGGCCATAAGATGAAATGGTTGTTGTTTCGACAAGGACTATACTGGCCCACTATGCTGAAAGATTGTGTTGAGTTCGCCAAAGGGTGCCAAGAATGTCAAGTCCATACAGGCATCCAGCATGTACCAGCAAGCGAACTTCACTCGATAGTGAAACCTTGGCCCTTTAGAGGATGGGCGTTGGACCTCATTGGAGAGATTCGACCAGCATCATCAAAGAGTCAGAAGTATATACTGGTAGGCATTGATTATTTTACTAAGTGGATCGAAGCTATCCCTTTAGTCAATGTAGACCAAGAAAATGTCATTGAATTTATTCAAAAGAACATTATCTTTAGGTATGGAATCCCTGAGACTATAACAACTGATCAAGGATCAGTTTTCACTGGTCGAAAGATGCAGGAATTCGCTCAGGAAACAGGTTTCAAACTCCTAACATCAACGCCTTATTATTCACAGGCAAATGGTCAAGTCGAAGCGGCAAACAAAGTAGTGATTGGCTTGATAAAAAAGAATGTTGGGAAGAAACCAAAAAACTGGCATAAGACGTTAGACCAGATTTTGTGGGCTTGTCGAACGTCTCCAAAAGAAGCCACAGGTACAACACCATATAGGCTAACTTTTGGCCATGATGCAGTGTTGCCAGCAGAAATTTGTCTTCAGTCTGCAAGGGTTCAGAGACATTATGATATTCCCTCTGAAATTTATTGGAATATGATGTTAGACGAACTAGTGGATTTAGACGAAGAAAGATTGCGCGCTCTTGACCTACTCAGGCTTCAGAAGAAAAGAGTAGAAGACTCTTATAATAAAAAGGTGAAACCTAAGGTATTTTCGCTTGAAGAGTTAGTTTGGAAGGTGATTCTTCCCATGGATCGAAGGGATCGAAGCATGGGAAAATGGTCACCCAAATGGGAAGGACCATTCAGAGTTATCCAGACTTTTTCTGGTGGAGCCTATGAAGTCGAAGAGCTAGGTGAAGATAAAAGGCTCTTGAGAGTAAATGGTAAATATTTGAAACCATACAAACCTACACTCCAAGAGATAAAAATAAAATAACAAGACTAAATTAACCATAAAAAAAGCCAAAATGGAAATTTTTTATAATTTTAGCCAAGATGGCAATGTTGTCGAATACAGATTACAAAATATGGTTAAGAAGCTGAATCAATCAAAAGGGAATGGAGTCCTTGAGTCGAAGGTATTTGATTTGCTGCAACTCCAATCTTTTCTTGCACCAGGCATTCGCCTGCACAAGCTTGGCAATCTGATCGTCGAAGCCTTGGGCTTTCTCAGCAAATTCTAGGCCTTGTTTGATTTCAGTTTGACTTTCGGTGTCTGGGACGGTCGAGAGAAGTTCCTCTTTGCGCTTGGTATTGGCATTTATCTTAGCCTCTATTTCTTCGATTTGCGCCCTGAAGGAAGCATTCTCTCGATCGATGGTATCAACTTCTTCTTGTGTAGATGCTTTTTGCTTCGACAACTCTGCAATTCGAGAAGTTGTCTCCGAAACAGCAGTCCACGCAGAAGAGCTTTTGCCATATAACACCTCAAGCTGACTATTAAAGCCCCTTTGTCGCCGATAATCTGCTGAGATTTGATCAATAATGGAGTGTAACTCCATGATCAAGCCTGAAACTTCTGGAGCTACAGCTAACAAGTCGACAGCATTCAAAACATCCCTCAAGTACGATGGAGCAGTAGGGTCTCCCTCCAAAGCTTTCATCAAGTCCTTCTTGAAAAACTGAGCCTTAACCTTCGCCAAAGCTTCATCGAGAGGAGAAGTTTCAGTGGACTTCCCCGACAGGGTAGGAACCTCCTGACTAGCATCAGACGAACTCTTGCTCTCGATGATGGCGTTGAGATAGCTAACAGGGTCAGTTTGCTTCAAGAGTTCTAAGTCCTCTTTCGACCTGTGCTTTGTTGAGGTAACAGCCCTTGCAACAGCATTGTCTTGGATTTGAGGCTGTTGAGTGACAGTTGCCTCGACTTGATTCCCTTCGACTCGGACTGTGGCGGCGCCAGCGTCATCTTGGTGTCTTTCGCTAGTGTCACCTTGGTTCTCTTCGCCAGCGGCACCTTGATCCTCTTCGCCAGCATTGCCGTGGCCCCCTTCGTCACGATTCTCTTCCGACAGATCCACCACCTGAACCTCTTTTGGCTGTTGCTCTTCTGTTTGAGGATCTTCTGCTGGTTTTTCTGCCGTCTCAGCATTGGCCTCATTTATTTCAGTATGGGCTTCGTCATTCTCCAAGCCTTTTTCTTGTGGCCTGCTGAGTTCAGCAGACTCCAATGTTTCAGAAGCCCTTGGCGGTGAGCTTTCAGTGGTGTCCTGAAAAGAAAAGAAGAAGAATCTTCAGAAATCGAAAGAGACATAATCGAATGCAGGTATCTACACCTAAGTTACAAAGAGGTCTAAGAGATTACCTGTAAATTAGCTTCAGCCCCAGGGCTGGAATTGTCGCTTTCGACAGGCTTATTGAGAAGAACGTTTAATTCCTCCTCCGTTGGCTCCTCAATGATCACTGGAGGTGGCCTGGGCTTTCTCCCAGCAACCTTTATTCTAATTGTTCGACCCTCAGGAGCAGGAGCAGGAGCGTCCTTCGTCAGCTTTCGCCTTTTTAGAGGAGCAGGGGGAGAATCATCTTCTTCGTCGCTCCCAGATTCGACCACTATTGCTGGCCGTTTCTTGGGCGAAGGTGCCTAAAAAACCAATGGGAATTCGATTTAGAAATTGCATCGAAAGTCAAAAAATTGAAAGCCAGAAGAAAATAATGAAAGTCTGGTTACCGATACAGAAGGCTTTTTCGAAGGGCCTTCCCCCTGTTGGTTTGTTGTGGTCTTCGCTGGCGCTACAGTCTTCGCCGGCGGTGGAGGTTTTGTTGAGGGGCCTCCTCCCTGTTGGCCTTCTGCAGCCTTCTTGGCTGCAGGCTTTCGAACAACTGAAAGCAAATAAAATAGTTAACAGGCTAGCAGTCGAAAGAGAAAGACAAAGTAATGTGAAAGGATGAACTTACATTTCTTTATTTTGTCCAAGACAAGGACAAAAGATTTCTGAAGCTCATCCACGAAGTCCTTCTCGTCGAAAAACTCCTCAGCGTAATAACTTTTCCACCACTCCTCGAAGGATGGTGAGCAAAGAAAGTTGAGCTGGTAGTCAAACAACGAAAGAACTGTTCGACCAGCATATCTTCCGATATGTTTAGTGGCAGCTTCTTCGGTGTAGTCGTTGCTGAAGTATAACATAGACTTCTCCCTTGGGAAAATTGGAGAAGGTAGGGTTTGAATAATACCAAACTGGCGAGACACCAGGTTTGGTTGATATGCAATCAGACTCAGGTGAGTCTTAGAGCTCCTAAATCGAAGAGGCATGATCCTTGGTGTGAGGAACGCCTCCCACATTGCTGTATGTTCGTCAACTTGAGGACCACTCGACGTCCTAGGATGTGGCCTTGTGAACCACGCTGGGCCTACCTTCCGTCGAGCAAACGGAGCCATAGTCGAAGCAAACTCTTTCCTTCGAGCAAACATCAGAACGAAGTTTGTGAAAGTTTGCTGAAGCTCCAGTCCATCTTCCATCGGAGTCAACAGAGCCAGTCTGGTTCCTTCGACACGTCTGTTCGCTATCTCTGGAGCCTGCTCATTTATTTGAACCTTCTTAGGCAAGAAAGATTCGAAGGTGGCATTGAGCCACAGTTGGAGCAGCCAAAAAGGTCCAGCAAGCAGCAAGCTGGCCCTGTTCTCGATAATCTTTAGAAGAGTCGCTCCATTACTAATCGAATCATACAGGCTAGCCAAAATCAATTCTGCCAAACAGATATTTTGGCCATGATGGAGTTGAGTGGCGAGAGTGACCATATTCTTGGTCACCTGTAAGGACTTCGAGCAAAATACAAAGCGTGTCAGCCATAAGGCTAGAAACGCAATGTGTTCGACATCCGACACAGCATCTGTCGACCTGTCGTGGTAGTGATTGATGAAGGTGGTATAGGTTGGTTTTGTGGCAGAGAATCCAATTTGATCCTCCGACATCTCCTCCGGGTCGAAGTAGTCCCCGGTGGGTCGAAGGCCAGTGATAGCGGCCACATCGAAGAGTGTAGGAGTCAGCATCCCACAGGGAAGATGGAAAGTGAAGTGGGAGTAGTCCCAGAAGAGTAGAGAAGCTATCAACATCTCCGGAGAATAGTTCAGACCTGTCTTCGACAGCATAACCAGGTCGAAAATTCCCATATCTTTCCAGGTCGAAGCTTGGCGTTTCTCCATTTTTTCCAGCCAAGCAACGTAATCAGGAGTAAGGCTAGGGCCAGACCTGAAAGCCCTAACACCTTTGTTGAAGAAACGGAGGTCGATTTTCTATTTAGCAGGGTCTTCATTATCCTCTGCATCTTTCTTGGCGCATGCAACCGGTTTGAGTCTCTCAACTACCGGAAAATAACTCTTGATCTTCATGGCCTCAGCAATACTTGGATACAAGGGGCCAGACAAAGCAAAGATCTGGTTGGAGTATCCAACCGGGATCATAAGGTGGTGTGAGTAAGCATCACGAACAACGATGTCCAGAGGTTCAGGGACCCTTCGTTGGCCCGTGGAAGTTACTACTGGAGCGGTGACGAAAACCTTAGGTTTGACGTTTCCAGATGGTACGGTGGCGCTAGGAGCATTGGAGGAACCAGATGCCATTGTTAACGGTGAGTTTGAAGACGAAGTGAAGGAAAAAGGGTTTTTGCAAAGATGACAAGTTTGTATACAAATGGAGAAGTCTGAAAGCTAGATAGCGTAAAAAGTCCCACAGTGGGTACTTACTGCTATTTATAGTAGTGGGGGAAAATCCCCAAAACCGAGGACATTAAATGCCATTTAATGTTGCAGAAGTAGTGGGACACGTGGCGTCTCCCTGTTGTTTTAGCCGTTCTGCAGAAATGGAGGGGTGCAGCGTGCGCCCTCGTTTTTGGGAATTGTCATAATGACAAATTCTGAAATGACGTTTGGCATTGCACGCCGTACTGAGGTGACGTCTTAGGTACGGATAAATGATGGTTTTTCTTGGGATTGTCAGTGGTTGGTAGAAGACAACAAAAAGTGCACAATTTAATTTGTGACTAAGCATGAAAAGACAGGTGTCGAATGGCGTTTCAAAGAATGCCTTTTTCTTTCAGAGTCGAAATAAGGCATTCTTGGGGGGCAATTTGTTAGCTCCTAAATTCGACACCCTTGTTTCATTGATATCAGCCATTAAGGCTGAAGGATGTTTTCGACCAGCTAAGTCCGTCGAAATGCCCATCGAAAGAGGGCAAGGCACTTAGAAGATTTCTTCCAAGAGAGAAGTTGGCTGCCTTCGACGTCGAAGTTGTTTCTCGTCGAAGATGCTTCTCGACGAAGGTGTTCGATGGTTCAGAGTGGAACGGTTTGAAATTCAAGCGTTTGGAGGGAAAATGGTTTCCAGCGGTTACCAAGTGCAACGTGCAAAGATCTGGGGCGTCGAATGTTGAGAACGTGCCAAGTGGAATCATCTCGAAGCAGTATAACTGCCAGACGGTTACTTGGGATGTTTTTAGTATAAATAGTAGTAGTCACGTAGTTTCTCGCGTGTGTTCACAATTCTATACAAAGTCACTCATATAGATTCGAGTACCCAGCGTGTGAGAAAGAATTGTTGAGAAATGTATGTGTGAAACACCAACTTTATTAATCAAAGTCATTTACTTTTCCAGAAATTTACTTGCTTTCTTCTTTACTTTCCTGTCGAACCCTTTCATTTAAAGCCTTATTTATTTTACCAAGTCCTTTCTTCATGCAATTTACTTAAAGCCTCTTTATTTTATTGTCATTTAACCAATATCCAATTTAATCAAAACTTCAAAATCAACCTATGTCCTAGGATCAATCTGATCGATCCTGCGAGTAACCAAATAAGTAACCATTTGGAGGATCAGCGGTTGTTTACCAATAACCAAGGTAAACACCAGGCCAGAGTTATAAACCATTAGGAACCCTAGGACTAGAGTGGGGACATGAAGACTATTGGACAAGGTCCTACTAGTGAGGTTATGTGTGCCATGCTCAGTTGAGGTCCAAAGAGGTTATTTCCATCATACACATATGTGTTGCGATGATAGTACTTTCAGGAAGACCCATGATCCTGAGTCACCCTTGCCTTACCCTGACAAAGACTTTACCCGTGAGTAGGGAGGGATGATTCTTACAGGTACTGTTGTTGACTTTGGTTATGTTGGTGTCTTTGATTATTACATGTTACTTGTGGCTCACTACAACAGTTCTGTAATGTCTAATTTATGGAAACCTTGCTCCTGTCATTATCACATCATATCATATTTTCTTTTCAAAAAATGATGTAAAAAATTTTAACTATCATATGCATTGTCATTTTCCAAGGACATTCCAGAGTTAGTATCTTCATCCAAGAGGGCTACCAGACACATCTTTTCATATACTTTCTTTCATGAGGATTTGACACCATTAAATGGTTTGGGCGCTCAAGACTATGGCAACATCATGTCTCTCTTAAATACTATCAGTGAGCCATGGGCTCTAGTCACTCTTCTACAGTTTTACCACCCGAAGTTACGCTGCTTCACATTACTGGAATATCAGCTTTTCCCTACTCAAGAAGAGTATGCCTTCATTCTTGACATCAAGGTTCAAAACTGGATTCCTTTTGTCAACGTTCTAGAGGTTTTTAATCTTGAAGCTATCATTGAGGCTCTTTATTTGAGTTTGAGCGACATGAAAGAGAATTGGAAGCACATAAGTGGTGTCTTTGGCTTTTCTTCCATATTTATGACAATGAAAGCTAAGGAGTTTGTTAGTGAAAGAAACTGGTTGGCCTTTAATGTTGTGGTGGCTATCTTGATTTATGGGATATTTATGTTCCCAAATGTCATAAACTTTATGGATTACACCGCTGTTTATATCTTCATGGATAAAAACCTTGTGACGACTTTCCTTACTGATACTTACCACTCTAATCACTCCAAGTATGGAATGAAGAGAACCATTTTTTGTTGTTTTCCATTGTTGTATTAGTTGTTCATGTCTCATCTACCCGTAAACGGGCCGTTTATGGACGTCTAAAGCACTTACTCATTTTCTTAAAGAATCATGAGTCTCACTCATCATGAAATAAAGTGGCATAACCCTGAGATGAATATCTCTAAGATCATTACGAGTTATGGGGAGTTTCCTAACGTCCCTCTCATTGGAAGAATGGGTTGCATAAACTACAATCCTATGCTCACACTTCGTCAGTTAGGGTATTTAATGGATGGTGAAACTTTCGACAAGGATGTAGAAGATTCTATTTTCTTTGATAAGGAGGAAAATCCTAGATTATTGAAGAAAGTACAACTAGTTTGGACTAAGATTCATAGGAAAGGTGAAGCTCTCCTTGGTAGGAAGGATGCTAATGCTAGGATTCCTTATACCTGATGGCTCATGAAGAGAGTTAAAGCTTTATTATTTCCTTACCCCCAAGAAGGATCATTCCATTGACATATCCTGCGTTAAGAGATAAAGACATTTGTATTATGTTGAGATGAACTGGCTTTTGTCTTTATGTTATTAATTGTTGCATGATCACCACCATAATTGTTAGATGAGATCTTGATGTCGTATTTTGCTACCATTGGTATAAACTCAATTTATTTTGGATCTCTTATGATGTAATTTTGTCTTGTCTATATGAACTCATCTGATTTGTAGCTTTGTTTTGAATGAAAACATTGTTTGCTATGATATCTTGTCTTGACTATTGCTTATCTCTTTTATCTTGTTGTGTAGTCTTTCTTGATGGTTGACAAAACACTTGAATACCTTGGAAATGACAAAACATAGCATGCATAATAATGCATTTCATGCATTACGTGTTTTCAGACTGGACTTCTTATCTCTCGGTTCTGCTTCAGATTTCTCCGAGAGAACTACTCGTCAGCATTCAACTAAAGACGATATGCTACGTCAGATGGAACAACTTCAATATGAGTTAACTTAAATAAAGGCCTATATGAGGGCCAATATGGGGTTGTTTATGGTAGACATACAAGGTTTGGTCCGTGTTCAAGAACTTCTGAGAGAAGAGAAAACTCAATTGAGAACCCAGCTGAGTTTGATTATGAATATACTGAGAATGGTGGTAAAGAAAAAGGAAAGTCATGCACTTGGCATTGCAATAAAGTTGTTGTCATTCCCATAACTTCAGGGGTGCCTTCGAGCTATGGAGTAATTCGTGGACATTCTCCACCATCTCTTGTTATGAGATCTTCCTGTCTACAGTCAGTTCTTTTTCCCCAGGGAAATACAAAAGGAAAATCCCTTCAACAAAAGTAGAAGTAGTATGAGAACCATTTGGATCCTATTTCGATGTCCTATTCCCAGTTAATCCCTTGACTACTTGAATATTAGTTTATTAAGGTCCGTACTGTGGGTTCTTCTCCTGAAAAGCATCTACTTGACTATGATGAGAATGCTATGTGTGAAGTTCATTCTTGGGCACCTGGTCATTGTGTTGAGAATTGTAAGGTGTTGAAACATAAATTCCAGGATTTACTCGATACATGAATAATTCTAGTTACTCCCAAAGGTTTGAGTATACAAATCAATCCTACCCCAAATGTTGCAGAAAATATGGTAATGACTACTCGCCTTCAAGGCTCTACCTTGCATCCCGGGATACACCATCCAGAACTTGTACTCCCAAAGTTTCCCCTACAATAATCAGTGCCTCCTTCAAGACATGAAAGTCAAATGGTTAATCATAATCGATATCATGCTCAACTAGTTCAGTGTGTTCAACAGTCGTAACTTATTAATAATGACGTCTACAACAGGGAAGACAGAATGAGGGGAAGCAAGAATGAACATATGACACAATTCCCATACCTTATGGTCATTTTTTCTCGCATTTTCTCAAGCTTTGTTTAGTAGAAACCCAATAGTTGGATCCAGTTATTTCTCCTTATCCAGATGGATCTGACCCCAAAGTCAGATTTGTTTACCACGCTGAGGCACCTGGCCATTCAATCCAAGATTGTGTGTCGTTCATAGATAAAATTCAATACTTGATTGACTCAAAGAATATTGTGTTCACACCAGAGAAGGATGAAAATATTATGCCCAAGTAAGCATCAAGACTACAGTGCATCTTCTGAATCATTAAGTCCATACAGAGTCAAGTCTTCTCTATGATGACAATATTTTGTTTCTTTACTACATTTTCATTTGTATCTTGCTTGTTTGTTTAAACATTGCCTACTTGTATAAACTTGTTTATTTTTGAATGTCAGTCTTAATGCAATAAGTATGTTTGCCTTGAAGTAATCCATTCATTTTCGCTTATCTATTTGTTATAAATCTTTAAATGTGTTGCTAGAATTTTGATACCAACTGTACCAAGTCTTTTTCTTAGGCAAATATTGGAGTGAGGATGACGATTGATCGCGACTTTAAGAGTCTATCGGGTGTATTAACTGCAAGTGCACAGTTTAATCACATAGTTTTAAAATATATTGAACACACAAGGAATGATAATCGAACTACTACTATATAAGGGTACTGTGTAAAGCTAAGGCTAATAATAAATCTTATGTTTTGGGTCAGAAGAAAATAAGCTTAAACTTAATTGAAATATTTAATAATGGGACACCGGTACGTAATATGTCTGACTTTAGGAATTCAGTAAATCATTGGCATAACTTTGAGTATTCAAAACACTGTTCAGTAGAAACTATCAGTTTAAAATCCTTTATCTCACACTCTCGTGATTATTGATTCAGATTATATAATTAAACTTAAATGCTTGATCTTGCTGTCTCATTTAAAACCCAAAAAAACTTTTTGAAAACAAATAGAATCTAATTAATCCTAAATTGATCTCGCTGTATTTAAAATTAATTCTTGATTACCACTATCCGGTTAAAAGCTCACATTCTCGTTATTATTGATTTTAGCCTTCGTTTGTCTCTTACTCTCGTAACAAAATAGTTTTAATAATAAAATTGGAAACCAAACCAGAAAAGTATTTTATAAAAGGTTTATACCAAATTTTTACCGAACTCCTTCGAATTCTGACCTTACGTACCGATATTAGGGAAGTTAGCCAGACATATTATTTATTACGAACGCAAAATAATGACAAACATATAATTATTCAACCATGATTGATAAATAAAAAATAATAATATAATTGAGTTAAAAACCTAGAATCAAATAATATAAAAATAGAATTTCTGTGACACTTCAAGTATTGATAGCAATCCTCGACTATTACTGTTTCGGTGAAGGTTTTATCTTTTTAAGTTCTAAACAAAACTTTGAACTGTTGAAACTGGAATATGGCGTGTGTAATACGGTGGGAGAACTGACTTTTTGGTTTTATCCAAAATGTGCGGATAGATAGAGTCGCCAATGACTTTTCTTTTATCCAATATTTAGGAAATGGTGAAAAGAATAGGAAAGACCTTGATAGATTTTGAGTTCGGGGAGTAAGTTATTAAAAGGGAAGGTGTTAGCACCCTCTTCATCCATAGTTATCTATGGGCTCTTAATTGCTTAACTCACTTTAAAAACTTGCTTTGTGTGTGTGTGATTTGTTTGAAAATATTTTGAAAAGCCAATGTAAGGCCAACTTTGTATTGATTCTTGTATCTGTCCTCAATAATGCGTACAAAGTGTTATGAAAATATTTGTTTGAAAGTGATGTGTGAAAAGTGTTTTGAGCAAAGTTGTGAGCAAGAAAATAAGAGTTCCTTACCCACTAAAGTATTTCTTATTCTTTTCCTTCTCCATTAGAGATAGTACTATCCATACCATTAGTTGGTAGGTAGCCCTATCTATTCGATGTGAAGGAACAGACGTACGGTCGTCGAATGTTCATCGAAGGCAACATGTAAGGATAATTTAGAATTTGTATCGAAGGGACTAGATCATTTTCATAGGCAACTTCGAAGGATCATCGAGGGACTATGATCATCGAGGGACTTCGAAGGGTCTTTTGCTAAAGTATCCCTACTTTCGAGGGACATGACCAATTATTGTAAGGCAACAAGAGAGGTTACCCTAGGAGTGCAAGTGTTAAGAGTGTATTGTGTTCAGTTATATTATCTAGAATTAGGTTTTTCTTCGTTCCTTTTTAATCTTTCCATACAAACCCTAGTTACTAATCATAGCATAAAAATAAGTGTCAGAATATAAATGTCCTACGCTATTACATCCTATAAGCAGTTACATAATAATAAAAAATGCAGAAAATAAATATACGCTATTACATTAGAAGGTGCGCCCTATACACTTTGTCTAAGAAAATTAAGTAGTAAAAAATAAATAAGAAAAATGTTAAAAAAAGTTAAAAACACCTAAGATCTAAGTCAATGTTTTTGATTTTTTTTTTATGTTTTATAAAAATAATTTAAGTGATAATAATAATTAATAAAACCTAAATTCTAATTGATTTTAATATTTAAGGAAAAAAGTTGATTAATTAATTAATTTAGTAAATAAAAAATATATCAATAAAATTAAATATTAGTTAAAACCCTAAACCTAATTTATCAGCATTAAGAAATAAATTAGGTTAGTTTAATGATTGATTAAAAGTTAATTAGGGTTTAGAAAATAAAATAGGAAAATAATTAGGTTAGGAAAAAAATAGAAAAAAAGGATTTGCATGGGGTGGGTGTTGAACCCACGCCCCTTAGCTTCAGAGGCGCCTCCATTGCCACTAAGCCAATGCTGCTTTTGTGTTAGAAAATAAGAACTGAATAATATATATGAAACTTGTATGTTAGTTTGGAAAATAGCAAAAATAAATGTTGCAAGACAGGGAACGAACTCATACCCTCTCTTTTAACAAGCCTTCATCTCAACAAACTGCGTTGCACTTCACATCTGTTAGCATAATAGAAACAAAACAATATATTATAAATCAGTGAGCCAGAGAGGCGCCAGAGCCCTAGTCCCGGTAGTCTTCTCCGACGAGGTCAAATATCCATATGCAAAAACAATGCGCGTTAGAGATCAAGAAGGACCATATACCCCTAATTTGGGACACCTGAATCCAATGGTGGTGTCCTTCTTGGCTAATGCATCCCGTATAATGAGATATGATCAAACCAAATCTAAACAGTGTAATAATGGTAATGAAGTGTTCTGGCATCATGGACCTCATGCAAGGGATGAAACCTGCGCTAATTTATCTTAGGAAGACATTGAAATTGTTTGCTTAAAACAAAGCATCGCAAATATTAAAATATGGAGTTCACAAAAAAAAATGCAAAACCGGGAATGGATGGATTTGTGTTTCAGATTCATTTGATCATCAAGAATGATCAGAATTTACTCTATGATACCTCAGGGATTGATTTGGATGGTTATCTCTCCTTGTGGATGGCTGAAAGATGGGATTCAAATTCACCCTTCTCCTGCAAATTTTGGATAAAAAAACCTTGTTTCTTGCAGTCTCCTTGTGTGTATTTTTGGTCTGAATATGTAGTGTTTATATAGAGGAGGAGATTAGGTTAAAATATGGGCTTGGACATCATGTGAAACATATCTTTGATTTTGTTTGAAAATAGGTTTAATTATTATAAAACCATGAAGATTTGATTGGAAAATAGGTACACGCAATTTCTTGCATGATCTTGGGCATCCAAAATATTCAGATCTCAAGCCTTTTATGCCTTATACATTTATTCAATATTTATTTGATTTAATTTTGAATTTAAATGAATAAAATTCAAAATAAATGAAATAAAAGATTAAGATAATTCATGAATGGACTTATAGGTCCTCTAAGGTATCATGAACATGTTTAGGCCTTAAAAGATAGGTCCATTAGCCCAAAAATTCAAATTTGCTCAATTTGAGTTTCATGCATTTTCTCAAAATTTCCCAATTAGCACCAATCATATCTCACTCAATTTTCATCATATGAAGGTGATCTTGGACTTTTTGGAAAGCTCATAATGTCCCCTGCAACTTTCATGTTGGTCATTTTTTCATTTGAAGCTTTATCTTGATGTGAAGTGCTTGGACACAAAAGTATTTGTTATTGACTTTTAAAATGACCTATAATGTTTTGGCTCATATCTCTCAAATGAAGCATTTTTGGACATGAGCTTAGAGAGACAAAGATGTAAAGAATTGTATTTCCATCAAAACAGGCTTTGCTTAAGAATTTTATGATGAAGTATGTGAAAGTTATGCTTGGTCAAAGTTCAGTTGACTTCTCCTAAAGAAAACCCTAATTTAGTAACTTTTGACTTTTGATGAATCTTGAGTTTTCGTGAAGAATCACTATCAAACCTTGATCAAATGATGAATGTGACTTCAAAATATGGATGTTGACCATAAATCTTGAAGTTTGACTGTAAATTGGTCAAAGTTGACTTTTTGCCCAATATAGTTGATTTTCAATTATCTGAGCAATTGATTGAGCAAACTTTTGTTGTAAGGCTTGAAATTTGGCATGAGGTTACATTGAAGCATATGAGAAACCATGAAAACCACTTGATGAATTAAAATTCCAATTTCCTTTGTGAAAAACAAAACCCTAGTTGTAGGTAACTACTAAGGAGGATGATTCATCTTATCAACCCTTAAGTAGTTTTGTGTGTTTGAGACCCTTAGGAGCATGAGGAGGCATCTTGAATTAATTTGTCTTGAAAAATGGGAGGACAAATTTTAGGGTACAACTGTTTCCCCTCTTCAATCTTCTTAAATATGAGAAATTAGATTGGCATGTCTACCATTCGTGATCTAAAGGTGGAAGAGGATTGAACACATAAGTGCCCCGAAATTTGCAATCACATTTGCATGAAGTAACACTATTGGTTAATTATATCGGGATTGGGCTTAAAGATGAAATTTGGAATTGTGACGGGATTTCGTTGAAGATGGGCTTAAAGATGCCATCCAAAGTAAATGTTACCAGAATAAGTCTACGCTCGAATTAATCTGATGGAAATGCTTTTTAGAATGAATCTTCGAAGGGAATGATTTTTATAATGAAGCTCTGGAGGAAATGCTTTTCAGAATGAAGCTCTAAAGGAAATGCTTTTCAAAATGAAGATCTGAAGGAAATTCTTTTCAGAATAAAGATCTGAAGGAAATGCTTTTCAGAATGAAGATCTGAAGGAAATGCTTTTCAGAATGAAGATCTGAAGGAAATGATTTTCATAATGAATATCTGAAGGAAATGATTTTCAGAATGAAGATCAGAAGGAAATGCTTTTCAGAATGAAGATCTGAAGGAAATGATTTTCAGAATTAATATATGAAGGAAATGTTTTTCAGAATGTAGATCTGAAGGAAATCATCTGGTCATGTAGATAGTGCCCCGTCTTGTTTCGGGAATTGATCCATAACCTGTTTATAAATTACTGATAATATTCGTCTGTTTGCAAACTAAACTGAAAAGACAAAGTTAATTTTATGCAATGTCGTGATGTATGTAATTCATTTTTTAATGATGTTCTCAAAATAAATGAGAATAATATATGCATTTCATATGCATAGGTTATGATGTTTTTTAAATGATGTATAGATGTAATAAGTCGTTGGAGCGTATCGATAGCTTCGTGTAACAACTCTGGCCGGGGAAAATAAATCTGACTGTTACTAGGGATGAAGAAAGTAATTCTTCAATTTTATGTAGAACGTCTTTACTGGGGATTTCTGCTTTCTGCTTGAGGACACTCCGTTGGGGATGTTTAACTTCTGGTTGGGGATAGAAGCATTCAAGGAGAGTTGGTTGTTTGGCCTTTTTCTGCAGGATTTGATTCTTTATGTATCTTGACTGGGGAGAAAAGAAATGGATAATCCTCCGATACATTATTTGACCAGGTTTAAGATATGATTATTAGCTCTTCTGGGGAGGACAACATTGAAGGAAATCTGGACAGAGAAGCGAATCTTGTTGGGGAATTGCAATATTGGAGAAATAAACTCTCTTAGGGAAATAAACCATGTACACTATGTTGAGGAAATAATATTTGATGGGATTGGAATTTCATAGGTTGCGCCGAGGAAGTTTCCATTATATGTTGGGGAAATGATCAAACTTCCTTATTTGTTAGGGGACCTATTGGGGATGATGAACTGCCGGAAGATTCCCTTATTTCTGTCTAAGGGCATATTAGATTTGTTGGGGAATATATCTCCGCCTCTGTGCGGATTTGTGGATGACTTGAACATTATTCCAACTCCTAGAGTCTTTAGTAAATTATAATCCTGTGTTCATGCATATATTTGTAAACAATAATCATATTCAAATGCATATGTTCATTTAATGTAAACATTGGACGTTTTTGCAAATAAAACAGAGAAAGTAAAAACAATTTTGAATTTTGAAGTATATTTGTATTGATTTGGAAAGTTTGCCTATTAACATACAATTTTAGACAAGGAGACAGAAATCCTAGGAAGAGGAAATCGACGTAAAATTGAAAAAGTGATACAAAGAAAAATAGTTATGTGGAGACGATGCCATCAAGTTTAAACTCTGCTATTTCCCCTATGTCTTCAAGGATCTCATCCCTTACTGTCATAAGAAGTTGATTAAATTAATTTGTACTTGATGTTAATGATTATGCTGGTTGTAAGTAGATGGGTGATCCAATGGGACATAGTCGTACGCTTTAATCCCTAACTTTTTCCTAGAATGCCCTTTTGGGTTTTCAGTCCACCGGAATATCCGTTTTTCCCAAGCTGCCTTTTCAGGTTTTCGATTTTCCGGATGTACAATATATATATATATATATATATATATATATATATATATATATATATATATATATATATATATATATATATATATATATATATATATATATATATATATATATATATATATATCCCGAATTTTTGCCCAAACCCTTTTGGTTCGCCAGGACACCCTTATTATTTCCTGGGTCAGTCAACCTAGCGGGTCTCTTTTATGCGTAGTATTTTTTTGACTATGTCTGCATTCATAGGGTGTGGAAAATATTCACTTTCCATGGTGGTAAGCATCATAGCACCGCCAAAAAATATCTTCTTAATAAAAAATGACCCTTCGTACGTGGGAGTCCATTTTCCCCTGGGATCACCTTGTGGTAGGATGATGTGCTTTATTACCAAGCCACCAGGTTGGTACACTTAATGCTTGACATTCTTGTTAAAGGCTTTGATCATGCGTTTCTGATACATCTGACCATGACAAACAATCGTAAGGCTTTTTTCATTAATCAAATTTATCTGGGCAACTCGAGTCTGAATCTGTTCTTCTTCATCTAAGCCTTCATCTTTCATAATCCTTAGGGAAGGAATCTGGACTTCGACGGGTAAGACAACCTCCAAATTGTAGACTAGAGAGAACGGGGTTGCCCCAGTTGATATACGTACTGAAGTGTGATAACCATGAAGAGAATATGGTATTATTTCATGCCAATCTTTGTATGTCATTGTCATCTTTTGCAACATCTTCTTGATATTCTTGTTGGTGCCTTCCACCGAGCCATTCATATTTGGTCGATACGGAGAAGAATTGTGGTGCTTAATCTTTAACTACATACACAATTCGGTTATCATAGTATTATTAATATTAGTACCATTGTCTGTGATAATCCTTTCAGGTATGCCATACCAAGAGATAAGGTTATGATTAATGAACTGAGCCAAAATATTCTTGGTAACTGAGGCAAATGAGGCTGCTTCTATCCACTTCGCAAAGTAATCAAAAGCGAAAAGGATGAAACGATGTCCATTAGAAGCATTAGGTTTAATCTCTCCAATCATATAAATTCCCCACATTACAAATGACTAAGGAGCAGTCAAGACATTCAAAGAAACCGGAGGCCTATGTATTTTGTCAGCATATATTTGACATTTGTGGCAAGTTTTAGAATGATGATAGAAATCAGCTTCCATGGTAAACCAGTAGTAACCCGCTCTCATAATCTTCTTAGCCATTGTGTGTCCACTAGAGTGAGTACGAAAGACTCCTTTGTACATATCTTCCATAATCTTCTCAACTTCCTTCTTGTTTACACAGCAATGCAAAGTCGAATTGTGGTTGCGCTTTTATAAGATTCTATTACTCAGAAAGAACTTGGCAGATAACCTCCTTAGAAATTTCTTATCATTGATAGATTCCCCTTCAGGATAATCTTGAGTCTCGAGGTATCTTTTTACTTCATGGTACCAATGTTTTTCCTCTACTCCATCAGTATTAATTTCATAGTAATGTGTCGGTTCGTGTAGTCTCTCAATAGTAATTCGAGGAGCTTCATTATCCCATATGACTTTGAACATAGATGACATGGTAGCTAATGTGTCTGCCAATTGAATCTCCTCTTGTGTAATGTGTTCAAAAGTAATTTCATCGAAGTACGGAATTAATGTCAACACATGCTCTTGATAAGGAATGAGATTTGGATGCTTCGTGTCCCATTCTCCCTTAATATGACTGATCACTAGGGCTAAGTCCCCATATGCATTCAAGATTTTAATTCTCATATCGATGGTAGCTTTGATACCCATGATGCATGATTCATACTCGGCCATATTGTTGGTACAGTCAAAATATAATCTGGCGATGAAGGGCGTATGGAAACCCTTGGGAGAGACAATCACAACACCAATTCCATTACCAAGCATGCTGGAAGCTCCGTTAAAGACCATATTTGTTGTAACCCAAAATTTTCCCTCCCATTTTTACTCAAAGAAATGCTCATAGAGGTCCTCAATTTCTCGAGGTTGACCAAGAATTGACCAGACAAATTCTCCTCCTAAGCAACGAACCTCTAACTATGGTTTCACTTTTCATCAAGATGTGTGAGCTCCAAAGGTCTCAAATTCTATCCATTGTCATAATATTCCTTCAAGAGTGTCCATGACGAATTTCATGCCCTACACTACAAGTTTGCTCAATCAATTTCTCAAATGCTTGAAAATCAACTATGCTAGGTCAAAAGTCAACTGTGACCTATATACAATCAAACTTCAAGATTTTTATTCAACATCAACATTTTGAAGTTCTACCCATCATTTAATCAAGGTTTGATCATGATTCCTCAAGAAATGCTCCTAATCTTTCAAAAGTCAAGAATTGCTAAATTAGGGTTTCTATAGGAAAAGTCAACTGAACTTTGACCAGGCATACCTTTCACATATTTCATCCATTTCCCCCAACCAAAGCTCATTTTGAATAGAATCCAATTCCCTACAACTTCTCTTTTGTCCTCAAGTTCAAGAAATACACCATTTGAAAGATACTAGCTCATACATTACAGGTCATTTTCAGAAAGTCAACAAAAGACATTTTTTGTCAAGACCATTTACATCAAGATAAATTCTTCAAATGCAAAATTTATCAAAAAAGTGATTGAAGTAGACATTTTGGGATTTCCAAAAAGTACAAGATCATCATCATGGGATAAAAATTGAGAAAGTTATGGCTTTCCCAAGTTGGGAAAATATTGGAAAGATCAAGAATTGTGCATTGAGCAAACTTAAACTTTTAGGTCAATGGCTTAATTTCTTGGACTTAAAATATATTCTTAAACTTATGAAGGACCTATAATATCATTTTTACATTGCCTTACCATTTTTATCTATTTTATTCATATTAAATTTGATTTATTTCAAATAAATACAAAGTAAAGTGTATAAAATAAATAGAGATGTGATTTGGAATTTGGGCTGATGTTTTGTCTTTCCTAGAAGCCCATAATTTTGTGCAAAGATGTCCTGGTTCATCCAAGTCCCAACATGGCATGGAATCTCCATTTTTGGCATTTTTTCAAATTATGATCGTGGCTTTAAAAAACATGTTTATGGGCTTGATTCTTTCCTTCTTACCTTGTCCCCTCCTCTCCTTTATATATACAAGCCATGTGCAAGAATTATGGACGCATGCACACAGCCTAGAGAACACCCCAAAATTGCAAAAATATCCTTAAAGTTGTCAAACTCGAAACTCCTGATCTAGCCAAATTCAACTCCTTCCAAGTACTCCATCAATATCCCAGGACTCCCAGGAGCACATACCAACCTTTATTGAAGCTATCCCATGCCCAGAAGTTCCAAACCGAAACCACTCATTTTGGTAAAATTTTCAAATTCGTATCTCCGATTTTGTGATATATTAATGTCTTTTAATGTTTATTTCATGCTCAGGGTGATCCATAGAACAGGTTCAGCGTAAGACATGTAAGAATAGGAGTCAGGATAAGATCGTGCCATTTCTAGGGCACGATCTAAGTTCTTCATCGTATCTCATGAACCAGGGGTTTTCAGCGTGAATAAACCTCAAATTTGAACTCAGGGGGAAATTTTGCATGGGATAGGATCTTTTGATTTTGCCTAAATCATAATTTGCTTTTTTTTGCAGATTTTGATACCGGAGAAGACAACCGGAGTTTGACTCTAGTGTCCCTCTGGTTGATTTCCTGGCATCCCCTCATTGGGTAGTTCAAATCAACATGCATTTTTTTTGTTTAATATGATCTTATAACCCTAGGGTAGTTACTAAAGCTTCTTGCCCAGTTGCCTTTGTGACTATAAAAAACGTCCCTTCGAATGTCCCTCAAACATCCAACAATAGGGCTACCTACTCACTAATAGTAGGATAGCACTGTCTAAAGGATAGGAGGAAAAGAACGAGCCTTTTCGAGTATAAGTAGATAGTTCCTATATGCTATGCTCAAAATAAACTTTTTACACCTACACAAAAAACATTTCAAAAACATTTTCAAAAAACGCTTAATCAACACTCTTGAGTACTGATACAAGAGTTATCATAAATCAAATCGCTGCACTAAGGCATTTTCAAATACTTTTCAAAAACAGAAAGCACAAGGTATTTCAAAAATGAGTTAAGCATCTAAGAGCCCGTAGAAAACTATGGATGGAAAGGGTGCTAACACCTTCCCTTTCCATAATCTACCCCCCTTACTCAGAAAATTCTCGAAAAGGTCATTTTCTGTTCATTTCACCCTTTCCTTAATTTGGATAAAAGAAAAGCCGGTGGCGACTCTTGCTTACCGCAACATTTGCAAACACAAAAGCAAAACCAGTATAACAGTCGGTTCTTCCATCGTATCACAATAGTCCATCGGGATCCCAGTTCAGGTCCTTCATACGATCTAGGTTCGTTGTAATCAATAACTAGCATAATATTTTCATCCGGAAACTCAAAATTCATAGACTGATAGTCATCTATAGCTTAATGAGCCAAATGGTCTACCAGTACACTTCCTTTGATTTCCTTCTGAGTAGTGTACTAAATGTTGTATTTTGTCAAGACCATTTTCCATCTTGCTATTCTTCTGGAGAGAGCGGGTTTCTCGAATATGTATTTTATTGGATCCATATTAGAGATTAACAAAGTAGTATGAGTCAACATGTCCTGTCTTATTCGACGAGCAGCCCATGCCAAAGCGTAACAAGTTTTCTCGAGCAGTGAGTATCTTGTTTCACAGTCGATAAACTTTTTTCTAAGGTAGTATATTGCATGCTCTTTTCGACGTGACTCGTCATGATGCCCTAATAAATACACCATCGAGTTCTCTAATACTGTCAAGTACATGATCAAAGTTCTTCCTTCAACAAGTGGCATTAGAACTGGAGGATTTGTGAGGTACTCCTTGATTTTTCGAAGGTTATATGACAATCGTTGTTCCACTTCACTACTTGATATTTCTTCAGTAACTTGAAAATTGGCTCACAAGTAGCGGTCAAATGGGAAATAAATTTGGAAATGTAGTACAATCATCCCAATAAAACTTTGACTTCCTTCTCAGTACAGGGAGCTGGAAATTCTTGAATGAATTTAACCTTGTAAGATTCAACTTCAATACCTTTACCACTGACGACGAAGCTGAGGAGTTTATCAGATCTTACCCCAAAAGTGCCCTTTTTTTAATTCAACCTCAACTTGCATTTCTTTAGCCTCTCAAACAGCTTGTGCAGGTGGTCAAGATGTTCTTTTTCAGTCTGAGACCTGGCTATCATGTCATCAACGTAAACCTCTATCTCATGATGGATCATATCATGGAACAAACCTATCATAGCATGCTGATATGTTACACCGATGTTGTACAATCCGAAAGGTATAACTTTGTAACAGAAAGTGCCTCATTGTGTGACAAAAGTATTCTTCTCCATGTCTTCAGGTGCCATCTTGATTTGATTATAACCAAAAAAACCATCCATGAAGGAAAATACTTTGTGCTGAGTGGTATTATCACCCAGAACATCAATATGTGGAAGCAGAAAGTCATCTTTGGGGCTTGCCCTGTTCAAATCCATGTAGTTTATAAACATACGCACCTTATCATCCTTCTTAGGTACGGGTACCACATTTGCAACCCACTGAGGATAGGACTTAATAGCTAATAAACCTGCATTGAACTACTTCATAACCCCGGATTTGATCCTTTCAAACATCTCGGGACGCATACGACGAACCTTCTTCTTTATAGGAGGAAAACCTTCCTTCATCGGTAGTCGGTAAACCACAATGTCAGTATCAAGCCCTGGCGTGTCTTTGTACAACCAAGAAAATATATCAACATAGTCAAGAAACATCTAGATTAATCTCTTTTTGACACTGTCTTCTAGGTTGGCACCTATGTTGACTTCTTTCTTATCCTCTTCAGTACCCAAATTCACAACCTCGACTGGCTCTTCATGCGGTCGTATAACTCTTTATTCTTGCATTAAGAGCATATCAAGCTCTCTAGGTATTTCATAATATTCCTCACCTTCGTCCCTGACTTTGTAGATCAAATTTTCGACGTCATAATTGACAATAGCAGAATTGTTACCAATGGGATATGGAATTGGCCCAGGTGCAGTAATGATCAGAGGAACAACTCTAGGTTTAACAGTAATCTTTACAAGACCCTTAAAAGTGATCCTTACAGGAGTATCGGAAATTGTAGACATGTCTTCAAGCTTCAGGTCTTGGGACATTCTCTCCACAGAAGGAGTCTTCTCAAAATGAATCTTCTCAAATAGAATCACACGGTCATCCATCAAACACTAAATAACTTATTTCAACGGTGCACAACCATTGGATTTGGATGCACATTAGTAGCAGTTTTCAATGCAACCCGAAAATAATCCGGCTTGCAGCAGCTTCTTCTTAACAATCATCAAGTCATTCACATTAGGAACATGAGAAACATCATCAATATAATTAACGCCCTAGTCGTGATTAGGCATGGGTGTTGTGATGACATTAGGAGTCTCAGGAGGGTCAAATTTAATCTCCTTAGAGTCAATCATGTCTTGGATCTTATTCTTCAGAGCCCAACAGTTGCTAGTGTCATGTCCGGGACTGTCTGAGTGATATGTGCACCTTACATTTGGATTGTAGCGGGGATATGAAGTATTAGGGTTCTGAGGAGGTTCTTTCAATGTAATCAGCCCTTCCTTTAACATGTTTGGCAATGCTTTATATAATGGCATGTTGATTCTTGTGAACTGTCTCCTGGGTGCATCCTGCCTACGGTGATTATTCTGTTGTTGTTGCACTGATGCAGGATTAGAGATCAGCACTGCCCCTGCAAATTGGTTACGGTCACCCTTATTATGACCCTTATGGCTATACACAACATTGGATTCTTTATTACCATTATAAGACTTCTTTAAATTATTTGAAGATGTAGCCACGTGAATTTTATCGCTTCTGATTCCATTCTCAATACGTACTCCTGTCAATATCAGTTCAGTGAAACCGACTGAAGAACTTCGAAGTAGGTGATTATAGAAAGGATCTGTTAGCATGCTCATGAACATATCAACCAATTCCATATCATCCAAAGGGGGTTGAACTCTTCCTGCAAGATCTCTCCATTTTTGTGCGTACTCTTTAATTCCTTCCTCAGAATCCATGGACATACTATGTAGTTGCATGTGGGTTGGTGCCAAATCAGAATTGAATTGATATTGTTTATAGAAAGTTATAGCCAAATATTTCCAGGTATAGATATTGGTACCTTCGAGTTTATAATACCATTCAAATTGTGTTCTAGATAGACTCTCTTGAAAGAAGTGCAACCATAATTTCTTGTCAGCAGTGTGTGGTTGAATTTTCTGAGCATAAGCTCTCAAATGCAGATTTGGGTAAGAAATGCCATCATACTTGGAAAAGATAAAAGTTTTGAACTTAGGAGGAATGACGACTCCTGAGACCAAACCCAAATCTTTAAAGATCAATCCAGGCACCTTCTGAATCTCTATAGCTTTTAGACGCTCTTCTAGCAGCTTATACTTCTCGTCAGCATGGGGATATTGTTCATCCAAATAGTCCTCTTCCTCTTCATCAGGAAACTTGTCAGAACCAAGGTTGCTTCTTTCAGTTTAAACACTCTTACCATCTTCGTCATGTTTGTCATCTTCGTCTGATGGGATATCAAGATCTCGAGCTTGCTTGACTGGACCTCTAAACCTTCTCCTTATGTTAAGGACGCCGATTGGTTTCCTTGTCTTCTTCTTCATCCCATTGGTGATGAGTGCCTTCAATTCTTCTTGCCCCTTGGCTAAGTTCAGGAACATCTGTTCGAATTGGGCATTCTGAGCATGGGGATATTTGACTGTTTGTTCAAGGGCCATTTTCTGCTCAAATAAACAACAAGAAGATGAGAAAACATGTCTTGGAAACCTGTTATGAGATGATATGTATGACATGTAGATGCATATGCAATGTTTTCAAGGATCTCGTGGGATTTAAAATTTGAAATATTAGAAATGAATCTGGTTACAGCTTTTTCTGAAGAACTTTGAGTCTTCATCTTTGAACGTCCTTCTACAAGAATAAAGCTCACCGTATCAAGTGGGTCATAACCTCTGACTCAAGTGAATGTACTTTGATCTTGATGGCATTTGGCTAGAGGAAAATAAATCCTCTTTCCCCTTTCTAGAAATCTGGCTTATGATAATCCACACCATAAATCCCTAAGATCCTTGAAATGGTTAGTAAAAATGTTATGTTATGATGATATGATGCTATGATGTCATGTTCATGTTAGATAGGCAAACACAAACAAGTCACACAAGAACCCTAGGTTTGAAGGCTTGCATGAAGTCCATAGGTAAGTACCATTCCCCATTGAAGTTAAGTTGGCTCAACATGTCCTAAAATAGTAATCGGCTTCTAGGGATCTCATATCAAAGATCTTTCTCATAAGCTTTATTTTAGCATGGCAATTGGCTTACCACCAAAACATCCCGAGAGTCGAATTTAAATGAGCGTAGTGTTGAGTATCAACCAACCTTGGACTGCACAAAAGTCGGCCATCTCACTACTTTCTAATTTCCAAGATTGGTCAATGAAGGTTCTAAAAGTAAGTTAGTGTTAATGAAACCATGAAGAAGCCTAATGTTATCCTTGACTGACTCAAGGAACATCAGTACAAACCAAAGTGGTGCACTAACCATAGCCATCATTTTAACCATATCGGTATACGCCGTACAGTCTTAATGATCTATTTCTACTTACCTAAGGAATTCGTAGATTGGGGTGTAGGATCTTACAAGAAAATAAACCCAAACAACCCTTAAATTTAAAGCAAACAAAGCAAACAGTAAACGCAAGTAAAGTGATCTAACCCTAAGGTAACCCCTCTTTTTTAAGTAGTCCCCAATAGAGTCGCCAATTTTATAATACGGTGGGAGAACTTACTTTTTGGTTTTATCTAAAATGTGCGGGTAGATAGAGTCCCCATCGAATCTTCTTTTATCAATTATTTAGGAAAGGTTTAAAAGAATAGGAAAGACCTTGATAGATTTTGAGTTCGGGAGGTAAGTTATGAAAAGGGAAGGTGTTAGCACCCTCTTCATCCGTAGTTATCTACGGGTTCTTAATTGTTTATCTGAATTTAAAAACTTTCCTGACGTGTGTGTGGTTTGTTTGAAAATATTTTGAAAAGCCAATGTAAGGCCAACTTTGTAATGATTCTTATATCAGTCCTCAAGAATTTATACAAAGTGTTTATAAAATATTTGTTTGAAAGTGATGTGTAAAAAGTGTTTTGAGAAAAGTTGTGAGAAAACAATTAAGAGTTCCTTACTCACTAAAGTCTTTCTTATTCTTTTCCTTCTCCTTTAGAGATAGTATTATCCATACCATTAGTTGGTAGGTAGCCCTATCTATTGGATGTGAAAGGACAGGTGCGGGGTCATCAAATGGTAATCGAAGACAACATGTAAGGATAATTTAGTAATTGTATCGAAGGGACTAGATCATTTTTGTTGGAAAGTTTAAAGGGTCATCAAGGGACTATGATCTTTTATTCGGAAGGGCCTTCTGCTAAAGTATCCCTACTTTCGAGGGACATGACCAATTATCGCAAGGCAACAAGAGAGGTTACCCTAGAGGTGCAACTATGAAGAGTGTATTGTTTTCAGTTATATTATCTAGAATTAGGGTTTTCTATGTTCGTTTTTAATCTTTCCATACAAACCCTATTTATTAATCATAGCATAAAAATAAGTGAGAGAATGTAAATGTCCTACGCTATTACATCCTTTGAGCAGTTACATAATAATAAAAAATATGGAAAATAAATCTACGTTATTACATTTGAGGGTGCACGCTATACACTTTGTCTAAGAAAATTAAATAGTAAAAAAGAAATAATAAAATTGTTAAAAAAAAGTTAAAAGGACCTAAGATCTAAGTCAATTTTTTTTATATTTCCTTTGATGTTTTATAAAAATAATTTAAGTGATTATAATAATTAATAAAACCTAAATTCTAATTGATTTTAATATTTAAGGAAAATATTTGATTAATTAATTTATTTAGTAAATAAAAAATATATCAATAAAAATTAAATATTAGTTAAAACCCTAAACCTAATTTATTAGCATTAAGAAAAAAATTAGGTTAGTTTAAGGATTGATTAAAATTTAATTAGGGTTTATAAAAGAAAATAGGAAAATAATTAGGTTCAGAAAAAATTGAAAAAAAAGGATTTGTATGGGGTGGGTGTTGAACCCACGCCCCTTAGCTTCACAGGCGTCTCCCTTGCCACTAAGCCAATGCTGCTTTTTTGTTAGAAAATAAGAACTGAATAATATATATGAAACTTGTATGTTAGTTTGAAAAATAGAAAAAAAGAATGTTGCAAGATAGGGATCGAACCCACGCCCTCTCGTTTTACAAGCCTTCGTCTTAACCAACTGCACTGCACTTCACATCTGTTAGTATAATAGAAGCAAAACAATATACTATAAACCAGTGAATCAGAGAGGCGTTGGAGCCCTAGCTCCGATCATGTTCTCCGGCGAGGTCAAATATCCATTTGTAAAAACAAAGCGCGTTAGTGATCAAGAAGCACCTTATCCCCCTAATCCAATGGTGGCGTCCTTTTTGGCTAACTCATCCTATATAATGAAATATGATCAAAACAAAGCTAAACAGTGTAATAATGGTAATGAAGTGTTCTGGCATCATGGGCCTTATGGAAGGGATGAAACTTGTGCTAATTTGTCTCAGGAACACATTGAAATTATTATTTTATACCAAAGCATCGCAAATATTAAAATATGAATTTTACAAAAAATGAAAAACCAATGATGGATGGATGCGTGTTTAAGATGCATTTGATCATCAAGAATGATTAGAACTTACTTTATGATACCTCAAGGATTGATTTGGATGGTTATCTCTCCTTGTGGATGGTTGAAAGTTGGGATTCAAATTCACCCTTCTCTTGCAAATTCACCCCTTCATTTTCTTCTCAAATTTCTTGTGTGAACATGGCTTCCTCAAGCGTCCTAAATACCAGTACTCAGAGAACTGAATCTATGGAACAATATGAAGAACCGTTCAGAACTCTTCTCACGCCCATTGACAACCTAAAAGTTCTCTCAGAACTGATTGTGGATTTTGAAAGTCTTCAAGAAAATGGATTTAATCTCTCTGAAGAGGTTAATGCTCAAGGATGGAACATGTATTTTGACCGTCTTCTAGGTCCAACGTTTCCAATTCTTGTGAAGTAATTCTAGATTCATGCTTCATCCTCAAACCATCAAGTCACTTCGTATGTAATAAGGAAGAAGATAGTAATTACTGAAGACCTAATTGCAAGACTGATAGGTTACAATGGTGGTGGCGTAAGGTGTATAGGCATGGCTGAAAGATGTGCTGATGTTGCTTCAATTGCAAGAGAAATTTTCACTCTAGGTCTTCTCTCCAGCAAGATAAGGGATCTGAAGGATCATCACAGAATATGGGCTAAGATAATTCTGGGATACATCAACCAAAGGAAGCCAACCAGCTCTCCTGACAACATAAACATTGATCAGTAATTTCTGATCTACTTTATCTCCAAGAAGACTAAGGTAAATCTGGCTCATTTGCTATTCAATCATATGAGGACCAGTGTTAAGGAGACTAGAGAAGATGAGCGTACCAAAAGGGACTGGATACCCCTTGGAAGACTCATATCAGATATTCTGACAGAGAATAGGCTGATAGAGCATCTAACCGAAGCACAGGAAATTAGCTCTCTAGAGGCAACTGCTGGGAAGCCTTTGAATGCAAAGAATCTGAAAAAGATGAAAATTATTGAGAACATCAAGAAGGAACCCAGTGTTACTTCTTTTGCAACCATCAAGTCCAGAAGAATTCCTCTGGATGATTTTCCTATGTTCTCAGAAATTGATTCCTAGCCTGAGATAATCGTCAGATATTTGGATACGTGCAAGGCAGATGGCACTGCACCGGATTTAAATATTCAGGACTTGCAACAGGCGACACCAGAAGTTATGCTGAAGAAGAACAAGAAAAGGAAGGCAGCAGTAGAAGGATCATCCTAGTGGACTCCAAAAGCTGCTAAAAAGAAAGGCAATCCTTCTTCTGTAACTGTTTTAGAATCAATTACTATATCAACATCTGAACCCATTTCTACCCAACCAGAAATTCCTACCCCCCAAACTTTTAATGATTTTGACATAGGGTTTGACCCCTCAGAAACTATAAGTCTTAGAGAAACTCACTCCCTTACTATAAATCCAAATACTGAATCAACTCAACCAGAACTTGCAAAAGTTCTGTCAGATATTGAATCTTTTGACCAAAATATTTCTGCTCCCACACTAGAAAATCCAAATCCTCTAATCCCAGAAAATCCAAACTCTGAAACCACATCAGAAGCTCCACAACCAGAGATTCCTCTCTCTCCACAACCAGAAATACCACTACCTCCATATCTACAACCTGAACAATCACAACCAGAAGTTCAAACTTCCGAGAACCAACCATCTGAAACCTGTGAAACAGAACATCACAATATTCAAACCAACCAATATGAAGAACCTATTTCATAATCAGATACAATCCCTATTCCAGGAATCACTGGACCTCTGGCCATTCGTATGCCCCTCACCATCCTGGATATTCCATAAATTCCTTCTTCTCTGGAATCAACACCACCAAATTCCCCAACCAGTCCAATAATTATACCAGACTCTCCTACTCCCTCACCAAAGAGCAATCCAGATGACAACGTTAAACTTGTCACTGATCTAATTGTTTTTGAACGTCTTGCTGCCATAACTCACAAAACGGCCATTCCAAAACCAAAACCATCTGAAACCACACCAGATGTTGGTACTAGTTTGTTGATGTTTGAAACAGAAATGCAGAAATGGATAACTTCCTTGAAGCAAGCAACTCTTGAGATGACCAATCCTGCTGCCTCTGATTATCTTTGGACAAGTTTTAGAAAATGGATAAGGTCTGAAACATATAAGATGCAAGAAGAGAGCTATGGACAGGTTCAACAAAATTTCAGTAATCTGCTAAAGGTATTTGAAGACCAAGTTCTGAGCCAACTGCTCAAGGAAGAGATTCTCCCTATGGAAAAAGATCCCTGGTCAGAACATCGTCCATCAGACAAAGTTCAACCAAAGTCAGAAGGTCTCACTCTGACTGCTGTTCCAGATGAGATGATTCCTGCAGAGGAATTGGTTCAAAATGATCAAGTTGCAGAATGCTCTGAGAAGCATCCAGAAACTGAAGATTCTCCATCTCCCTCCTATGAAAGGCAAACTCTGGAATAACTGAAGAGAGAGGATATTGGAATTCAGGAAAGGTTGGATAAATAGGATGATACAATCAAGGAAATCAAGAGCATGTTAAGCAAACAAGAGGAAACCAACACCCATATCAAGGGCTTGTTGGAAGCTTTGTTCACACACCTCCCTCCTCCCTCTTAGATTTTCTTTTGTTTTTCAAATCTGTTTATCTGTAATATTTGTTCTACATTGCTGCTATTCTGAACTTCTTATCATTGCTTCTTATTTTTAATATAAATCCTTTTTAGCTCTGATTATATGTTCTTTTTGATAACTGACAAAAAGGTGGAGAAAGAATAAGATATTTTCAATAACGGATTACTGAGACAGAAGTCTCAAACATTCTGGACTATTTAACTTCTTACTTCTGAAAAGCTTGAATAGGTACAAAACTCTGATGAAAGACGCAGTTAAATTCTGATGCTCAAAGACTCATGGAATTAAAGGGAAGTAATCAACTCAGGGGGAGTTTTTTTTCCTTCTTAATTCTATACTTTTTATTCTTTATTTTTAATTGAAAAATCTGGTTTTTGTCATCATAAAAAAGGGGGAGATTGTTAGAGCATAGTTTGATTCTACAACCCTTGGTTAGAGTTTTGATGATAACAAATACAAAGAAATATATACAAAGAACAAATATGCTCCTTAAAATTATGTGTTGTATATGCAGAAGTTCTGATGGGATCAACATCAGAAGATAAGCAATAAAAGAATTTCACACTCAAGCTATCAGATCATACGCTGAAGATTGGTGACCAGAACCTGCGCTTAATTACAACAAACTCTGATTCTGAACAAAGACATATCAACCAAGTCATCAATATTCTGAAGTGTCATTAGCAGTTAAGGATAGAAGACTCTGAAGCGTTACTGATTATTCAAGACAGAATTAATGCCAACGGCTTTCTTCAGACAAGATCTTCTACAAAATGAAAGTGTGTTATTAACATTAAACTTGTTTTATGGACAACGTCTTTGCCTTGCCTATATAAACAAGTCTGCTTGTGAAAGAAGCATGTATGTACGCACACATCAATTTGCAGAGAATTCCAAACCACGCATATTCAAGTTCTAGCAAATTTATTCTATTCTAAGCTTAATCTGTGTAATTATCACAGTTGTGATAAATTGTTTTGTTAGAAAACGAAAACACATTCTTGTTCAATTATTTGTAAAATATTTCCTTGAGATTAACCGGTTTGTGGTTGTACTCAAGAAGACTTTAACAGTTGTTAAAGTAGTTATTGTAATCCTTTGAGATTAGTGGATTAAGACCTCGTTGGAGAGAGGCGAAATCACCTTGACGAGTGGACTGGAGTAGTTTGAGATCAAACGAACCAGGATAAAAATACTGTGTCATTAAGATGTTTTTGATCTAAGTTTTCAATTCAACCCCCCCTTCTTTTGTTTTTCACATCTTCAGAAAGTTGGAGTGGATATTGAGACAGATTAAATGGAGAAATAACCACCTCGAGACGATATATCAAATAGGATTTAGAGATTTCTGAACGCCCGAAACACTATTGATCGGTAACCTGAAAACTCAATAATAAAATTATTTGACCGCCATCTACACATAATTGGCTCCCAGACCGAATACGAAAAGTGAAGATAATATCAACAAGGACTTGGTGATAAAATTTCAGCCTAAAATAGTACTCTGGCTCACAGTTAGAAAATTATGAAGTTGACACACCGAAACCAATTTTTAACCTGAACTGTTCTGAATCAGATCAAAACCTCTTATTCCCTTATATTGCTCAAGAAATGAGAAAAACACAGGAATAGAACATGGTGATAACCCGTTCCTCAGCTAATTGAACTGTCTGCACAAAGCCTTTGACACTTATGATAAGTAGTCAATGCTTTAGTAACTTACCTTGATCCTATAGCAACACAATGAATGTATGTATGCATATGCAGTTGAAATATAAGCCAAATAAAAATTCTGAAATCAAGAGGGTAAGTTTTGGGGTGTAACGTGTTGGAAAGGATGCGATGAAAGTAATGGACGGAAGGATTATGAATAGATGAAGCAAAAAGAACCTCCCAACTAGAAGGTCCCTCAGCAGTTAAATTTTGCCATAGACCGAATGTTGTTGATACCCAATCTGCTTCTGAAGTGATTCAGTAGTACACTTCTCCTCCATAAGGAAAATGTAACAAATCACTCAGAGCCTCTTGATTTATAGAATATTCGTCAGTAAACAATCTAAGGTTTATAGTGCCAGTGAGGTACTTGTTGTCATATGCTGGAGCGTAGTAGGAGAATGAGCTCAAAAATACCAAGGTCAAAGATTCATTAGTTGGGTGATTCAATATGAAGACATAAGATAGGTCAGAATTACGAAGTAGCCATTGCACACTGTCTAACAATCTCAACTCAAGTAGACAGTTAATATCAACATACCTTATAGCAGTAACCGAATGTTGATAAAACTTTTAGTATTGAGCTTTTTGATGTACCCCAGCTTCGTCGTTTCTGAATACGATTCCAGAAAGGTCAGGTTCTCCTCTTGGATGTTGAACTCTTCGAGACATAATTAGATGCAAGGAAGGTGGAATGGGTTCTGTTACGAAATTGACAGAAGGTTATGGGTTTTGATATTTGTTCCTCAAGTGCTTAAACAACATAACAAAATATAATGCAGGGATTGGATTTTAATGGTGTTTAATGATAATTTTGGAAATAGAGGATGTGGGAAGACATGGGTGAAAAATATGGAGAAAGGGTTTTAATGGGGATTAACGATAATGGAAGAATATGAAAGAAAAGAACAAATCTGGTATTTGTTTGATAATACACGCGCTGGATTTTATTCTATCCCGAGGGGCACAAAATGTGTGTCGAGCGGCACACTTCATAGGGGTCTGGAGATTGTCACACAATGTATGGCGAACGACACAGTATAAAAACTCCTAATTTCCAGAAATGTTAATAATAAACGTTACAGAGCGATATGTTCAGACACACAGAGATATCTTATATCAGTACGAAGTAAAGTAATAATGTAACAATAAAGCATAACATAAATGTAAATATCAGATATAATGATAAACATTTTAATATCATCCAGAAATTTTGAATTTTTTTAAACAATAGTCCGAGAAACAAAAACAGAATGTAAACATAATGTAAACAGAAAAAACTAAAATTTAGAAATGCAGAATGTCAAGCAATTTCAGCCACTACTGTTAGTATTGAGAGAAGATGAATAGATATGCTGGAAAATATGGTCTACCTACTCTGTTACTATGTCCATAAAACCATAAAACTCCATGCATAATTTAGTGAATTCTTCCCTTAAGCAGTTTAACTCAGTTTTTACAGCAAGTAAGGAAGTATCCTGATCAGCAGAGGCAGGTGGAGAGGCAATTGGAGCAAGAGAATCACAGGAAGGGGTAGGTTGCTCGGTGGGTGAAAAATGGTGATAGAAAGGCAGTGTTACGGGATCTATTTCGATATCAGAAAGGAAAGCATCATTGTGGTCATAAATTTGAGGTGTTTCGGGAGAAATGGGAGGTGAAGTTGGTTGCACTTCAAGGTTAAAAAGTTATTTGTTTCAGTTATGAATAAATGTTCTTGGATTTGGTAAGGTGAATAGTTGCATAACCTGGTTGTTTATGAGAAGTTAAAATTCCCTAGGGCCTAGATTTCTAATTATGCCGGTGTTGAAACAAAACCGTATATCCATTGGTCGGAATTTACCTAAAGGGTAGTCATAGAAGTGGTTGTCCCATTCCGATAGCATTTGATATCATGGTCACTAGACCTCCCACCAAGATAGGTGCATGATCATTTTGAGAAATACAGTCAAGGTTAGCTATCATATAGGTAGGGAAATTAACGGGGCGGTTTCTGGAGGCACAATACATGATGAAGAGCTCATATCTGGACATTGAAGTAATGTTTTGCCGTTCTCCGAAAAGGGTGTGAGAAAGGAACTTATGGAAGTAGCAAATAACAAGGTTATCAATACTTTCAGAAAACATGTTATTGGGCTCAGGGTTGCTATCTCCGGTTATACTATCCCAGAAGTATCCAAGTTCACGGTCTATAAGAAGGTATTCTTGGGTACAGGTAAAAATATACGGGCCACTAGGAAATCCTAACATATTAGCAAGTTCACGGTTATTATACCGGCATTCAATACCTAACATTCTAAAGGTGGTTAGGCCTCGATTTAATCCTAATCCATGATCAGGAAAAAAGATGAGTGAAGTTAGGAAATTCTAAGGCCAGCTTTCTATAAGAACTAAATCTTCTTCTCAAAGGATAAGTATCCAAACATGCTTGGTTCAACAAAAACATTATACTATCTCTAATACCTAAAGTTTTCATGGTAGGGCCATAAGGGTAGAAAGTTAGTGCCATTTCCCTTGTAGCCATTGCCTCAAAACGCCTCCTCTGGGCTCTTCCTCTTAAAGATATGTCCATGGTGTCAACTTCTTGCATCGTTAGTTAGTATGGTTAGCTAAAAATTAAGTTAGTCTATAAGTAAATTGACAATTAGAATTAAGTTAGTAGTGATTAACATTATAGAAAAATACTACCAAATTTTTTTATGAAAAATAAAAAGAAAGAAAAGCAAGGAAATGTAAAGAATAAAATTATTAAATCAAAATAATACTAGAAAGTGGGGTGTCTCCCACCAAGCGCTTTGTTTTATGTCATAAGCTCAACATGATTTTAATAGGTGATTAAATCTGGGAGTGAGCGGGTAGCTCTGCAATAGGGAAACTAACGGAGTAGTCTCTATTTTCTATACAATGATAGTGCTTCAAGCGCTGCCCATTTACGATAAACGGTTTTCTAGATTTCCCTCTAATTTCAATAGCTCCATTTGGAAAAACCTTAGTTATTTCAAACAGACAAGACCACCTAGAACGAAGTTTTCCTGGGAACAATTTAAGTCTAGAATTAAACAGGAGCACTATGTCGCCCTCATTGAACTTTTTCCTAGATATGCGCTTGTCATGCCAATTCTTTGTTCTTTCTTTATAGATCCTGGCATTTTCATATGTATCTAGTCTAAGTTCTTCTAACTCATGGATATCTAAGATTCACTTTTCGCCTGCGGCAGTATAACTTAAGTTTAGGGTTTTGATTTCCCAATAGGATTTATGCTCGAGTTCTACCGACAAATGACACGATTTTCCATAAATTAGTTTGAAAGGTGTGGTTTCTATGGGTGGCTTATAGGCTGTTCTATATGCCCACAGTGCCTCGTGTAATTTGGACAACCAATCATTTCTAGAAGTGGCAACTATTTTTTCTAAGATTTGCTTAATCTCTATATTTGAGACCTCTACTTCCCCACTTGTTTGGGATGATAGGGTGTTACTACATGATGTCTGACTCCATATTTCGCTAATAGTTTTTCAAATATTTTCGAAATGAAATGAGAACCACCATCACTGATGACAAGTCTTGGCACACTGAATCTAGGAAAAATTATATTTTTGAAGAGCTTAATTACTACTTGTGCATCATTTGTTTGAGAAGCTACGACCTCAATCCATTTTGACACGTAATCTACAACAAAGAGTATGTATTTATTGCTAAAAGAGGATGGGAAAGGTCCCATAAAATCAATTCCCCACACATCAAAGACTTCTACTTCTAAAATGCCCTTTTGAGGCATTTCGTTGCGTCTGGAGACGTTGCTAATGCGTTGGCACCGGTCGTAGTTAATGATTGTAATATGGACATATTTCCATAAGTTAGGCCAATAGAGACCAGCTTGTAAACTTTTAGCGCAAGTCTTTGATGTGCTTGCATGTCCACCATAGGGAGCAACATGACAATGAAAAATTATGTTTTCTATTTCATCTTCGGGGACACATCAACGGAAAATACCATCGGCACCTCTCTTGAATAGTAGAGGCTCATCCCAATAATATTATTTAATATCATGGAATAACTCCAGCGGCCAAACAGTTAACAAAGTCCGCGTCCCATGGCAATATGTTCTTAGTGTAAACTGCTTCTGTGATTCGTTAGTCTTAGTATTAAGAGTTACAGGGTGTTCAATGGTGTTGTTTTCTAACTGGGCTATGAGATGTTCGTAAGGGAAATTATCATTTATAGGAATTTGTTCAGGCTTAATGCCTTCCATTCTAGATAAGTGATCAGTTACTATGTTTTCAAGATTTCTAAATCAAACTCTTGTAGGAGTAAGATCTATCTGAGTAATCTCGGATTGGCATACTTTTTGCTTAATAGGTATTAAATTGCAGCATGATCAGTATAGATAATTATCTTTGCTCCTACTAGGTAGGAACAAAATTTATCTAGGGTGAAGACTACAGCCAAAAGTTCCTTTTCGGTGGTGGCGTAGTTCATCTGTGTAGGATTTAGGGTTCTACTGGCGTAATAGATTGCATGAAGCTTTTTATCTTTTGGTTTTCCTAAAATTATGCCTACAGTATAATCACTAGCATCACACATGATTTCAAAAGTTAATCTCCAATCACGTGGTTGCATAATAGGTACAGTAATAAGAGCTATTTTAATTGTTCAAATGCTTTTAAACATTTGTCATCGAAATTGAATTAAACGTATTTCATTAACAGGCCATTAGCGGTTTGGTAATATTAGAGAAATCTTTAATGAATCACCGATAGAAACCGGAGTGTCCTAAGAAACTTCATATTTCTCTTATGGTTCTCAGAGGTTGAAGATTTTCTATAACTTCTATTTTTGCTTTGTCAACATCAATCTCTTTTCCAGATACTTTGTGTCCAAGTACGATTCCTTGTCGAACCATGAAATGGCATTTTTCCCAGTTTAATATGAGATTAACTTTTACGCATCGTTCAAGTACCATTTATAAGTTTGATAAGCTTCCTTTAAACCTTTTCCCGTAGATAGAGAAATCATCCATAAATACTTCCATGATGTCATCTATAAAATCAGCGAAATTGACATCATACACCTTTGGAATGTTGCGGGAGCATTGCATAATCCAAACAACATTTGTCTATAGGAAAATGTACCATAAGCACAAGTGAATGTAGTATTTTATTGATCTTTGGGGTGTATAGGGATTTGTAAAAATCCTGAATAACCATCCAGATAGAAAAAATGGGAACGCTTAGGTAGTTGATCAATGAAAGGTAAAGGAAAATCATCTTTTCGAGTGACTTTGTTTAACTTCCTATAGTCAATGCATATTCTCCATCTGGTTTGGGTACGTTGTGCTACGAATTCAACTTTTGCATTGCTGACAACTGTAACACCTACTTTCTTTGGTACAACATGTACCAGGCTAACCCATTTACTGTCGAATATTGGATATATGATTTCTGCTTTTAATAAATTTTGTACTTATTTCTTAACTACATCACTCAGAACTGGGTTTATTCTTCTCTGATGTTCTCTCGAGGTCTTGCATTCTTCCTCAAGCATAATATGATGCATGCAAACTGAGGAGCTTATATCTTTTAGATCAGAGATGTTATAGCCTAAAGCAGTCGGGTATTTCTTTAAGACATGTAGTAATTTTTCTGTTTCTATCTTTCTTAAATCTACGTTGACTATGACGGGTTGTTCGAGTTCTGTGTCTAGTAATTCATATCTTAGATCTTTTGGTAATGTTTTAAGTTTGATAGCTGGTTTCCTTAAGTAAGTCATAGGGGCAGGAGTTAGCGTGAGACATTCACTTAGATTGTCATCTCTGTATTCATTACACCAATTATCATCTTCAAGGATTAGAGGAATTAGAATTTTTAGAGCTACTGAATATTTGGTTTTTTGTTTCTCCATTTCTTTAACGCATTCATCAATGACGTCCAAGAAACAAAACGAATCGATAGCTGGTGCTTTGAAGAATTGTGAGAGGATGAATTTGACTTTTTCTTCTCCAACCTCAAATGTGAGTTTACCTCTTTTTAAATGTATGATGGCTCCAGCGGTGGGGAGGAATGGTCTTCCTAATATAAAAGGGATGTTGGAATCTTCCTTGATATTAATAATAATGAAATCAGTGGGGATATAAAATTATATAATACGTACAAGAACACTTTCGAGCATTCCTAAAGGAAAGTTCACTGAATAATCAGCTAGTTGTACGAACATTCTTATTGGTCACAATTCTCCCATATATAGGCTTTTATAGATCTATAAAGGCATTAAACTTATATTTGCTCCCAAGTCGCACAGATCTTTGACTATGGCGAATTTTCTGATTACACATGGTATGGAAAAGCTACCAGGGTCTTTCAACTTAGGGGGCATGCTATTTTGGATCAAAGCGCTACACTCTGAAGTAAGCATAACGACTTCATTGTCCTTGAGCTTTTTCTTATTCGATAAGATTTCTTTAAGCAACTAACCATAAGAGGACATTTATGTGATGGCTTCTGCAAAGGGTATAGTGATATTTAGTTATTTTAGAAGTTCAACGAATTTCTTAAATTTCCCTATATTTTTTAGATTTAGCTAACCGTTAAGGGTATGGTATCAGTGGTTTGTACGGTGACGGAGGTAGGTAGGGTTTTTCTTTTTATTCTACAATTGTGCTTTCATCTCCCTTCTCATCTTCTTTTGGTTTGTTTCCTTCTTAGTTGGTTTACTAGTACTCTGGTACATGGCTGGATTTTTTATTCTTGGGTCAATTGGTCTTTCTAATTTCGTTCCACTTCGAAGTATTATTACATTAGGATGACCTTTCGGATTTTGTTGTGGTTGGCCAAGAAAAGTGCCAGTTATAGCAGTTGTAACCGCTTTTTGTTGTGCCACTTGAGAGATTTAAGTTTCAAGTATCTTTTTATGAGTGGCTAGGGCATCACCCTTGTTTGACAGCTTCTTTATTTGTTCACTAGTGTGTATGTTTTGATTTAGAAAATCTTTTTTTTGTTGAGCTTGAGTGGCTACGAAGTTTTCTATCATGATTTCTATATTGGATTTCCTAGGAACATTTGGAGTAATTTGGGCGGCTTTCTGTTATCCCAGTGTTATAGTAGGAGCTTGTCAAGGTGCATATAGTGCATTGTTGTTCTTTTATGAAAAGTTCATATGGTTCTTCCAGGTAGGATTATAGGTATTCCTGTTGGGTTCCCTTGAGCGTAATTCACTTGATCAACTAGTACTCCTGTTAGAAGTGGACATTCAGACGCAACATGTGCGTGAAGTCCGAATAAATCGCAGGTTGGAGCTACTACACCCATGGTGGCTGCAGGAGTTATGGTCAAGTTTTCTATCTTTTGGGTAAGATCTTCTACCTTAGCGTTAACTTGGTCTAAACTGCTAACTTCGTACATACTGCCTTTCGTTTGAGATTTCTCCATAATAGTTTTATCACTTCCCCACTGGTACTGGTTTTGAGGCATACTCTCGATAAGCTCATAAGAATTATGATAAGGTTTATCCATCAGTGCACCGCAGGCTGCAGCATCAATCATTAGTCTTGTGTTATATAAGTGACCTTTGTAAAAGGTGTGAATGATCAGCCATTCTTTTAGACCATGATGTGGAAAAAGTCGCAACATGTCTTTGTATCTTTCCCATGCTTCGAAGAGAGATTCTCTTTCCTTTTGTTTAAAACCATTGATATTGGCTCTTAGCATAGCCGTCTTACTCGGCAGAAAATATCGCGCTAGGAAAACTTTCTTCAAGTCGTTCCATGTGGTAACAGGGTTGGAAGGTAGATACTAGATCCAAGCTCTAGCTCTATCTCGCAATGAAAAGGGGAAAGACAAAGTCTTATTGCTTCGAGGCTAAAACCATTTGCTTTTACTAAGTCTGTGTATTGCACAAACATGGATAAATGTAGGTTCGGGTCGTCCGTAAGATATCCTGAAAATTGATTTTGTTGGACAACTTGTAATAACAAATGTTTCAATTTGAAATTGTTCCGAGCAATAGCGGGGGTAGCAATGTTGTTGTGAGGTTCCTCTTGCAATGGGACAACATAATCCTTCAGAGGACGATTTTGGGGTCCTTCGGCCATTCTTGGTTCAGGAAGAGATAAATCAGGAAGATTGAATTCAGGAAGATTGTACTTAATTTGGTATTCTCTAATTCGGCGTCTTATACTAACAAAATGCTCCACCTCGCCGATTGATTTCTCTAATTCTTTGCCTTGAGAGTGAGTGCTTGGCATACAATCAACTAATAAAAAGGAAATAAAATTGGTTGTCTTAGTCTATATTGCGTAACAAAGGAATAACAATATTTACTAAGTCAGTTCCCGACAACAACACCAAAAAACTTGATCGCGACTTTAAGAGTCTATCGAGTGTATTAACTGTAAGTGCACAATTTAATCGCGTAGTTTTAAAAGATATCGAACCCACAAGGACTAATAATCAAATTACTGCTATCTAAGGGTACTGTGTAAAGCTAAGGCTAATAATAAATCTTAGGTTTTAGATTAGAAGAAAATATGCTTAGACTTAACTAAAATATTTAATAACGGGACACTGGTACGTAATACGTCTGACTTCGGGAATTCACTAAGTCATTGGCATAGCTTTGAGTATTCAAAACAATGTTCATTAGAAACTATTAGTTTAAAAACCTTTATCTCACACTCTCGTGATTATTAATTAGGATTATATAATTAAACTTAAATGCTTGTTCTTGTTGTCTCATTTAAAATCCAAAAATACTTTTTGAAAACAAATAAAATCTAATTAATCCTAAACCGCTGTCACTGTATTTAAAATATGGGTTAAATATATTTTTGGTCCCTATAAATATCTCAAATTTCACTTTTAGTCCTTATTAAAATAATGGCAAGTTTTAGTCACTACAAAATTATTATGCACGTAGTTTTAGTCCTTGTTGTTAAACCAATGTGTATTTTAAATGATTATTTTGTAGACATGTTTAGAATGTTATAAAAAATTTCTTAGAAAAAAAATAAATTCAAAATTTTATCTCTAAGTGGAGATTTTCATTATTTTTATCAATATCTTTTGAAATTTAAAAAAATCATATTTAATTTTTCTCATTTTAAAAAATTCTAAAATTTGATAAATAAATATTTTATAGTATTTTAAACATGTATGGAAAATATTATTAAAAAATTTAAAAATTTAAGGGTAATTAAACAGTTCATAAAATTTTAGAAAATAGCAGGGACTAAAACTAGATGAACAAAAAAATTTTATGGACCAAAATTTGTCATTTTTTTAATAGGGATTAAAAATAAAATTTGAGATATTTATAAGGATCAAAAACATATTTATAAGGATCACACTCTCGTGATTATTGATTATAGCCTTCGTTTGTCTCTTACCCTCGTAACAAAATAGTTTTAATAATAAAATTGGAAACCAAATCAGTAAAGTATTTTATAAAAGGTTTAAGCCAAATTATTAACGAACTCCTTCGGATTGCGACCTTACATACCGGTATCAGGGAAATTAGTCGGACTTACTATTTATTACGAACACAAAATAATGGTAAACATGTAATGATTCAACCATGATTGATAAATAGAAAACAATAATATAATTGAATTAAAAACATGGAATTAAATAACAGAAAAATAGAATTTCTGCAACACTTCAAGTACTGATAGCAATCCTCCACAATATGTCGGCAGGATTTTCTTGCGAAAAAATAACTTGAATGTAGAAAAAAAACTATAAAACTTAAAGTAAAATTCAGGAGGCTGTGAAAAGAAACTAATGATGCAATAGCTTTTCGGTGTAGAAAACTATTACTGTTTGGGTGAAGGTTTTATCTGCTTAAGTTCTAAACAAAGCTCTGAACTTTTGAAACTGGAATATGGAGTGAAAAAGTGAAAATGCAAAATAATGTAACAAAGACGAGAGAGAGCGGAAACTAGAAGAGCGTGACTGTTGTAAAATTGTCCTTCTATTATATTGCTTTCCTGTAAAAAAATTCTTGAGAAAATCTAGGAGTTGTAACTTCATGCTTTAGAAAAATCTGTGTGTGGGGAAAGACCAGGAGAAAATAATGCAGGAGTCGTTGGCACTGGAAACATGGAGAATCATAGAGAAAACATCGCGCGTCAAACAGAAAAATAGGTTGTGCCGAGTGGCATGCATTATGTGTCATGGGGAACACATATTTCTATCTTGTGCCAATCGTCATAGAATGTGTGCTAAGGGGCACACATGTTTAGCTTATGTCGAGCGTCAAGGAAGGTGTGACGACCGTCACATCCTTCTGATATGAATTCTTCTGCTAGTTTCTTTTGTTTTATGATTTTCGGTCCGTTTCTTTTCCATTTCTTCTCCTTTTCTCATGTAGGCCTTGGCTGAAATAATTACCTGAAACAAACTTGAAATGAACTTGGATAAAACAGTAACTTTATTTATGCAAATCGGGTCTAATATGCTATGTATTTTCGTGTTATCAACAATATTTGAAAACGAAAAAGTCTCGGTTTGTATGCTTTTGAGAAGAACCATGCTGACGATGTACAAGCATTGTTTCAAATCCCCAAACACCGGAGATATAAGAGAGTGAAACCATTGTTAACCCCTTTGAGCCTTGAAGTAGGAGTTTCTTTTCTGTTAAAAAATGTATTTTTAACCCAGGGGCAGGGAAGTGTTCAGTTAATCTGATTGAGCATTCAAAACTCATCAAGAGTGTGCATATAAGGATACAACAATGGTTATCCTTCAAAAGGTTAAGAAAATTCAAAATTGCAATGGTCAACTTTCGCCTATCAGTAGTGTGTATCAAAAGAAGATGATACCATAATGGTTATCTCTCGCACGTTCGGAGGTCAACAGATGGCGATACCATAATGGTTATCCATTGTCCACCAAGGACTCAGGTAGTCACAATTACTTCCAATAAATCAAATACAATGCAAGATCACACGACTTTTTCCAAAAAAAAAAGGATGATGAAAGTAAAGCAAGAACAAAGTCATGTGATGGTAAATCAGAGGAATAACAAAGTGAGTGACTAGTATGTCCAAAGAAAACCTCGGTTGGTTCCTTGACCTTCTTGAAAGTCCTTTTGAGAGATGAATGTGCATGTCAAGTTAACTGGATTTAGGACTGGAGAACATCATGAAAGGGGTGGGCACCAAATAATTTTGAGCCTAAAATCCGTTTTTTTTTAAATCCGTGAAGCAGGCCACGTTACAACCCTTAAAAGTACTAACTGAAGCAAAGTTAGTTCGATGGCATATTGCAACGAGATAACATTAATTGACCCCCAAAAGGTGTGTTAAGTATAGGTGTTAGTATCTTATGTCTGCATTATCTTTCTTATAAAAAGATTTTCAAAAGTCATACTCTAGCTAGTGGTTTCTTCAGAACAACATAGTTGTGACATCATTTCATTCAAAGTTTTCAAACTTCAAGGCTTACATAATTGTTGCATTAGAATTGGCATTCTCATAATAAATATTTTTCTTCATGCAAAACAACTGCTTGATATCAAGTGAGTTTATGCAATGAGCATCACCGAAGAGCTTAATGTTGTCAAAGAAGAGAGGCTTGAATACTCTGTTGGATCAAAAACTAATCTTTTAAAACAGTTGATGATATCCAGGTGCATGTTTTCCAGATACTTTGTTAAACGCGAGCAGTTTGGTGCTTTACAAGTACGAGTACCCTAAGGGGTTTGCTTTCCAAAGACTCCGATGAGTATGAATAATGTGTTGCTCTACTGTTATAGTACCTTTAAAAGGGAATGAAGTTTTCAGAGTCAGCTAATTTGGGGAAGACTTTCTAGTGACTCTGTTGAGTACGTAAGACCAGTTTGAGAAATGATCAGTAGTAGATTGTGTGGAAGTTTTGATTACTCAGAAGTCTCTGTTGAGCAATGGTGTGTCGCTTTCAGTTAATCCTAAGGGATATTTTGCTTCAAACAACATCAGTTTGAGCACGAAGCAGTTCAAGTTGAGAATTATGGTTGTGTTGTTATCCAATACTTTGTGAACTTCTCATTCCTATGTGAGCATGAGACGAGGAAATGGTTTTCCAAGATTCCGTCAATCTGGGGCATTCCCATCAATAAATATCTTCAAAGTTTGTAACACTAGGGCATAATATCTTGATGGTACAGATCTTAGGAATTCCTCCTTAGGATAATTTCTTCAACAACCCTACAGACTATGGAAAGGCATTGTTCAGGGGCATTCTTCCATTTTAGAGTTAAACAGTTTAAGTCCATTTGAAAGCTATAACAACTTAAGAATATGAAGAGCATGTCGGGAAGTCAGGATTGTAATACTCAGCTCATCAGAAATTTAAGTCCAAAGTATTATTATTCCTTCATCAGAAGTTAAGGATCTTTATCTCCAACTGAAGCAAGGATTTTTATCCTCAGCACAAATCTCAAGAAGTCCTCTCAAGGTGAATCTTTTCAAAAGTAAATCAACATGAAGCAGGTACGTCGAGATTCGACAAGTCTCTCTATCAATCAATTGAAAGCTATTAAGTGTTTGAATACACTGGGGAAGATTATCTCAAGTCAGTACGGTACCATGTTTCTACAAGGACCTTCTCAAGTGAAATTTCTTCATACTATACTTGGGGAACGTTTGGTGTGATTGTTTCTGCATGAACTGTCATTCACTCACTTATGTGTAATCTACCAATGCCAAAACCACATCTTTCAAGATGACTACAGTATCTCTAGCTTGGATGATTCCTCAATAACATTGAAGTTTCTACTTATCCCCAATGAGTATCTCCAAGCAAAGGGATTATGGCTAAAGGGTTTGGATGATTTGAAAATTCTTGGATGATTCCCCAACATACTTGAAGTTTTCTTTTCTCCAGCATCGCCAAGTGGAGAATTCTTGTCTGATGGTTTATGATTAATAAGATTTCTTGGTACATAATCTACATCCCCAACAGATGTGTGATATTGTTGTGTTAACAGGAGAATGTCTATTCCCCAAAGCGAAGTTCCCCATCCTCCAGCCAAGAGTTCCATTTGAGAATTTTCTTATTTTCCTGTAGAGTTGCCTGTGAGTATTTATCTTATTCCCTGACAAAAGTCGCTTCACCAAGATCTATCATCCAAGAACTCTCTCATTTCCCTAGAGGAAGCTTATCTTGAACTCCTTATGTTGATAATCTTTTCTCATTCAAGTCTATTTTAGAATTATTCATTCTTCACAAGTTGGGTCGTGTTAAAGATTATCTCACCATTTATAAGAGGTTGTTTATAAAGATCTCTTGATCAAGGTTTCCCTTTTCCCCAACAGAGTTGTCTTTTCGAGATCTCTTGCTCATGGTCTCAACAAAAATGAACTTTATCTGAAGGTTTGTTGCCATAAACCTTATTTCCCAGCAAAGATAGGCTCTTGAGATCTCATTCAGTTTCCCCAATGGAGTTTCCATTCTGAGACCTTTTGTTCAAAGACTTTTATTTCCCCAACTAAGTTTCCTTATGGAGATATATTACTCACGAATTCTCTTCTCCCCAGCTAGCCGTTTTGTCGGAACCTCTTATTCAAGGATTCTCCTCTTCCCCATTAGAGTTTGATCCTCGAATGTTGATAAGCTTTATATCCCCAGAGGAGTATGCTATCATGATTACTTACCCGGGGATTCTCGTATTCCCGACAAGCTCATTCTTATTAAAGATTATTCATAAATCCCAAATTGAGTTTCTTACGCCAAGATTACCTCCTCTCTAGCAATAATTTTTGTGCATAAGTTCTCTTTTCTTCAGCTTGGGTTCTTGTATCCCCATCAGTACAAATTTCGGTCACCCCCAGGAGAAAGGTCGACAAAATTATTCCCCAGGCATCTAAAGTTTAATTTTGATTCCTTGTAGGCCCCATATTATTGGTGTCCTCCTCCAGCAACGTCCAATCTTCATTGGTGTCCCTTATTAGAAGTTATAGTTTTGATCTGATCTACTCCATCAGAATTTTTAATTTATTTTTGCAACTCCCCTCAGAGTTTGTAGCTTGTATTTACATGTTACTCCACTTGTTACTCCCTAAGACGTTTCAACTTTTCAAGGGCTTCTTTTCAGTGGTTCCTTGTATTGTCTTTTCTCCAGCAGAATCATGCATCATCACATTGTGTCCTCAAAGTGTATTGTTTCCATTTTCTTTTGGAACATTACTCCACGAAAAAAATAATTATAGCATGCATTGAAAAATAAGGCATTTATTGTTTCTATTTTCCCCCAGCAGATTTGCAAAACTTTGGATTATATATTCAATATCCCAATTTCACCCTAAACATATATCCTTTTGATCTTACCATGTAAGTGGATGAGTGTCTACTCACTTTTTGGAATTGGCCCAGTTTTTCCCTGACACAGTTTTCTCGGATTTTTACTACCCTTGTTGGTTCACATCAGTATCTATTGATATGCCTTCCGAATACCAATCTTGCCCCGATATTCATTTTTCAGCCTACTTTTTTCTAGCTTCTCTTAGGTCGAGTTTTATCTCGTTACCTGTGCGTGCAATCCAGTTTTATCCTGGTACTCATTGTTGGACTAATTTTATCTAGTTTTCTTGAGTCGAGATCACTACTCGTTTTAAGTCTCATCTTTGGACCAATTTTATCTAGTCTTTTTTAGCCAAGTTTTTACTCGTTATTTTTCTCTTTTATTACTTGGGTTCATTCAACATCGTCTAATGTATACCCTCGTTTGAGACCAGTAGGTGTCTTGTGAAATACATGCACTTTCAGTCACCTTGCTATAGGGCCCAATTTCTATTGATGTCCTATTGAGTACTTTTTCAGAGCCTAGTTTTATCTAGTTCCTCTTGGGTCAAGTTTTGTCTCGTTACCTTGTCTGCACACCAATTTCTACCTGGCACATTCTTTATAGTTCTTCCGGAGGTCTAGTTTTATCTCGATAACCTCTATTGGATCCCACAAGCACTCCATTAGCATGCTAATCGTATAGGTTCAGTTTTATCTCTCCTCTGTTGATCGAGACCAGATTATTTCTGGTATACCCATTTAGATCTTATATCTATTCGTATCTTTCATGTCTAGTTTTGTCTAGTCTTCTGGGGTTGGGTTTTATCTCATTATTTCAATTGGTGTTCCAGTTTTGTCCTGGTACATTTTTTGCAAGTTTAGTCTTATCTAGTCTTCTTGGGTTGAGTTTTATCTCATTATTGCAATCTGGGTTCCAGTTTTATCTTGGTATATTTTTCTCAAGTCTAATCATATCTAGTCTTCTTGGGTTGAGTTTTATCTCATTATTGCAATTTGCGTTCTAGTTTTGTCCTGGCGCATTCTTCTAGAGTCTAGTTTTATATAGTCTTTTTGGGTTGAGTTATATCTCATTTCTGTGATTTGTGTTCAAGTTTTGTCCTGACACATTCTTTTAAAGTCTAGTATTGTCTAGTCTTCTTGGGTTAAGTTTTATCTCATTTTTGTAGTATGCAGTCTAGTTTTACCTGGCGCATCCTTCTAGAATTTAGCATCCACTAGTTCTCTTGGTGTAAGTCCAATATCTACTTGAATGAATTTTTGAGTCTAGTCTCTTTTGGTTCATTTTTCAAATCCAATCTCTACTTGGTATATGTTTTGAGTCTAGTTTTATCTGGCACCTTTTGGTAAGATTCAATATTCACTAGTCTTCCTCTCTTTCACCCAGTTTGTTTGGTATTATCCTCACAAATATATATATATATGGTTACCCTTGATGTTTTACTCTCTTATTCAAGAGTGTAAATTTTAGGGTTATTTTCTTATTCAATCCTCTTCCACCTTGAACTTTCCAAAGTTGTCGCTATTTCTCACTTATCAGATTTAAGACGATTGAATAGGGGTAGTTGTTACACCGCAAAGTTTACCCTCTTGATTTTTAGAATTTTAATGGCTTATGTTTCATCATATGCATTCATACATTGTGATAGGATCAAGGTATATTGGTTCTCAAGTTCTTCTGCATGCTATTGAAGTTGATTGTGTTAACAATAAGTGCAAGAAAGGTCTCATGCCCTCAATATTTGAGACACTCAAGCTTTAAGGGATTCTCATACTTCAAGACATCTTAATTGTCTCTTTGATTCATCAGAAGTTTGGAATTACAAGTATTGATCCTTGAGTCACTTTTTTATTCTTTGTCTCTTGAGATTAGGGTTTTGACCAATTGAACAGTTTGAGACTTGAACAAAACAAATTTGTGAAGCATCATCATATTCTCATCTTCATATGAAACATCTTTATTCAAAGAATTTCTCAACATGTCCATAGAAATTGTTATTTTGAAGCTTGATCATTATCTCCCAACACAAAGGGCCAAAATTAGGGTTTTGATTTTAATTAGGAGTTCCCTATATTTTTTACCCAAACTTGATTCCATGTTTCTCTACATGTTAATTAGCACCTATTATTGAAGGATTTATCATTAATTTTGATTGAAAGAGGTTTAATTGATCAAAAGGGGAAAAATAGACATTTGTGACTAAAGTCACCAAAGCCAATGTTGACCAAGTGGAATTTTGGTAAACCACCAATTCAAAGATCCTATTTTCACATAACATAATCAATTTTGTCATGAAATCAAGAGAAATTCTTGTCCAAGAAGTTGATCATTTGAAAAACTTCTTAAGTCTCCATAGTACTGAATTTTGACTTCTCATAACTTGCTTATATTTTATCCAAATAGAGCAAAGGTTACATGCTTATAAATCTTGGAAGAAATGCTACAAGTTTGTCATTGTGAGCTTAAAACTCAAAATTTAAGTATTTATGAGATGTGGAGATTGGAACTTTAGGACACAAAGATGTAAAAATGCTAGCTTGCTTGCATACCAGGCCAGTCATTTCCATAAACACATGGTGTACCATTTTCATGAATGATTTTCTTTTAATTTAAGTTTCATATTGATCTTTGAATCACTCCATTTGAATGAATAATGAGAGAGATATTGAAGTTCTAATTTTAGGTCTCAATTTGTCAACATGCAAGGCATGCATGCACACAACGCGCATGCGCTAGGTTGACCAATCCATTTTCTCCAATTTCCGTTCCAGTTTTCTAACACTTTCTAGCATCAATTTAATAAATTCAAAGCCCTACATTAATCCTTATCATTATAGCTTTCCATAGGCCCCAAGAATGAAGAAATCACACGAGGGAGATAAGGGATATGGGCTTAAGTTTGAGGTTCATCATGATAGCTATACATGCAGTTTTACCAAATATTTGTTTTGAGCATAATTGATATTATTTGATGCACACACTCTTGTGTCACATTCCATACACGCATATTACCCTAATTCCATTCAAATTATGGCCAAACAAAGATTAGTTCTTGCCATGCACATGCTCCCATCGTGTTTTGCCATAATTAGTAATATTCCCTCCAATATTTTTCTCCCCCATGTGCTGCAAGGGACACCTAATCCCACACGCTTTCTTCACTTCATCTCCACTCTCAATTATCACATCAAAACGAATTTCAGCTCACACCAAAACAACATGAAACACAATTCATCTTGCAAGCTTCATAAATTTTCAGAAATTGACAAATCTACCCATATGCACTCAAGTTTTCCAACTCACCGATCATACAATTATCACCCTCTTTTCCTCTCAAAACGCAGGAAACACTACTCTCTTTACAAATAAAAACTCAAGCCTCTCACATTTTCCTTACTCGTATTTTTTCCAATTTCTACCCTCAACAAAACTTTCTCACCACACTTCCTCACTCTATATAAGAAGCTACAAAATTCATTTTTCGGAGAGCATTCTCATTCCCTCACAACAAACTTTTGAATATTCTCCTTTGAATCTATCATCTCTCTCAAACTCAAAGTTTTTCTTCAATTTCCTTTCAAGTTTCTTTCTCATATCTTATTCTCTTTCTTATTAAACTATTTTGAAGTTTGAAGAATATGTTGCATCGGGTTTCTATCTCAAATCAGAGGCTATTAGTGAATTTTTTTTACTACTTGAGTTAAGTGATTCTGAACTTCAATTCATCTTTTCAGCTTGCATGTTGGTTTACCTAGCCATATCTTAGATCTGAGGTATATTTTTGTATGATTTGATGCTTGAATCTTGCTCTGCAAATTATGTAAAAATTGCTTGCTTTTGATTTAGTGCTCACATTTCAGTTTGATCTTGCATGATCTAAAAAGTCTAAATGCATCTTCGTGTTCCTGGCAATTTTGTGAATACTTTTGATGTTTAGATCAAGTTATTTGTTTGAGAAACGGGTGAGAAATTCAGACTTGAAAATTGTTTGATAACTCTGTTTTAACTACGTTCATGATTTCTTGTAATCAGTGAACTTGGCGCCTTAATTTCTCCATGATTTGTGCATTGTTTTAAAAATTATTGATCTTGGGGTGTTCTACTCTATGATCTTGATTTTTGTTTTTTACTTCATTTGATTTGGATGAGAAACAAGAGAAAAAATCATAGCCTGAAGTCAGTGTGATGGAACTGTAAAAAAACGTTAGGGCTTAGTGTTTGATAGGGACGATTATGTGGCACTTTCTGTTTGAACATTAGCTTAAATCCTTTTATAATGTGTTTTGATTATAGTAGGTGTAATAGACTTCTTTCTATTCTAATTTCCATTCATTTTTTATTTGTTTTCTTTAATTTTGTTTTAATATTTTATTTTATTAAAAAATTCTCACAAAAATATTTTAAACTTCACTTTCAGTCTATTTTCATATTTTATCATTTTTGCATGATTAAATAAATCACTTAGGTTAATTAGGTGTTTTGATCACCTTTTAGGATTTTGAATTTTATTTTTCCAATGTTCATTAAGCTAAAAAATATATATAAAAAATTTTGAGTTGTATCTTGAGTCTATTCCATGAAAAAAATTTGTTTTATTTTGTATAAAATTTGTGGCATGCTAATTAAATCAATTGGTTAGCTATGTCACTATTTTTGCTGATTTTGTTGCATTGTGCAAATATTTTCTGTTTTAATTTTTCCTTTCAAGATAAAATTCCATAAAAATATGTTTAATGTTCCGTAGATATTATTCTAATTTTCCATAATTTTTAATTTGATTTACAACACAGTTTTCTTGCTTGTTTAATCTTTAGAAGTTAATTGTTGTTTTTAATCCCTTTCCTTGCTTAGGCTTATAGAAACACTTTAATCTCAAATTTTCCTCACTTCTAAAAATTAATAAAAAAAAGTTTGATGTTATTGAATGATTGAAGGTTACAAAAATCATTTTATTTAATTTTTAATCCTGATTTTACATTTTTTTATATAATTTTGTTAAACCTCTCTAGTTTGAGCCTTTTGCCAACGAGTCTTAATAATTTCAATTCATTTTCACTTTTTCAAGTCAATCCAAGCTCTTCAAATGATGTTTCTGAATTTTATATGTCTTTAGGAAGTTAGGATTTAATTATAATGATTTTACAAGTCTTTTTCCTGTTTTTAACCTAATTGTGACTTGGAGGTATGCATAGGATTTTGCTTTGACCAAAATGCTTGTATTTGAGAAATTGTGCACATAGTTTTAAGATAACTTTTGGTATAGGTTATTCTACTGACTTAGTGATAATGTGATCCATTTCTCTCAATTTCATCATGCTTCTAACTCCTTTTGATATTATTAATAATTATGTGCTTCTTATGGTCCTTCTCTTGTGTACTTTGTGCATGATCTTCTTGAATTTTTGTGTGATGCTTGTTTAGTTTCTTATATATGCTTTGTGATACTGACTTGCATGTCAACATATCATTTAATAATGCTCTCTCTATATCCACTCCCTTTCTTGAACTTCACTTGCATTTAATAACATGTTAGGAGATGTTTTGACCTAATTGTTGCATTGCTTTGTGTGTGTGTGTAAGTGATGATGTTTCAAGAATAATTAGGGTTCTTAAATTGTGTTAACATGATATTTTTACTTCTTATATCACTCTTATTTGACACCTAATCCCATGTTCAATCCTTCACACACTTCTTCCTACTTCACTTCACTCTTTATCTTGACCTAAGTGTTTGTGATATGTATTTATGATTGATAAGGACTTTGAGTCCAATTTTCCAATGTTTAAATTTTGATCTTGACTTATCTTTTCATAAAAATTCTCCATGATCTTATGAACCTTTTGGTTGACACTCATTTGTCAACTAACATGGTGATATAATGAGAGCTACATTTGCCTTCTTGCTTGCCCTTATTGAGCGTCATTGTCTAATGGTTGCCTCATAATATTTGTGCTATGTATTATTGAGGTATCTTGATGTTGGCCTTTTTCCTATAACACCTAAGAACCTTAGGTATGGTATTTTTAAATCACTCATTCTTGTACGCATTAGAGACTATATGTTTACAAGTTGTCATGACACTTGAGCATGTCACATCAATGACATTGCTCAAGGTTTAAAGTTCATGATGGATACTTTAAGAGGGATCATGCCACTTCTATATTACCTATAAGTACCACTCTCTTTCATCTCATTTGATCGTTAACAACTTCATTTGGTTTAAGGCAAATGTTTCCATCTTTTGTGATGTTGATTATCAAACCTTGTGACTTTGCTTGTGTATGAAGTTTCATCTTCATGTTATGTTATTTTTGAATCACATCTTAAGTTAAATTATAACACAAGTCACACATGTCATAATTCTCAAATTATGTTCTCTTCACTTCATTTTTACTCTTTCAACTTAAACTTTCTAGTTCCTATCTCTTTACATCATTTATTTTGTATGATATGTGTGCAATCTTCTTCCATGAATTGTGGCATTTAAATGTGGTTTATTGAAATTTATATGCTACTGAATTTAATGCTTTGATTCCCTTCTAGGCATGTTCCCTTTTCATCTAATCCCCTTCTTGATTCTCCTTTTGCTTTAGGGTTGATTTAGAGTTTTATTTTGACCTAGTTTGTATGTTTTGGTGTTTGTACCATGATCTTCATGACTAATTGAGTTTTATCTTGATTACTTGGTATGTGTTGGGTGTATAAAATGTCCATGTTTACTTTATCTTCTTCACATTACTTCTTTCGTCTCACATGACTGCTTTTAGGCATTGCATGAGAACTTATGTCTACTTAGGGTTTTCCAACCAATATTTCTTGTATGATTTGATTGTGAATTTTTCTCAAGTTTGTTTGCATGATGATGATGATGAGTTTCACATGTCTTCACCTCTAACTCGTATGATAATTCATCTCTTTAATCTCACCTCATCTTCTCATACTTCCTTGATTGCTTTGATTGCTTTCTACTTATTCTTCTCCACTTCTTCAAGTGTGTTCTAGAGGTTCATCTCTTGTATGTGTTTCCTTATATGGGTGTTGTGTACGCTTGATGTTTCATCATCTCATTTTCATCTTGATGTTTTGTCATCTATATCATATTACTTGATGTTTTGTCATCTAAATACATGAATGTGATGTTTTGCCACCTCATTCTTTACATAGATGTTTCATCATCTCATATTTACTAGATGTTTTTCCATATATAATAGATGTATGCTCTTGATGTTTTGTCATCTTTGTGATGTATGGTCATCTGTATGATGTATTGTCATCTTTATGATGTATTGTCATCTCTCCTTTATATCTTGATGTTTTTCCATCTTTGTGTAATCCCTTACCATCCATCTCACATATTTGCTTTCTTCTCCTTTTGTATGTTCCCCATAGGATCTTTAGTTTGCTCTTCTCTAAGTTTGAACTAAATAGACCTTAGGTTTTCTATCCATGCATGACAACTTTAGGTAGATGCTTCCTTATTTTTTCCTCAACTATAAGATCAACATTGCATGATAACTTTAGGTCTATTTTGCTAGTCTCCCTTAGATTTTTGCATCTCATTAAGACAAAAACTTCTTTTTCTTTTCAAACTCTCAAAACACTTGATAACAATTGATGATAATTACAATCTTTACTGAGTATGGGAAATGATAAGAGGGTTTCTTCTCGATCTTATCGTTCTTTCATTCTTAGTCTTTGGTGTGGTTCAAATCTCAAATCCTTTTTCAAGGTAAAAAATACAAACCAATACAAATCTTTTTGTCTTCAAACTTTTTTTTAAAACCTTTTCAAAAAGGACATTGTTGTACTCCAATTTATCCCTCTAATTTTCTTCAAGACATTCTTTTGAGGTTCTCAAATGCTCAAGGTTGCCCAAGAATTGATCAGACAAATTCTCCTCCTAAGCAAAGGGTCCACAACTAGGGTTTCATCTTTCACATATAAAATTTCGGTCTCAAATGTATCAAATTGACTTCATAGTTTCTTATAGGTCTCTAAGAATTCTCATACCAAGTTTCATGCCTTACATCACAAAATTGTTTAGTCAATTGCTCAGATAACTGAAAATCAACTATATTGAACAAAAAGTCAATTATGGTCAACATAAAGTCAAATTTCAAGATTTTTGGTCAACATTAACATTTTGAACTCACATTCATCATTTGATAAACGTTTGATCATGATTCTTCAAAGAAAACTCTCAAATCATCAAAAGTCAAAAGTTGTAAATTAGGGTTTCCCTTAGGAGAAGCCAACTGAACTTTGACCAAGCATAACTTTCACATGCTTCATCACTTTTTCCCCAACCAAAACCCATTTTGAAGAAAGTTAAGTTCTCTACAACTTGGTATCTCTGAGATTAAGTCCAAAAAATGCTTCATTTGAGAGATATGAGCCAATATTTTACAGGTCATTTCAAAAGTCAATAAAAAGACTCTTTTTGTCAAGGAAATTTACATTAAGATAAATTCTTCAAATGCAAAAATGGTCAATATAGAGATTATAGAGGACACCTTGGGATTTCTTAAAAGTCCCTGATCACTTTCAAAAGATGAAAATTGAAGGAGTTATGACCAGTGCACGTTGGGAAATTTTGAGGAAATGCATGGGTTCCAAATTAAGCAAATTTGTAGCTTTTGTTATTGGGCCTAAAATTTCAGGTCCAAACATGTTTCATAACACACTAGGGAACCTCTAAGCCTATCCATATATTTTTTGACTTTTATTTATTTTATTCTATTTAAAAATCAAAATAAATTAAATAAGATATCCATTAAATTATGGGGTCCAAGCCCACAAACTTCATAACCTAATACATTCTATATATGCTTAACAACTTCATGCACTCAAGGACACGCCTATCATCTCCAAACACAAACCTTAAAATCCTTAAAACTTTGAAGAAACTAGGGCAGAAGCAAACCCTATTCTCCAGCGTATTTCAGCCAGTTTTGAGCCTTTCGTTAGCTTCCTAGAGGCCATTGGATTCCATCTTAACCCTTACTCCGATCCATAATACGCCAGAATCATCCAGCTCGCCGTTTCCATTTGGCTTGTGTTCTTAAATCTCAAAATATTAAACCATGCCATTTAAATGAGTCTTGTGTGTATATATTAAACCATGCCATTTATCATGTTTAGAATCGTTTAGCATCACATGCTGCAAGTTTTAGTGCAGGAACAATAATTCACCATGGCTAGAGCACCAAGATCGTATCCTTTCGAAACTCTAGCTATGATGGTTTTCAGGCCAAACAAATGTGACCATTGAATTCGCAGGGGTCTAATCACCTAACCAAAGTCATTAGTTTTCGTTTTTCAATCAGTTTGGACAGGTTTTCAAAAAGAACATCATCGGAGAAGATGATCTTCTCCTCCGTGTATGGTGGCCGGAAACTCCATGGGCTACATGGCGTCCATCTATTTGTCCATTCAAATACTAAGGCATATTTGCTGATTAATATTTTTAATTATTTGTTTGAATTATATTGCATGATGTTGATTAAATCAATGTGTAACATAATTGGCGTGATGGCAAGGGGCGTGACTGGCATATCATAGAGCGTGGGTTCGATCCCAACTTTTATTACTTTTCTTTGTTTTTTTTCATTTTTTAACACAAGTTGTAACATAATGAGCGCATCCCATTCGTGAATAAATGAAGCATCATGGTGTAGTGGTGAAGGGTAGCATCATGGTGTCCCTCGAACGTGAGGACACTTTAGCAAAGACCCTTTAAATAAAAGATCGTATTCTCTCGATGACCCTTTCGATGCTACCGTCGGTAAACGATCTAGTCCCTTAACGAAAACTGCTAAAACATCCTTACGAGTTGCCTTTAATGATTGTGCCATGACCCGCACCTATCCCTTCACATCCAACGATAGAGCTTCCTACTAACTAATGGTAGGGTATCACTATCTAAAGGAGTAGGAAAAGTACAATAAAGACCCTGAGTTGGTAGAACATTCGTAATCGATTTCTCACAAACATTTCAAAACAAAAACCTCTTTTCACAAATACTTTCATAAATATTTACAAAACACTTTCTGCGCATTCTCGAGGACAAATACGAGAATCATTACAAAGTTCAACTTTTCATAAATATTTTTTCAAACACATAACACAAAGCATTTTCAAAACAAAGTGAGCTAAGCGATTAAGAGCCCATAGATAACTACATATGAAAAGGGTGTTAACACCTTCCATTTTCATAACCTATTCCTCGAACTCAATAATCTCAAGGTCTTTCCTGTTCTTTTCACCATTTATTTATTGAATAAAAGAAAAGTCAATGGTGACTCTTGCTATCCGCACATTTGCGATAAAATACAAAACCAAGTCAGTTCTCCCACTGTATTACATAACTAGCGACTCTACTGGGGAAATACTAAAAAGAGGGGTTACCTTTATAGTTAGATCACTTTTAAATGCTTTCCTTGTTTTCCTTGTATGCTTTACATTTGAGGGTTTCTCGGGTTTACTTTTCTTGCAAAGATCCTACACCCGAATTTGGGGGTATTTTAGGTAAGTAGCAATAGATCATGGAAACTATACAGCGTATACTTATATGGTTGAAGTTATACCTATGTTAGTGTAATACATTGGTTTGTACTGTTGTCCCCCGAGTCATTCAAGAAGAATACTAGAAGGTGGTGAGATAGCCGGCTTTGCTGCAGTCTGAAGTTGGTTGATAATCAATGCTACGCTCATTGAGATTCAACCCTTGGGTTTTTTTTGGCGGAAAGTCGGTTGTCTTGCTAAACAAAACCTATGGGAAACATTAGTGATATTGAGATCCTTAGAACCCGGTTACTTCTTTAGGACATGTTGAGCCAACTAAACTTCAAGAAGGTACTTGCTTACGAGCCCCATGCAAGCCTTAAACCGAAGGCTCTTGTGTGCTTTGTTTGTGTCTGTTATATGTTTAAACATGACATCATAACATTATATCATGACTAACCATTTCAAGGATCTAGGGGATTTATCTTTGTTCTTTTTTGCAGGGTCATGGCTTCCAGTCGTAGGAATACCATCTGAATCAACTTTGTAAGGGTACCTTCCAAGGTTGAGGAATTAGTCTCAAAGGTTCCTGACAATTCATAATTCACTAAAAGACATGGTCATCTACTCAGTTTGGTTACTACTGGTTTCCAAGAAGACATGATGAGTGTTCTGTTCTAGTTATTTGATTCAAAGCATCACTGTTTTACCTTCCCAAATTATTAGTTGGTTCCCACAATGAAAGAATTCTCTAAGTTGCCTGGAGTGCCTATTCTTGATCAGATACCCTTTACCAGTCTATAGCATGTTCCAAAACCTAAATACATTGCAGTAGCCTTACATCTAAAACGAATGAACATTATATCTAATTCGGAAACAAGGAATGGAGTCAATGGTTTTTCTCCTAAATATCTGATAGAGAAGGCTCAATGGTTTCTAGATGCCATGAATTTTCGTGCTTTTGAGGATATTTTTGCTTTGTTGATCTACGGTTAGGTACTATTCCCTAATCCGGACTAATTCATAGATGTGAATGCCATTAAAATATTTCTCACCCATAATTTTGTGCCTGCTTTGCTGGGAGATGTCCTACATTCCCTCCACACTCGTATTATAAAGTAGCAAGGAACTCTTATGTTTTACATACATCTACTGTCCAGGTGGTTTATTTCGCACCTGCTCCGATCAATGATAAAGAATGAACAAGGTTTGAGGTGGTCTCAAAGGTTGATGTCACTCGTTCATTCAGATATCCATTGGTGTTCTCGATCTCAAGCAGATGTCACTATTATTGATTGTTGTGGGGAATTACATAATGTACCACTCCTTGGTATAAGAGGCGGAATCACTTATAACCCTTCTCTAGATCTGTGTCAGTTTGGTTAGGCTCGAAGAGACGGTCCTCATGATATGCTCATCCAGGGTATTGTGTTCTACTATAAGAACGACCCTCAAAACTACCATCAAAGGTTTATACGTGCTTGCAGCATGGTCAACAATATTGATAGCGAGACATTGGGACATAAGAATTTCATTCCTCTAGAGCCTTACCTCAGATGGGTGCGGACTCGTGCTCAAAATCTTAAAATGCCATATCCTATTATCCTACTAGTGATCGTAGAGCCTGTTGTTGAAGGGGATGCTCCTTATATCGTTCTTCATCCTGATATGCCTACTGACTTCGAAGAACTACAAGAGTCCTAGCTTCAACTCAAGGATGAAAGGGATAACTTTGAAACTCAACTCTATGCTAGTGAGAAGAAAGTACTGGAGCTGACGAAACTACTCTGCGAAAAACAAATCCTTAATACATATGTCAACAAAAAGAGGAAGCGCCCATGGGAGACTTGAATTCATATTTTGTCTCTTTGTAACTCTTCTTATTATCATTAAAAGCCTAGAAGGCAATTATAATTTAAGCTTGTTACTGAAATTTCTTTTGTTTCCTTTTGTCTAAATAAATTTAAATCCTGCAAAGGTCCTTGAAAAAACTGCACTGGAATTTAGATATCATCACATAACAGGTACTTCCTATACAGGTTTTCTTATCTTCTTACTGTTTATTTCAGTAAAAGATGGCACTCGAATAAACTATGAAAGAACATCAAGCTCAGAACACTCAGTTTCAGCAAATGTTCTTGGACTTGGCTAAGGGTAAAGACAGGTTGATGACCCTCATCAAAAAGGGGAATAAGAAGAAGACTAAAAAGCCAACAATCTTTCTTAATATGGGAAGAAGATCAAGGGTCCGGTCAGAAGGGCTCTGGATTTTGAGGTCCCCTGAATGAAGACGATAACCAAGAAGAGGATGACAAGAGTTTGAAAGCTGAAGAAAATAAAAATCTTGGTTCTGGTCAAGATTCTGATGAAGAATATTCTATTGAATAATATCCTCCTTCTGACGACAGGTACAAACAACTCGAAGATCGTCTTAATGTTATGGAGATCCAGAAAGTGCCTCGGCTGGACTTTGAAAGAGTTGGGTCTTATATTGGGGGTGGTTATCCCTCACAAATTCAAGGTTCCTGCCTTTTCCATGTATGATTGTGTGTCCTACCCAAAGCTTCAGCCACGGTCCTATGTTCAGATGATTCAACCTCATATTGTTGACAGGAAGTTATGGGTGCACTTCTTTCAAGAGATTTATCTAGGACACAACTCAAATGGTTTTATCAGTTGGAGGGAACCAACATCCGCACTTGGGAATACCTGGCTGCTGCTTTTTTCAAGAAGTATCAATATAATGCTGACCTTGCACCAACTCATGTGCAACAACAAATTATGACTATGGGCTAGCATGAAAGGTTTAAGGAGTATGCCCAAAAGTGGAGAGATCTTGATGGAAGGGTGCAACCTCCTTTATCTAATCAGAAGCTGGTTGATATGTTCATGGGAACTCTGACATGTCCTTTCTTTAATCATCTTATCGGAAGCTAATCATCTGGTTTTACTAAGCTGATTCTAACTAGGGAACGTGTCAAAAGTTGTATCAAGTGTGGAAAAATTCAAGTGGCTGCGTCTTCGAATGCGGTAAAGAAGACATTTAGAGGAAAGAAAGAAGTTAATGTTGTTTATAGCCAGAAGAGTTGTGTTAGAAGTGACTGCATCCAGTCTGTAGGAGTAGTGTAATCTCTAATCCCACGCCTGTTCAACAACAACAACAGGGCGATCAACGTAGGTCAGACGCACCAAGAAGACAATTTACTAAGATCAGTATGCCACTGTCTCATGCATTATAACATTTACTGAAAGCGGAGTTGATTACATTAAGGGATCCTCCTCAGAATCCCAACACCTCCTCTACTCGCTATAATCCAAATATGAAGTGTGCTTACCATTCCAACAGTCTTGGGCACGACACCAATAACTGTTGGCCCCTGAAAAATAAAATTTAGGATATGATCGACAATAAAGAGATTGAGTTTGATCCTCCGGAGACTTTGAATGTAATTACTGTACCAATGTCGAAGCATGACAAAGCGTAAGTGTTATTGATGATGTTATTTATGTTGCTACTATAAGTGAATTGGTTACTCTCCTCCCAATTATCAAGGAGAATATGTTGTAGGACGGTTTATTTTCGGTTTGTATTGAAAGATGTTACTGTTGTGCAGCCTAACCCAATGGATGCAAGTTACTGAAGGAAGGCATTCAACGCCTAATGGACAATCACATAATTCTAGTTGAGAAGATTCTGTCAGCTGAGAATTGGTTTCAAGATTTATCTGTAATATTCGGCCCTCCTGTCAGGATCACCTCCAAAGGTCCTGTAAGGATTACTGCCAATCCAAAAGTTGCTCCTCTAATAATCACCACACCTGGACCTATTTCATACTCTGCGGACAAATCTATCCCGTGGAATTATGGATCCTACGTCTACTACCATGGCGTCAAGCAAGAACTACCGATTACTGAGAATGAAGGTACTAAAGTTATTGATCCCAACATTGACAATATTGCTGGGACTAGGTAGGTTACTAGAAGCGGAAGGGTTTTTTCCCAGGAAATATCTCCGAAGATTGTTTATACGCCAGTTACAACTACTAAGTCAACTATTGAGGCTCGGGGTAAAGAGAAAATAATGGATCCTGCCCAGACTGAGGCACCTAAAGAAGTTGCAACTGAAGACACTTCTAAGGAAGAGTTGGAGGAGGTATTAAATATTATCCGTAAAAGCGATTACAAGATTGTGGAACAGCAGAGGAAAACCCCATCCAAAACCTCCATGTTATCCCTGCTACTGTGTTCTGAAGCCCATGCGCAAGCCTTAGTGAAATTCTTGAAGTCCGCTCACGTGCCACAAGAAATTTTTGCTGATCAATTTGAAAGTTATGTTGCTAGCTCAATGACTGACAATAAGTTAGGTTTTTCTGATACCGACTTGACTCTTGAGGGAAGAAATTACAATAAGTCCTTGTATGTATCTATTGAATGCAGGGGCACTACTTTAGCTCGCGTGTTGGTTGATACTAGTTCCTCGTTGAATGTTCTACCAAAGGGTTCTCTTCACATACTTGATTGCAAAGGGGTTATACTGAAACCCAGAGATATTATAGTATGAGCCTTTGACGGTTCAAAGAGAGTGGTGTATAGAGAGGTGGGTCTTCCGATTAAGGTAGGTTCACAGGTCTTCGAATCGACCTTCTATGTAATGGATATTTGGCCAGCTTATTCTTGCTTACTAGAACACCCCTGGATCTATGGGGCATGCGCTGTTACTTCAACCCTACACCAAAAGCTGAAGTATCTCGTGCAGGGAAAAATTGTTATTGTTTGTGGGTGAAGAGGAGTATATGGTGAGTCACTTGAACTCATTTTGGTATGTAGAGATGGACGAATAATTAGTTAAGACTCCCTATCAGAATTTTGAAGTAATCCCTCCTACCACTACTGAAGATGTTTCTTCTATTCCCAAAGTTACCAGGGTTCCGCCCAGAATGGCTTCGTTAAAGGATGCTAAAGCAGTTGTAGAAGAAGGTGGTTGTACTATTTGGGGTCAGCTTCCTGAAATTTCATATAAATTTGACAAATTTGGTTTGGGTTTCACTGTAGAGGGTCATAGGGCTATTCGTCGTGCTCGTACTGGAAGACCACCATTCCGCATCAGTAACAACGAAGTCAATGCTATAGAAGATGCAGACAGTGATTATGACCTTTACAGTTGAATATTTCCCACCATCGGCAATGGGCTCAGCAACTGGAAGACCAAATACATTATCTCAATCTCCTTTAATCAAGAGTATAGCTACTTTTTACTTTATTGCTTACAAAATTTAGGTTATATAAACTTTAAACAATGACTTTAAGCCTTGTGCCTTACCCGAGGCACAATGGTCCATTTGTTAAAGGTTGTCATTTCATAAACATATTTTCATTTAATAAAGAATTGAATGTTTTGCATTCAAATTTTGCGCTCTTTGTCTATTTCTTTATCACTTTCAAAAAGTTACGTGTTCTTACACACATCCACACAATATATTGCAGATCTACATCCACACTGGATCCCGTTGATAACGACTCTGCTATTTCCACTTATGACTTTGAAAGTCCCATCTACCAAGCAGAGGGAGAATGTGAGGAAGATTATGAAATACCTAGAGAAGTTGCCAGACTGTTAGTGGAAGAGGAAAAGGCTATTCAACCACATGAAGAGCCAGTTGAAGTTTTAAACTTAGGTACTAACAAACAAAAGAAAAAAAAGTCAAGATATAGGCTAATCTAGAAGGCAGTGTCAAGAACAGGTTAATTCAAATGTTGCATGACTATGTTGAGATATTTGCTTGGTCATACGAAGACATGCCAGGGCTAGATACTGATATTGTGGTTTAGCGTCTGCCGATGAAAGAGGGTTGTTCTCCAATAAAGAAAAAAGTTCACTGCATGTGTCTTGAGATGTCATAGAAGATCAAGGCTGAGATTATGAAGCAATTCAACGCAGGTTTCTTGGCTGTTACATCATATCCTCAATGGGTTGTAAAGATGGTCCCGGTACCAAAGAAAGATGGAAAGGTACGCAGGTTTCCGCTTCCACATATTGATGTTCTGGTCGACAACACCGTTCGACACAAGGTATTCTCCTTCATGAATGATTTCTCAGGGTAGAATGAGATCAAGATGGCGACCGAAGACATGGAGAAGACAACTTTTTTCAAACAGTGGGGCACTTTCTACTACAAGGTTATGCCTTTTGATTTGAAGGATGTCGGCGCCACATATCAGCATGCCATGGTATATTTATTCTATGATATAATCCATCACAAAATAGAGATCTACGTTGACGTCATGATAGCTAGATCTCAGAATGAAGAAGAACATCTTCACCATTTACACAAGTTGTTTGAAAGGTTGAAGAAGTACAAGTTGAGTTTGAGTCCGAACAAGTGCACCTTTGGGGTGAGGTCCAGTAAACTACTAGGTTTTGTTGTTAGTGGTAAAGGTATCGAAGTTGATACCACCAAGATCAAAGATATTCAAGAAATGCTTGCTCCCCTTACTGAGAAGGAAGTCATAGGTTTCTTGGGACGACTGAATTACATTGCTTGATTTATTTCTCATTTGACTGCTACTTGTGAGCCAATCTTCAAGCTGCTGAAGAAAGATCAGGTTGTAAAGTGGTACGAAGACTGTTAGATAGCCTTTGACAAGATCAAGGAGTACCTACAAGAAACTCCAATTCTGATTCCACCACTTAAAGGAAGGCTCGTATTATGTACCTAAAAGTGTCAGAGAACTCAATGGGGTGTGCACTGGGCCAAGATTAATTCCCGAAACAGGACGGGGCAACTATCTGTATGACTAGGTCCAATATTAATTCCCTAAATAAGATGGGGAAACTATCTTTACAACCAGGCGATGTAGGTTTCTGAAACAGGATGGTTTCGCCAACAGAAAGCAGGTCAGAGATTAATTCTCGAAATAAGACGGGACAACTATCTATATGACCAAGCAAAGATTAACTCCCAAAACAGGATAAGGATACTATATTTATAACCAAGCAAAGATTAACTCCCAAATCAGGATGAGGAAACTATCGACAGGGCCAGGTGGTATGAATTCCCGAAACAGGACAGGTTTACCAACAAAAAAATAGATTATAGATAAATTCGCGAAACAGGACGCGGAGACTACCTACAAGACAAAAACTTCCCTCATAGACTGAATTCTGATAAGCATCTTCCTTCAGAAACTAAATATAACAAACAATAACTCAAGAACTTTCCCCAGAAAGTCATTTCTCATATACAGTCAAGCGTAGACTAATTATAATACTCCTATCAACAGTTACTTTGGGTGGAATATATAAGCCCATCTCCGACGACACTCCGTCATCTCTAAAGATGGCATCTATAAACCCATCTCCAATGACATACTGTCACCTATCCGAATGGCATCTTTAATTCGAATAAATCAATATTATCAACCAATAGCATCACCTCCTGCACATGCAAGTGCAAATTTATGGGCACTTAGGTGTTCCGTCCTCTTCTACCTTCAGATCACGAATGACAGACATGCCAATCTAACTCTTCAGGTCTAAGAAGATTTAACAGGGGCAACTGTTATATCCCAAAATTTTCCCTCTCATTTTCTTCAAGACATTCTCCTAGGGTTCCCAAATGCTCAAGGTTGCCCAAGAATTAATTAGACAAATTCCCCTCCTAAGCAAAGGGTCCATAAATAGCGTTTCATATTTAACAAGGAAATTTGGGTCTCTAAAGTCTCAAATGGAATTCATGGATTCTTATAGGATTCCAATAATGCTCATACCAAGTTTCATGCCTTGCATCACAAGATTGCTCTGTCAATTGCTCAAATAACTGAAAATAAACTTTATTGAACAAAAAATCAATTATGGTCAACATATAGTTAAACTTCAAGGTTTTTGCTCAACATTAACATTTTGAACTCACATTCATCATTTGATCAAGGGTTGATCATGATTCTACAAGGAAAACTCTTGAATCATCCAAAGTCAAAAGTTGCTAAATTAGGGTTTCCCTTAGGAGAAGTCAACCGAACTTTGACCAATCATAACTTTCACATGCTTCATTAGTTTTTCCCCAACCAAATCCCATTTTGAAGAAAGTTCAGTTCTCTACAACTATGTCTTTCTAAGCTCAAGTCCAAAAATGCTTCATTTGAGAGATATGAGCCAATACATTACAGGTCATTTCAAAAGTCAACAAAAATACACTTTTTGTCAAGGCAATTTATATTAAGATAAATCTTCAAATGCAAAAAATGATCAACATAGAGATTGTAGTGAATAGCTTGGGCTTTCAAAAAAGTCCCATATCACTTTCAAAAGATAAAAATTGTAGGAGTTATGACAAGTCCAAGTTGAGAAATTTTGAGGAAATGCATGGGTTTCAAATTAAGCAAATTTATAGCTTTGGGTTATTAGGCCTAAAATTTTAGGTCCAAACGTGTTTCATGACACACTAGGGAAGCTCTAAGCCTATCCATATATTTTTTTACTTTTATTTATTTTATTATGATTTTATTCTATTTAAAAATCAAAATAAATTAAGTAAGATGTTCATTAAATTATGAGGTCCAAGCTCACAAAATTCTTAACATAATACATTCTATATATGCACTCAAAGACACACCTATCATCCCCAAACACAAACCCTAAAATCCATAAATTTTTGAGGAAACTATGGCAGAAGCAAACCCTATTCTCTAGCAGATTTCATCTAGTTTTGAGCCTCCCATTAGCTTCCTGGAGGTCATTGGATTCCATCTTAACCCCCTTACTCCGGTCCATAACACGCCAGAATCATTCATCTCGTCATTGTCGTTTGGTTTGTGTTCTTCAATTTAAAAATATTAAACCATGCCATTTAAATGAGTCTTGTGTGCATATATCTGTTCATTATAATGTTTAGAATCGTTTAGCATCACATGCTGCAAGTTTTTGTGCAGGAACAGAAATTCACTATGGCTAGGGCACCAAGATCGTGTCCTTTTGAAACCCTAGCTACGATGGTTTTCAGGGAAAACAAACGTGACCATTGAATTCCCAGAGGTCTAATTACCTAACCAGGGTCATTAATTTTCGTTTTTCAATCTGTTTGGACAAGTTTTCAAAAATAGCATCATCAGAAAAGATGATCTTCTCCTCCGCGTATGATGGCCAGAGACTTCCTGGGCTGCATGGTCTCCATCCATTCGTCTATTCAAATATTACTGGGTCCCCTAGCGCGTATTTGATGATTAATATTTTTAATTGCTTGTTTATAGTATATTGCATGATGATGAATAAATCAACGCATAACACAATTAGCATGATGGCAAGGGGAGTGATTGGAATAGCGTATAGAGTGGTTTCGATTCCAACTTTTGTTACTTCTCTTTGTTTTTTGCAGTTCTTAACACATGTTGTAACATAGTGAGCGCATCATATTCCTGAACAAACGAAGCATCATGGTGCAGTGGTGAAGGGTATCATCCTGGAGATTGGAGGGTATCCCTAATTTTATCCCATTATTTTCAAATTAATCATTCATAAACCCTAATTTTTTTCTAAAAAAGATAACCAATTAGAGTTAGGTTTTTGATTAATTAAATTAGACTTTAGTTTTTTTTAATTAAAAAGAATCAATTAGATGTTAGGGTTTTTATTAACTTAATTTTCTTAAAATATGTTAGAATTAAGTTGAATCATTTATTAACATTCATTTCATCTTCTAAATGAAAAACACCCAGGGTTTTTTTTTAATATTTGGAATACTTGGAACAGTTAATTTTTTTTTAATATCCTTTTATTAAAATCTATTAGAATTAAGTTGAATCATTTATTAACATTCAGTTCATTTTCTAAATGAAAAACACCCAGGCTTTTTTTTTAATATTTGGAATACTTTAATTTTTTTAATATCATTTTAGTGTTTTCTTTTTCCTTTTAATTTGTAGAACAAATTTTATAGTTTTCATGTTTGATTTGTAATAGATAATTAGGGTTATCTTCTATTTCCCTGCATTTTATTCCTTGTATCCCCATTCCCGAAGTCCTGTAATAGCATAAATTTTTACTTTTCGCACTTTACCGCTTTCTTTATTATTTTGTTTAATACTTAGTAAATAGGCCTTGCAAGGAAATAATAAAATCTAACGATAGCTAACCTAATACAAGATAAGATAATTGAATCATGAATCACTTTGCACACGCGCACCTCTAGGATAACCTCGCATGTTGCCTTTGATAAACAGTCATGTCCCTCGAACGTGAGGATGCTTTAGCAAAGACCCTTTAAATAAAATATCGTATTCTCTCGATGACCCTTTTAATGCTACCTTCGGTAAATGATCTAGTCCCTTAATGAAAACTGCTAAAACATCTTTACGAGTTGCCTTCAATGACTGTGCAATGACCCGCGCCTGTCCCTTCACATCCAACGATAGGGCTTCCTACTAACTAATGGTAGGGTAGCACTATCTAAAGGAGGAGGAAAAGTATAATAAATACCTTGAGTAGGTAGAACATTCGTAATCGCTTGCTCACAAACATTTCAAAACAAAAACATCTTTTCACAAAAACTTTCAGAAATATTTACAAAACACTTTGTATGCATTTTCGAGGATAGATACAAGAATCATTACAAAGTTCAACTTTTAAAAAATATTTTTTCAAACACACAACACATAATTTTCAAAAAAAGTGAGCTAAGCGATTAAGAGCCTCTAGATTAATACAGATGAAAAGGGTGCTAACACCTTCCCTTTTTATAAAATACCCCCCGAACTCAATAATCTCAAGGTCTTTCCTATTCTTTTCACCCTTTCCTTATTGGATAAAATAAAAGTAGGTGGAGACTCTTGCTATCCACATATTTGCGATTAAACATAAAACAAAGTGAGTTCTCCCAATGTATTACAGAATTGGTGACTCAGCTGGAGAACTAGTAAATAGAGGGGTTACTTAGTGTTTCTTTTCCATCTCTTGGGATTAATAACATTTACGGAAACTCTTATGTTCCTTTTTTCCTTCGTGTCGCGCTTCGATGAAGATCCCAGACACACTAGCTGGTGACTCTGCTGGGGAGGGGTTGACCAATTGCTGGTTCATCCTCATGCAAGTCATTCCTAACTTTTATTTATTTTCTTTTATTTGGGTGTCTGTTTGTTTATTGCTTTATCGCTTCATTTGTTTATATGCTTTCATGCATTTAATTTTATTTTACTTGTTTTCTATTTTCATCATACACGTATGTGTTACGATGATAGTACTTTTAGGGGGACCCATGATTCCGAGTCACCCTTGCCTTACTCTGACCAAGATTTTACCCGTGAGTGGAAAGGGATGATTCTTACAGGTACCGTTGGTGACTTTGGTTCTGTTGGTGACTATTGTTGGTGACTTATATGTGTGATCCAAAGCCATTTCGTACTTTTGATCTCGTGACTTGTGGCTCTATACAACAGTTCAGCAGTGTCTAGTTTATAGAAACCTTGATCATGTCATTATCACATCATAGCATATTTACGTTTCAAAAAATGTTGTACAAAAAAATGTTCACTAGCATATGCATTGTAATTTTCCAGAGTCATTCCAGAGTTAGTATCTTCATCAAAGATGGATACCAGACACATCTTTTCCTATAGTTTCTTCCATGAGGATTTGACACCATTAAGAGGTTTGGGCGCTTAAGTTGACAAGCACAATTCAAGAAGCTTCAATCAATTCTATGGAAACATCATATCTCTATTGAATACTACCAGTGAGCCATGGGCTCTACTCACTCTTCTACTGTTCTACGACCCGAAGTTGCACTGCTTCACTTTCTAGGACATTCAGCTTCTTCCTAGTCTAGAGGAGTATTCTTTCATTCTTGACATCAAGGTTCAAAACCTGATTGCTTTTGTCAATGTTCCAGAGGTTTTTAATCTTGAAGCTATCACTAAGGCTCTTTATTTGAGCCTGAGCGACATGAAAGAGAATTGGAAGCAAACAAGTTTTGTCTTTGGCTTTTCTTCCAGATTTCTAACAATGAAAGCTAAGAGTTTGCGAGTGAAAGAAATTGGCTAACCTTTAATGTTGTGGTGGCTATCTTGACTTATGGGATAGTTATGTTCCCAAATGTCACAAAATTTGTAGATTACACCACTATTTATCTCTTGATGGATACAAACCCTATGTCGAATCTCATTATTGATACCTACCACTCCATTCACTCCAAGTATGGAACAAAGGGAACAATTTTTTTTTCATTTATCTATGAGTGGTTCATGTCTCATCTACCTGTAAGCGGACCGTTTATGGACGTCTGAGGAACTTACTCATTTTCTTAAAGAATCATAAATCTCACTCATCATGACATAAAGTGGCATACACTTGACATGAATATATCTGAGATCATTATGAGTTGTGGGGAGTTTCCAAACGTCCCTCTCATTGGAAGAAGGGGTTGAATCAAATACAATCTTATGCTCTCACTTCGACAGTTATGGTATACAATGGATAGCGAACCTTCCGACAAGGATGTAAAAGATTTTGTTTTCCTTGATAAGGCGGAAAATTCTAGATTGTTGAAGAAAGTATAACTAACTTGGGCTGAGATTTATTGGAAATACGAAGCTCTTCTTGGTAGGAAGGATTCTAGTGCTGGGATTCCATATACCTGATGGGTCATGAAGAGAGTTGAAGCTTTGTTACTGCCTTACCCCCTAGAAGGATCAATCCATTGACAGATCCCACTTCAAGCAATGAAGACATTTGTATTATGTTAAGATGAACTGGGTTTTATCTTTATGTTGTTAATTGTTTCCTGATCACCACCTAAATTGTTGGATGGAATCTTGATGTCGTATTTTGCTACCGTTGGTATAAACCCAGTTGATTTTGGATCTCTTATGATGTAATATTGTCTCATCTATATGAACTCATATGATTTGCAACTTTGTTATGAATGAAAATGGCGTTTGCTATGATATCTCGTCTTGACTATTGCTTATTTCTTTTATCTTGTTGTGTAGTCTTTCTTGATGGCTGACAAAACTCATGAATACCTGGGAAATGACAAAATATAGCATGCATAATTGATGCATTTCATGTATTACAGGTTTTCAGACTGGACTTCTTATCTCTCGGTTCTGCTTCAGATTTCTCAGAGACCACTACTCATCAACATTCAACCAAAAATGATCAGCTACGTCAGATGGAACAACTTCAAGCTGAGTTAACTGAGATAATGGCTTATATGAGGGCCCAAATGGGGCTGTTTATGGTAGACATACAAGGTTTAATATGTGGTCAAGAACTTCTGAGAGAGAAAAACACTCAATTGACAACCCAACTGAGTTTGATTATGAATATACTGAGAATGGTTGTGAAGAAAAAGGACAATCATACTCCTGCCACTGCAAATGAAGTTTCCATTATTCCCCATGCTTCAGGCGCTCCTTCGAGCCTTGGAGTAATTCCTAGACATTCTCCACCCTCTCGTGTTCCGAGATCTTCTCATCTATAGTCAGTTCATGTTCCCCAGGTTTATCCAGAAGGAAAAGCCGATCAACAAAAGCAGAAGCAGTCTGAGAACCATTCGGATCCTATTCCGATGTCTTATTCATAGTTACTCCCTTGACTACTTGAAAATCAGTTGATTGAGTCCCATATTGTGGGTTCTTCTTCTGCAAAGCTTCCACTTGAATATGATGAGAATGCTAGGTGTTAATTTCATTCTAGGGCACCTGGTCATTATGGAGAATTGCAAGGTGTTGAAACACAAAGTCCAGGATTTACTCGATGCAGGGATAATTCTGGTTACTCCCAAAGGTCTGAGTATTCAAATCAAGCCTACCCCAACTGCTGTAGAAAATATTGTAATGACTTCTAGCCTTCAAGGCTCTACCTTGAATCCTGGGATACACCGTACACAACTAGTACTCCTAATGTTTCCTCTACAGCAGCCAGTGCCTCCTTCAAGACATAAGAGTCAAATGGTTAGCCGGAATCGGTATCATGCTCAGCCAATTCAGTGTGCTCAATAGTCGTATACTTATCAACAGAAATGTCAACAACAAGAAAGACAGAAGGAAAAGAAGCCAAAAAGAATATATGACACAATTACCATACCTTATGATCATATGTTCTCGCATTTTCTCAAGCTTTCTTTGGTAGAAACCCAACAGTTGGATCCCATTATTTCTCCTTATCCAGATGGATCTGACCCCAACGTCATATGTGTTTACCATTGTAGGGCACCTGTCCATTCAATCAAAGATTGTGTGTCGTTCAAAGATAAAATTCAAGACTTGATTAACTTAAAGACTATAGTGTTCGCACCAGAGAAGGATGAAAATCCTATGCCCAAGTAAGCATCAAGACTATAGTGCATCTTCTGAATCATTAAGTCTATATGAAGTCAAGTCTCCTCTATGATGACAATCTTTTGTTTCTTTACTGCATTTTCATTTGTATCTTGCTTGTTTGTTTAAACATTGCTTGCATGTATAAACTTGTTTATTTTTGAATGTCAGTCTTAATGCAATAAGTATGTTGGCCTTGAAGTAATCCATTCGTTTTCACTTATCTATTTCTTATCACTTTTTAAATGTTTTGCTAACATTTTGATACCAACTGTACCAAGTCTTTTTCTTAGGAAAATATTGGAGTGAGGATGACGATATTTGAAAATGCAAAAATCTCGATTTGTATGCTTTTGAGCAGAACCCTGCTGACGATGTATAAGCATTGTTTCAAATCCCCAAACATCAGATATATAAGGGAGTGAAACCCTCATTAAACCCTTTGAGCCTTGAAGTAGGAGTGTCTTTGTTGTTCAGAAAAAACATTATTTTTAACCCATAGGAACGGTAGTATTCAGTTAATCTGATTGAGCATTCAAAACTCATCAAGAGTGCAAATATAAGGATACAACATCGGTTATCCTTCAAAAGGTTGAGGAAATTCAAAACTGCATTGGTCAATCTTTTCCTATCAGTAGTGTGCATCTAAAGAAGAAGATACCAAATTGGTTATCTCTCACAATCAGAAGGTCAACAGATGATGATACCATAATGGTTATCCTTCATCCACCAAGGACTCATGAAGTCACAATTACTTCCAATAAATCAAAGACAACGCAATATCACACAACTTTTTCAAAAAAAGAGAAAAAAATAGGGATGATAAAAGTAAAGCAAGAACGAAGTCTTGTGATGGTAAATTAGAGGAATAACAAAGTGAGTGACTAGTATGTCCAAAGAAAACCTTGGTTGGTTCCCCAACCGTCTTGAAAGTCCTTTTGAGAGATGAGTGTTTGTGTCAAGTTAACTGGATTTAGGATTGGAGAACATCATGAATGGGGTGGGCACCAAATAATTTTGAGCCTTAAAATCCATTTTTTCCTAAAACCGTGAAACAAACCATGTTACAATCATTAAAATCATGACTGGAGCAAAGTTAGTTTGAAGGCATACTGAAATGAGATAGCATTCATAGACTCCCAGAAGGTGTGTTAAATTTATGTGATTTTCTTTCTTACTGCAATGAGATAGCGTTCATAGACTCCCTGCATTATCTTTCTTACAAAACGATTTTTAAAAGTCACACTCTAGCTAGTGATTCGTTCACAACAACAGAGTTGTGACATCATTTCATTCAAAGTTTTCAAAATTCAAGGCTTACATTATTGTTTCATTAGAATTAACATTCTCGTAATAATTTTTTTCTGCATGAAAAACAAATTCTTGACGTTAAGTGAGTTTATCCAATGAGCATCAGCGGAGAGCTTAATCTTGTCAAAGAAGAGAGGCTTGAATACTCTGTTGGATCAAAAGCTAATCTTTTAAAGAAGTTGATGATATCCAGGGGCATGTTTTCCAAATACTCTATTAAACACGAGCATTTTGGTGCTTTACAAGTCTGAGTACCCTAAGGGGTTTGCTTTCCAGAGACTTCGATGAGTATGACTAGTGTGTTTCTTTAATGTTCGAGTAACTTTAAAAGAGAATAAAGTTTTCAGAGTCAGTCAATCTAGGGAAAACTTTCTAGTAACTCCTTTTAGTAAGGAGAACCAGTTTGAGAAACGATCGATAGCAGATTGTGTGGATGTTTTGATTACTCAGAAGTCTTTGTTAAGCAATGGTGTGTTGCTTTTAATTAATCCTAAGGGATAATTTTCTTCAAACAACATTTGTTGAGAACGAAGTAGTTCAAGTTGAGAATTATGGTTGTGTTGTCATCAAAGACTCCGGGAACTTCTCATTCCTTTATGAGAGTGAGACGAGGAAATGGTTTTCCAAGATTCCATCAATCTGGAGCATTCACATCAATAAATATCTTCAAAATTTGTAACATTAGGGAGTATTATCTTGATGGTACAGATCTCAGGAAGTCCCCCGAGGAAAATTTCTTCAACATCCTTACAGTTTAGGGAAGGGCATTATGGGGCATTCTTCCATTTTAGAGTCGAACAGTTTAAGTCCAATCGCAGGCTATAACAACTTACGAATGTGAAGAGCATGTCGGGAAGTCAGGGTTGTTATACTCAGCTTGTCATAAATCTAAGTCCAAAGTATTGTTGTTCCTTCATCAGAAGTTAAGGATCTTTATCTCCAACTGAAGCCAGGATTATTATCCTTAGCACAGATCACAAGAAGTCCTCTCAAGGTGAATCTTTTAAAAAGTCAATAAATCTGAAGCAGGTACGTCGAGATTCAACAAATCTCTCTATCAATCAATTGAAATATATTCAGTGCTTGAATACACTAGGGAAGATTATCTCAAGTCAATATGGTACCATGTTTCTACAAGGACGTTCTCAAGTGAAATATCTTCATATTATACCTAAGGCACATTTGGTGTGATTGGTTCTGCAGGAACTATCATTCACTCATTTATGTGTAATCTTCCAATGCTGAAACCACGTATTTCAAGATGACTACGGTATCTCCAGCTTGGATGATTCCCCAACAACATTCAAGTTTCTACTTCTCCCTAGTGAGTCTCTCCAAGAAAATAAATTATGGCTAAAGGGTTTGGATGAATTGGAAATTCTTGGATGATTCCCCAGCCTAGTTGAAGTTTTCTTTTCTCCAACATCGCCAAGTGGAGAATCCTTGTCTGATGGTTTATGATTAGTAATATTTCTTGGTATACAATCTATATCTCCAACATATATGTGATATTGTTGTGTTAATAGGAGAATGTCTATTCCCCGAAGCAAAGTTCCCCATCCTCCAGCCACGAGTTCCAATTGAGAGTTTTCTTATTTCCCTACAGAGTTTCCTTTGAGAATTTCTCTTATTCTCTGATGAAAGTCGCTTCACCAAGATCTCTCATCCATGAAATCTCTCATTTCCCCAACAGAAGCTTATCTTGAGACTCCTTATGTTGAGAATCTTTTCTCATCCAAGTCTATTTGAGAATTATTCATTCTTCCTAAGCTGAGTCATGTTGAAGACTATCTCACCCCTCAGAAGATGTTGTTTATGAAGATCTCTTGATCAAAGTTTCCCTTTTCCCCATCGGAGTTGTCTTTCCAAGATCTCTTTCTCAGGATCTCATCAAAAAGGCACTTTATCTGAAGGTTTCATGTCATAAACCTTATTTCCCAAGAGAGATAAACTCTTGAGATCTCACTTATTTTCCCCAGTGGAGTTGCCACTCAGAGACCTCTTGTTCAAAGACTTTTATTTCCCCAACTAAGTTGCCTTATGGAGATCTCTTACTCAAGAATTCTCTTCTCCCCAGCTGAGTCGTTTCATTGGAAGCTCTAATTCAAGGATTCTCCTTCTTCCCCGATAGAGTTTGATCCTTGAATGTTGATAAGCTTTATATCCCCAAAGGAGCATGCTATCATGATTACTTATCTGGGGTTTCTTGTATCCCCAAAAACACAAAATTCTATCACCCCCTAGGCAAAAAGTCGACAAATTATTCCCCAGGCAGTTAAAGGTGAATTTTGATTCCTTACAGGCCCCATATTATTGGTATCCTCCTCTAGCAACATCCAATCTTCATTGGTGTCCCTTATCACAAGTTACATTTTTGATTTGATCTTCTCCATCAGATTTTGCAATTTATATTTTCAACTCCCCTCAGAGTTTGTAGCACGTATTTACCAGTTACTCCCTACAAATTTTCAACTTTTCAAGGGCTTCTTTCCAGTTGTTCCTTGTATCTTCTTTTCTCTAGAAGAATAATGCATCATCGTATTGCATCCTCAAAGTGTATTGTTTCAATTTTCTTTTGGAACATTACTCCACGAATAAAATTATTCAAGCATGCGTTGAAACATAAGCCATTTATTGTTTCTATTTTCCCCCAGTGGATTTGAAAAACTTTGGATTACGTCCCCAATATCCTAGTTTCACCCCATTAAGATATCCTTTTGATGTTACCATGTAAGTGGTTGAGTGTCTACTCACTTTTTGGAATTGGTCCAGTGTTACCCTGACATAGTTTTCTCGGGTTTTTACTACCCTTGTTGGTTTACGTCAATATTTATTCATATGCCTTATGAATACCAGTATTGCCCTGATATTCATTTTTCAGCCTAGTTTTATCTAGTTGCTCTTAGGTCGAGTTTTGTCTTGTTACCTGTGTGTGAAATCCAGTTTTGTATTGGAACTTATCTTTAGACTAATTTTATCTAGTCTTCTTGAGTCGAGTTTGCTACTCGTTTTAACTCTCATCTTGGGATCAATTTTATCTAGTCTGCTAGATCCTATATTTTACTCGTTATTTGTCTCTTTTATTACTTGAGTTCGTTCAGCATCATCTAGTGTCTACCCTTGTTTGAGACCAGAAGGTGTCTTGTGAAATACACGTACTTTCAGTCACCTTCCTATTGGGCCCAATTTCTATTGTTGTCCTATTGAGTACTTTTTCAGAGCCTAGTTTTATCTAGTTCGTCTTAGGTTGAGTTTTGTCTCATTACCTTGCCTGCACACCAAATTCTACTTGGCACATCCTTTGTAGTACTTCTGGAGGTTAAGTTTTATCTTGATATTATGGTATAGGTATAGGTTAAGTTTTATCTCTCCTTTGTTGATCGAGACCAGTTTATTTCTGGTATACCCGTTTGGATCCGATATCTATTTGTATCTTTCAAGTCCAGTTTTATATAGTCTTATAGGGTAGAGTTTTATCTCATTATTTTAATTGGTGTTCCAATTTTGTCTTGGTACATTTTTCTCATGTCTAATCTTATCTAGTCTTCTTGGGCTGAGTTTTATCTCATTATTGCAATATGTGTTCCATTTTTATCCTGGTACATTTTTCTCAAGTCTAGTCTTATCTAGTCTTCTTGGGTTGAGTTTTGTCTCATTATTGCAATTTGTGTTCCAGTTTTGTCTTGGCGCATTCTTCTAGAGTCTAGTTTTATCTAGTCTTTTTGGGTTGAGTTTTATCTCATTTCTGTGATTTGTGTTCCAGTTTTGTCCTGGAATATTCTTTTAAAGTCTTGCATTATCTAGTCTTCTTGGGTTGAGTTTTATGTCATTTTTGTAGTCTACGGTCCAGTTTTACCTGGCACATCCTTCTAGAGTCTAGCATTCACTAGTTCTCATAGTGTAAGTCCAATCTCTACTTAGCATACTTTTCTAGTCTAGCCTCTTTTGGTTTATCTTTCAAATCCAATCTCTACTTGGTATATCTTTTTAGTCCAATTTTATCTGGCACTCTTTGGTAAGATTAAGTACTCACTAGTCTTCCCCTATTTCACCCAGTTTGTTTGGTATTATCCTCACAAATATATACTGTTAAATTTTAGAGTGTAAATTTTTTAGGGTTCTTTTTATATTCAATCCTCTTCTACCTTAAACGTTAGAAAGTTGTCGCTCTTTCTCACTTATCAAGTTTAAGATGATTGAATAGGGGAAGCTGTTGCACCCCCAAAATATGCCCTCTTGATTTTTGGAATTTTAATGACTTATGTTTCAAGATATGCATTCATACATTGTGACAGGATCGAGGTATATTTGTTCCCAAGTTCTTCTGCAAGCTATTGAAGTTGATTGTGTAGATAATCAGTGCAAGAAAGATCTCATGTCCTCTATCTTTGAGTCGCTCAAGCTTTAAGGTATTCTCATACTTTAAGAAATCCTAACAAATTAGTAGGATAATTTGGTTTGAAAAACCCAACCTATATGAATGCCTAAATTGGCTTCCCGACAACCCTGGAGGATGATATGGTGAAAATGCATAATTTTCCCCAAATGTTGGACTGCTAGTATGTAATCCTTCCATCATTGTTGTGGGAATTCCATACTTATGTATATTTCTGGAAAAACTACGCACATACTGCCCAGAAGTTGGAAACACGCCCTTGTGTGTTTCTCTTGTAAAACTACGCGCATAATGCCTAGAAGTTGTGACCATCCTTGGTCTTGCAGTTTTTGGTTGTGTTGTGGTAACTATATTTGGCATTGTCGAAGACACGACACCATACTGGAACCTACACTCGCCGCCGCACTGGTATTTCCTCCCATATTCTGATCTCTTTTATGAGTTCTAGGACCTCCCTTTTTCTGACTTTTCTTAATTTCATGCACGAAACAAGAACACTCAAACACAAACATGTCCCACCAGGTGTGCCAATTTGTTTCTCCGTGAAACAATCGCTAGCCTCTTATTAAAAGTTACTTGTAGGATCAGATCAATAATCTTAGGCTATGTGTTTAGAGTGTTTTTTGGGTTAGAAAAAAGGATAAAGTGGCAAAAGGTAAAGACAACTGCAAATCAAATAAATTAAAGACAAGGCTTGTGATTTTAAGTGAAAAGATTGTAAACTGCTATGATTTTAAATGTGGAAGCATTCATACATTGTTAAGCTTAAACTTGTTTCTCTCTTAGACGCGGGTAATTTGAGTGTATTGATATTAAATGTAAAGAAATGCGACCTCTAACACAAATACATAAATTTTCTTAAATAGGCATCCTAAATATGTAACCGTCGATGGTTACTAGCCCATGGTTGGGCTTCGTGGAAACTGTTTGAATCTTCCTACGTTCTTGTTGGCTTACACGTTGGTAACCGTTCCCACCAATATGAATCCCTGTTTCGTTGACCTTTATACCTGTCTACAACGGCCTCTGATCTTCTGATCCTCATCGACTTACTCACTTTGTCGATGCCCTTCCCTTTCTCGACACATCTTATTGTTTTTGACCAATATATGCAATGAACCCCACAACTTAAGGTTTAATACCCTAGTCGAAAATTGCTTGTCAACATAGAGGCCATTGTGCTACAATGTCATGAATAGTGGTGTGGTGGAGGAGAAAAAAAATTGTTTGAGAAACCAATTCTATGCATGTTATGTCACCTCAATCCTTTATTCATACGGGAAAAAGTGGATGGTACGCCAGTGAATAAAGTATTTATCTACAGGGGAAGTTGTGAACCTAATGCCCTTTGCCTTGTTTAAGAAAATGGGAAGGTGCGGTACCGATCTTCTACCACATAACATGCTTTTATCCAATTACGAAGGAAAGACCACAACATACTAGGAGTGTTCCATGTCAAATTTGTAACACCCTAATATCCCCATCATGATAGTTAACTAAATCAGAGAAATTAAAACAATTTTCATCAATTAGGATGTCACCTTCATACATCATACATGCTCATATAAAAATATACACAACACATAATCACTTATTCATCATGTTTTAAAATTCATTTCATTTATTCGCAGCGGAAAACATCAATAATAATTATTCTCAACTCTTCAACATGAGTGATAAATATCATCTTTCAAAATTAAACATAAAACATCAATTAAGTCCGAGCAATGGATTTCTAAAATAGTTTACTCCCAACATAAATAAAACAAGCGGAATTCCCCCCAATTCTTACATATAAGAGTTGACAACGACTCAATCTAGGCAATACGAGGAAAAACTCCTCAGCTAGTAGAGAATCTAATCTTCAGTACCTGAGCGATGTCGTATAAAGCATCATTCCAACATAAAGGGTGAGATATCATAACAATATAAAAGAACTTATAATAATGATCAAGTGATGATTTATTATAAATAGTTATACATTCCACATATCACACATATGCATCAACAACACAATCACTCCAAACATATTAATCGTATGCAAAATGCATGTGGTACCATCAGGGCATAAGCCCTCTCTAAAATGCCAAATAGGGCAACAACAGGGTATAAGCCCTCAACAATTTTCTAATTCAGGCCAACAACAGGGCATAAGCCCTCAATGATGCATGCATTTCAACATGCAACAACATGATTATGCAACTACAGGGAATGAGCCCTCAACAATTTGCCAATCCAGAATAACAACAACATTATCATCATATTTCATCCAACACTGACACTATTGTACATCAATGCAACATGCTAAACAACCATCATCGTCTTCGTCAATCATGCAATTTGCAACATCATCATCATCATTAAGCATCATAATCACAAACATTTACCACACTAAATGCACACAAATGGAATAAAAATCTCAAAATTATAAGCCTACCATATCCTATATTATTTTCATAACAAAGAACATATTTCCAGCTTCTTTTAGGTTCAAAAGGTGCGTTGAACGGACACCCAAGTCAAAAGTTATGATTTTTCAAAGTTCTAAAAAATTGTCAGCTTCAGCGAGGTAACTGATTACCTCAAACTGGTAACTGGTTACTTCACCTTCTAGATTCCCTATTACACAAAAGTTCACTGAGGTATCCGGTTACCTCAAACTGGTAATTAGTTACTTCAACTTCAGTAGCCACATTTGTTAATTTTTGTTCAGGGAACCAGTTACCTCAACCTGGTAACCGGTTACTTCACAGTATCAGTGAAAAACCTGCTATATTATCAATATGAAAACCAGTCCCCTTAACCCCAAAAACTCCAATCTTCCAACTAAAATAATGTCTCATAATTTCATAAATTATGCACATACATTACCCAATATTCTAACTTATTTCACATCATCAATTTTATCAATTTCATAAATATGCATCAAAAATTCATCAAAAGAATTCAACCATACAAAATCAAACATTACCATGTCTACAACAACGCAACCTCATAGCATCACAATGCATCAATCATATTATCAACTCGTCATGTTATGTTTAATAATAATATCACAACATCATAGAATGATAATTCACAAAGCATGTTGTTGTACCCCAAAATTTTCCTCCCATTTTTCAAGACAAATTGGTTCAAAATATCTTCTCATGCTCCTAAGATTCTCAAATACTTAAGACTACTCAAGATTTGATCAGATGAATCCTCCTCCTAAGCATTAACCTGTTATGGTTTTCTCAAGGAAAATTATAATTTTAATGCCTCCAGTGGAATTCATGGTTTCTCGTATGCTTCAAAGTATCCTCATACCAAGTTTCAAGCCTTGCAGCACAAGTTTGCTCAATCAACTACTCAGATGATTGAAAATCAACTATAATGGATAAAACGTCAACTTTGACCAATTTAAAGTCAAACATCAAGATTTTTTGTCAATATCAACGATTTTGAACTCAAATTCATTATTTGATCAAGGGTTGATCATGATTCATCAAGAAAACTAAAGATTCATCAAAAGTCACAAGTTGCTAAATTAGGATTTTCTTTAGGAGAAGTCAACTGAACTTTGACCAAGCATAACTTTCACATGCTTCATCAGAAAATTCCCAACCAGAGCCCATTTTTATGGAAATTCAATTCTATTAACCCTTGTCTCTCTAAGATAAAGGTCAAAAAATTCTTCATTTGAGAGATGAGGGCCAAAACATTACATGTCATTTTAAAGTCAACCAAAAGACACTTTTTGTCAAAGCAATTCAGATCAAGATAAATCTTCAAATAAAAAAATGACCAACATTAAGGTTGTAGGGGACATAATGAGGTTTCTAAAAAGTCAAATATCACCTTCATAAGGAAAAATTGAGAGAATTATGATTTGTGCAAGTTGGGCAATTTTGAGAATATGCATGAAAACCAAATTGAGAAAACTTGAATTTTTGGGCTAATGGGCTTATCTTTTAATCTCCAAACGTGTTCTTGACCTCATAATAAACCTTTAAGTCCATTCATGCAATATTTTTATTTTTATTTCATTTATTTTGATTTTATTCATTTAAATTCAAAATTAAATCAAATAAATGTTAGGTGGAGGTATAAGGCATAAACGGCTTTTGATTTTGATCTTTTGGAGGCCCAAGATCACATTACAAACCGTTTGAATCTATTTTCAAAAACAAATCTTTATGTTTTTTATTTTACACCCATTTGTGCCCCTAAGATCCCTTCATCATACAATATTGATTCAATTACAACAAGATCACATTAGGGATTTTGGTTCTCCTCCCTATCTTTAGCTTTGCTCTTTGAGGAATCACCAAGCACCTTGACTTGTTTTTATTTTTTGATCATGCATGTTTTGTTTTTACTTTCATTTTAATTAATAAAATGCAATGTTGGTTTATCTTACTTGTTAATAATGTAGGTAAAGGCAATGTGGCTTAGCAAGTTGACCCATGGGTTCATGAGTTTATTTACATGCCCTATTCAATAAATCTTGAGAAATTCAAACCTCGCCATTGAAGTTGTTTTGGAATAAATGGCATGGAAAGGTTTATTTTTGTTCACCACATTTCAAAGTTATCAAGATTGATTTAAAAGTACAAGGGGTTGATTGAAGAAGTTGTCATGGTTGGACAAGGCCTTGTTCCAATTGATCACAAGTGCACATTTCTCTCAATTCTCAATATATGGAAGTGGTTTTGGTTTCTATGAGTTCTCATTATCATCCTCAACAACTTCTGTCTACAAAGCAAAAATGTTGGTACAAGAAGGTTGTTTAAAATTGTCAAAGCTCCACAAAACATTTTCTTGATCTAGGAGCTAGGGTTTTGAACTTCAAAGAAGTATATCTTGCTCATATTTTGGTATTTTTGAGTGATTCCAAAAACACCCCTCTCTTCAAAGGGTTATTATCAAATCACTTCAAAAGTTTCAAGGAGTTTTCATGTGAAGGAAACTTGATGATGAAGAAAGATTACAAGTCCTCCAGATGAACCCCCAACTTCCCATGTGTGACTTCAAATGATCATAACTTGGTCAATTTTGATCACCTTGATCCCACTCTTTTTCCATAGGGATCTTGAGGATTTGGAATTTATTCCTTATTTTATGTGCAAAGTGAGAAAACGGAAGGAGGATGCCTTAAGAATACAAAAGATTATAGGTCATTTCATTATTTTTTGCCAACTTCAACAATTCATAACTCTCTCAATTTTTGGAGATTTTGAATGGTTCAAGTTACAAAATATCATTCAAGAGGTATATTTCATGCCATCTTTTTTGGTCAAGAGCAAATTCTAAGAGGAAGGCCTTGTTTGGATGCAAAACATTATAGGTCACTTTTGAAGAAAAACTTGAAATATTTCTAAGTATGCAAAGTCAACCTTTTTTCCCCAACTTTGACTCATTGCAAATTTCAGCTCAAACATCCTTTTGATTTTATTCTTTTTCCATTGCAAAGCTTGTAATATCATCTTTCTAAAGCATCAAGAACCATGCCCTAAGACCCCTTGAGCTGAGAATGCCATTGTTTCAAAAGTGGTAACTTGGAGTTGAGATTTCTCCAAAAGTCAGAACTTGAAATCCTTAATTTGGCTTCTAAACACAAAATTGTTGCGCGGTTTTGCTTCTAAAAATGTCTAGTGAACTTCCAAAAGTGTTTAGCATAGCAAAACGCAAGGTTTGGATGAGTTTTGATTAAAATAGAAGTCACACTTTTCTTGTTTGCAACTTTACACCATTTCCCTCCAAACTTCATCATTTCACACGCTTGGACATTCCATCAACTTCCCTATAAATAAAGGGTCATTCCGCATTCATTTCCTTAAGCTTTGAGAGCCAAAAACACCCTTCCAAAACCTCACACAAACCCATCTTTTTTGAAATCAGTTTATGAGATTTAAGCTTCTTTCTCCAAAATTCTTTGCACATTCATCATCCTTAAGCATCATACGAACTCTCCACACTTAAACCAAGCAAAAAGAGCCATAATTCAAGCTACAAAAGTTCAATTTCAGAGCTTCTTTCTTGAACTTCGAAAAGGTAGAATTATCCACCATTTGGATCCAAATAAAGCACCAACTTATTCTACTCCTTCTTCTGATTCTTGTGCTTCTTACAATTTTTAAATCCATTGAGAATTGAGAGATAAATCTTAAATTGAAGGTGCTCATTATTTTATAGGTTTTTGATTCATATCTCTTTGCATACCTAATATAAATTTGGCGCGATGGTGATGTTAGGATCGTCTTAAAGAGACGAATCCAATGATACTAGTCTGAGATCCTAATTTTTCCATTTAAAGGATCTCACAAAATGCCCATTGCAGGGTGTCTGGAGGTTCAAGATGATGGCATGTCTCGTCTCATCCAATGATAGCGTGCCAGACGTTTTAATTTCATTGGTTGCCTTTTTCTGGTCCTATGCGTATCTCACTAAGGTCCATATCAAGCACATCGTGTATGGTCCATTGGATCAACTTACTAACCCATTTTGACTATGATCTAATGGCCCACATCTTTTTGGTTTTATTTTATTTTCTGATTTTTATATTTTAATTAACTTAATTTTCAAAAATTCATAACTCTTTTATGTTTTATCCAAAAATTATGAAAAAATTCACAAAAATACTTTGAATTATTTCTGATCTCATGGCTATTTTTTCACATTTTTATTTTGATATTTGATATTTTTTATATTTTTTATATTTTTTTGCATGATTTGCTTTCTTTTAATTACTTTAAAAATACTTTCTGAAATTTTTTAATTCTAAAAAAAATTCATAAATAGCATTTTACATATTTCTGACTTTTTGAAAATGTTATGGAATTTTATTTTGATGTTTACTATTATTTTATCTATTTTTTATTTGTTTGAGCAATTTTAAAAATAGTTTCTGACTTTAAAAAGTTACCAAAAATTTTATAAAAATATTTGAGTCTATTTTGGATTTTTCTATGACCTTATTTATTTTGAATAAATCAATTTGAATATAGTTGATATTTTTTCCCTTATTTTCATTTTTAAACCCTTTTCAACACATATATATTAAATGTAATATTATTTTGTGATTACTTTCTGGCTGATCTTGGGTTGAATTTTTTATCATGAACTTTGTTAATATCATTGGATCCATGGCGTTGAGTCTAACTCCATAAAAATTGATGAATGATTTTAATAATAGTTTGATTAAATTTTAATTCAAATGTGGTTTATATATTCTTCCCAATCCTTCTTCATCTCATCCATTTTTTATTGCACTAAATGTTATTGGAGCATGATCTCTATATCATGTCTCAAAACAAATGGTGCATAGATTGCTATTGACCGACCTCAAAATAGGTGCGACTTCTATATAAGTCTACTTACGATTGCTTAACATAGCGCTAAATTTTGTCCCGATTAGAGAAAATGATCATTTGTGGCCTAAACTTATGATTTCAAGCCCAAGATGTTAACTTGAACCCTTTGATCCAATAACCTTGAGATTCATTGTGTAGAGGCTTTGGTTCTACCAATCTTCTCATGAATGTTCATCAATTTTGGTCAGCACGGATCACTTAAACATCATTGATCATTATATGGTACATTGAGGATTCTTAATTGATATTTTGTCTGGAGTTCTTAAGGTTTACCTCAAGACATTGGGTTGTTTGTTTGTTTTGTGTGCAGGTTATCGTGATTACATACTTTGTTTGTAATCTGGAATTAACCCGTATACAGCCGTTACTCTTCCCAATTTTTTTGAAGACTTAATACATTTGAAGTTTGGTTCTCTCAACAGGTCTAGTATCTTTGCTTGATTGGTTTCAATCCAAAGAATGGGAATTCTATCTTGACCCGTAATGTCAAGTATTGGCTTCTTGTTGGTTAAATAGTTCTTATCCCTAGCTTTTACCTTATGCTTTAGGATAGTCTCTTCTTCTCCTCCCATCTTCTTTAATTTCAAAAATATTATCCCTCCTTTTGAAAACTCTTCATGTTTTTTAAACTTGAACCACTTTCATAATAAACTTGGACCTAGGTCTATATATTTTCAAAAACCTTTTCATAAATAAACCTCAATCAATTTAATAATACCTTGACATTTTTTTGTGAGAAGACTTAAAGTCAATCAATCTCATTTCAAACCATTTTGCCACTTTAGCTTTTTATTTTAAAAACTTTTCTCAAAAGACTGGACTCTTATCAATCCTTGTAGTGATGCAAACAACTATACTTCTACAATATGTAGCGAAGTGAGATATTTTCCACTTGGGTGTTGAGTGAGGCATTATTGATTTTAAAATCTAAGTCATATCCTCCACTTTGAGATGGTTCAAATTCTCCTTTCTCATGTTTGTGGGTAGTAAGTATGTTTTCCACACGGACAATAACAATGATGTCTTATCTCATAAAATTAACCAACACACTTCTGTTTTAAATTGTTTTAAAGAGGAACTACGTGTATCCTGGTCCCCTATTGCACGAAAGGCGGTACGTAGGCACTAAAGGTTCGCAACCACGGAGTGTGCAAAAATCATTAAAGAAATACTTCTTTTCTCACCTCCACCATCTATTTTTTATACAACATTTTATAGCCAAAATATACAGATTTTACAAAGAGTTTCATGTGGAGTACCGTAGATGTTTAGGGTGCTAATACCTTCCATTTTCATAACCAACCCCCTTACCTAGAATCTTTCCCCCTCTTTTTGGGTTACTCGCTCTTTTCCCATTCCTTTGGAAACAATAAAGCGCGGTGGCGATTTTTATTTTGATCTGTGTAAGTATAGTCAATCCAATGGCTTAGTCTTAAACATTTCTACCGCTACAGTTTTTTCTTATTCCAATCTATTTTTCAAACAAAATCAAAGATAGGTTTTCAAAGATTTTCAAGCCTATCTTTTTGACCAAATCGCTTCCTATATATATGCTCATCATATTCAGACAAGGGGACACAAAATAAGACCTCAAGAACACTCTCTCAAAGCAAATCGTACATTCAAATCAACTCTTGAGGTACCATAGAGTAAGTTGGGATCATTATTGATGATCAAAAGTGTATGAAACAAGCATCCCAAGCATGACCGATTTTCATAATTTCGTGAATTTCCTATTTTTATTTTTATGATGCTTTGATTCATACTAACAATGCTAACATGTTCCTGAGACTAAATAATACATATTTGACCCCTTGCATGAGGCCCATGATTCCAAGATAACCCATCATCATGTTTGAACCAATTTGCATTATTTTCATCATATCTCTTTGTACAGGATGAACTAGAACAAACTAAGGCCACTATTGGATTTGAAAGGGTCTATTTAGGGGGATATGGTTCTTTTCATTCTCTAATGTTTGTTATTTTCGCAGGTGAAAAAATAGCCTCGTCAAAGAAGACGACTAGAGCTAGGGCTCCGACGTCTCTCCGGTACACTTTTATAATGTATTTATTTGTTTCTATTTGATACACTGATGAAAGCGTAGCACCACTGGTCAGGGCGAAGTTTTGTGAACGTAAGGGTGTGGGTTCGATCCTTACGCTTCACAAATTTTTTTTTGCTATTTTTCCATCTAACATGCAGGCTTCTTATATAATATGCAGTGACCTATATTCTAACACAAACAACAGCTTGGCCTAGTGGCAAGTCGTGTAGCGCATGAAGCTAGAGGGCATGGGTTTAACACCCACCCCATACAAATCCTTTTTCCTTATTTTGTTAATCTATTTTCTTTTCTTTTTATAATTATTAACCCTAATTACTTTATTAAATAACCAATTAACATAATTCTTTTTTTAACGTTAGTAAATCAGAATTAGGGTTTTAATTTTAATTAATAAATTTTGAATTACATTTTACTAATTGATTAAATTAATTAAGTTTTTTTCTTAAATATTAATATTAATTAGACTTAAGATTTTAATTATTTAATTAATATCAAATTATTTTCTAAAAAAAACATAAACAAACATTCAAAAACTTTTCCTAACATTTTTCTTATTTCTTTTTGCATTTAAATTCTTAGATAGTTATATAGATCACACAACTTTTTTCTTGTAATACCGTAGATTTACATTCTCTCATTTTTACCTATTATGTAACTTCTCAGAGGATGTAATAGTTTAGGTTTAAACTCCACACTTTACTTTCCCGCATTTTCTTATGTAATTGCCCCAAAGCCTTGTAATAGCGTATGGTTTACTTTCTGCACCTTTATTTTTCCTGCTATATTTTATATTGCTAGTAATTAGGGTTTTTATGGAAAGACTACAATGAATCGATATAAAACCCTAATTCTCAATATAAATATACTTGAACTGAACACACTTTTCACACTCACACCTCTAGGGTAACCTCTCTTCGTTGCCTTCGGAGATAATGGTCATGTCCCTCGAAAATAGGGATATTTTAGAAAGAGACCCTCTAAAAAAAGATCATAGTACCTTTATGACCCTTCGATGTTTCCTATGAAAAATGATCTAGTCCCTCTGATACAATTGCTAAAGTATCTCTATTTGTTTCCTTCGATGACCATACGATGACCCTTCGCCCGTCCCTTCACATCCAATAGATAGGGCTACCTACCAACTAGTTGTATGGATAGTACTATCTCTAAAGGAGAAGGAAAATAATAAGAACGACCTTTAGTAGGTAAGGAAATTTTAATTGCTTGCTCACAATTTTTTACAAACAATACATTTTTCACACTACTTTTCAAACAAATATTTTCAAAAACACTTTGTGCGTGTTCTTGAGGACTGATACAAGAATTATTACAAAGTTGATTGAATCTCAGAATGATCACCCCATGTCTATAATATCTTCATTTTATATACCCCTATGATCATTAGTATTTTCCCTATTTATAGGGGTCCTCTTAGATGCTTTTCCCCTAGTTAGAAGCTTCTTGGAAATGTTACCTTTGATCAGACCTCTTCTTTTAAAACCTCCTTGATGCTAAGTATTGACTTGTAAGTAAAATTGTGCCCTTTGAAAAGTCATCCTAATGTGATGCACATGCAATTTCTTGAAATAAAAATTGATTATGGAATAGAAATGGATGATTAGAGATGAAGAAGTGGCAATGTGGTCTAGTGGTAATTTAACAAACATTAAGAGTCAGTTTAACATAAATCTTGCTGAGTAAGCTTTCATAGTGAACCTAGCTTCAATTAGGACTTTTGAGGGTTGTAATGGATCCATGGTTCGTGGTTTAAGAAACAAAAGATATAAGGCTCGGAATTTGTTTATCCCACCCCATTCTCCTTGATGTTCTCAAGTCCTAATTTCAATTAATGCAACAGATGCATTTAATCCCCAAGAGAATTTTCGTAGTCGCGCAGATGATGAGAAGCGTAGATAAAGATCCAAGCACCGATGAAAAGCATTGATAAGATCTAAGCATTGATAAGATTCAAGCGTTGATGAGAAGCCTTGGGGATTCTTGAGCTGGTATTCACAAGATTTTTCTCCAATTTATTTGTTTTCAATCCCTTATTTTGCATGACAAATATTTTGGAATTTTCGGTCCATCGGGATAACCTAACTTTTGCCTATGTCAAGTTATGATTTTTTTTTATACTTAGCGGGCTTTATTTTTCTTCTGAATTTCTTTTTGCTTTTTGATTTTGACACTTGTGACTGTCATGCTAATTATTCTAAGCTTCGTCTTCATCGTTTCCTCGATCTTGATTGATGTACTGAGGAAGCAGATATCGTAGACTTTGTCTTTGTTGATTCCTCAATCTTGGATGATGAACGCATGGAAGATGATGTGCTAGAATATTTTGTCTGATCGTTCTCTCAATGATGTATCAAAGAAAGAGATATGCTTGAAACTTTGCTTAGATCATTTCGATTCTCCTGGGATTTAAATGCATCGTCGAATTAATTAAAATCTACCCTCCCCCTGGTTAAGATTAAATATTTTTTGAAAATAGAAAGAACTCTGACTTCTGGATAGAGGTGGTTAACTACGGATTATCTCCTTATATGTACACTATTTAGGGAGTGAAAGAATTCCTTACATTGCTAGCTAAGCCTTACTATTAAAAAGCAAACGCCAGCAAAATTCGATTATTTTGTATTTTCATCATTCTCCCTCTAAGTTTGTAAAAGTTGTGGGAGATAGAAAAGAAGAAAAGAAAGTTGTTGATTATTTGTGGAATGGATCGATTTCAAAAACATGCATGATTATTTTATTAGAATTATTGATCCAAAGATACAAATTTATAGAAAATGAAAATTAACAACTAGGAAATCTCAAATTTTAATAATAATAAAGTCATAATGATCTAGATATAAGCCCCCTTGTTTATCCACTGACTATAAGAGATTCTTCTTAGTCTTTGGATTTATCAGAGCAAGGGGCCACCGTTCACCAATGGGATCCCTTCTTCAAAAGTCAACTACTTATTATCGATCAAATCTTAGACCTTATGTCTGAAACTCCAACATCTTTCAAGGGTATGTCCTAGAGAGTTGGCATGATACTCGCACCTGGAATTTGCATCATACTTAGGCGGGAGTGTCCCATTTGGAGGATTCAGTGACTTCTGATCTACCAAAGATGTCTTGAGTAAATAATGTATTAACTGACTATGTGGTATGGGAAGTGGATCAAATCTCCTTGGTGGTAGTTTTTTTCTTCCCCTTTGTTAGGAACATCCCTTATGTTTATAGGGTTGTTGTAGTTGTTATTGAGGTGGGGGAATTTCCCACACGGTGGTGGCATCTGTGATGCTGAATAGGCTTGTGGCTGGGATGACGAAGGGTTACCTTCGCTCCTCAGTAATAATTGCATGATCGAGTTCATTTGAGAATTCAACTGGTGGACCTCCTCCTTCAATAGTTCTTGGCCTCTTTTGAGTTCCTCCATGGCTTCTTGAGACATGCTTTGAGTTCTCTTGTGAGTATCGAGAATCTTGCTTGATGGATCACATTTGGATAAAGGTGGATGCTTTCTGTAAGTGGAAGAGATGTGAGCTTTATGCAGATGGATGAAAACAGAAATGTATGAAAAATGCTTGGGTGTGCAAAAATATTTTTTTTGGCTTTTAGGTGGGCAAAAAGTTTCATGGATATGCAATGAGATGTAGACGTAGTATGAGGGTAGACGTAGGGGTACCCTATACAAGTTTAATGGTAGACATGATGATATCCTACACTGACTCAAAGATTGAGACATGCAGATACTCCTTAAGGACGAAGATAATAATAGACATGGATTTGATTATATCCTACATTGTCTTAGAGATTGAGACAGGTAGGAATTCCTTGAGGATTATAGCCAATGAAAGATGATGAGGAGTCCCCGCAGGATAAATATTACGACATAGATGGAAGCCCTGCGAGCTAGAGATATTAGTAGAAGAAAATATAACCCTTGCGGGTTTACAGATTATAGTGGGATTTGTGAAAGGTATCCTTAGAAGGTAGGTTCCTAGTTTTGGCCTACGAATATTCTATCCTCCCCATAAGGTGGCTTTGTTAAGGTTATCATGAATAACACTAGATGGAAAGGCATAAGGGCCTCCTTTAAGCAGAGTCTCTTTACAGACCAAAACTTTCGTCTCTAGGTTATGAAAGGTCTCATCATGAGTTTTTGGTTTAAAGGCCATACAAAGAGTCATAGGTGTCATTCCAAGGTTCAACTTCCCAAGAGGATGTCTCTTGAGAGTTATTCTTTTCGTGGAATTCCACCGACTCTAGGCGAAGTCATCACATAAATTCATAGGCCTGATGAATCCCCTTGGCTAAAAGACGAACCTTCTTTATAAGGGTCTTTGAAAATATTTTTGCAAAACTTAAAATCCCACCACAGATATGATAATATAATGAGTAATAAAAAAATAAGCAGAAAATAAATAAATAATTAAATGAGCAAGAAATAAAAACTTAATAAACAAGAAAAACCCTAAAAACCCTAAAACCAAAAGAGGAGACTTCTAAACCTATGGTTGAGTCTCCAGCAGAGTCACTAGTTGTGGTAACTAGTTTTAAAATACAGAGTCGCCACCCTTAAATTTTATCCTAAGGAAGGGAATATAAAGGATAACCCTAAAAAAGTTATAGATTCTAGGTTGTTTGGACTCGGTTCTAGATGATGGGAAGGTGCTAGGCACCGCTCATCTACCTTGTTTGCAAGGACACTAGGGTTTAGAAGTGCAATTTTTAGAAATAGGGTTTTAATATTTTATTAGGGGAACTCGCCACGATTTTAATCGTATGCCTACGTATCCTCTTATGAGGAATCAGAGTCCTAATTCGTAGTTCGTAGTTGGTTTGTGTTTTTTATGGATTATGCAAATATTTTAATTCCCCTTGTACTTAGTTCGGGTGTGTGCATAGCGGAGTTTGGACCAAGTGCGCATTTAATTAAAATATGCTTCGTACTCTTTTTAGAAAATTAATTGTTGAATTAATTTGTTATGAGAATGATTTTATTGTTGGTTAAATGTTTTTTATGTGTTAATTGTACAAAACATTTTTATTTAAATGCATGATTAAAAATATTTTAATACAAATAAAATTAATAATATTTTTTATGGGCTGGAAAATAATATATTATATTAATAATAATAAAAATATTAAAATTATAAATATATAAAAATATAAAAATAATAAAATAAAATAATAACAAAAATAAATTAAAAACGTAGGGGGTGTAAATTATGTTAAAGTATTAAAAATGGGGGGTGTTAACAGCATGAGCCAAAACCCAGATATTTGGTTTACCCCAGCAACGTAGGTGAGTATGTTTTAGAGTTAGGCAATAAAAATAGAGGGTGCAGGGGGTGTGGGTCCAAGTCCAGATAATGGACTTGGCCCATTTGGTCAGGGGGTATGTTTTGAGTGCGTTAGTAAAAAATACAAAAGGGTGTGTGCGTAGAAATTGGTCCTAGCCCAAAGGATACACCTTTGATCCGTTCGGATCAAGTGTAGTGGGAGTGCACGGTGATACAATGGATACTCATTTTGGATGCTTAGATAGTTATCACATGGTGATGCTTGAGGGTACACGATGATAACCGTAAGATGACACGCATGTGATTATGGGACATAATATATTTTTATTTTATCAAACATTCATTTCATTTTTTTATCCTTCTCTCTTTTTCTGAACGCCTTCTCTTCTCCCTCTCGTTCCTCTCTTCCCTCTTCTCTAACACAAATCCTAACCTATCTTAAATGGTGGTGTCGATCATTCCTCCTCTTCTCCAGCACAACAACAACAACAACCTACAATCCAACAATAACCCCAAATCCTAAACCTACAAAACACAACAAGAAATCCCCCTAAAGCTAAGAGCTTACCTCGGCCATTTTTGTTCTTGTTTGCTTTTGATCTTAGTTTTTTGATTGCTTAGTCTAATCCCTCTTCTCTTGGCCCTTTGCAGGTACGGCAGCGATAGAGGAGTTCTTAGGGTTTCAAATATTGAAACCCTAGGTAGCGGTGATGAATATGCAGCATTGAGATGGGTTATAGCGGCGAGGCTTATCTGCATTCTTCAGTTAATTTTTCTTCCTCCCTTTCTTTTCCCCTTCTATAATCTTTCCCCTCCGTGCCTTTCTGTAACTTTCCTCTCCTATGTCAATTTTTCTCCTCCCTTGTCTTGTCTGTAATTCTGTTGATTGACTCGGGAACTAGAGATTGTAATTTGATTTGTTTAGGATTCTATATAAAGTCTTTGATTTAGTTTCTGTTTATGTTGATTTTGTATTAAGTTTGTTACAGATTATGATTCTATATTAATTCTCTTGATTCAGTGTGAAGAATAGTTTTGATTCGTTTTGTAAGATTCGATTTTGTTTATGATTTGAACATTGACTCTTTGAAAAACTCTAAAGCGTGCGCTTTTTTTCCTTAATTTGTACAATTCCTGCTTTCATTTTAATTTGCCACAAAGTATTCAGACCGGGCCTGATTCGTTAACATCTCAAAAACTAAAACAAACATCTCTCTTTTTTTACTTAAGTTATAAAATAATGATCTAAAAATAAAATCAGTACTAAAAAAAATTGATAAAGATAATTATAAAATAATAATAATATTAATAATTTAATCTTTAAAACAAAACAAATCTTAAAACAAATCAGTAAAACTGAACGGGCCTTCTCTATTGGTCCTTAACAAAATGCATTGTTTTATACACCCATTCCAATATCTAAATGGATTAAACAATTACATGGGCCCTTTCTGATTTAGAAAGGCCCATGATTTTTTCAAAATAATTTACCCCCATACAAAAAAAAGCATATCCTCCTGAAACATTAATGAAACTTTAATGGGCCATCTGATATTGATCGTCCACTTTAGATCAAATACACCTTTCTTCCATGTTTTACACCCCCATAGAAAATAAAACCTACATAATATGATTTAATTAGAAAACTAAATATAATATAATGGTATGGAAATTTTCGGGTATGACAGTTGTCCCTATTTAATTACTTTTCGATCAAATAGTGTGAGAATACGCAGGTCTCACACATTCTGATCGGAAATATATTAAATATTTGGAAGACCTCAAAATTTGTCTGAAAAATTATAAGGATACGATGTGCAGCAATCCCATGACTGTGAAGAATAGTCATAGATGATGATGTATCATATTACCAGTGTTTGAAGCAAAGTTGATTTGACTTAGATATGAAAACGCAGATAACCCATTAGTATCTAAGAAGAGATTGTAAATTTTGCATATTTACCATAGCCTAGGAAGTAAATGATACAAGTTTGAAAAGCTGACTTACTAATGCTTGGGGACTAATATAATAAATTTTGGTTTTTGTTTATTCATTGAAACCTAGGGGTTGGATAAAGCAAAGTCTGATAACACATTACTACATGGAGACTGATGCAATGGATTATGCAGGTTTATTCATATATCTGTCGCAACCTAGGGGTAAGATATTTGAAATGGAGATTGATAACAACATCGTTGCTTGGAGACTGACGTCATGAGTTATGTAGAGGATTTCACACATTACTGCATGGAGACTGACACAATGGGTTATATCACAAAAAATCTTGATAACAACATTGTTGCATGGAGACTGATGCAATGAGTTATAACAACATTGTTGCAAGGTTAAATTACAGAGTTTGCACATTGCTGCATAAAGCTTGACGCAATGAACTGTATCCCAGAGAAGGAAACACATTGCTGCATGGAGATTGAAGCAATGATTTAAATTGTAGATTTCACACATTCTTGCATGGAGCCTGACACAATTAATTATATCGCAGAGGAGAAAACACATTGCTGCATGAAGTCTAGTGCAATGACTTAAATTACAGATTTTGCACATTGTTGCATGGAGCCTGACGCAATGAATTTTATCACAGAGGAGAAAACACATTGTTGCATGGAGACTGGTGCAATGAGTTAAATTGTAGATTTCGCACATTGATGCATGGAGCCTGACACAATGACCTATATCACAGAGGAGGAAACACATTACTGCATGAAGCCTGACGCAATGAGTTAGATTGCAGATTTTTCACATTGCTGCATGGAGCCTGACGCAATGAGCTATATCATAGAGGAGGAAACACAATGCTACATGGAGACTGATGCAATGAGTTAAATTATAGATTTCGCATATTGTTGCATGGAGCCTAACACAATGAACTATATCATAGAGGAGGAAACACATTGTAGCATGGAGACTGATGCAATGAGTTACATTGCAAATTTCTCACATTACTGCATGGAGCCTGACGCAATGAACTATATTGCGGAGGAGGAAATACATTGCTGCATGGAGACTGATGCAATGAGTTAAATTGAAGATTTTCACATTGTTGCATGGAGCCTGACGTGATGAGCTATATCCTAGAGGAGGAAAGACATTGCTACATGGAGACTGATGCAATGAGTTAAATTGTAGATTTTACACATTGTTGCATGGAGCCTGACACCATGAGTTATGTCTCAGAGGAGGAAACACATTGGTGCATGGAGACTGATGTAATGGGTTAAATTACAGATTTCGCACATTGCTACATGGAGCCTGACGTAATGAACTATATCACACAAGAGAAAACACATTTTTTCATGTAGACTAATGCAATGAGTTAAATTTCATATTTCACACATTGTTGCATGAAGCCTGACGCATTGAACTATATCATAAAGGAGAAAACACATTTTTGCATGGAGACTAATGCAATGAGTTAAAATGAAGATTTTTCACATTGTTGTATGGAGCCTGACGCAATGAGCTATATCGTAGAGGAAGAAACACATTACTGCATGAAGTCTGACACAATGAGTTAGATTGCAGATTTCAAAATTTTTTACATGGATCCTGATGCAATGAACTATATCACAGAGGAGAAAACACATTGTTGCATAGAGACTGTGCAATGAGTTAAATTACAGATTTCGCACATTGCTGCATGGATCCTAACATAATGAGCTATATTGTAGAGGAGGAAACACATTACTGCATGAAGTCTGACGCAATGAGTTAGATTGCAGATTTCACACATTGCTACATAGAGCTTGAAGCAATGAGATATATCTCGGAAAAAGTTGTTTTTTGATGATCAAATATTATATAACTAAATCAAAGATAGACTTGGATTCTTTTACTGGTTGTGTTTGTTCTCAACCAAGGTAATAGTCTGATGGAGGGCCCAAAGATATTGGTTTCGCACAAAGTATGCTTGGGAAAATTCCATGTGTGACGTGTATGCATAATGTCCTAGATATGGAACCCATAGTGTATATGCAATGAGCGTGTGTGCATGCCCTGAATACTTACATATGTGCAAAATGTGTGTATATGCCCCAAAATATTATGAAAAATGTTTTTGGTATTCTCTCCTTTTAAACCAGTTGTTATAAGTTACCAAATCCCCAACACGATGAATTGGTGTGGACATGATGAAGAGTGTATTTATATTGTATCATACGTGTAAGCGTAGGTGTGGATGTATATGTGGACGCATGTGTAGATATGGACGTAGGCGTAGGCGTTGAAATAGGCGTGGATTTTCTTTTGATGTTTTTCTAACCAGAATAAACTTTGATGCTTTATCAAATGTTCTTTGGTGTTTCCGTATATTAGATGCACCAAATGTTGTGAATGGCCTTTAGATTTAGATATGGTTATTTATACGTCATGCTTGATATGAGGCTTTTTAACGGGAAATCTACTGTCAATATTTCCAAGGAAACTAATGTTAAGATTCTGTCGAGAAAATAGCTTTTGTCGAGGTCTTCTGGGAAATTAACTGCCGAGATTTACTAGGGGAATATTCTTCTGAGATTCTATTGAGAAAATACCTTCTGCCGAGGTATTCTGGAAAATCATCTACCGAGATTAACCAGGGGAATATACTTTCGAGATTCGATTGAGAACTACCTTCTATCGAGGTTTTCTGGATAATCAACTATCGAGATTTACCAGGGGAATCTACTGCCGAGGTTCAACGTAGAATTAGGTAGCTTAATTGAAAAAGATAATTGTATTCACATAAAACAAGGTTTTATGCTATGCGTGTAAATTTGATTGATGCATGAAATGAAATGATTGATTGATGTATGTAATGTAATGATTGATGCATGTAATGCGTGATTTGGATATGTATTAATGGATGTTGGATTTTGCAAATGCGTAATTGGGATTTTCTTTAGATATGCTTGATCCATGCTGTCAGAATTCGTCAGATGGATGAAATTATAAGTATAGCTTGATTTTGGGATTGAAAAGCCCTAATGCTTGATTTATGCAGCCTTATGCTTTATGATTATGACTTGAATGGGTTTTTTTAATGGTACCCCTTTGATGGGTCGTGGATGATTAAAGCGTACATATTTATCAATGTAACAAGTTTGTTTGTCACATGATGGATGAATGTTATGCTATCATGATTTCTCGATACTCTATTGGAACTCGAAGATTTCTGAAGTAGGAGAAAGATCCAATGGAGATTATGAAAGTATGCGGGGAACTTACCCCTATATGGATTATCTTTCCCTAATTTGTTGGTAGGGTCTTGGAGGAGATTCTAATTAATATGAGCTTGGAAATAGTTTTATCATAATATGAATGAACCCACTATTTTGTAGTATGCCTCTGATTAAAGGACTCTTGAAAATGTTTGGCTTTGATGGACCATTTTAAATCAACTCCTTTGGGTCGAGCCTCGCAGTGGTTTGAACCAACATTTGAATTTTGAAAGATGTGTCCCTCAATCTCCAGGATCTGGAGGAAGTACCCTCAGAAAGAACTTAGACCTCATCATGAACTTTACATAGATTTCCCCAACTATTCGAAGCTTGTAAATTTTGTACTTGAAGTGGAATTTGGACCCTATACGCAGTAGGAGGAATTTGGTATGTACTGCCCCAAAATTTGAATCTTGGAAGGTTGCCCCTGATTATTAAGGTCTTGAGAGGTTTGTTAAAACGAGGAAACCAAGTCCTACCCTATTGTGATATGACTTGATCTGAGTTGATTGAATCTCAGAATGATCACCCCTTGTCAATAGTATCTTCATGTGATATACCCCTATGATCATTAGTATTTTTCCCTGTTTATAGGGGTCCTCTTAGATGCTTTTCCCCTAGTAAGAAGCTTCTTGGAAATGTTGCCTTTGATCAAACTTTTCTTTTGAACTCTCCTTGATGCTAAATAATAACTTGTAAGTAAAATTGTCCCCTTTGAAAAGTAATCCTAATGTGATACACATGCAAGTTCTTGAAATCAAAATTGATTATGGAATAGAAATTGATTATTAGAGATGAAGAAGTGGAAATGTGGTCTAGTGATAATTTAACAAATATTAAGTGTCAGTTTAACATAAATATTTCTGAGTATGCTTTCATATTGAACCTAGCTTCAATTAGGACTTTTGAGGGTTGTAACGTGGCCACGCTTCATAGTTTAAGAAACAAAATATATAAGGCTTACAATTTGTTTATCCCACCCTATTCTCCTTGATGTTATCCAGTCCTAATTTTAAATAATGCAACAAATGCGTTTAATCCCCAAGAGAAATTTCATAGTCGCGCAGATGATAAGAAGCGTAGATAAGGATCCAGGCACTGATGAAAAACACTGATAAGATCCAAGCATATATAAGATCTAAGCGTTAATGAGAAGTCTTGTTGATTCTTGAGGTGGTAGTCATAAGATTGTTCTCTAAATTATTTGTTTTCAATCCCTTATTTTGCATGGACCAATACTTTAGAATTTTCGGTCCATCGGGATACCCTAACTTTTTCCTAAGTCAAGTTTTGATTTTTGTTTTTGACATAGCGGGCTTTATTTTTTCTTTTGAATATCTTTTTGCTTTTTGACTTTGACACTTATGACTGTCATGTTGATTGTTGTCAGCTTCGTCTTCATCGTTTCCTCGATCTTGATTGATTTACTAAGGAAGAAGACATTGTGGACTCTGTCTTGGTTGATTCCTCAATCTTAGATGATGAACAAGGGGAAGATGATGTGCTCGAATCTTTGCTTAGATCGTTCTCTCAATGAAGTATCAAAGAAAGATATATGCTTGAATGTAACAACCTATTTCCCCGTCGATAAATTATATAAAAATCAGAGTAAATTAATTTCTAAAATACAACATCAAAATAGGATGCCACATGCTTCATACATCATACATTCTCATTAAATAAGATACGCAACACAATTCATATGTTCAAAAGTCTAAAACTTCCTTTCATTTACTCACAACATAAAACATCAATAAAGAATCATCTCAATTCTCCAACCGGAGTCATGATTATCATCTTTCAAAATTCAGCATAGTCATAAATTGAATTCAAGCAATGGAGTAGTGAAAAGTTCACTCTAACAAAATAAAACTAACGCGTAACCCCAAGTGTTACGTATCAGAGCAAACACCAAATCAATCTACACAGAACTGAAGGAACTCTTCAGCTAACCACGACCTTGAGCTACTTCGGATCTTGTGAACGTTATCCACGTAGAGGCAACATTCAAACAGAAAGCGTGAGATGTCATAATAATATAAGAGGAAGCGTAATAATGAACAGATAGTAATTCAAGTACACATCATTATACATCTTTATCTCACATCTTTTTATCATTCATCATACTGTGAAACACATCAATATAATTATGTGCAACAAACATCCATCGTAACGGAATTATAAATTCGTTTAATAATCAAACCATCGATTACTAATAACAGTGTAATGCAATGAGGATGATACTGACTCTATGTATATGGTACCAATAGGGAAAAACCCTTAACTTAATAAATTCCAAGTTGGGGAAACAACGATAATACATGCCATCTTTCGCCAATACAGGCCATCTTTCACCAATACAGACCATCTATAATGAATGCATGCGACACTGACATGCAAAAAGTTAATTTAAATTGATTTTTCATACTTATCAATGTCTCGCCAATACAGTCCATCTTTCACCAATACAGGCCATCGTCATCATGCAAAATCATTCGTACATCGATTATACAACACTGATACTTTCAATCGCAACATTTTGCATTACAACACATACAACATGCGTACACATCAGAATTCTTCCAATAAAATATTAGTATATTGTCATCAAAATTATTACCACATTGTAGAAAATATTTTTATCTTTCCAACGATCCAAACGGCGCATCAAAGAGACACCCGAGTCAAAAGTTATGGAGTTTTCAAGTTTTCAAAAATGCTGTCAAACAGTGAGAAATCGATTGCACTAACATGCAAATCGATTGCACCTTGTTCCAGAGGTCAAAAATCAAGCTTTTAAGAAGTGCAAATTGATTGCTCCGTATTTCAAATTGATTGCTTACTGAAACAGGAGAAAAAATCACTAAAATTGAATTGTGCAATCGATTGCACTTGCATTGTAAATAGATTGCACCCTGTGAAAAACAGTTTTACGGATTCAGAAAAATAGCAGTGCGGAAACCCTTTTGGCTCAATTCTAAAAACACGAACTTCATGAGATAATGCACAATCAAACCCCAGATTTTCATCCCATCATCACACATCAATTACCATACATATCAAACATCAATGGTACACACAATGCATCAAAATCAATCATCAAAGGGTAAAACCCCAAAATAACCAAATAGGGAGAAATCAAAAGCATACAAGCATGGAACCTAAACACCACCATACCCCATCATTAGGAAAACCCTTATAGAGTTATAACCCTCCTTACCTTAGATTTGTGATGATTCTTGATTCATAATGATGAACTTTCCTGCCCTATCTTCCTAGTCCTTTCTCCTCTTCTCACTTCTACGCTTCTCTTTCTCTGTTTCTACGTACTGACTCTCTTTCTCTTCTTCTCACTCTAATATATCCCAATATTAAAATAAATATCCAAATTAAGTAATTATTTAATTATTATTATAAAATAATAATAATCCTAATATTATAATATAATAGTAATAAAAATCCATATTATACTACACACACCCATGTCTCTACACATTTAGCCATACACCCCTAAAACCTCAACTCTCATAATTATAAGGTATCTAGTCCCCAACAAAATATCATATCACATTATCTAATTATTTAATTAAAAATAATTCTAATTAAATAGGGGTGTTATAACTCTCCCCCACTTAGAATATTTTCGTCCTCGAAAATCCACTTGATACTAACAACTCCAGATACGACTCTCGCATCCTTCCTTCCAACTTCCACATCATGTTGGAAACCTTCTGAATACTACTATCCAACCTTCCATATTTTCAACCACAAAAATCATATAAGATGCATTACTACCGAGTTATGAATGCATATGTTAATTTTCTCCTTGTCTCATCACCGCAGAATACACGATCTATTACTTTATGTTCCTGTTTACGCTTGGATCGGAACACAACGAGATCCTCTCTGTCACTATAGGTAACACTTCTATAATGTCTCTTCATAAGGAAAATATGCTCACCCTCAAGTCCCTTCCATAGGAAACAAAAGAACAACATATACTAAGAACGTAGATTCTCAGGACATGAACATTGTCTCTATTATTTCATCATACAACAATATCGTCATAAGAACATAAACACAACCAATTACCGACAACATTGACACACAACTTTAGTGCCATAATGCTAGGTTCCACCAGTCGATTATGCAAATCAATACCTTTATTTCCATGACAGCAACACGAATAGTATATCAACCTTTCACCTTCAATTCCATTTTGAAAATGTCCAATGGTTTGCATCATCCCCGTAAGATTCTGATGTTTACCCTTGACTCCTAACAAGTCATACACGCATAATGAACTATGCCACATCACGCTTTAGTTGCACCACTTTGATTCATCTACTTTACATTCACTGTCCTCATTTTAGTCTCCATGAACTATCAGATCTATAAGTTTCACATCTAGTTCCTCGATCTCTTTAATATCCACCAGGAAGTTAGTGTTCACTTTAGATATCCTCAACCTTCCACTATGTAGTGTTAACTCGCATATCAACTCAAGTCACCGAACTTCTCAATAACTCCTAACTCTTTCATAGCCACTTTTATATTAGGTTCACACAAAATGGTGAATAACTATCCTCTCGATAAAAGGTCAATCCACTTTACTCACTATCAAGATAGTAAGACAAGTATATCCCATCAATATAATCCAGTCTACTATCAACAAGAGATTAAGGGTGATCAGTTCCTCAATTTGTCAATAGGTAGCCGATAACCATACTGGTGGCATAAATCACTGTTACTAAACTACAATAGTGTCATTTATCTTGTGCTCAAAGTTACTTAAGCATAATTTTCAACAATCATCTCTAAGACTTACAAACTTCTTTTTAATTTCTATATTTTCAACCTCGTCAATGATACATAAATTCCCAAAAATCCATCACATATTCTCTTATACATACTCGTGGTACAAAACAATTGTTAAATATTCTCCCAATATCGGAATTGCTACTACACCAAGTACAATCCAAGTCATTTCGCTCCAAATGAAGTATTCACCCAAGTAAAGGGCTTTAATAACATCAATAAATACTTAGTCTCTCCTTTAGCCTTATAGCCTCGATGATTCATATAACTTCATATTTGGATCTCAGTCCAACTGCAATCTCAATAACACCATTTCCACATCCCGGTTGCTGATAAAACTTCCAAAATTTTCTTGACACATTTCAATATTATATTATAAACAAAGCGCAATCCCCTCTACCATCTAAAATTCTCTCTTCCTCAAAGATCCCTACACTCTAAACATTCTCAATTGGCATAATCTTCACTTCTATGTGTTTGCTCTAATACCTTCACATCCTTACTAATACCAATATCTCATTCATTAACAGCATATAATTCTTGACCTTGTCTCAAACAAATTGTAATAGTAATAAGTTATGACCAAAGAAACTTATAGTCTCTGTAACCAACTTTAGAGCCTCTCAATGTAGAATTGCATATACTTTGGATGGATTCACAGATGCCATCACCTGAAATAGCATGCTCAAGAAAAATCATCTCCTCAAACCATAATTTACACCTTTGTAACTTAGCATAAAGTTTCCTCCCTCTCTACACAGAAATTCAAATCACAATGTTCAACATGCCTATACTTTGACTTAGATATTTCCTCAATAAATAACACAACAAACCAATCCAATATTCATAATGCCTTCACTGAGTTCTAAGAGATATTGTCTAACTATCCTCACCCTTCACCCGAATCTGAAGGTAGTACAACCTCAATTCGATTAGACTTAAAGACATACTCTTCTACCATTCGGTCCATCAAATATTCAATCTATCTGTAGTGGACATTTAATCTCAATCGTTACCGAAATTAAGTGTCGGTAATCTACGCACAATCTCTTAGTACCTTCTTTCTAATAACATCAAAGCTCCCTAAGTGATACACTTGGTCTCAAAAATTTATCTTCCAACCATTCTTCTAATTTCTTCTCCAATTCTCCCAACTTTGAACTGAAATCCTGCACGGTTCCACAGGAATAAGTCTCGTACCAAGAACGATATCAACAGTAAACTCCACCCCTCATCCAACCTCTTCACGTAACAATTAAATTACTTCCAGGTTCTGGAACCATTTTTAAAACAAATTTTATCACGTTAGATTTCTAGCGCTTCAAACGGAACTCAAATTGGATGTCCAGAACTCAAGTTATGAATTTTTGAAGTTTTTACATAAATCATGTCCAGCACTGTGCAAATTGATTGCACCAGAACAGCAATCGATTGCACCCTGTACAGAAGCAGTTTTCCACATTTTTTTTAATTGTGCAATCAATTGCACCCTAATACCAATCGATTGTTTATTGTATATAAGCATTTTTTCATGATTTCATATGTACAAAACCCATTCCAACACTTTTCCAAAACCCCATTCTTCTTATAACTCAAGAGGTACTTTAATTTGACAAAAATTATGTTTTCCAAAACACCAATGCTCCAGTCATGTTTACAAATCTACTCATATCTTCGAGTTCTAAATCTTACTCGTGATTCACAAACACCTCAACAATATGTACGACAATCAACAATCACATACATGATTCCAACATAAAATTCACAGTAATTCATCACTCCGGCATTACTCAGGACAACAACGGCACACACAATGGTAACTCAACACTGACAACTTCAAGATCAACATGCAGTGTTAAAACATTATGACCATATGAGCTTCACCTTCTGGGAGTTATCCTACTTATTTAACAAATATCTTCTGGCATAAGAAAATGCATCAACTCATCAAAATAATTCGTAATTCCTTGGTTTAACTCCAACTAGTCCACCCCAAGGATAACATAAAGTTAATCCAACATCTCACTCTAATGACAAGTCCCAATTCTCCCCGAGAAAACATCAAGACTCACCCATAACTAGCACATCATTATCCATAACATCGCCCTCCACTTCTAGAGATGCGAACAACATGAGTACCTGATCATTCTCTCTCAATGACCCTTTGAATATCTACTAGATATAAATCCTGAATTCGTTACTTCCTTAAAAATTCGAAAAACAACGGCGTCTCACCAAAATTTTCACTTATGAAAATCACGGCACACTAAAACAATTATTCACGCCTGAACCATCTCAGAGAAGCACTAGCTTCTCCCCCACTTTTCCAATCCCACTCCTGCAAACACGTGATTAGAAAAACAAGAAAGCACTGACAGTGTTCCACACACATGTCGCACACCAAGGAACAACACGTCGACAATATTCAACTGTCACACTACATTTACTCAACAACTTGGCCTGACGGACTAACCTACTCTGATACCAATTGTAACACCCTATTTCCCCGTCAGTAAATTATATAAAAACCAGAGTAAATTAATTTCTAAAATACAACATCAAAATAAGATTCCACGTGCTTCATACATCATACATGCTCATTAAATAAGATACGCAACAAAATACATATGTTCAAAAGTCTTAAACTTCCTTTCATTTATTTTCAATGGAAAATATCAATAAAGAATCATCTCAATTCTCCAACGGGAGTCATAATTATCATCTTTCAAAATTCAACATAGTCATAAATTAAACTCAAACAATGGAGTAGTGCAAAGTTCACTCCAACGAAATAAAACAAACACGAAACCCCCAAGTGTTACGTATCAGAGCAGACATTGACTCAATCTACACAGAACTGGAGGAACTCTTCATCTAACCATGAACTCGAGCTATTCGGATCATCTGCACATTACCCACCCAGAGACAACATTCAATCAGAAAGGGTGAGATATCATAACAATATAAGAGGAAGCATAATAATGAACAGATAGTAATTCAAGTACACATAATTATACATCTTTATCTCACACCTTTTTATCATTCATCATACTGTGAAACACGTCAATATAATTATGTGCAACAAATAACACAAACATCCATCGTAACGGAATTAGAAATTCGTTTAATAATCAAACCATCGATTACTAATAATAATGTAATGTAATAAGGATGATACTGACTCTATGCATGTGGTACCAATAGGGAAAAACCCTCAACTTAATAAATTCCAACTTGGGGAAACAACTCTAATACAAGCCATCTTTCGCCAATACAGACCATCTTTAATGAATTCATGTGACACTGACATGCAACAACTTAATTTACATTGATTGTTCATACTTATCAATGTCTCGCCAATACAGGCTATCTTTCTCCAATACATGCCATCGTCATCATCATTATCATGCAATACATCATGCAAAATCCTTCGTACATCGTTTATACAACACTGATACATTCAATTGCAACATTTTTCATTACAACACATACAACATACACACACATCAGAATTCTTCCATTAAAATATTAGTCTACTATCATCAAAATAATTACCTCATTATAGAAAATATTTTTAGCTTTCCAACGATCCAAACGGCGCGTCAAACAGACACCCGAGTAAATAGTTATGGAGTTTTCAAGTTTTCAAAAATGCTGTCAAACAATGAGCAATCGATTGCACTAACATGCAAACCTTGTTCCAGAGGTCAAAATAACATTTTTAAGCAGTGCAAATTGATTTTTGTGTACTGCAAATCGATTTATTATTGAAACAGAAGAAAAAATAAACCAAAATTGAACTGTGCAATCGATTGCGCCTGCACTGCAAATCGATTGCACCATGTGAAAAACAGTTTTACGGATTCAGAAAAATAGCAGTGTGAAAACCCTTTTGGCTCAATTCTAAAAAGATGAACTTCATGAGATAATGCATAATCATACCCCAGATTTTCATCCCCATCATCACACATCAATTACCACACATATCAAACATCAATGGTACATACAATGCATCAAAATCAATCATCAAAGGGTAAAACCCCAAAACAACCAAATAGGGAGAAATCAAAAGCATACAACCATGGAACCTAAACACCACCATACCCCATCATTAGGCAAACCCTTATATAGTTAGAATCCCCCTTACCTTAGATTAGTGATGATTCTTGATTCCTACTGATGAACTTTCCTGCCCTAGCTTCCTAGTGATTTCTCCTCTTCTCACTTCTACGCTTCTCTTTCTCTGTTTCTACGTACTGACTCTTTTTCTTTTCTTCTCACTCTAATATATACCAATATTAAAATAACTATCCCAATTAAGTAATTATTTAATTATTATTATAAAATAATAATAATCCTAATATTATAATATAATAGTAATAAAAATCTATATTATACTACACACCCCCATGTCTCTACAAATTTAGCCATACACCCCTAAAACCTCAACTCATAATTCTAAGGTATCTAGTCCCTAAAAAAGTATCATATCACATTATCTAATTAATTAATTAAAAAACAATTCTAAATAAATATGGGTGTTAAATTGAACCTTTGCTTAGATCGTTTCGATTCTCTTGAGATTTGAGTGCATCGTCGAATTAATTGAAATCTACCCTTCCCCTGGTTAAGATTAAAAGTTTTTTTAAAAAAAATAGGAAGAACTCTGGCTTCTGGCTCAAGGGGGTTAACTACGGATTATCTCCTTATATCTCCATTGTTTATGGAGTGAAACAATGCCTTACATCATCAGCTAAGCCTTACTATTAAAAAGCATACTGTAGCAAAATTCGATTATTTTGTATTTTCATCATTCTCCCTTGAAGTTTGTTAAAGATGTGCAATGGGAAATAGAAAAGAAGAATTGAAATGCATGATTATTTTATTAGAATTACTGATCCAAAGATACAAATTTATAACAAATGAAAATCAACAACTAGGAAATAACAAATTAAAATTATAAAGTCCTAATGATCTAGAGATAAGCCCCCTTGTTGATCCACTGACTTTAGGGGATTCTTCTTAGTCTTTGTATTTGTCATAGCAATGGGAGACCATTTACCAATGGGATCCCTTCTTCAAAAGTCAACTTCTTATTGTCGATCAAATCTTGGATATTATGTCGGAAACTCCAACTTATTTCAAGGGTATGTCCTAGAGAGTTGGCATGTGTAATACAGTGGGAGAACTGACTTGTTTTGTGTTTTATCGCAAATGTTGCGGATAGAAAGAGTCGCCACCGACTTTTATTTTATCCAATAAGGAAAGGGTGAAAAGAACAGGAAAGACCTCGAAGATTTTTAGTTTGGGGGGTAAGTTATGAAAACGGAGGGTGTTAGCACCCTTTTCATCTGTAGTTATCTACTGGTTTTTAATCGCTAGTTCACTTTTTGAAAATTATTTGTGTGTGTGATTTGAAAATATTTTTAAAAATCCAAAGTACGGACAACTTTATAATGGTTCTTGTATCAGTCCTCAAGAATGCTTACAAACTGTTTAGAAATATTTTGTTTGAAAAGTTTGATGTGAGAAAATGTTTTTTTAGAAAATGATCTGAGCGAGTGATTAAAAGTTCTTACCACTCAAGGTTGTTCTTGTCTTTTTAAACACCATTAGTGCTATCCATACCATTAGTTGGTAGGTAGCCCCATATTTTAGATGTGAAGGGATAAACGAAGGGTCATCGTATGGTCATCGAATGCAACTTATAAGGATGCTTTAGCGGTTTCATAAGGGACTAGATCATCTTATTCGTAGGCAACATCGAAGGATAGTCGAGGGACTATGATCTTTTATTTGAGGGTATTTTTCTAAAGCATCCCTACGTTCGAGAAACATGACCATTATTCCGAAAGCAACAAAGAAAGGTTACCCTAAAGGTGTAAGTGTGCAAGTGTGTTCAGTTCAGTTATTTATATTGAAATTAGGGTCTCGATATAGGTTGATTTTATCTTGCCTTACAAACCCTAATTACTAGAAATTGCATAGAAAATAAGGCAGAAATATAAAGTGTGGAATGTAAACCTAAAACTATTACAAGGCTTTGGGGCAGTTACATGATAATGGAAGATGCGGGGAAGTAAACCCTAAAACTATTATATACTCGAAATGGTTACATAATAAGGAAAAAAGTGCGAGAAAAGTAAATCTAATTATTACATGAGGAACGCACGACCTATACATTTATCTAAGAAAATAAATAGAAGAGGAAAAAGGTTTTGAAAAAAATGTTTCAATGTTTTAAAAAAAAACTTTTTAATGATAAAATATAATTAATAAACCTAAAATTTCTAATAGATTTTAACATTTTTAAAAAAGGTTTAATTAATTTAATTAAAAAATAAATAAAATTTAATTATTATAAAAAACTTTAAACCTAATTTAATTAGTGTTAGAAACATATTAGGTTAAAAATAATTAGGGTTTGTTAAAAGAATTAGAAAATAATTATAAAAAAATAAGAAAAAGGGTTAGTAAAAAAGAAATAAAAATAATGTCAGGGGTGGGTGTTAAACTCACGCTCTCTTGCTTCACATGCGCCTCCTCTACCACCAAGCCACGTTGTTGTTGTCAAGAAAACAAACATTCTACAATACATATGAAAGCTGCAAAAAACATGAAAAACAAAGAAATTTTGCAAAAGGCAGAGATCGAACCCACGCCCTAGTGCAGTAATGCCTTAACATGCGCACTTCTACAACTGGGGTGGCCATATATCAATTTATTTATTCAAACCAAAATATATATAATATAACTCTGATCAGGATGACCAGAGAAGTGTTGGAGCCCTAGCTCCGGTCGTCTTCTCTTGTGGGAACATTTTTTGTTCCTGCACAATAACACACGTCAGTGTTTCAAAGGTACCTTACCCCCCCTAATTTGGACCTTGTGGATTCAGTGGTAGCCTTGGTTTTGGCTAACTCTCCTTTTTAAAAGAGATCTGAAACAAACAAAGTCAATCGGTGTAGGAATTTTAATACATGATTCAATCATTATAGGACTCATACGATGGGTCTATCCTTCATAGTTACACCTCAGAAGCATGTTAGTAATGTTATTTTCGATCAAAGAACAATAAAAACAAAATATGAATTTCATGCAAAAAGGGAAACCGGTGTTGCATGGTTATAAGTTTCAGGCCTCTTAGATCATCAAGGATGGTCAATTCTTACCCTACAACGCCTTAGGGACCGATTGGAATAACTGGCTTGCTTGGAGAGAGGTTGCAAATAGGGTTTGAAGTTTGCCCTAGTTTTGACAATTTTTGAAGTTTTTGGGAGGTGATTTTCTTGCAAGGTTCCGTGTCTTTGTCTTGACTGAATAATGAGAATATATAGAGGAAAATTAGGTCAAGAAGAATGGGCTTGGACCATTGTATGAAAGCCTTTGATTTTATTTAATTTAATTTTAAATTTAAATAAATAAAATCAAAAATAAATGGAATAAAAATTAAAATGGTGTATGAATAGATTCAGAGGTTCACTATGAGGCCTAAAACACGTTTGGACCTTGAAAGATAAGCCCATTAGCCCAAAAGTTCAAGTTTAATCAATTTGGGCTTCATGCAATTTCTCATAATTGCCCAAGTTGTACCAATCACAACTCTCTCAATTTTTATTATATGAAGGTTATCTTTGACTTTTTGTAAAGCTCAAGATGTCTCCTTCAATCTCTATGTTGATCATTTTTTCATTTGAAGATTTTATATTGATGTAAGTTGCCTTGACAAAAAGTGTCTTTTTGTTTACTTTTGAAATGACATATAATGTATTGGCTCATATCTCTCAAATGAAGCATTTTTTGGACTTGAGCTTAGAGACACAAAATTGTAGAGAATTTAATTTCCTTCAAAATGAGTTTTGGTTGAGAATAATTTGATGAAGCATTTGAAAGTCATGTTTGGTCAAAGTTAAGTTGACTTCTCTTTAAGAAAACCCTAATTTGGTAACTTTTAACTTTTGGTAAATTGAGAGTTTTCTTGATGAATCATGATTAACCCTTGATAAAATGATGAATGTGACCTCAAAATATTAATGTTGACCAAAAATCTTGAAGTTTGACTGTATGTTGACCGCATTTGACTTTTTGTCCAATATAGTTGATTTTCAATCATTTGAGCAATTGACTAAGCAAACTTGTGATGCAAGGCTTGAAATTTGGCATGAGCATTACTTGATGCATATGAGGAACCATGAAATCAACTTGAAGCATTGTAAGATCAGAAGTGAAACCCTAATTGTAGGCCAACTTCTTAGGAGGAGAATTTGTCTAATCAAACTATGAGTAACCTTGAGCAATAGAAAACCCTAGGAGCATAAGGAGATATCTTGAAGAAAATGGAAGGAGTACAACAGCTGCCCATTTTCAATCTTCTTAAATCTGAAGAGTTAGATTGGTACGTCCGCCATTCGTGATATGAAGGTGGAAAAGGATTGAATACTTAAGTTCCTAGAAATTTGCACTCGTCGGTGCATGAAGTGATGTTGTTGTTTGATAGTATTGCTTGATTGGGCTTAAAGATTCCATTCGGGGAATGATAGAATATTATCAGGGACGGGCTTGCAGATTCCATCCAAAATAACTATTGATAGGAGTATTAGAATGAATCTACACCTGACTATATCTAAAGAATGTTTATTCGGAAAATTTCTAAAGAAAAATGCTTTTCAGAATGAAGGCCCTGAAGGAGATGCTTTTCAGAATTCAGTCTCTAAAGGGAGATGCTTTTCAGAATTCATTCTCTGAGGGAAATCATTTGGTCATGCAGATAGTCGCCCTGTCTGGTTTCAAAAATTGATCTGCAATCTGTTTTTCATTGTTAAACTCGTCCTGTTTCAGGAATTCATATTGCCTGGTCATATAGATAGTTGCCCTGTCTTATTTTGGCAATTAATCTGTGGCCTTTTTTTTGTTGGTAAACCCGTCCTGTTTCGGAAATTTATAACTCCTGGTCATATAGATAGTTGCCCCGTCTTGTTTCGGAAATTAATATGTGACCAATTTTTTGTTGGTAAACCTGTCCTATTTTGGGAATTCATACCTCTTAGTCATATAGATAGTTGTCCCGTCTTGTTTCAATAATTAATATGTGGCCTGTTTTTGTTGGTAAACTCGTCCTGTTTCAGGAATTCATACTGCTTGGTCATATAGGTAGTTGCTCCATCCTATTTAGTGAATTAATCTATGACATGTTTAAAAATTGCTGATGATATTCGTTTGTTTGCGAACTTTACCAGAAAAGTCAAAATTAGTTTTATGTAATGTCATGGTATATGTAATGCATTGTGTAATGAGGCTCATAAATTAAATGAGAATGTTATATGCGTTTCGATATGCATATCCTATGATGTATTTTGAAATGATGTATGGATGCTATATGTCATTGAAGCGTATCAGTAGCTCCTTATAATAATGCCTAGCTGGGGAAAATAAATCTCAGATTGTAGCTAGGGATGAAGGAAGTGATTCTTCAACTTTCACTACTGTAATTTTGTTGCGGATTCCCGCTTTCTGTTTAAGGATACTTCGCTGGGGATCTTCGACTTCTACTTGGGGATAGAGACCTTTGAGGAGAGTCGGTCTTTCACTGTTCTTTTTGTTGAGGGATTTGATTCTTACGTACCCTGACTGTGGATAAAAGAGATTGATATCCCTCTGGTGTGTTATCTGTCCAGGTTTCAGATACCGTAGTAACTCTTCTGAGTATAGAAACTTTGATTAAACCCTGCTGGAGAAGAGAAATTTTTTAGGGATTTACGGCGTTTCAAGTAATAAAATCCACTAGGAATTAACTTCCTGTAAATTGTGTTGAGGAAATAAACTCTGATGGGGGTTGGAATTTTATAGGCTACGCTGAGGAAGTCTCCACTATATGCTGGGGAAATGATCAAACTTCCTTATCCGCTAAGGGACTTATTAGGGATGTGATCAAGTCAAGCTATCCATTAGGGATATGGATTTGAACTGCTGAAAAATGCCTGAATTTCTGCCTGTGGACATTTTAGACTTGTTGGGGTATATATCTCTGTTGGGTATGATCTTGCGAAGATAGCTCTGTAGAGGTAGTTTCATGGAGATTGGTCTGTGGGGATTTATGAATGGCTTAAACAGTATCCCAACTCTTAGAGTCTTCAATAAATGTTAATCATGTTTTCATGCACATATTTGTAAATGGTAATCATATTCAAATGCATAAGTTCATTCAATATAATCATTGGACGTTTTCGTAAACAAAATGGAGAAAATAAAAAATAGTTTTTTTTTTAATTGAAACTGATTGCATTAATTTGGAAGATTTATCTCTAAACAGACAATTTTATACAAAGAAACAGAAGTCCTGGTAAGAGGAAATCGTCATGAAGAGAAACAAAGAAAAACAACTATGTGGAAATGATCACATCGAGTTTCAGCTCTGTTATTGCCCCTATGTATTTAAGCATATCATCCCTTGTTGTCGAAATAAATTGACTGGTTTAATCTGTACCATCTGAACTTGACATCGGTAGTCATGTTGGCTATTAGTAAACAGGTGATCAAACTGGACATAGTCATACGCTATAATCCCTAACTTTTTCCTGGACCGCCCTTTCGGGTTTTCAATCAACTGGGATATCCTTTTTTGCCAAGCCGCCTTTTCAGTTTTTCGACTTGTCGGATGTTCATTTTTTATATATATACCTAATTGTTTCCTAAACCCTTTTGGTTCACCGAGATGCCCTTATATTTTCCTAGGCCAGTCGACCTAGCGGGTCTCTTTTATGCGTAGTATTTTTTAACTATGTCCGCGTTCACAGGGTGCGGAAAATCTTCACCGTCCATGGTGGTAAGTATCATAGCACCACCAGAAAATATCTTTTTGATTACAAATGGATCTTCATATGTGGGATTCCATTTCCCCTGGGATTACCTTGTGGTAGGATGATGCACTTTATTAGCAAATCACCATCCGGGTACACATGATGTCTTAATTTCTTATGGAAGGCCTTAATCATACGCTTTTGATACATTTGACCATGACAAGCAGCTGCAAGCCTTTTCTCATCATTCAAACTTATCTGGTCTAGATTGGTCTGAATCCACTCTTCTTCGTCTAAACCTGTGTCTTTCTTAATCCTCAGGGAAGGAATCTGGACCTCGATAGGCCGGACAACCTCTATACCTTAGACTAGAGAGAACGGGGTTTCCCTAGTTGATGTATGCGCTGAAGTACGATAACCACGAAGAGGAAATGGTAACATCTCATTCCATTCTTTGTAGGTCACCATCATCTTTTGCAAGATCTTCTTGATGTTCTTATTGGCAGCTTCCACTACGTCATTCATCTTCGATCGATACGAAGAAGAATTCTGGTGTTTAATCATAAACTGCATGCAGAGTTCCATGATCATAGTGTTTTTAAGATTGTTACCATTATCCGTGATGATCCTTTCACGGATGCCATATCGATAGATAAGGTTGTATTTAATGAACCGGGCCAAAACATTATCGGTAACGAAAGTAAATAAGGCTGCTTCAACCCACTTCGTGAAGTAGTCAATAGCGACTAGGATGAAACAATTCCCATTGGAAGAAATAGGCTTAATCTCTCTAATCATATAAATGGCCCACATTGCAAACGGCCAAAGAGCAGTCAAGACATTCAGAGGAGCTGGAGGCACATGTACTTTGTCAGCATAAATTTGGCATTTGTGACAAGTTCTAGAATTGCGATGGCAATCAGTTTCTATGGTTGACCAATAATAACCCGCTCTCAGAATTTTCTTAGCCATCATATGCCCACTGGAATGAGTACCAAATACCCCTTCATGCATATCTTCCATAATCTTCTCAGCTTCCCTCTTGTCTACACAACGAAGCAGAGTCGAATCATGAATACGCTTGTACAAAATTTTGTTACTCAGAAAGAAGTTGGTAGAGAACCTCCATAGGAATTTCTTATTGTTTATAGATTCCCCTTTAGGATATTCATGAGCCTCGATGTATCTTTTCACTTCATGGTATCAAGGCTTTTCCTCTACTCCATCGGTATCAACTTCATGGCAATATGCAGGTTCGTCTAATCTCTCAATTATAATTTGAGTCGCTTTATCATCCCATCTTACCTCGAACATAGATGACATAGTAGCCAATGTGTCCGCCAATTGATTCTCTTCTTGTGGAATGTGTTCAAAAGTGATTTCCTCGAAGTACGAAATTAATGTCAATACATGCTTCTGATAAGGAATGAAATTTGGATGTTTCGTATCCCATTCTCCCTTAATCTGACTGATCACTAAGGTTGAGTCCCCATATACATCTAAGAACTTGATTCTCATATCGATGGCAGCTTTGATGCCCATGATGCATGCTTCGTACTCTACCATGTTGTTGGTACTATAAAAACATAATATGGCGGTGAAGGGTGTATGGAAACCTTCGGGCGATACGATCACATCACCAATTCCATTACCAAGCGCGTTGGAAGCTCCATAAAAACCATAGTCTATCGAGATCCGAATTCAGGTCCTTCATGCGGTCCAGGTTCTTCATAATCAGTAACTAGCATAATATTCTCATCCGGGAACTCAAAATTCATAGTCTGATAGTCCTCTACAACTTGATGAGCCAAATGATCTGCTAGTATACTTCCTTTGATTGCTTTCTGAGTGGTATACTGAATGGTGTATTCTATCAAGACCATTTTCCATCTTTCTATTCTTCCGAATAGAGCAGGCTTCTCGAAGATGTATTTTATCATATCCATCTTAGAGATCAACAAAGTGGTATAAGTCAACATATAATGTCTTAGTCAGTGAGTAGCCCATGCCAAAGCGCAACAAATTTTCTCAAGTGGTGATAATCTCTTTTCACAGTCGGTAAACTTTTTGCTAAGGTAGTATATTGCATGCTCTTTTCGACCAGACTCATTATGTTGCCCCAGTACACACCCCATTGAGTTCTCTAACATTGTTAAGTGCATGATCAGGGGTCTTCCTTCAACTAGTGATATCAGAATCAGTGGTTCTTGAAGGTACTCCTTGATTTTGTCAAAAGTTGTCTGACAGTCGTCGTTCCACCTTACTACTTGATCTTTCTTCAGTAACTTGAAGATTGGATCAAAACTAACGGTCAATTGGGAAATAAATCTGGCAATGTAGTTCAATCGTCCCAGGAAACCCCTGACTTCCTTCTCAATACGGGGAGCCGAAATTTCTTGAATGGTTTTAACCTTGGAGGAGTCAACTTCAATACCTTTACTACTGACGATGAAACCTAGGAGTTTACCGAATCTTAACCCAAAGGTGCACTTGTTTGGATTCAATCTCAACTTGTACTTCTTTAATCTCTCAATCAGCTTGTGTAGGTGATCAAGATGTTCTCCTTCATTCTGAGACCTGGCTATCATGTCATCAACGTAAACCTCTATCTTATTATGGATCATGTCATGGAACAAAGCTACCATAGCATGCTGATATGTTGTGTCGCGTTCTTCAAACCAAAAGGCATAACTTTGTAACAAAAAGTGCCTCACTGTGTGACAAAGGTAGTCCTCTCCATGTCTTCAGGTGCCATCTTGATTTGATTATAACCAAAGAAACCATCCATGATGGAAAATACTTTATACTGAGCGGTGTTGTCAACCAGAACATCAATATGCGGAAGCAAAAAGTCATATTTGGGGCTTGCCCTATTCAGATCCCTGTAGTCTACACACATACTCACTTTTCCATCCTTCTTAGGTACTGGCACCATATTTGCAACCCATTGAGGATAGGACGTAACAACTAAGAAACTTGCATTGAAATGTTTCATAACCTTAGCTTTGATCTTTTCAGACATCTCGAGACGCATATGACGAACCTTTTGTTTTATAAGAGGATAACCTTCCTTTATCGGTAGACGGTGAACCATAATATTAGTATCAAGCTCTGGCATGTCTTCATACAACCAAGCATAAATCTCAATGTAGTCACGCAACATCTAGATTAATCTATTTTTGACATTGTCTTCTAGGTTGACACCTATCTTGACTTCTTTGTTGTCCTCTTCAGTACCCAAGTTCATAACCTCAAATGGCTCTTCATGTGGTTGTATGGCTCTTTCTTCCTGCATTAACAGCTTAGCTAGTTCTCCAGGTAATTCACAATATTCCTCACCTTCGTCCTCGGCTCGCTAGATCAGATTTTCGAAGTTATAATTGGCCATAGCAAAATTGTTATCAATGGGATCCCGAGTGGATATGGATATTCAATTTTTCGTGTGGATATGCAATAATATTAATAATGTAATATTTAAAACAAAACAAATCAATAAAACTGAACAAGCCTTCCCTATTAGGCCTTAAACAAAATGCATTATTTTATACACCCTTTTCAATATCTGAAATGGATTAAACAATTACATGGACCCTTTCTGATTTAGAAAGGCCCGTGATTTTTTAAAAATAATGTACCCCCATTATAAAAATGCATCTCCTCTCAAAACAAGAATGAAACTTTAATGGGCCATCAAATAATGATAGTCCACTTTAGATCAAATACACCTTTCTTCCATGTTTTACACCTCCATAGAAAATAAAACCTACATAATATGATTTAATTAGAAAACTAAATATAATATAATTGTAGGGAAATTTTGGGGTATGACACACTGAATTATCTCATTTCATTAATAAATCTTGGAAGGATTACAAACTTTTAGCATAAGTTTCACAAATATTGAAATACAAAAAAAAACTAAAATATATGGGTCCTAAGGAATCAAGGTTGAAGAAGATCCCACTTCATGCTGGCGCTTCCTTTTGAGCATCCTAATTTAATCCTTCAATTGCTCGTTCTCTTCTACAAACTTCTCGATGAGTCTTTTCCATCTACCAGAAGAAGGGAATAAATGAGAATAGTCTTTCTCACTGGAACTTGGTTGAATGCTATAGGAAAATAAATCCTCATGCTTTTCCATCATCTCTACATCATTTCTCTCAAGAATCTTAATCAAGTCATCTTTCTTCTTTAGCTCCCCTAGAGTGCTGAATATTCTATATCTAAACTCTGTTATTTGTCCTTCCAAGCATCCTTTTATTTCTGCATCTTGGAGAATACGAGTTAGAGCTCTTCCATGTCAGTTAACAAAATAGAAACAGGTTTATGAAAGACTAATGGCTTATGGTGAGGATAAGGCATCTTTAGCTTAATTGCTCTAGTTTGCACTGATTGAAGAAAAGGTTCAAAAAAAGCATTTCCTCTTTTTCCTAACTCTCTTCTTTCCTTTCTGCAAATAGTAAGCCACACTATGTTGATCTTCTCTATGAATGGCCTATTATCTTCCCCTTCCTTGAGAAAGAAAGCTTCTAGAAGCAAGTTGTTTGGATTATCAAGCATAGGATAACCAACATGACAACGAGCTAGAATAGAATTATAATTGATACCTCCCTTTGTACCAAGAAGAGGTACATTGGGAAACTCTCCATAACCATCAATAATGGTCTCCCAGTCATAGATAGAACTGATCCAGCAAAAATCAGAATGACTAAGAGATATAATCTTCTACCACCACCTCAACCTATCTTTAGTATCCCAAAAGGAAGCAGACTATGGGAAGTGTGAAATAAACCACTTGTACAGTAAAGCCGCACAATAGACAATCATTCCCTCACTCTTGAAATTCCTGTAATGGATAGAGTGGTAAGTCTTTCCAAACAAGGTTGGGACTGGAAAGCCAGAATAGTCTCGAAATTATCCCTATTTTTGTCTTTATCAAATACACGAGCCCTTTCCATAAGAAAATTAGCAGGGAACCCTAAAATAAAACTTTTGGAAGTAAGGTGAGAATTTAATCTGATCATACTTAAAATGAAACATTTTAGCAATAATAGGAGGTTTAAGATCTTCCTCTAAACCAGAAAAAGGAACCTTGTTAGTCATAGGCAATCCAATCAAGCAAGAATACTCTTACAGGGTAGGCATAAGTTGATAATCTAAAAAAAGTGAAGTAATGGTACAAAGGATTGTAGAATTGAACTAGAGTGTTGATAATCTCATCTTCCACTTTAACATCCAAGATACCCAAAAGTTTTCCATAATGATCTTTGAACTTCTCAGGACTAAACAACAATGATGCTAGCTTCTTTAACTCTTCTACTTCGGGTTTTTTGAAATTATACTTTGGGGTGCTTATCCTTCCAACATCCATGATAAAATACCTGCGATTTTTGCAAAGAGATTCTTTTAAGTTCCTTGAAAATTTGGTCAAAAGAATGCTCATGGGTGCATGAATGTATGATGCAACAATCACACACAAGATCCCAAATATGGGGGTTCATATGGTCAATGTCACGAGCATGAAGCCGAAGGTATTACCCAGAAGGTATGAACTTTTAAACACATGTAGAACAAGGTTCTAAGGAAATCTCAGAGTCTACGCTCTTCCTTTGGATATCACCAATGTCCTAATTTACTTGGTAGTTAGTAATATTCGCATGAAAAACTCATCTGAGTGCAGAATCACGTGACAACTATACCAAAATTGACTCATTAATAGTATTTTCACTACACCTAAAAAGGACAAGATGGGTTAAGGGTTCTACATCTCTCAGCTTCGCAGGCTCCAAGGTCGAACATAGTAATGTTTTCATAACTTGCTTGTTCAACATATACTACCTCAAAAGGGCCTCCACTAAGTGGAGGTTTTTTCAAATCAACTTACTAAGGACTTTCTCCATATAAGTTGATGTGATTATAGCACCCATCCTATCTTAAGTTTTCCCAAGTCCGGGTATAGACCTTATAAGAGATCACCAAGCACCATGAAAACCAGAAAAATCTAGACAAACATATATATATATACACACAAATATACAACAGATATAACACATTCACAGAAAAACAAAGATAGGCTCAGATGATTGAAAATCAACTGTATTTGACAAAAAGTAAACTTTGACCAATCTACAGTCAAACTTCAAGATTTTTGGTCAACATTAACATTTTAAATTCACATTCATCATTTAATCAAGGGTTGAGCATGATTCATCAAGAAAACTCAAGATTTATCAAAAGTCAAAAGTTACTAAATTAGGGTTTTCTTAAGGAGAAGTCAACTGAACTTTGACCAAGCATAACTTTCACATATTTCATAAGAAATTTCTCAACCAAAGCTAATTTTGAATTAAATTCAATTCTCCACAAATTTGTCTCTCTAAGCTCAAGGCCAAAATAATCTTCATTTAAGAGATATGAGTCAAAACATTACAGGTCATTTTAAAAGTCAACAAAAAGACACTTTTTATCAAAACACTTTACATCAAGATAAAGGCTTCAAAAGAAAAAATGTGCAACATGAAGATTGTAAGGGACATCTTGAGGTTTCCAAAAAGTCAAAGATCACCTTCATATGATAAAAATTTCATGAGATATGATTTGTTCAAGTTTGACAATTTTGAGAAAATACATGAAGTTCAATTTGAGCAAACTTGAATTTTTGGACTAATGGACCTATCTTTTAAGGTCTAAACATGTTCATGACACATTAGAAGACCTCTAAGTCCATTCATGTATCATTTTAATTTTTATTTCATTTATTTTTATTTTTATTTTTATTCATTTAAATTCAAAATTAAATCAAATAAATGTTAAATAAAGGTATAAGGCATAAAAGGCTTGTGATCTGAATCTTTTGGAGGCCCAAGGTCATGCTACAAACTGTGTAGACTTATTTGTGAATCAAATCTTCATTGGTTTTGTAATGTTTCAATTTATTTTGAAACAAAATCAAAGATATAATGGCATGAGATGTCCAAGCCCATCTCTTGACCTAATCTCCTCTTCTATATATACTCATTACATTCAGACCAAAAGAAGGACGCATAGACTCTTGTAGAGCCAACCCTAATTCTTCAAATTTTCAAAGAAACTAGGGAACGAGTAAGCTCTTTCTCCAGGAAGTTTCAATCAAATTTGAGCCTTCCATCGGCTTCCTGAGACCTATAGGATTCGTTACCAATCACTACTCAAGCCTACAACATCTCAGAACTCTCCAACCAAACATCTCCAGTTTATTCATGTTTTGCAATTTCAAACTATTTATTCATGCAATATAAATGAATTTTATGCATATATTCATGCTCATATTGATTATTGGAATTATTTTTGAACCATTATTTCTGGGTTTGAGTGCAGGTATCGCAATTCACCATTGCTAGGGCTCGAAGCTCTCAAAGCTTTGAAACCCTAGCTACAAGTCTTCTCAATCTAAACTAAAACCATCATTGAATTTGTGAGGTCTCAATTAGTGGATATGGATCCTTTTCTTTTTCGTTTTGCATCAATTTTGCAATTTTGGCGTTTGGTCTCACAGGAGAAGAAGGTGGCACCACCGTTGGTGGTGGCGCTGACCTGGGTTAAGGGCATGCGTGGCTCCCTCCCTCTCTCTGATTGGTCCATTTAAAAACTTCTGACCTCACCACTAGTGCGTGTTTTTAATTCTTGTTGATTTCTTATTTTTACAGTTTAACTTGTTTTATATATATTACGTGCTTTTGAATTGATGTGAAACAACTATGGCCATGTGGTAAGTGAGATGCTTGTTAAACGAAAGAGCGTGGGTTCGATTACCCCTTTTGTCAAAATCTTTTCTTTATTTTCCAGATTAACGCAGGTTCTTTATATGGTGATTGATACTCATTCTCACATTTTTTCTCATTTTTTCTAATCCTTGTTTTTCATTCCATTTAACTATCTATTTTTTCTAATTAACCAAATAACTAAAAACCATAAAATACCTTTTCAAAACTTCATTAGTTTTAATTTTATTTCTTAACCAATTAATTTTTTAACTAATCAGACTTTAGGTTTTTATTAATTAAAATGAATTAGAAATTAGGTTTTTTTTAATTACTTTTAACACTTATATTATTTTCTACAAAAAACACCAAAAATATTAATACTTAGAACTTTAGATCTTTTAAACATTTTTTAAAATATTTTCTTATTTCTTGTTGCTATTTACATTCATAGATTAAGTATATAGGTCGTGCTCTCAATTGCAATAGTGTAGATTTATCTTTTCTCACATTTTTTCATATTATGTAACTGCTCACATGATGTAATAGCTAAGGTTTAATTTCTGCACTTTACATTCCGCACTTTATTTTTCTCTACATATTTAATTGCTAGTAACTATAATTTGTATGAAAAGACTAATAACTGAACATAGAAAAACCTAATATTAAAGATAATATCACTTAAAATAAACACTGTTGATACTTTCACCTTTGGGGTATCCTCTCTTGTTGCCTTACGATACTTGGTCATGCCCCTCGAAAGTGGAGATACTTTAGCAAAAGACCCTCGGCCAAATCATCATGTCCCTTTCGAATAAAGAACATAGTCCCTAGATGACCCTTCTAAGTTGCCTACAAAATTATCTAGTCCCTACGAGTAAATGATGATAGCCAATTCGATACAATTGCTAAAGTATCCTTGCATGTTGCCTTGACCATACGATGACCCTACACCTGTCCCTTCACATCCAAAAGATAGGACTACCTACCAACTAATGGTATAGATAGTATTATCTCTAAAGGAGAAGGAAAGTAATAAGAAAGACCATACTTTAGTGCATAAGAACTCTTAAATTCCCACTCACAACTTTTCTCACAAACAAAACATTTTTCACACATCACATTCAAAACAACAAATATTTTCAAAAAACACTTTGTATACATTCTTGAGAACTGATACAAGAATTATTACAAAGTTAGCCTTACATTGTCATTTCAAAATATTTTCAAATCACACAAACAAAGAAATTTTTTTAAAAGTGAGTTAAGCAATTAGATAACTACGGATGAAAAGGGTGCTAACACCTTCCCTTTTCATAACTTACCCCCCCCCCCCTCGAATTCAAAATTTATCAAAGTTCTTTCCTATTCTTGTCAACTTTCCTAAATATTGGATAAAAGAAAAGTCAGTGGCGACTCTTACTATCCGCACATTTAGATAAAACTAAAATGTCAGTTCCTCCACTGTATTACACATCCCAACCGATCAATTACACATATATGACCATTGTATCATCTTCATGGGGTAAGATTCATGTCGCATACTAATACAAGAAGTTAAATTTGGGTCTAGGGGTATATTTAGGCTTTGGAAGCGAGAATACCATATGAATCACTTGGCATGCGCATGTTTTATGAGGCGAGCTTGGCTTCCCTTATCCATTGAAGTCTTCGACAATGGTGTTAAGTATATTGAGAACTCAATTGTCTTAAGTTATTTACTTTAGATACATCTCTCTCCTTGGTTGGGGACTTCGGGTCAATCTTGTCTTGATGGGTGCTACCTTCCGGTGTGAGTGTATGGTGCACCCTTGACTTACCTTCTTAAATGGTGCTCTGGGATGAGGAGATATATCTTATTCTTTAGTTGATGGGAATCATTTATATGATAAACATTTACTTTGAGGCCTTTACACTACTTATTTTGTTTATTTCCATCACCCCCCATTTTGGAGTCGAAGAATCACAAATGTCATTGGTGTGGGAACCTCACGCCATATATGTTCTTGTCAGGTGTTGAGCAACATGGGATTCTTATGGTATTTTTGAAGGGTTTGAAGTTTCCCCATAGGTTATAGGAAATGGCTCATGTATTGGTTGGAGGACTCGAGTCTCTCGTTCACATGCTCTTTTGCATCCATGGACTTCTTTATTGAACAAGTGATTCCAAATACAAGTGAGGGTGAATTGTGATATTGAGAAGTCATGTATAATTTAAAAAATAATTTTCTTAAAAAAATTATATTAGTTTGGTAGATAAACCGAGATAAGTAAGTGGAGAATATAAAGAAAAAAGGAATTCAAACAACGTAAAGTATAGAAATAGGGATAATGATATTTCACTAATAAAATGTATTAAGATTTTAAGGATATGTCCATAAACCTTTTGCAACTGGCGAGAGATTTTACACAAGATGAACCTCTAAACAAAATGGAGTTTTAACGGTTGAGCTCACAATCAAAGGAGGGATTTTGACAGACTAATATCAATAACCAAACTGAGACTTTACTAGGATAATCTCAAGAACCAAACATATATTTTTGTGTTAAATATACAATACTCCCTGCAATATAGGCGAGATTCAGTTTACCCCCCTGTAAAAAAAAATTAGACCCCCCTTGAAATGTTATAATTCTATGTCTTTTGCCCCCTAAGTGCACAAGTTACCCCCATGTAATTTTTTTTATTTATTTATCCCCCCACCCCCACCCCTATTCACTGTTTAAATTGTACTCTTAGGAGGGAATCCAAAAAAAATATTACAGGGAGAATCGAAACAAGAGAATCATATTCTTGATGAATAACAATAAATCACTAACATCGATATAACCATACTCTCAGAAGCATTTTTTACTCACAATGCACTAAGGCAACTCTAGTGAAGAAATTGAAAAGAAGTAGAAAGTGATAAGGAAGATATCTTAAAATGAATTATGGTGGAATGAAAAGAAATCCTTCATTTATAGGAGAAAATATGTCTCAAAAAGGAAAGTGAACCATGGGCTTTTTAATGCATCTAATTGAATATGGCCTAGGGTTAATCAATTGGATATGCCGAATATGGAAGGTTTTCAAATATTCATCACTTATTGATTAGAAGCTTATTTAAAATATTAAGAGGGGTTACAAAAGACTTAATTGTTTAAACCTAAAGTGTTAATTGATTATATAGGGTAAAAATCACTCCTAAAGTTTAACCAAGTTAGTAACCAACTAGGTACATGCGTAAAATGTTTTCAAGTGATTTTATAAAATTAGATAAGATTAAAAATAGTTATGTGTGTGTGAGAGAGAGAGAGTTGAATTAGTAACTTAGGAGATACATTTATACTTTTAACAATACATTGATCACTAAAAGACGGGACAAGACGAGCTTTCATACTTCCTCTTTTTCATAACCTTAAAGCTTCAAGGTCCCTTACTTGATTTATCATTGATTCAATACTTCATCTAGAACTTGACTTCTTCTAACTAATGAGGCTTGATATAACTTCTTTAATAGACACCATCTTCAGATATTTCTTGATCATAGATCCTTAGGGAATCCATTGAATGTTGCTTGATATTAGAAGTTGTCATCATCAAAACCACCATGATCATCTACAGATAGTTTTGCCTGCAAATACATAATTCCACATTCTTATCAATGTTTATTTCCTATCCTTTTAAATAACATACATCTCTCACCATAAACTCTTTTATGGAATCTTCAAGCTTCTAGGCGAGAGACTTGTTGAAGTAACCAACTTTGAGTCTATTTTGAAAGGCTCCCGTGAACATCTCTTGGTTGGGGTTGATTACCTTGATGGTTTCCTTACTTAATATTTTGTGGTACTCACACAATGATTTAAATTTTCCATGTCACATATTAAATAGTCTGATCGTGAACACCTTTTGATGCTTTCTCAATGAGAAATTATGAACCAGCTTCCTTGGGAGATCTTGATAGCTGGTCACACACAACCTACGCAGGTCTATGTATCAACATAAGTGTAACAGAAAGAATCTTGCATTTTAGAGAATATGTTATGCCAATTATCTCTATCTAGGTGTCAATGACACTAACATGGTTCTACGGGTTGTTCTATTCATCGAAAGTCTCCAAAGAGGGAATGTTGAAGTTTTCTAGAATTGGTGTGTCCCATATTCTGGAGGAAAGGGGTTGTAGATCGAGGGTTTTTGTTCCTATTGTTCTTTGTCCTTCAATTATTCTTATATTTGAAGGTTCAGAACATCATCTTGTAAGGTTTTGTCTAGAAATGTAGCTCTTCTATAGCATCCAACATCTTCGCTATGACATCTTAATCCTTATTATTGTTGCTGGTGGCGGGTCTTACATTGTGCAACGGTGGTTAATCGAAGTGAGAGTGTGGTTTGAGTCACTTTTACCAGGTCCTACGGTGGATGCCAACTATACATATTATGAGTACAATAGATAGTAATTTACTTGTGTTACATAAAGCACGAGGGTTTTTGTTCTGATATGTGAAAAAGTGAATGAATCTTACCTAACTATCTAGTTGAGTATCTATCGATGTGGTCCTTTGATAGAGGGGTCAATCAAGAGACCATTTATAATTCCTATAAGATCGGCTACATGTCTCAATACTTAGACTCGACACTGAAGTATATGGGGGGTTAGCCATCCCTTTGATTTAAAAGGTGTGGTCAACCCTATGAATATGAATACTTGATTGGGAGAGTTTAATTAGACTTACTCAAAATATGGCTTGACACATCTTCTTGCGAGCTATGTGTTTACCGTGAAATTCGGTAAACAAGTGTTAGTATTCCAAAAAAAGGTTACTTGCAGTATCGACTAGATTTATCCTAGGACATGTTCTGCATAAAGTTTCTTAAATTTTTGCACGATATTCGGTGTAAAAGATGATAACTTCAATTTAAACAAAATCTTTAAAGTAGACAATATTAAATGTGAGTGTAGAAACATAAAGGTTTTAGATAGAAAGTAAAATGTTGAAAGATAATTTAATGTAAAAGACTTTGAATTGATAAAATATGGTGTTTGAATACATACATTGTACTTTGTTACTCTTTTCTCACTTTTCTTAGATACTTTGAGTATATTAAATTTTCTATAGTAATGTTAACACACCGAAAATTATCACTAGAATCCTTATTTATAATAAAATCTAAATAACTATAACAAATGATATTCTCTTCAGCATTAGACAAGTTCTGTCTGCATACGCCTCACATCCAAACTAGCTTTCATGTGTCCCTCAATGTAGATAAGGCCAAAAAAAGTTATTTAGCCACGTTGTAAGTTTAACCCACGTGGTCAAAATTGTCTTTTATACGAATCGGGAAAAAAAAACCACTAAGTTCTAAAACACCATAGTGAGTCCAGAACCTTCGACAAATCATTTTGTCCAAAATATGTCGAAATCTTTCCCACAATATCTCTTTCTAAACATATACTTTAAATCATCCAAATTTTACCAAGTGTTTTCTTTACTTCTGACATGTTGTTATTTGAGACAAATTGAAAATACCAACTAACAAATTTCCCTCCAAAAATGTTACTTTCGACCAGCAAAAGAAAAGGAATTTTTTTAAGCTTTTGACGAATTGACTCATACTGTAGTGACATCATGGTCATCATAACCACTTTTTCCGAACGTCTTTTGGAGACGTGCAAAATTTATAAAAGCAATCATGGGTCCTATTTTCAAGGAAAACATGGTCCATGAGAATCAAACAGTCTGACTAACCCTCTAATCATGACACATGTGTCCCACGATTAACATACAACTCTCAAAAAGAAGAAACTGAATAGATTTTTACTTCTCTATCAAATCTTCATCTTTCTAGTTTTTCCTCTTTTCTTCTTCCTTCAACTCTTCATCTCCTCCAAAATTTTTTTTGCTTTCTTCCCAGAAACAAGAAAACATACTTCAGCTCTCAACTTTACCACCACATTCATCATGGTTGCCTCAAAATCCTAGAACTCCAAGAGCTCCTCAAGTTTCAAGCATTTTCTTCCTCCAACTAACCGGAATTTAGGTCCTCTACTCTTTGGAAATCAAGAATACGTACCTGAACCTCTTCTTCAAGAAGAGAAATCTCACATTTGTCAATCACAGGTACTGATTCCCTTCACAGTCTCTAGTGAAACTCATGCCCTTATGGGTCCACTTCCTGACCCTAAGGTAGATGTTGAGAAAATGAAATATTTTTTCCTTCTTATCGCCGTACTTATTTACTGCTTGAAAAAGCCACCAACTAGCGTTAAGAATCTCAACACCAAATCAAAGGTTCAAATCAAACCTCCTAAGGTTAAAATCATCAATGAGACGATGAAGCTTAAGGAAAAAACTGTAAGTGACGCAACGAGATCAAAAAATGCATCCATTGTCGAAGTAGAAAACTCAATTAATTTAGATTATATGAGAAACATGTAAGTACAAGATTTGGTTCTGCATCTGGAATTTAGTTTTGATGATAACAATACATTTTTTGTTAAGAGAACAATTTTTTACCCCAATAGTTTTGTCTAGTGTGTAGCTTTTTCTAACAGGTTTTGACTCTGATAGAATGGTGTGTGACGCCATTAGTTTCTAGAATCAACACACTCTGACTCTGGAGAGATACAAAGTATATGTTACAAGACATTTTCAAGTTCAGAAATGCTTCTAAATAATGGTTCTAATGAACTTTAGTATAGAGCTTCTAGTTGTGACTCTGATGGTAGAGCTTCTAAGGACTTCTCAAGCTCTAAGGCAAAATCACCTTTGTGGGTAGAGGGGATTAACTTCGTTAACACTAAACCATGATAAAAATAATTGTTTTATTTTATTTTTGTTCTTGTTTCATCTTTTTTTGTTTGGGAAGAAAAATATTCAAACTTGAAACCCAATTCAAGCCCTCACCTATTCGTTAATTGAATTTCAAAACTTGTATTACAGGCACAATTATGTTATATACACATTATCTAATCAAACTATGTGTCCAAAGAAGTGAAAAAGATATTTGAAAAGACAAAGAGATGATTCAACAACTTGAGGTAGGCAACAATTGTGTACATATTATTACAGCAAACTATGTGCAAGAAAAAATATCAAAGAAGTGAAAAAGAAATTTCAAAAGACAAAGAGATGTAATTATTCAACATCTTGAGGTAGGAAACTATAATATCTTTCCAACTTCCAATAGAATAAACATATAGAATTAAATAACCAATAACGAGTAAACTTGACATCCGTAAAATATTTTGGATTTTAGACTTTCAAGGATCAGATAAGAGGAAAAATCATAAGAAATAATATAAAAGTGTAATTCCTCCAAAAAATCAAAGAGGAAGAATCAAAGTGGGTACTTGTGTTTAAGCTTTCAACAATGCTGAGAAAAAATAAGTTGCTCTTGTGCAAAACCCTTCTTACGATCCATCCAAAGAAATCAGAGAAGTGGAAATAAGTCACTTTTGTGCAACCGAACTGTTGAGACTCGGGAGAGTTTCCAGGAAGATGATATCAACAAGAAGAAGAAGGGTGAAAAGGCCAGTCATCATAGATTTTGATGATGAGGATGAAGAAGATTATACATGTCAAACTTTCTCTCAACCAAAGGAATTAGATATGCCTATTAGCTTATCTATATGGCTTACTTAATGAAAGTTTTATTCAGCATAAGTTTTAATCCAGCTTAATATATCAACTTAACTCTTAGTATGATGTACACACTCATATACACTCAAAATTAATCTGGAAAAATACCAAAACAAAATAATCCACATTAATAATTCACAAAAAAAATAGGGCTTTCTAATATACATTAATCTATCAACTTTCATCCTATGATTATATACTAAAAAAATATGAATAAACCCAACACAAAACAATCCACATTAATGATTAACACACAAAATCCAAAATGAAACCATCCATGTTAATAGATGCAGTAAACCTTTACATTTTTTAGCGTCTGAGAAAGAGAATGGTGAATTACAAATTAGTTAAGATTTACCTTCCAAAAATGATATTCGAAGAAATTGGTGAAGATTTCCTTTCCAAAAATGATATTCTAAGAGGATGGTGAAGATTTTGCTATCCTTATCGTATTGTTCGCTAGGGAACTCGTCTGTGTTATACACAAAATAAAGTACCTTCTATGTTATAATTTTATGGGAAACAATTTCACAACATTTGAAGAATAAACAGTACTGCTATATGAAACTTATAATTACAATTTATTAAGAAAATCGTAAATGTAAAACTTTTAATTTTTAAATAAAAACAACATTAAGGGACGTGTGCTTAATTTTACCATAAAAAACAAAAATGTAGTTGTTGGGATTCGAAGCCTGTCATCCAACTTCTATGACTATGGTTGGGTTTCAGAATCATGATGAAATAAAATAAAATAAAATATTATGCATAAAAAATAAGATATTGCCATAGTGAATAGATTGTAAGAACTAGAAGTGTTTCTACATCCGGCCTTAAGATTTTGATGATAACTTTTCATGTTATCTTAGAGAATAATTGTATACACTAATGGTTTTGTTCTAGTGTGTAGCTACTGTTATAATGTTCTAACTCTGGTACAAAGCGTGTGACGTCATCAGGTTCTGAACATACACTACTAGAAGAAAACATATGGTTACGTGTTACAGTGAAAGTCAAGATTTTGGAATCTATCTTCTTCAACATGTCTACGGAAAGCTAGTACAAGAAGTTCTGGTCGTGACTTTGTGGTTAAGCTTTGGCGGCCTTCTAAAGCTTTTCTTCTATGTGTTACAAGTTTTGAAGAATATGAAGACAAGGTTCTGTTGAACAGGTTCTGATGATCTGAAGAAAGTCAATTTCTTACAACCAAGTGCTGAAGACTCTGAAGACAAGGTTATGTGTCACAAGTTCTGAAGACTCCAAGACTTAGTTTATAGGACTTTAAAAAGATTCTTCTACAACAAGCTCCAATGTTCAATATTCAAATGTCTGAAGCCTCTAAAGATACGAAGAAAGTTCAAAATGGTTAACGTGTGATGGTGTACAAAAAGTACATAGTGTCTGTGACCTCTATTGTTCTAGAGTGGCGCAAGGAAAGTCCGTTCATACTTTACTGTGACCACTCTCATTGTGACTGTTGAAAACCAACAGCTAGATTTCTAATTATCTTTCGACCCTTTCAACGGATCTCTTTTACAAGCTATAAAAGGAAGACTTGGAAGCTGAAGAAAAGTAAGAATCAACATTACATCGACAAATATATCGGATTAAATCAAGCTCAACAAAACTACACCAAAGCGCTGAGTAAACTCTGTAGAGAAATCATATGTTTATAGTTTTGTAAATAATAAAGGAGTTGTTGCTCGTATCTTGTAGTAGAACACTTGGGTGTTTTAACTTTATACTGAAACATCTGTGTAATCTGCTTAACAAGAAGCGAATTTGTAATACACTGAAAGTACTCAACCATTGTTGCCTAATACCATGAGAGACCGAGTGAAGGTCCAATCTCAAGAAGACTCATGTTGTCGCTTGAGTGGATTTGCAATAAGGATCAATGGACTTATTTGGGGTGCCAATATGGTTGATCTGACTTATTATGGGTTATCTGTAATCAGTTTGGTTATAGTGGATTAAGTCCTTGTTGAAGGCGAAATCATCCTTGAGGGGTGGACTGGAGTAGCTTAGTTAACAGTTAACCAGGATAAAATTAATTGTGTCGTTTATTTTTGTGTTCTAAGCTTACTTGGTTCTATCACCAACGAAAAGATTTATTTTGGTGAAACCTAATTCAAACCCCCCCATTCTTGTGTTTCACAGACCTTCATAGATGATCGCGGTTATATATCTTCACCGTTGGTATGTTTTATAGTAATGACTCTTAAGTATCACTTTGTACCTGTTGGTTTTGTGCCTAAAGAAAAAATTATTTCAAAACCAGAGGAAAACCAAAGCCTACACCTCATCATTTTCATTACTCATATAAATATGTTTGTCCGGCTCAAAAACCCAAAGTTGTTAAGAACTCTAGCAGCATGTTGACATCGTAAAGCGGCAAGCAAAAGATTGAAAGAATTACTGGTTTTATCGTATCCATAGAGATTAGTGTGAGGGAAAGAACTTCATTCAACAGTTTCCGTAGTTATGAGCTTGGGATAAAATGGGTTAGTTTGTATAGAAAGGAAAATATATGAACAAAAAATAAATATATTCTTTTGAGAGGAGAAACTTATCAGGCATGAATATAAACTAATCTTCAAAAACTTAAACATATCGATCATCTATACTCAACATGCCATACTCGCAAAAATTATCATGTATCTCTCACATCAGTGTCCATCTCTGCAACATCTGCGAGACGTATCACAACCAATGTTATGTCTAACACAAATTACGAGAACAACCACATTCTCGCGTCGGCAACGTCTCAGAGAAAAAATAACACATAAGCATTAAGCTACGTTACCCAAGTGATTGTTAAGCCTAAATATAACTCTAGACTTTAGAACCTAATAGATTTTCTTCCGTAATCAAGATTTGTAAGGTCTATCTCTACAACAACACAAATCCAAACATAAATGCAAAAAGATCAAGGAAAGCAACAATAATGATTTCTAAAGCATATATTATACAACATTGTGATTAATACATATACATTGGTTCAAAGTAAGCTTAGAAACAAAACCCAAAAAATAGAGAAATACATAGAGAAGAATGAAGAAGAACCAAATATCCCACGGGTTGTCAGCTCCGATTAATGAGAAATCTAACTCTGGATTATCCATATCCAAGCTCCAATGGTGTTTTCTAGCCTCTCTCGTCAAAAGAATGAAGGTGATTGTGTTTGGACTCAAAAATACCCTACTCATACCTAAAAAATGTTTTTCCCTAAATACATGTTTATGTCGAGGCGGCATCGCCCGACAACAATACAACTCGCTCAGAGCTCCAAATAACATTTGTTAGTATATTTTCACGCTTATGGGGCGCACCTGGCTCGCCCGGAGAGCTCGTGGCGACGCTAACAGCAAAATGAAAAAATAGCTCTAGTTTTTGTCATATCTTGAGAATCGTAACTCCAATTTACGCATGACCGGAAGCGTTGGAAAGTTTATTCAATGCTATATCTAACAATAAATAAATATCATTGCTTGAATACCTATGAAATTGAGATAAAAATAATTAAACTGAATGATATTTACAAGATAATTCAATATATATACTATACTGTAAATTATACCGAATATACACTAAAGTTGAGTTTTATTGACGAAAAGAAAACGAAATAAGTCGATGAGTAAACACCAAGAATCATGAATTAACAAGTTTCGAAAAACAAAAACAAATGTATGGTTAAATACAAAAAAGTAAAAGCAAGGCAAAACTTACCACAATCCTACAATGACAACATGAAAAAAAAACGTATTCTAAGTACAAAAATCATACTAAACATTCTTAAACAAAACATGCTCAATCATGAATCACACCTAGAAAAAATTCATCGAGGGATGAAAACACACAAAAGTGATGGACTTGAAACTCATCCAACAATTTTCAAACAAGATACTAAATTATGCATTTATCTAAAACTCATATTGAAAACAAAAAAGAAAGAATCAAAAGGGCTTTACAAGGTTGTAATGTGGCTTGGTTAACAAACAAGGGACAACTTATAAAGATAATTGAAACAAAAACTTACCTAAACCTAAGAGAGTGATCAACTCATAAAATTTCAAGAAATAAAATTTCAATCAACTTCTTCTTATTTCCCGAGTTGGTACACCAATCACATACTTATTTGCACAATTATTTTTTTTTTTTCAAAGATTTTTCATTTTTTTCTTTCTTTTTTTTCTTTTCTTTTTCACATTTTTTCTTTTTATTTTTCTCAAACTCAAAGTAACCAACACAAAAGAAAACAATAATTTCTCTCCCCAACTTAAATTCAACCAACATCATAGTGTGAATACTCCCTACTTTATAAGGCAAGGTAAAAATTCAAACCATAAATCACGGTTGAGGGTTCAAGAAAACAAACATCAAAATCCATTCACAAATAAGTGAACTAAGTACTCATCGACAAGCAACATAGTTTAACTAAAACATGGGTAATAACAAAAAGGCTCAAAGGTTTAACAAATGGTAACTCACTCACAAGGTGAATTACATTTGGTTGGAAGGTTGTGCTCAAAATGAAATAAAATGATTTGATCATTGTCATGCTTTTATACAATCAACACAAATAAAAGATTAAGACTAATAAAATCTAGTTAAAACAAGAATGTTGGTCTCCTGCATATATGAATAATGGAAAGCTTCCTTTCATTTTGGGTTTAGAAACTAAAGTAATTCATATCATGAAAAAGCAATGCAAAAGAATGAATGGCATGATAATTGTACAAATTACAAGTTTACTAATCATGTTATGCTATAGAAAGCGATAAACGAATACCTTGAATGAAACCATTTCAAAAGTATCATTACCACACATTCGCAAGTTGAAACGATCAAACTTGGAAAATCATCTCAAAAACCATCACGTTAACGGACCAAAAATTTGAACACAACCAACAAGCAAAGATTGTCGAACCCACAGAGACCAATATCAACATATTATAATCTATCGTCCCGTTGTAAAGCTAAGGCTAATGAATAAATGATTTAGGGGAAACTAAAAACTAAAATTGAAATAAAATAAGATTAAGGAAATATATAAGAAAAGAAAGACTGGAATTTGTGTTCCGCATACCTCAGGGATTCTGTAACTCGTTGACTTATAGTGATATTAAAAAAAAATTAGTAGAAAATATTAATTTAAAGACTAAACCTCACACTCTCGTGGTTTTGAATAAAGCCACATTCCTTAACGATGAGATTTTTCTCTCACTCGCCCATTTTAATTAAGGAATATGTTTTTAAAATTGAACGAGTCATAATCGATACTTAAAGCACTCTCGCCCTCTTTAAAATCGATTTCCTATTTTTACTATCCGGTTTGACCCCCACCCTCTCGTAGTAACGGCTCGAACCTTAGTTAATTTCTCACTCTCGTGACAAAATCATGTTAAGTAACCTCTCACTCTTGTGACAAGGCTATTTAAATTAAGTTTAAAAACAAGAACCAAAAACAGGTATTTTCATATAACTAAAATAATTGCAAATAAATAAACCTGGAAGTAAAGCAGACGATATAAACTTAAATAAAACTACGAACGAAATAAATCTTGAAACTTGAATAAATATTTCAAATAATGTCGCCAACATTTTGATCCAAGAGTACATAGATTGTAGGCCTAAAACTAATGGTGTGGTAGTTCCCCGATGTGAGAAACTACCACTTTTAGAAAGTGATTTCTGCCTAAAAGTATGAACAACGCTTCGACACACAAACTTGGATCCTGAAACAATGAATGTTGGGTCCTTTATATAGTGATAAATGCTGGAAGTTATCTTGTGAGAGGTAGTGAAGATAATGGAGATCATGGTCGGAGAAGTTGAGAAAATTATGGAGTGAGTGGGTGAGATGGTGGACATGGAGAAGGCTGCAAGAAAACTAATACGTGGCTGCAATATTAGAGTTATGGCGAGCGCCACACATGATGTGGAAAGGACCACGCTTCTTGGCAAGTTGTGGTGAGGGCCACAAATCCAAGTTTGGATTTTTTTTCTTTTCTTTTGCCCTGTCTTCTCAGTTTCTCGCTCGTTTCTTACTCTTTTTCGCATGGGAGCTCTTTCTTAGCATCTACCTAAAATACCTTAAATGGAATAGAAATACCGGCATAAAATGATATAAATAAATGAAAAATGGTAATAAAAGTGCATGCGAGTCAATTCGAATAAACGATATAATTTCGCGTTATCAAGTTCCCCACACTTAAACCATTATTTGTACTCAAGCAATTAACCAACACGATAAAAGCGCGATTTGAAACAAGGGCATGAAATGACTCCTAATAATATGTGGCTTCTAGGTTAATGTTAGATCAATATGTACTAAATGTTCAATACCAAGGACACCGTAATGACACGACGTTTAAAGACTACCTCTTTATGCAAACTAATTTGAATCATGTCATTATAGCTCAACAAATATCTCTCAATTTTCTTTCACTCTTTTCATTCAAGCACAATCACATTAAGCTTGTTATTCGTACATGCACATAGTAAGGAAATCGATTAGCGGCTATGATTCTTTGTCTTGGGGTTCGGGTACATAAGTTTGGTAACCCCTTTTATTTAACCAATCGCAGTTGCAGGGAATCAGACTGTAGTCTACCCTACCAAGTTCAGCACCAGATACCTATGACCCAACTGACAATGGGTTGTTTTATTATATTTTTTTAGGTTTCACAACCGTTGGATTAAGTGACTGGGTGAGGGTCACCTAACTTAATAGGTGCATTCCCTATTTTAAATTTATTATGGCAGATAATTTTAGGAATCTTTGGGATCATTCACTTATACTCATCAATTTCCTATGTAGTTTGTGTTTAAGATGGTTCTGACTGCTAATATAAACTACTTAAGAGCTACTTTGAAAACTTGAGCCTAAGGTATCGGCATAATGGGTACCCAAATTGATATCACATAATGAGGGGGTTTAGGGTGTCATAATGGTATCAATTTTATCAAAACTTTCTCAAGTATCTCTAACACAACCTAAAGTGAATCTATATATTTTAGAGTGTGTGTCATGCATCAAAGAAATTTTTTTTTTGTTGTAGGTTAAAATTTTAAAAATTCGACAAGATTCAATAATAACTGAAAAATAGGCATACAAACTTGACAGCACATGCAATGATTCGATCGAATACTGGAAATAGATAAAATCCTAAAAACATGAAATAAACTAGAAAACAATAAATCAAAATAAGAAGCGATGAATGAAAAGCGATAAAGTTCCTCTCCCACACTTAAATCAAACATTATCCTCAATGTTTCCGTAAAAAGTGGGAAAAGGAATAAAAACCTAATTAATGCTCGCCTTGATAGTTGCCTACATGAAATTGATAGGTGCCAAGCATTTTATATCTTTATTTTCTGCAAACTCAAACAAAAGCAAAAACATTAAATTAAAAACTCGTTGTTTGCCTCCCACGTAGCACTTCTTTTAAAGACGATATCTCGACGACTCAAAAGTGTCAGCACTCATGGTGATTCTCTCGAGAATTACTCCTAGATCAAATTTTTAATCGTCTTTGGTTTCCATGGCCACTTATCAAGCCATCTCACATAGCTCTCACCTTTTCTTTTCTTTCTTTTGTGGTGTGGTTCATTCTTTTAAACTTGTGGAGGTGGTTATGGATCTATCTTGAGTATCAGTTTTCAAGTTTGGGCTTAGTTATTTCATCCACCACCTCAAATGCTAACCTTCCCCTCTTAAAATTGTTGATTTCCCTAGTTGCATGGTCCTCTAACTTTCTCTTTTTATGAAAGACTTCAAACAAGGGCGCATTGGTGTGGATATTTTTCAATACCTCTACATACGTTTTGGATTTGGAGTCTACCTTAGTGTTCACAAACCTTTGTGGGAAATGAATTGGTTGGGTATAGGGAGGAGGAACAATAATAGATGTTTCCTTCTCTACCTCTTTGAAAACCCACATTTTGTATGGTGTCGGTCTAGTTTTCTCAATCTCCACTCTTTTCTCATCAGAACTCTTCTCAACCTCATTACTACTTTCTTCAACCTCATTATCACTCTCCTTAGGATTTTCGATTTGTTTTTCACTACTGGTTATTACAACATCCACATGCCCCTCGGGGAAGGGTCCTAGAGGTTTTTGTTCAAGAAAGGATATTTGAGTCTCCAAGGCCATGTTGTGAGTGACAAGGGACTCAACCGCATTATTCAGTTGCCTAAGAGTTTCATTATTATGAAGACTTTGTTTTCTTAACTCTTCATTTTGGACAGTTTGGGTCTCCACAAAGTGATTTATCATAGATTCTAGCCTAGAGTGAGTTAGCATCGCATTGAAATACTCTATTAATGTTTTGAGTTTTAAATTATTGGATTCATGTGGTTCCTCAAAGTGTGTTTGCATCATATTTTGTGTCTCTACAAAGCGCTATTTCATCATGGTTTCTAGCCTAGAGCGAGTTAGTGGTGCAGTGAGATCCTCCATTAATGTGTCGAGAGTGGAAATTAGAGATTCTTGCGACTCCTAAAAATATAGGGCATGGTGATTATAGAGCAAATTTGGTTGAGGATAACTTAGTGTTGCATTATAATCCTCCATTAATGTTTCGAGATCGGATTTATGCGATTCTTGCAACTCCTAAAAATGTTGGGTCTGGTGATTGTATAGTAAATTTGGTTGAGGATAAGTTAGAGTCGCATTATAATCCTCCATTATTGTTTCAAGATCGGATTTATGGGATTCTTGCAACTCCTCAAAATGTTGGGATTGGTAGTTGTAGAGGTAATTTGGGTAAGAGTGAGTTAGTGGCACATTGAATCCATTAGTATTTTGAGGTCGTATTTATGGGATTCCTGTGATTCCTCGAAATACTGAAAGTGGGATTTATAGAAAAAAATTAGGTGATACATAGTAATTAAAGTAAGAGTTCTTTAGTCTATACGGTGCAACAATAGAAATAACAATATTGATTGTTGGTCCCCGGCAACCGCGTCAAAAACTTAATGCGTCCGCAAGTGCACAAAAATATCAAAGTAATATAAAAGATTGTCGAACCCACAGAGACCAATATCAACCTACCATAATTTATCGTCCCTTTGTAAAGTTAGGGCTAATGAATAATTGATTTAGAGGAAACTAAGAACTAAAACTGAAATAAAAATAAGATTAAGGAAATATATAAGAAAAGAGGGATCGGAATGTGTATTCCACATACCTCAGGAACTCTATAACTTGTTGGCTTATACTGATGTTAAAAATGTGTTTAGTAGAAAATATCAATTTAAAGATTAAACCTCACACTCTCGTGGTTTTAAATAACGCCACATTCCTTAACCATAATATTTTGCTCTCACTCGCCCATTTTAATTAAGGAATGTGTTTTAAAAATTAAACAAGCACTAATTGATACTTAAAGCGCTCTCACCCTCTTTAAGATTGATGTCCCGTTTTTACTATCTGGTTCGACCCCCATACTCTCGTAGTGGCGGCTCGAACCTTAGTTAATTTCTAACTCTCGTGACAAAATCATATTAAGTAACCTCTCACTCTCGTGACAAGGTTATTTAAATTAAGTTTAAAAACAAGAACCAAAAACAGGTTTTTCATATAAATATTAAGCCAACATTGTTACTGAATCCCGTCAGAAATGAAGGTCCTCACATACCGGACTCAAAAAAATTTACCCGACATACTTAAAGAAACAAACATGCAATTATAATTATTAACCATGAACGTAGGCATACTTATATTTGTAATGATAAAACAATATTATAAGAATAAGAAACTAAAATAATTGCAAATAAATAAACTTGGAAGTAAAGCAGAAGAAATAAACTTAAGTAAAACTACGAACAAAATAAATCTTGAAACTTGAATAAAGCTTTGAAATAATGTCTGCAAGATTGAGATTCAAGAATACATAGATTGTAGGCCAAAAACTAATGGTGTGGTAGTTCCCCGATATGAGAATCTGCCACTTTTACAAAGTGATTTTTTCCTAAAACTGTTAACAGCGCTTCAGCGCACAAACTTGGATCCTCAAACAATGAATGATAGGTGTGATCGGTGGATCTAGAACTGACTGTTTAACAGCTGGTTCGCGAAATGTCGCGGAAGCAAGAGTCGCCACCGTCTTTTATTTTCTCCAAATGGAAAGGACAAAAGCACAGAAAAATTCCTTATAGAGATTGCTCTCGGTTCGGGAGGTAGATTATAGAAAGGGAAGGTGTTAGCACCCTTTTTATCCATGGTTATCCATGGGCTCTTAGATACTTGCTCATTTGTGTTTTCAAAATTGTTTGTTTGCTTTTCAACTATGGGTTTAAAAAAGTTTCTTTGAAAATTTCAGTTCGACTCTTGTATCAGTCCTCAAGAGTGTTTGAAAAGTTGCTTTCGAAAGCTTTTTGAAAGTGTCGGTGTGAAAAGAGTTTTGATTTTGTTTTTGAATTTAGAGCAAGTATCTAGAGTCGTCTACCTACCCTAAGGAATTCGTCTGTGTAAATGTCCTTAAAGTAGTGCCATCCCACCATTGAGAAGTAGGTAGCACCACTGTTGGAGGTGTTCGGGTCAATTCGAGGGTTCGGGACATGGTGATCACCAGAGCAATAGGAAGACACCTTAGAAGCTACCCTCATGCCATGTTCATGGACATGAGGACTTACTAAAACATCCTCTACTCGACGACCACCTTTCGAGGGGCAAGGCAACAATGAGGCGTACCCTAGGGGTGGTGTGTGATTTGTGTGTCGTTTTCAGATATTTTTGTCTTGTTCATGCATTGGTGATCTACGCGTTATTTTTATTTTTTGGCATTCATTCTTTCATGCAAATTAATTAACAGTTAAAAGATGCGGAATTAAAAGTCCTACGCTATTACAAAGGCGCGAGTCTACATCGCCAAATTAATCCAAGACCCGATTTGAAATAAAATAAAAATGCGAAAAAGATAAATGTCCTAATTAATCTATTACATGGCTTTGGGAGAATTACATGAAAAAAGGAAATAAAATAAGCGCGCGAATTGGAATTGTGATCGAATGCGAGGGCGTTGGACCCTTTTAAAGAAATTGAATTAAAATTAAGAAATTAATTAAATTAAATGGGAAAGGAAGTTATTTTTGAGTTTTTTGTATTTATGGATTTTAATGAGAATTAATGGAATTTAAAAACCTAATTCTAGACTATTTTTAGTTTATTAAAAAAGTGTTTAAGTTTGTACCCTAATTTTAACCTAATTATTTTCATGGCAAATTTATTTACAAAATAAATACTTAATTATTAAATATGGTGAAAAGAAAAGAAAAAAGGATAAAAGCATTTAAAACCCTAATTCTACATTTTTTAATTTATTAAGAAAAATATTAGAATTAAACCTAGAATTAAAAAAAAACTAAATTAATTAATAAAGTTTATTTACAAAAAAAAACATTTAAATAAAATATATTTACATTTTTATAGTTTCTGATTTTTTTTGGTAATTTTATGTTAAAGAAAACAAATTAATTTAAAGAATTAAATTAAAACTAGATAAAACAAATAAAAATAGAAAAAAAATAAAAAGAATGAAAGAAAGCAAACCAATGGGGGGTGTTGACCCCAATTTGGAGGTTATGTTGCCAGCAATTAGGCCCAATAGAACCTTGGCCTTTTTGACTTTTCATGCTGGCGTGTGGAATATTTGACTGACGCCTAAGGTAGACAGCTGGTGATGACCCTTGGATTGGAATTGCTTGGGCATGTGGCAGGCTTAGAGGTGAAGCTACATGGTAGACCTTTGAAGAGAGGGAGTACTTGAACAAGTTGTAAGAAAAAGCATAGGGAAATATGGGGACCTGGGGATCGAACCCAGGTCCTAATACTTGTAAACGTGCCTCTCCACCAACTGTGCCATTTGATCACTTTGTAATAATAATGGGTAACAATTAATATATAAAAAACAAACACGCTAATGCTATTAATTCAAAAAGCGCGCTGAAACTTGAATGGTCCAACCACTGAGTGACAACACGTCTTCTTCTTCCTTGGTTCTTTGCTTCACCTGAAAAAAATACATCAAATAGTGGGGGTTTTGAACCCCCACTAACCACTGCACAAGAAAATAGCGATTAAGCCATACTCAAATATAAAAAAGGCGCAACTAGTGATTCTGGATCGTCTAAGTGCGCTGAGTTCAATGGTGTAGGTCTCATGTCTCAATTTTTCCAGAATAAGGAAGCCCCAAATTTACAGTTTAGAAAACCTAATGAGCTCCAATGGTAACTTTGCGTATAGGCTATAAAAACTCAATTAAACAATATCAATAGACTCAGAAAGTCCATGTTAGTACAAAACAACAATCAAAATGTATGGAAAATGCCCAGGAATTCAAATACGATTATGCATAAAGTATGAGAAATTTTGAGTTCTATATACCAATTCTTGATGCTAGAAGCATGGAAAAGGATTCAGTTAGGTTCTTTGATGCCTCAGAAAGCTTTTTGAATTGGTTAGAAGCTTTGAATCACGCTCTATGTATGAAATCAGTTTTGAAAAAATTCACAAAATATGCAAAGTGTGTTCTTAGGTTTGGGCGCAGCTTGAAGGTTGTGAGCATTAGGTTTTGCATCTGTATATGTATGCCAATGGATTAGGGTTGAAATTTGAGTCCAAAAACCCTTGTGATCATGAATCAAATATTTGATTTTAATGGCATATTTTTTCAATCTTTTTCATGTCTTTTGGTACCAATCATGGCCAAATCTTTCCTTTTTTGATGTGCACGAGATCTTGAGGTTTTGATGAGTGATTATACTGCATAAAAAGATTCAAACGCATTTGTTTAGTATTTTTTTCATATTTTATTTAATTAAATGAATTAATGGTGATTAAAAATTCAAATAAAAGATAAAAAATGATGAAATAAATCCCCTTTGGGACAAATGGTCGTGCATAGCCTTTGGATGATGATTCTTGGAAGAATTTGTGGCCCATTAGCAATTTTGAGGCATTTGAAGCAAAGTTGACTTTTCAAAATTCCCAAAAATTTCCCAACTTCCACAAGGCATATCTTGCTCAATTTTTAAGCTTTGATCATGTTCTTGGACATTTTGGAAAGGTCTTGAAGTCCTATAACCAATGTCTTTGGTCCCATGTCATTTTGATTTACCAATCGCATGTTATGGTCTTTGACTTAAAGTGCCTTTTTGTTGACTTTTGAAAATGACCTATAATGTTGAGATTGATAACTTTTTGTGAGAGCATTTCTTGGACTTGAAGTGTGAATAGGAGTTGTAGGAAATGTCATTCTCTTCAAAATGAGCTTTGGATGGAATTTTTCTGATAAACCATGTGGAAGTTATGCCTTGGTCAAGTTACAGTTGACTTTTTCAACTGTCCAAATATGGAAACTTTTGCATCTTGAGACTTTTTGAGCCATGCCTTGAAAATCATGATCAAGAATTGATCAAATGATGTTTGTGGCTTCAAAATAAGATGTTGACCAAAAATTTGAACTTTTGACTGTCAAATGACCATTTTGCCCCTGCAGTTGACTGTTGAGCAATTAGGGTTTTTGACTGTGCAATTTTGTGCTGTAAGTCTTGAAACTTGGCATATGGATGCTTGACCATGTTTGTAGGCACGTGGGACTTGATTGGACCCTTGGAAACTTCAATTTCTTTGTCAGAACCAAAACCCTAGTTTTTGACTGTTAGGAGGCCCTTGAACTGTGCAACCCTTGGGGAGATTTTGAAGCATGCTCTTTGCAAATCTTGAAGAATATGGGAGGGCAAATTTTGGGGTACAACAGTTGCCCCTGTTCAATCTTCTTAGACCTGAGGATGTAGATTGGCTGACGTGCCTTTCGTGATCCGAAGGTGGAAGATGATTGAACACTAAAGTGCCTAGAAATTTGTGCTCACATAGTAGTGTGATGGTGGGAATGGGCTTATAGATGCCATTTGGAGATTGATGGATAGGATGATGGGCTTATAGATGCCATTATAAGAGATGATAGAAGGTGGATGGGCTTATAGATGCCATCTGGGTGTTGATCGCATAAGAGATTCCTTAGCGAGAACTTGTGTACCTGAAAGGAAAAGGATTACCTGGCCTGTTACAGGAGCTGGTCTTCAAACTCTTTGTATAGATGCGCCCTGACTGGTTACAGGAATTGAATCTGGAGCTTCAAAAGGTGATGAATGAACCAGGGATGGTTACTACCTCAACGGGACGGTGAGAGAACCTTGGACGATTACCACCTCAACAGGAACGCTGAGAGAATCTTGAGGCGATTACTACCTTCGCAGTAACGGGGAGAGAATCTTGGGCGACTTCAACCTCAACAGTAACGCTGAGAGAATCTTGGGCGACTTCAACCTCTACAGTAAAGCTGAGAGAATCTTGGATGTCTTCAACTGGATAAGAAACAGGGAGATCTTAGGGGCGATCTGACTGAACCAGAGAAGGCCTTTGACTGGATAAGAATCAGGAAAATCTTAGGGTCGATTTAACTGAACCAGACTAGGTCTTGGAATCTTCAACTGGATAAGAAACAGGGAGATCTTAGGGTCGATCTGACTGAACCAGAGAAGGCCTTTGACTGGATAAGCAACAGGAAAATCTTAGGGTCGATTTAACTGAACCAGGCTAGGTCTTGGAATCTTCAACTGGATAAGAAACCGGGAGATCTTAGGGTCGATCTGACTGAACCAGAGAAGGCCTTTGACTGGATAAGAATCAGGAAAATCTTAGGGTCGATTTAACTGAACCAGGCTAGGTCTTGGAATCTTCAACTGGATAAGAAACAGGGAGATCTTAGGGTCGATCTGACTGAACCAGAGAAGGCCTTTGACTGGATAAGAATCAGGAAAATCTTAGGGTCGATTTAACTGAACCAGGCTAGGTCTTGGAATCTTCAACTGGATAAGAAACAGGGAGATCTTAGGGTCAATCTGACTGAACCAGAGAAGGCCTTTGACTGGATAAGCAACAGGAAAATCTTAGGGTCCATTTAACTGAACCAAGCAAGGTCTTGGAATCTTCAACTGGATAAGAAACAGGGAGATGTTAGGGTCGATCTGACTGAACCAGAGAAGGCCTTTGACTGGATAAGCAACAGGAAAATCTTAGGGTCGATTTAACTGAACCAGGCTAGGTCTTTAAAGGTAGCTGAGAATTTGACTGGATCTTTCCTGAAAGGTAAAGGTCAGTCATATGCAAGGTATGATATGAATCAAGCGATGATGTTCTCAACATAAATGATATTTGTAAGATATGATGCGTATATGCATGCTATAATGTATGAAAATGTGATGTTTATGAATGTACCTTTTTGTCTTAGGAAAATAAATCCATGACGGGTGCCGGGAAGTCACTCCTAGGCTGATGTTGAAGAATAGATTTTTGCTTCCGCTGGGGATGATAGTTGCAAGAATACAGGTAGGAGAAGATAACTCCGTTGGGGAATAAACTTGGCAAATGGATTACTCTGCGGGGAGAAAAGTACTCTAGTGATCTTACTGGTGAGCAATACTCTGTGGGGGGAGAGGTACTTGTTGGGATGTTGATGATAACTTCGCTGAGGATACCGTTGTTGTGTTGGAAGTGTTAATACACTTCGCTGGGGATAAGAAGACTTCGCCGAGGACGATCTTTCCGTGGCTTTTGGCTGAGGATAACCCAGTTATATCCTGGTAGGGAAATAACTCTTGAATAAAGCCAGGGGACGCGTTCGTGCTCTATGGGGATAAGCTTCCAGAATCTACTGGGTATAAGCTTACTGCTTGGGGAGATGGATCCCAACTTTCCTGGGGAAACTGGATTGGACTCTCCTGGGAAAATTTGAGCTATATTGGGGAGTGACTCCGTTGAATGTTTGATAGGCCGCCGGGGAACAATCTTCAGACCAAGACTGTCGGGGATGCTTGTTAAGAATACCTGTATATTGCTGAGGAATGTTGAGATCTGCTGGGGGATACCCAACTTCCCTAAGGCTGATTGTACCTTTGCTTGAGGAGAGTGTATTGACTTGCTGACTCACTCTCTGGGGAATTAAGATGTACTAGTTATGTTCTTCAGCTGAACCCACCTTGGTACCTTGGAGGATAGAACAATTAGATTGCTTAGACAACTCCTTATTGCCCCTGTTTCTAATGTTACCTGTAATTAATCCTTTGTTTCGTATGCAAATATTCATGAGTGAGCAAATTAGTGTCAATGCATATATCACAAATTGAACCTTGGACGTTCTTCACAAAACAAAACAGAAAAGAAAAAAGAAAAAACAAATGGCAATTCGAGCTGAAAAGTGATTTTTGTATTGATTTTTGAATTTGCCTGTAAAATAGGCGTTTATGTACAAGAGGCTGACGCCCTAGTAGGAGGACGCCGCCAAACAAAAGTGTTTATACAAATTTGTACAAAGGAAAATAAAACAGCTGTGTGAAATGGAATGATCCCACTAGGTTTCAACTCTGCTATCGCCTTTATGTCTTTGAGCGTCTCATCACTTGATGACCTCAGTTGAAGATGAAGCTGACTGATCGATGCTGTCTGAACTTGATGCTGATACCGGATTCTGGATGCAAGGTGATCCAATGAGACATAGTATTACGCCTTATCCCTAACTTTTGCCTGGACCACCCTTTCGGGTTTTCGATCCACCGGGATACCCATTTTTGCCCAAGCCGCCTTTTCATGTTTTCGACATGCCGGGTGTTCAGATTTTTTTCATTTCATCCCTTCATTTTGCCCGAACCCTTTTGGTTCGCCGGGAAGCCCTAATTTTTTCCTAGGTATCTTTTTCATGCGTATCTTTTTACTAGCGGGTCTTTTTCATGCGTAGTATCTTTTTACTATGTCTGCATTGGCGGGGTGAGGAAGGTCGTCACCATCTATGTTGGTTAGAATCATGGCTCCCCCTGAGAACACATGTTTAACCACAAATGGTCCTTCGTACGTAGGGGTCCATTTGCCCCTTGAATCACTCTGGGGAAGGATGATTCGCTTGATTACCAGATCCCCAACTTGATATTCTTGTGGTCTGACCTTTTTGTTAAATGCCCTTATCATCCGTTTTTGGTACGTCTGACCATGGCAGATAGCAGCAAGTCTTTTTTCATCAATAAGGTTTAGTTGATCAAGTCGTGTCTGGATCCAATCATCTTCGTTCAGATCTGCATCCTTCATTATCCGGAGAGAGGGTATTTGCACTTCGATTGGTAAGACTGCCTCCATACCATAGACCAAGGAGAAAGGAGTTGCCCCGGTTGATGTCCTGGCTGAGGTACGGTACCCATGTAGAGCAAACGGTAACATTTCGTGCCAATCTTTATAATTCATTGTCATCTTCTGCACGATTTTCTTAATGTTCTTATTTGCTGCTTCTACAGCCCCATTCATCTTCGGTCTATAAGGAGAAGAGTTGTGGTGTTGTATCTTAAACTGCTCGCAGAGCTCAGTGATCATCTTGTTATTGAGATTGGTACCGTTGTCTGTAATAATTCTTTCAGGGACGCCGTATCGACAGATCAGATTATGCCGAATGAACCGTGCCACAACAGTCTTGGTTACCGTAGCGTAGGATGCTGCTTCAACCCACTTCGTGAAGTAATCAATCGCTACTAGGATGAAGCGATGCCCATTGGATTCCGTAGGTTTAATCTCACTGATCATATCTATGCCCCACATTGCAAAAGGCCAAGGCGCAGTCAGAACATTTAGAGGAACTGGAGGAACATGCACCTTGTCTGCATATATCTGGCATTTATGGCATGTCCGAGAATGTTGGTAGCAGTCAGCTTCCATTGTGGACCAGAAATACCCTGCCTGAAGGATTTTCTTTGCCATAGTGTGTCCACTGGGATGTGTTCCGAAGGTCCCTTCATGTAGCTCTTCCATGATCCTTTCTGCTTCTGTCTTGTCCATACAACGCAGTAGGGTCGAATCATGGTTTCGCTTATACAGGATGTCGTTGCTAAGGAAGAACTTCGCTGCGAACCTTCTCAGAAACTTCTTGTCGTTGACAGATGCACCTTCAGGGTATTCCTGAGCTTCCAAGTATCTCTTCACCTCATGGTACCAAGGCTTCTCAGTCACCAATTCAGTCTCGAGATCACAACAGTATGTCGGTTCGTCCAGTTTCCAGATAGTGACCTGGGGAGCCTCATTGTCCCACTTGACTTTGAACATGGAAGACATCGTAGCTAACGCGTCCGCCAGCTGATTCTCCTCTCTCGGAAAGTGTTCAAAGGTTATCTCTGTGAAGTGGGGATCAAGGTCAACACACATTCTCTGTAAGGAATAAGATTCGGATGTTTCGTATCCCACTCTCCTTTGATCTGATTGATCACGAGAGCGGAATCTTCGAAGACACTCAGAAACTTGATCCTTAAGTCGATCGCAGCTTGGAGACCCATGATGCATGCCTCATACTCCGCCATGTTGTTGGTGCAGTTGAAACATAGACGGGCCGTGAGTGGAGTATGAGTGCCTTGAGGGGATATGATCACAGCGCCGATACTGTTACCCAAAGCATTGGAGGCTCCGTCAAAGTGCATAGACCATCGGGATCCTTCCTCAGGTCCTTCATCCGGTCCAGGTGCTTCACAATCAGTCACTATCATGATGCTCTCGTCTGGAAACTCGAAGTTCATTGACTGATAGTCGTCTACTGCCTGATGTGCCAAGTGGTCTGCCAATACGCTTCCTTTGATGGCTTTCTGGGTCGTGTACTGGATGTCGTATTCTGTCAAGATCATTTGCCATCTTGCTATTCTCCCAGACAGAGCAGGCTTTTCAAATATGTACTTTATAGGATCCATCTTTGAAATCAACAAGGTAGTGTGAGTCAGCATATACTGTCTCAGCCGGCGAGCAGCCCATACCAAAGCGCAGCAAGTTTTCTCAAGCAGTGAGTATCGGGTCTCACAGTCGGTAAACTTTTTGCTAAGGTAATAAATGGCATGCTCTTTTCGGCCAGACTCGTCATGCTGCCCCAGCACACACCCCATTGAGTTGTCAAGAACTGTCAGGTATAGTATTAGAGGTCTCCCTTCAACCGGTGGCATAAGGATGGGTGGTTCTTGGAGATACTCTTTGATTCTGTCGAAAGCGGTCTGACATTCATCATTCCAACGTACTACCTGATCTTTCTTCAGCAGCTTGAAGATTGGCTCACAGGAAGCAGTTAGGTGTGAGATGAACCGAGCAATATAATTCAGGCGTCCTAGAAAGCCCCTGACCTCTTTCTCTGTCTTAGGAACTGGCATCTCTTGAATAGCTTTAACCTTGGCAGGGTCCACTTGAATACCCTTGTCACTTACAACGAAGCCTAGCAACTTTCCAGATCTTACCCCGAAGGTGCACTTGTTCGGGTTCAACCTCAGCTTGTACAGTTTCAGACGGTCAAACAATTTCTGCAGATGATCAAGGTGTTCTTCCTCAGTTTGGGACCTTGCGATCATGTCGTCAACATACACTTCTATCTCATGATGGATCATGTCATGAAATAAAGCAACCATGGCACGTTGGTAGGTTGCCTCAGCGTTCTTCAATCCAAATGGCATGAGCTTGTAGCAGAAGGTACCCCACTGAGTAACAAAGGTAGTTTTTTCCATGTCTTCAGGTGCCATCTTGATCTGATTGTAACCTGAAAAACCATCCATGAAAGAGAACACCTTATGCTGAGCAGTATTGTCAACAAGGACATCAATGTGAGGCAGAGGGAAGTCATCTTTGGGGCTGGCCCTGTTCAGATCCCTGTAATCAACACACATTCTGACTTTTCCATCTTTCTTAGGTACCGGAACCACATTAGCAACCCACTGAGGGTAAGAAGTCACTGCAAGAAACCCGGCATCAAATTGTTTCATAACCTCGGCTTTGATCTTCTCAGACATCTCTGGACGCATACGGTGGACCTTTTGCTTGACTGGAGGGCAATCTTTCTTGGTAGGCAAATGATGGACCACAATGTCAGTATCCAACCCGGGCATGTCTTCGTAGGACCAGGCGAAGATCTCCACATAGTTATGTAGCATCTGAGTCAACCGTTGCTTCACGCTGAGCTCTAGGTTGGCACCAATCTTTACCTCCTTCCTGTCCGTCTCAGTACCCAGATTTATTGTTTCCACAGGCTCTTCATGTGGTTGAATTGCCCTCTCTTCCTGGAGTAACAGTCTTGCAAGCTCGCCAGGCACTTCGCAATCATCTTCACCTTCGTCTTCGGCTAAGTTGATCGAATTTTCGAAGTCATAACTGGCAGTAGCAGAGTCGTTACCAGTGAGATCCAGAGTGGATTGAAACCTGTATGAGTGAGTGTGTGTAAATACAGCTGTTTTGCAATATATAAAGAAAGGAAAGAAAGAAAAGGAGCATAAGATTTGAAATGCGAGAAAACGTCCAAGATCTTTATTCATGATATATGAAATGACAATTAATATACCCTCACAAATGAAGCCACGGTGCCCCGGGTAAGACACCGGGCCATAGAGTTCAATTTATTGTTTATTACAAATAACAAAACAAAGGAGTTTATTACTGCGTAACAAAAGTAACAGGAGTATGATCCTTAGCAATCCAATTGGTCAATCCGCCATCAGTCGTCGGGTAGATCCAGCTATTGAACTCTGACTCTCCCACTTCATCTTCATCCCCAACAGCATTCACTCCTGGGTTGGTAATGAACACAGGAGGTCTTCTGGTCTTTGCCTTGCGCACAGCCTTCTGACCCTCTGCAGTAAAACCCAGTCCAAACTTGTCAGTTTTTTGTGTAAAGTCAGGGAGCCTGCCCCAGTTAGCACATTCACCTTTCTTGATCACAGCCCGGGCATCCTTCAAGGAAGCCATCTTCAAAGGAAAGTCCTCTTCGACCACTGTCTCTGCTGCTGCCAAAGCTGGAGGTACCTCTTCGAAATGCTGAAAGGGGGTTTCAATAAACTCCCCGTCCATCTCAATATACCTGAAGGAATTCAAGTGGCTCACCATATACTCCTCCTCTCCCTGCACAGTGACAATCTTCCCTCTGACGGGGTACTTGAGTTTCTGGTGTAGGGTAGAGGTCACTGCCCCAGCTTTGTGGATCCAAGGTCGACCCAGTATACAAGAATACGATGGACGGATATCCATCACATAGAAAGTAGAGTCGAATACTTGAGAACCCACGCGAATAGGAATGTCTACCTCTCCATGAACCATCCTCTTAGAACCGTCAAAGGCTCTGATGATGATATTGCTAGGTTTCAGCTCCAGGCCTTCACAATCCAAACGGTCTAAGGCCTTCTTGGGTAGCACATTCAGGGAAGAACTAGTGTCCACCAACACGTGCGTAAGAGTAGTGCCCCTGCATTCAATAGAGACATGCAGGGCATCATTGTGGTCCTTTCCCTTAGCAGTAAGGTCAGCATCCGAGAAACCCAAACCATTGTCCGCTGTCAGATTGGCTATGCAATCAGTAAACTGGACTGCAGATGTCTCCTGTGGAACATGGGCCGTCTTGAGGAATGAAATCAGGGCCTTAGCATGGGCCTCTGAGCACAGCAGTAAGGAGAGCATAGAGATCTTGGAGGGGGTATGCCCCAGCTGTTCAACAACATTAAAGTCGCTCTTCTTGATTATTTTAAGAATTTCCTCCATCTCTTGTTGGGAGGCCTCAGCATTCACAGATTTTGGCGCCTCCATCCGGGCAGGCTCATCTTCAATCCCTTTGCCCCGAGCATTAGATGACTCGGCGGCCGGGGAAGCAACCTGATCAGAAACGGGAACAGATGTACTTGCAGGTGTTATAGTGAGGGGTCTTCGAATAGTTGGTGGTGCAATGTCAGGCGAGAAGAGCCTGCCACTGCGGGTAACTTTGGCTGGACCAGTGATATTGCTGATGCTGGTGCTAGTGTTGAACTCTTGCTTGATTCCATGTACATACACGTCTGCCCCATAGTGCCATGGGACAGCCTTATCAGATTCATAGGGGAGAGGCCCCGGAACAGTAATCACAATGGGTGCGACAGTCATGATTTTAACCGGCTTCCTTGGGAGAGCCTTGATCGGATTATTAAAGATTGTAACAACAGAAACTTCTTCCACCGGAACAAACTGAACAGCAGTCTTCTTGAACAGAATCTCTTTGCTGTCCAGCAGGCTTTGGATGCCTAACTTCAGCAAAGGACAACCAGAAAGGGAAACAGCACAGAAAAGGCAACCTTCACTACAACCCGGAAATAAACCGGCCAGCAGTAGATTCCTCTTAACAGTCATCAAGGGAGTAGCTACATCATTCACAGAAACGGCATACACATCTTCATCAATGGCATTTACTCCATGCTGGGGCATAGGAGCAGTCACCACATTTGGCCTCTCAGGCGCTTCAAACTGTATCTCTTTTGCATCAATAAGGTCTTGCACCTTATTCCTCAATGCCCAACAGTCATCAGTGGAATGCCCCGGGCTATCGGAGTGATAAGCACAGCGGGCATTTGGATTGTACTTCGGAGAGGCAGTATTCACAACCTTCGGGGCCTCTCTAACAGTCACCAAATTGGTGGATAGCAACTGCGGCAAGATTTGTGATAGAGTCATACTCATCCGGGTAAACTATCTTCTGGGTCTTTCATCCCTTTGAGGATTGGTTTGCCGAGGCGCGGCAGCAGGCTTAGCAATCATCACCGCGTTGACAGATTGGCGGCGCTCAGGTTTCTCTTGTCTTCTAGACCCATATACGGCACTGGCCTCCTTCTTAAAGGGTTTCTTCTCATAGCTTGCAGATGCACCTTTCTGAATTTTGCCGGACTTCATTCCAGCCTCTATTCTCTCCCCAGTCAGAATAAGGTCAGTGAACCCTGCCGACGAATTCCCGATAAGATGATTGAAAAATGGCCCAGATAGGGTCCCCAAGAACATGTCTACCAACTCCCGGTCAGTTAACGGAGGCTGCACCCTGCCAGCCAGATCCCTCCACTTCTGTGCATACTCTTTGAAACCTTCGCTTGACCCTAGCGACATACCCTGGAGTTGGGTACGTGTAGGGGCAAGGTCGGCATTATATTGATACTGCTTATAAAAAGCAGCAGCCAACTCCTCCCAGTTACGAACTTTGGTTCCATCCAGCTGATAGAACCATTCGAGATGAGTCCCTGAAAAACTCTCCTGGAAGAAGTGGATCCACAAATTCTTGTCCACTGAGTACGGTTGAATCTTCCGCACATAAGATCTGAGGTGTAGCTTGGGACAAGACGCCCCGTCATACTTGGTGAAAGATGGTGCCTTAAACTTGTGAGGAATAATCACACCAGTAGATAAGCCCAAGTCTCCGAAATCCAGCCCAGGCAGTTGTTGGATCTTCATTGCATTCAGTTTGTCTTCCAACTGCTTATACCGGTCTTCAGCCGGAGGATACTGCTCCTCATTAAAGTTAGTCTCATTGTCAGAGACTACCGGACTAGGACCTTTTCCCCCTTGGGGACTGCTCTTGCCTATAGAAGAACCAGCCTCTTCATTCTGCAGAGTGTTGCCAAACCTTCGGCCCGAGTTGAAAAGAACAGTTCTCTTCTTCTTCTTCTTCTCCTTCTTCAGGAGCAAAGCCTTCAGCTCTTCTTGGCCCTGAGCCAAACCCATGATCAGTTCCTGAAATTGCGTGTTCTGCGCCTGAAGAGCCTTGATAGACATCTCGGTTGATGATGAGTCAGGATTCATGATGCTGAAATAAACAGCGAAGAACAGTAAGCAACCTGAAAAGAAGAAAACCTGCTATGCACATGATGAATGATATGTGTTTATGCAATGCATTCAAGGGTTCGAAAGTTCAAATTTGTTGTAGACAAAAAGGAACACACGTTATCATTAAGGAAATAATTGTCCAGTACATCAAAGCCTCATGGGCACATATTACAAAGCAAATCAATCCCAAAAGACACTACGCATCCTCTTTGGAGCTATGTAGGTGTTGAGATTCCTCTCCTCGTGCAATAGGCGGGTGAGCTCCAAGACCTTCTTTTCACTAGCATGTAGACTGGTCTCAAGAGAATTCTGTTCTTCCTTAAGCTGGATCCAGCTCTTCTGCATCTCTTCCCAGGACGTGGGCATGTCAGGATGTTGAATGGTGTAGGACACCTCTCCTTCCAAGACTGGCTCTTTGATCATAGGGAGCACATGAGGATAAGGCGTTATTAACTTCTGGGAGCAGGCTCGTACCCATTTGAGATAAGGTTCCAATGGGATGGAATTCCTGTGCCCCAGTGTCTTACTGTCTATCTTACTGGGCATCCTCCAAGCTCTGATAAATCTCTGGCGAAATCCTTGTTCATCGTTGTCGAAGTCAAAAACTATGTCAGGAATTAGCATGTCATGAGGGCCATCCCTCCGAGCATAACCAAACTGTCTCCAAGCCAGGCATGGGTTGTAAGTAATACCTCCTCTGATTCCAAGTAAAGGAACATTAGGGTACTCCCCGCAACGATCAATGATAGTGACATCTTCTCTGGACCGAGGGCACCAATGTATATCTGCATGTGTAAGAGTCATCAACCGTTGTGACCACCTCAAACCCCGCTCGTTCTTCAAAGCTGATTGTGGAAGGTGTGAAATAAACCACCTTCCCAGGAGAGGAGTGCAGCACATAAGGACACCTCTTTTTCTCATGGTTCGAGTGTAACATGAGTGAAGGATGTCCCCCAGCAACGTAGGTATAGGATTCCTGGACATGAAGATCTGGACAACACTGATATCTATAAGCTGATCTGGGTTAGGGAACAACACCAAACCATAGACAAGGAGGGCCACAACTTCTTCAAAAGCTTGTAAGTCAAGGGAGTTCCAACATTCCTGGGCCTTTTCAAACAGAAACTTGGCTAAGAACCCTTTGATGCCACTTCTAACTTCCCAATGTCCCTTGAGTTCAGATGATTGTAGGTGTAAGGCTTTAGCAATCTCTTCAAGCTTGGGTTCCTTTTCCGTACCGTTGTAGGGTAGTTGATCAAGGATAGGGATCTTCAGAAGCCGGGAGAACTCCTCCAGTGTAGGTACCAGCTGATAATCCAGGAAAGTGAAACAATGATGCAGAGGGTCAAAGAATTGGAACAGGACCTTTATCATATCTTCCTCAATGTTGGTATTGACCAAGCTGATGAGTCTTCCATGTCTTTCACTGAATGAAGAGTTCTCAGGAATCCTGGATATAAGCTCCTCAAGCCGAGGAGGGATCCTTACAAGGCTGATTTGAATTGTCTTTCTGCGAACAGTTTCCATGTCCTACAAAACAAGAACAAAGATGAAGATTCGAACCCCTGAAATGGTTAGTCAATGCATATGATGCTGGATGATGTCATGATGCTATAATTAAACACACCACAGATATTTACAAAGGCAAACATGTAAGGCACACAAGTCACACAAGACAAGCCCTTAGAGTTTAGGCCAGCATGGGGTCTGGGTATTACCCTCTTGAAGTTGGTGGGCTCAACCTGTCCTATTAGAAGTAACCGGGTTCTAAGGGTCCCAATATCACGGGATTGCTTTCATTGTTCATCGTTCCGATTTAGCCACTGAACTGGCGACCGAAATATTCCAGGAAAGCAACCCTCAATTGAGTGTAGTATCGAGTATCAACCAACCTCGGACTGCACCAAAGTCAGTTATCTCACTACCCTAAAGAGGCCAAGATAGTTCAATTAAGGTTCCTAAGGTCAGTTGATGCTTCACGACACCACGCGGAGGCCCCGTACTCTCCTTGACTGAACTCAAGGGTTACCGGTACACACCAAAGTGCCACATCAACGTAGCAGACTGTTTCAACCATGTCGGTATACCCCGCACAGTTCCCTCACAACCTTGTTGCTACTTTCTAAGAAGGCATCCCCAGATCCGGTTTAGGATCTATAGAACTCCCAAGACAGTCCCACAATTTAAAGCAAACAAGTCAAAGCAATTGAAAACACAGTGATCTTAGTCCTAAGGTACACCTCACTTTAAGTTAAGTCCCCAACAGAGTCGCCAGTTCTGTGATCGGTGGATCTGGAACTGACTGTTTAACAGCTGGTTCGCGAAATGTCGCGGAAGCAAGAGTCGCCACCGTCTTTTATTTTCTCCAAATGGAAAGGACAAAAGCACAGAAAAATTCCTTATAGAGATTGCTCTCGGTTCGGGAGGTAGATTATAGAAAGGGAAGGTGTTAGCACCCTTTCTATCCATGGTTATCCATGGGCTCTTAGATACTTGCTCATTTGTGTTTTCAAAATTGTTTGTTTGCTTTTCAACTGTGGGTTTAAAAAAGTTTCTTTGAAAATTTCAGTTCGACTCTTGTATCAATCCTCAAGAGTGTTTGAAAAGTTGCTTTCGAAAGCTTTTTGAAAGTGTCGGTGTGAAAAGAGTTTTGATTTTGTTTTTGAATTTAGAGCAAGTATCTAGAGTCGTCTACCTACCCTAAGGAATTCGTCTGTGTAAATGTCCTTAAAGTAGTGCCATCCCACCATTGAGAAGTAGGTAGCACCACTGTTGGAGGTGTTCGGGTCAATTCGAGGGTTCGGGACATGGTGATCACCAGAGAAATAGGAAGACACCTTAGAAGCTACCCTCATGCCATGTTCATGGACATGAGGACTTACTAAAACATCCTCTACTCGACGACCACCTTTCGAGGGGCAAGGCAACAATGAGGCGTACCCTAGGGGTGGTGTGTGATTTGTGTGTCGTTTTCAGATATTTTTGTCTTGTTCATGCATTGGTGATCTACGCGTTATTTTTATTTTTTGGCATTCATTCTTTCATGCAAATTAATTAACAGTTAAAAGATGCGGAATTAAAAGTCCTACGCTATTACAAAGGCGCGAGTCTACATCGCCAAATTAATCCAAGACCCGATTTGAAATAAAATAAAAATGCGAAAAAGATAAATGTCCTAATTAATCTATTACATGGCTTTGGGAGAATTACATGAAAAAAGGAAATAAAATAAGCGCGCGAATTGGAATTGTGATCGAATGCGAGGGTGTTGGACCCTTTTAAAGAAATTGAATTAAAATTAAGAAATTAATTAAATTAAATGGGAAAGGAAGTTATTTTTGAGTTTTTTGTATTTATGGATTTTAATGAGAATTAATGAAATTTAAAAACCTAATTCTAGACTATTTTTAGTTTATTAAAAAAGTGTTTAAGTTTGTACCCTAATTTTAACCTAATTATTTACATGGCAAATTTATTTACAAAATAAATACTTAATTATTAAATATGGTGAAAAGAAAAGAAAAAAGGATAAAAGCATTTAAAACCCTAATTCTACATTTTTTAATTTATTAAGAAAAATATTAGAATTAAACCTAGAATTAAAAAAAAACTAAATTAATTAATAAAGTTTATTTACAAAAAAAAAAACATTTAAATAAAATATATTTATATTTTTATAGTTTCTGATTTTTTTTGGTAATTTTATTTTAAAGAAAACAAATTAATTTAAAGAATTAAATTAAAACTAGATAAAACAAATAAAAATAGAAAAAAAATAAAAAGAATGAAAGAAAGCAAACCAATGGGGGGTGTTGACCCCAATTTGGAGGTTATGTTGCCAGCAATTAGGCCCAATAGAACCTTGGCCTTTTTGACTTTTCATGCTGGCGTGTGGAATGTTTGACTGACGCCTAAGGTAGACAGCTGGTGATGACCCTTTGATTGGAATTGCTTGGGCATGTGGCAGGCTTAGAGGTGAAGCTACATGGTAGACCTTTGAAGAGAGGGAGTACCTGAACAAGTTGTAAGAAAAAGCATAGGGAAATATGGGGACCTGGGGATCGAACCCAGGTCCTAATACTTGCAAATGTGCCTCTCCACCAACTGTGCCATTTGATCACTTTGTAATAATAATGGGTAACAATTAATATATAAAAAACAAACACGCTAATGCTATTAATTCAAAAAGCACGCTGAAACTTGAATGGTCCAACCACCGAGTGATAACACGTCTTCTTCTTCGTTGGTTCTTTGCTTCACCTGAAAAAAATACATCAAATAGCGGGGGTTTTGAACCCCCACTAACCACTGCACAAGAAAATAGCGATTAAGCCATACTCAAATATAAAAAAGGCGCGACTAGTGATTCTGGATCGTCTAAGTGCGCTGAGTTCAATGGTGTAGGTCTCATGTCTCAATTTTTCCAGAATAAGGAAGCCCCAAATTTACAGTTTAGAAAACCTAATGAGCTCCAATGGCATCTTTGCGTATAGGCTATAAAAACTCAATTAAACAATATCAATAGACTCAGAAGGTCCATGTTAGTACAAAACAACAATCAAAATGTATGGAAAATACCCAGGAATTCAAATACGATTATGCATAAAGTATGAGAAATTTTGAGTTCTATATACCAATTCTTGATGCTAGAAGCGTGGAAAAGGATTCAGTTAGGTTCTTTGATGCCTCATAAAGCTTTTTGAATTGGTTAGAAGCTTTGAATCACGCTCTATGTATGAAATCAGTTTTGAAAAAATTCACAAAATATGCAAAGTGTGTTCTTAGGTTTGGGCGCAGCTTGAAGGTTGTGAGCATTAGGTTTTGCATCTGTATATGTATGCCAATGGATTAGGGTTGAAATTTGAGTCCAAAAACCCTTGTGATCATGAATCAAATATTTGATTTTAATGGCATATTTTTTCAATCTTTTTCATGTCTTTTGGTACCAATCATGGCCAAATCTTTCCTTTTTTGATGTGCACGAGATCTTGAGGTTTTGATGAGTGATTATACTGCATAAAAAGATTCAAACACATTTGTTTAGTATTTTTTTCATATTTTATTTAATTAAATGAATTAATGGTGATTAAAAATTCAAATAAATAATAAAAAATGATGAAATAAATCCCCTTTGGGCCAAATGGTCGTTCATAGCCTTTGGATGATGATTCTTGGAAGAATTTGTGGCCCATTAGCAATTTTGAGGCATTTCAAGCAAAGTTGACTTTTCAAAATTCCCAAAAATTTCCCAACTTCCACAAGGCATATCTTGCTCAATTTTTAAGCTTTGATCATGTTCTTGGACATTTTGGAAAGGTCTTGAAGTCCTCTAACCAATGTATTTTGTCCCATGTCATTTTGATTTACCAATCTCAAGTTATGGTCTTTGACTTAAAGTGCCTTTTTGTTGACTTTTGAAAATGACCTATAATGTTGAGATTGATAACTTTTTGTGAGAGCATTTCTTGGACTTGAAGTGTGAAGAGGAGTTGTAGGAAATGTCATTCTCTTCAAAATGAGCTTTGGATGGAATTTTTCTGATAAACCATGTGGAAGTTATGCCTTGGTCAAGTTACAGTTGACTTTTTCAACTGTCCAAATATGGAAACTTTTGCATCTTGAGACTTTTTGAGCCATGCCTTGAAAATCATGATCAAGAATTGATCAAATGATGTTTGTGGCTTCAAAATAAGATGTTGACCAAAAATTTGAACTTTTGACTGTCAAATGACCATTTTGCCCCTGCAGTTGACTGTTGAGCAATTAGGGTTTTTGACTGTGCAATTTTGTGTTGTAAGTCTTGAAACTTGGCATATGGATGCTTGACCATGTTTGTAGGCACGTGGGACTTGATTGGACCCTTGGAAACTTCAATTTCTTTGTCAGAACCAAAACCCTAGTTTTTGACTGTTAGGAGGCCCTTGAACTGTGCAACCCTTGGGGAGATTTTGAAGCATGCTCTTTGAAAATCTTGAAGAATATGGGAGGGAAAATTTTGGGGTACAACAATAGGTCCTTTATATAATGAGAAATGCTGGAAGTTATCACGTGAGAGGTAGTGGAGATAGTGGTGATCATGGTCGAAGAAGTTGAGAAAATCATGGGGTGAGTGGGTGATATGGTGGGCATGGAGAAGGCTGTAAGAAAACTAATACGTGGCTACAATATTAGAGTTGTGGCGAGGACCATACATGCTATGGTGAGGGCCACACTTCTAGGAAAAGTTGTGGCGAGGGCCACAAGTTGTGTGGCAAGGGCCGCAGGTCCAAGTTTGGATTTTTTTTTCTTTTCTTTTGCTCTTTCTTCTCAGTTTCTCGTTTGTTTCTTACTCTTTTTCGCATGGGATCTCTTTCTTAGTATGTATTTCAAATACCTGATATGGAATAGAAATACCGGCATAAAATGAAATAAATAAACGAATAATGTTAATTAAAATACATGTGAGTCAATTCGAATAAACGATATAGTTTCGCGTTATCAATCGAGCAACCCAAAAACAAGTGTCCTAACCAAACACTTGAACAAACATTACGAAACAAGAAAATTTACAACAACACATAAACAAACATGATGACAACACAGTTTTACATCACTTGAACAAAGAGAAAAACATATATGCACAACTATGAAAAGTAAACTCAACATGTACATGTGAAAATATACAAGTTTATTTACAAATTTTATACAACATATACATTATATACAAAGCTTAAAACCAATTAAAACTATTGCGATGCAATTCAATATCAAAAATCAATCTCTGGCAACGACACCATTTTATTCAAGCAGTAAAGCGGCACGCAAAAGATTGGAAGAATTCCTAGTTTCATCGTATCAACAGAGATTAGTGTGAGGGAAAGAACGTCATTCAATAATTTCTACAATTATGAGCTTGGGATAAAATGGGTTGGTTTGTATAGCAAGGAAAATATATGAACAGAAAATAAATGCATTCTTTCGATAGGAGAAACATATCAGGAATAAATATAAACTACTCGTCACAAACTTAAACATATCGATCAGTTATACTCAAGATGCAATACTCGTCAAAATCAACATGTATCTCTCACATCAGTGTCCATCTCTTAAACACCTATGAGACATATCACAACCAAGGCTATGTCTAACCCAAATTGCGAGAACAACTGTATTCTCGGATCAGCGATGTCTCGTGCGAAACAACAATGCAGAAGCATTAAGCTTCGATACTCAAGTGATTTTTAAGCCTAAATCAATATCTAGAGTTTAGAACATAACAGATTTCCTTCCCTAATCAAAATTTGCAAGGTATATCTCTACAACAACACAAATGCAAACATAAATGCAAAAAGATCAAGGAAAGCAACAACGATGATTTGTAAAGCATATAGTATACAACACAGTGATCAATACACATACATAGGTTCAAAATAATCTTACAAACCAAACCCAACAAATAGAGAAATACATAGAGAAGAATGATGAAGAACCAGACATCTCATGGGTTATCTGCTCTGATTGACGATAAATCTGACTCCGGATCATCCATATGCAAGCTCCAATGTTTTTTTATAGCCTCTCTCATCAAAAGAATTAAGGTGATGGTGTTAGGAATCAAAAATACTCAACCCATACCTAAAAAAAGTGTTTTTTTCCTAAATACTTGTTTCACTCTATACGGCATCGCCCGACAGCAAAACGATCCACTCGAAGCTCCAAATAACATTTGTTTGTGTATTTCCACGCTTTTGGGGCGTCCCTGACTCGCCCGACGAGCTCGGGCCAACGGTGACAGCAAATTATAAAAAAAAGCTCTAGTTTCTGCCATATCTTGAGTTCTTGAACAATGACTAAATATCAGTGTTTGAATACCTATAAAAATGAGATAAAAATATTTAAACTCAATGATATTTAAACGATAATGCAATATATACACCATAACATAAACTATACCGAATATACACTAAATTAGAGGTTTATTGACGAAAAGAAAACGAAATAAGTCAAAAATTGCTAATTATTCACACTCAAATTCAAAACAAGTTAACAATCATCAAACTCTCCCACACTTAGGCTTGTTTGTCCTTAAACAAGAATCAATCAACCTAAAGAAGCAAAAGTAATCACCAAGAATCATGAATCAACAAGTTTCGGAAAACAAAAACAAATGTATGGTTAAATACAAAAATATACAAGCAAGGCAAAACTTACCACAATCCTACAACTACAACATGAAAAAAAAAAAAACGAATCATAAGTACAAAAGTTATACTAAATATTCTAAAACAAAACATGCTCAATCATGCATCACACCTAGCAAAAATTCATCGAAAGATGAAAACACACAAAAGTGAGGAACTTGACACACATTCAACAATCTTGCAAATAAGAGACTAAATTATGAATTCATCCAAAACTCATATTGAAAACAAAAAATCAAGAATCAAAAGGGCTTTACAAGGTTGTAATATGGATTAGTTAACAAACCAGAGAAAATTTCTAAAGGTAGATGAAAAAAAAACTTGCCTAAACCTAAGGGTGTGATCAACTCAAAAAAATTTAAGCAATAAAATTTTAATCAACTTCATATTTTTTCCCAAGTTGGTACACTAATCACATACTTATTTGCACAACTATTCTATTTTTTTCTTTTTCAAAGCTTTTTCATTTATTCTTTCTTTTTCTTTTATTTTCTTTTTCAAATTTTTTTCTTTTTCTTTTTCTCAACCTCAAAGTAACCAACACAAAAGAAAACAATCATTTCTCTCCTCAACTTAAATTCAACCAACATCATAGTATGAATACTCCTTACTTTCTAAAGCAAGGTAAAATTTCTAACCATATATAATGGTTAATGGTTCAATAAAACAAACATCAAAATCCATTCACAAACAAGTGAACTGAGTACTCATAGATAAGCAGCATAGTTCAACTAAAACATGGATAATAACAAAAAGGCTCAAAGGAGTTAACAAATGGTCACTTACTCACAAGGTGAATTACATTTGGTTGGGTAGTTATGCTCAAATTGAAAAAAATGACTTGATCATTTTTCATGCTTTTATACAATCAACACAAATAAAAGATTAAGCATAACAAAATCTAGTTAAAACAAGAATGTTGGTCTTTTACATATATGAACAATGAAAAACTTTCTTTCACTTATGGTTTAGGAACTAATGTGATTCATATCATGAACAAGCAATGCAAAAGAATAAATGGCATGATAATTGTAAAAATTACAAGTTACCTAATCATGTTATGCTATAGAAAATGATAAATGAGTACCTTGAATAAAACAATTTCAAAAATATCATAACCATACATCCGCAAGTTGAAATGATCAAACTTGGAAAATCACCTCAAAAACCTTTAAGTTAAAGGACCAAAATTTGAACACAACCAACCAACAAAAATATTAGAAACTATTCAAAATTTTCAAATGTTGGGGTGCCTCCCAACAAGCGTTTGTTTTACTTCATAAGTTTGGCGCCTTTATTGTACTTAGCTAGTAACGTCCTCACATCACCCGATGTTATTCTTCAACGAGCAACCGAAAACAAATGTCCTAACCAAACACATGAACAAATGTTATGAAACAAGAAAATTTACAACAACATAAACAAAAATGATGACAAAACATATTTACTTCACTTGAACAAAAATAAAAACATATATGCACAACTATGGAAAGTAAACACAAAACGTGTACAAGTGAAAATATACAAGTCCATTTACAAATTTTAAAAAAACATATACATTATGTACAAATCTTAAAAACAATTAAAACTATTGAGATGCAATTCAATATCAAAACATCGATCCCCAGAAACGACACCATTTTGTTCAAGCAGTAAAGAGACAAGAAAAAGATTGGAAGAATTCCTAGTTTTATCATATCCACGGAGATTAGTGCGAGGAAAAACGCCATTCAATAATTTCTGCAATTACGAGCTTTGGATGAAATAGGTTGGTTTGTATAGAAAGGAAAATATATGAAGAGAAAATAAATGCATTCTTTGGAGAGGAGAAACTTATCGGGCATGAATATAAACTACTTGTCACAAACTTAAACATATCGATCACTTTTACTCAACATGCAGTACTCGTCAAAATTATCGTTTATCTTTCACATCAGTGTCCATCTCTGCAACCTATGAGACGTATCACAACCAAGTTTATGTCTAAACCTAATTGCGAGAACAAATGTATTCTCGCGTCGGTGATGTCTCGTACGAAACAAAAACACAAAAGCATTAATATTTGATACCTAAGTAATTGTTAAGCCTAAATTTATCTCTAGAGTTTAGAACATAACATATTTCCTTCCCTAATTAAAATTTGTTAGCTCTATCTCTACAACAACACAAATCCAAACATAAATGAAAAAAGATCAAGGAAAGAAACAATAATGATTTGTAAAGTATATATTTTACAACACGATGATCAATACAAATACATAGGTTCAAAATAAGCTTACAAACCAAACCCAATAAATAGAGAAATATATAGAGAAGATTGAAGAAGAACCAAACATCTCATGGATTGTCAACTTTGATTGATGAAAAATCCGACTCCAAATCATCCATATGCAAGCTCCAATATTGCTTTCTAGCCTCTCTCATCAAAATAATTAAGGTGGTGGTGTAGGGACTAAAAAATACCAAACTTATACCTAAAAAATGTGTTTTATGCCCTATATACATGTTTCTCTCCAGACGGCATCGCTCGACAGTAAAATGACTCACTCAGAGCTCCAAATAACATTTGTTAGTGTATTTTCATGCATATGGGGCGTCCTTGGCTCGCCCAGTGAGCTTTTGGCGATGTTGACAGAAAAATAAAAATAAAAATAGCTCTAGCTTCTGCCATATCTTGAGAACTCTAACTCCGATTTACGCATGGACGGAAGCGTTTGAAAGTTTATTCAATTCTCTATCTAACAATGACTAAATATAAATGCTTGAATAACTACCAAAATGAGATAAAATAATTAAACTCGGTGATATTTACACGATAGCACAATATATACACTATAAAGTAAACTATACCTAATATACACTAAAGTTGAAGTTTATTGATGAAAATAAAATTAAATAAGTCGATGAGTGCTAATTATTCACACTCAAAATCAAACAATTTAACACTCATCAAACTATTCCAAAATTAGGCTTGTTCGTCCTCAAACAATAATCAATCAACCTAAAGAAGCAAAAGTAAACACCAAGAATCATGAATAAACAAGTTTCGGAAAACAAAAACAAATGTATGGTTAAATACAAAAATATACAAGCAAGGCAAAACTTACCACAATCCTACAACTACAACATGAAAAAAAAGAATCATAAATACAAAAAGCATAATAAACACTCTAAAACAAAACATGCTCAATCATGAATCACACACAAGCAAAGATTCATCGAGGGATGAAAACACACAAAAGTGAGGACTTGACACTCATCCAACAATCTTAGAAACAATAGACTAAATTATATATTCATCAAAAACTCATATTGAAAACAAAAAAGCAAGAATCAAAAGGACTTTTCAAGGTTGTAATGTGGCTTGGTTAACAAACAAGCGACAATTTCTAAAGGTAATTGAAACAAAAACTGGCATAAACTTAAGGGAGTGATTAAGTCACAAAATTTCAAGTAATAAAATTTCAATCAACTTCTTCTTATTTCCCAAGTTGGTACACCAATGACATACTTATTTGCACAATTGTTTAATTTTTTTATTTTTCAAAACTTTTTCATTTTTTTTTCTTTTCTTTTCTTTTTCACGTTTTTTTCTTTTTCTTTTTCTCAACCTTAAAGTAACCAACACAAAAGAATACACTTATATCTCTCCCCAACTTAAATTCAACTAATATTATAGTTTGAATACTCTCTACTTTCTAAAGCAATGTAAAAATTCAAACCATATATCATGGTTGAGGGTTCAAGAAAAGAAACATCAAAATCAATTAACAAACAAGTGAACTATGTACTCATAGACAAGCAACATAGTTCAACTAAAACATGGATAATGAAAAAAAGGCTCAAAGGAGTTAACAAATAGTCACTCACTCACAAGGTGAATTATATTTGGTTGGGTGGTTATGCTCAAAATGAAACAAAATAACTTGATCATTTTTCATGCCTTCATACAATCAACACAAACAAAAGATTAAGCATAATAAAATAAAGTTAAAACAAGAATGTTGGTCTCCTGCATAATTGAAGAATGGAAACTTTACTTTCATTTTGGGTTTAGGAACTAAAGTAATTCATATCATGAACAAGCAATGCAAAAGAATGAATGGCATGGTAATTTTACAAATTACAAGATTCATAATAATGTTATGCTAAATAAAGAAATAAACGAGTACCTTGAATGAAACAATTTTAAAAATATCATTATCATACATCCGCAAGTTGAAACGATCAAACTTGGAAAATCACCTCAAAAACCTTCAAGTTAACGGGCCAAAACTTGAACACAACCAACAAGCAAAAACTTTAGAAACTATACAAAATTTTCAAATGTTGGGATGCCTCCCAACAAGCGTTTGTTTTACATCTCAAGCTCGACACCTTTTTTGTGCTTAGCTAGTAACTTCCTCACATCACTTGATGATTTTCTTCAACGAGCAACCCGGAAACCAGTTTCCTACCCAAACACTTGAGGAAACGTTACGACACAAGAAAATTTACAACAACGCATAAACAAACATGATAACAACACATATTTACATCACTTAAACAAAAAGAAAAACATATATGCACAACAATGGAAAGTAAACACAAAACATGTACAAGTGAAAATATACAAGTTCATTTACAAATTTTATACCACATATACATTACCTACAAAGCTTAAAACCAATTAAAACTACTTCGATGCAATTCAACATCAAAACATCAATCCCCAACAACGACACCATTTTGTTCAAGCAGTAAAGTGGCCAGTAAAACATTGGAAGATTTCCTAGTTTTATCATATCCACAAAGATTAGTGCGAGAAAAAGAAAGTCATTCAACAATTTCTGCAATTATGAGCTTGGGATAAAATGGGTTGGTTTGTAAATAAAGGAAAATATATTAACAGAAAATAAATACATTCTTTGGAGAAGAGAAACTTATCAGGCATGAATATAAACTACTTGTCACAAACTTAAACATATCGTTAAGTTTTACTCAACATGCAATACTCGTTAAAATCATCACATATCTCTCACATCAGTGTCCATCTCTGCAACACCTATGAGACATATCAAAACCAAGTTTATGTCTAACACAAATTGCGAGAACAACCATATTCTCGCGTCGACGATTTCTCGTACGGAAAAAGAACATGGAAGCATTAAGCTTTGATACCCAAGTGATTGTTAAGCCTAAATCTATCTCTAGAGTTTAGAACATAATATATTTCCTTTCCTAATTAAAATTTGTGAGGTTTATCTCTACAGCAACACAAATCCAAACATAAATGCAAAAAGATCAAGGAAAGAAACAATAATGATTTTTAAAGTATATATTATACAACACCATGACTAATACACATACATAGTTTCAAAATAAGCTTACAAATAAAACCCAACAAATAGAGAAATACATACAGAAGAATGAAGAATAACCAATCATCTCATGGGTTGTCAGCTCCGATTAATGAGAAATATGACTCTAGATCATCCATATGCAAGCTACAATGTTGTTTTCTAGCCTCTATCATCAAAATAATTAAGGTGATGGTGTTGGGACTCAAAAATACCCAACCCATACCTAAAAAATGTACTTTTTGCCCTAAGTACATGTTTCTCTCTAGACAACATCGCCCGACAGCTAAACGACTCGCTCAGAGCTCCAAATAACATTTGTTAGTGTGTTGTACCCCAAAATTTTCCCTTCCATTTTTCACAGAAAGCATAACCCTAGGGTTTCTCAGACATTCAAGATTGGCTCAGGAATCGATCAGACAGATTTTCTCCTGTGGCAATAAACCAGCAATTAGGGTTTTTTCTTGCAATTCTCAAAAGAATTGAATTCTCAAAGATCTAATTGGCTTTCACATGTTTTCATGCTTTTTCAAGTTTACTGAAAGGTTACTGTTTTTTCTCAAGGCATGTTTATTTAGGACAAGAGATGGGATCTAAGACTTGTCATTTGGAACATTCATGTTTTGTTTGATCCAGATTAACCAGTTAATTTGCGTCTTTTAAAACATTTGCTTGTTTATGAAATAAACACTTGTTTGTTTATAGAATACACAGTGCGTGTTCTGATTGCAACGCAGTTACAGAATTATTGGATTACTTGGAGTTTAATTTATCTTGATTGGAATTATTGGAATGCAGTTTCGATTATCTTGATCGGGAATCTTAAAGAATTAGTGAAGATGCGAAGAGAAAATTGCGAGGTATTGACAGTAATGGATTTTAATGGACATCAGATTATCTCATAAGACTTTCTTCATTTATTTCAAAAAATTGTTACAAAACAATTTATTATTTAAATGCTTTAGGTTTTACAACTTATCATAATTGAAAAATAAATTAGTACAATTGATTGAGTGTTTCTCTCTAAATTACAAAGAACGTGAATCTATGCCTAAGGTTGACTGAGCTTCCATTGCTTCCATGGTTGCCACAAAGTCTCTTGCTTTCTCTGCTTTGCCACCATCCAGTTGTGCTCACATGAAAACAAAAGACAAAAATAGTTAGTACAGTTAATTGGACATGAGTAAGAATTTTCAAAAAAAAAAGAAAGATTGGTGTTCATCATTAAAGTTTGCAATTTGGAATTAGAAGGCTATTTTTAATTCATCACGTTTTTATTTTTCTATTTGCAAATCACAAGAAGATTATTCTTCTTGGTTCACAAAGAGAAAAATAAAAAATGCAAGCAAAGTTGTCCAAATAAAAAATGCAAGCAATTTGTCCAAATGCAACAAGGCTGTCCAAACAGGAAATGCAACAAGGTTGTCCAAACAGGAAATGCAACAAGGCTGTCAAAACAGGAAATGCAACAAGGTTATCCAAACAAACAAATATTCAAAATAGAGCCAAACAGACAGCAGCGCACCACCAAACAGGAAATGCAACAAGGTTGTCCAAACAGGAAATGCAACAAGGCTGTCAAAACAGGAAATGCAACAAGGTTATCCAAACAAACAAATATTCAAAACAGAGCCAAACAGACAGCAGCGCACCACCAAACTAGACAGCAGTGCATCATCAAACAAAATGCAAACGAGTACAAGCAACAACAGCATAACAGCTAGAGCAGGCATCAGCAAGAAGAAAATATAACATATGGTAAACTAAGTCAACAAGCAAGAGGCTTGTTCAATAAGCAAAATCATCATTTTCCACAAATTGCAAACTTTTCAGAAAAAACATTTGGCTCTTTGGGTCATTGAGAGAGAGAGAGAGAGGAAAGAAGTCACCTAGGGATGCTGCCCTGATGTCACAATTGCACAAGAATTGCTAGAAAACAAAAACTGCAAGAAAAAGAGCATGAGAACAATATGCCAAATATTCAAAATCTGGTGGTTTTCCCACCATTTTGAATAGAAACTCAAACAAAAAGCCACATGAATATAACAGTAAAAAAGGGAGGGAGAACATTTTATCAAACTTCAGAAGAAAAAAAGCTCAAAAGAACAAAGTTTTCTAAACTGTAAAACCATCCTCAAAACTGTTACAAACCATTTTTCAAGCAACCAAAAAATCCAAAACCATCCTCAAATCACAAAACTCCCATCATCCACCAAACCATTAAAAAAACTCAGAATACTGTCATCAAAACCTGTTAAACAATACCAAATTGTAAACCAGAAAACTATAAACAAATCCTCAAACAATCTTCCATCAAACCTATTAACCAACAAATCCAAAACCTATAGCAACACCAAAACTGCCCTCAACCTTCAAACACCAACAACCTTCACAAACTGACCAAACCTGTTAAAACATCTCAAACCAAAAACCTGGATAACCAAAATCCCTAAAACTGTAAAACAATCTAACATCCTCAAACAACCAAAAACCTGCATAACCAAACACCATAACCAAAAAACTGTATAACCAAAAAACCTCCAAAATACATCCCAACCTGTTAACTCAACATACAGTAGACACAAAACCAAGGCCTCGAAACCCTCATCGACCCAAAACAAAATAACAAGAACATTCAAAAACCAAAATTGATAAACCATCTCAATATCAGAAAACTAGAAAAAAAGAGTCTCAAACATCATCAAATCAATATCCAAACCAATAATATCATCAAATCATCAGCAAACAACATCCAACAAAGCACGAAAAATAACAAAATCCAGAAGTACATCACCATCATCATTCAAAGCTCAAAGGACAGAAAAGGTTACCAGAAGCGCGCATCCAACCATCATCTCTTCCTCCTCACTCCTCCGGCCACCAGGGAGCGCTACTTTCCATCTCACCTTTCCTTTTCATTTCACAGGAATTTCCAAACAGGTATGGATACTTCTCCTTCTTCATAACATTTCCTACATCGCAATGGATAGTATAGTAGGTTAACACAAAAAAAAACATGAACAAGATAAAAAATGAAAAAAATCGTTTAAAGCTTAACAAATACAGAACGTAACCTCTTTCAAGAAGCAAAACCACTGAGAATCGTTAGGAGGTGAGAGAAAGAGAGCTCCGGTAACGGAAACTGAGGGGAAGATCAGTTCAAAACATATTTCAAACCTTTTAGATAATTTCATTTCAAATTTAGGAATTTCCAGAAAAAGCATAAATCAGAATGAGACCAAGAGGCCAAAAAAGCATTTTATTCACGAAGTTAGGAAGGGAACATGGACGTCTAGTCAGAAAGATGAACAATTTGGAAGAGAGAAGCACAAGGGACGATGAGAGAGCGCCGCTGTGAGCGAAGGGGTCAAACCCTAATTTTGTTTTTGCCTCCCTAATCAAACACATTATACAATTTAAGAGAGTATTGGGCCTGTCTTGGCAAACCCTTTAGGCCCACACGGTTGATAGCTCACACACCCCCCCATCTGGCCTTGTTTCTTTTTGTTTCAGCAATGACAATTTTTCTTTGGGCCAAGCATCCTTTAAATCCCTTAAGCCCATTTGTCATTTGTTAGTTAATTTGTTTCTTTTTTTTATAAAATTACTAATAAAACTCAATACATTTTTTTTATTAAATTAATTTAAGTCTTGAAGTTAATTTTTTATCATTTTTCTTTTTTTATAATTTGTCTTTATTAATTTTTTACACTTAATAAAAACATCAAAGATTTTAATTTAATTTGTTTTCCTTTCTTTAAACTTATTCATAATTAATAAAATATATAATAATAAAGTTTTTTTTATAATTTAAATCAATTATTTTTTAGAATAGGTTTTATTTTTCTCTTTTCAAGTAAATACATACATTTCATACTTTGTTGATTTTATTTTCATAAATTGTCATAACTTTATATTAAATCGCATAACAATTCGATTTGGTTGTATTGTTTGATATTTTTACATTACTACTTTCATTTGATTCACCCCCATTTGTAACAATTGTACCCCCATTCCCGAACATTCTGTAATAGCGTACAATTTCAATTCCTGCAATTTATTGCTTTCTATATACTGTATAGTAACTAGGCATGTATGGCAAGATTCAAAAATCAATCGCTAGATGACCTAATCCAAGAATAAAATAACTTGAAACCAACACACTTTCTCACATGCGCACCTCTAGGGTAACCTTGCTCGTTGCTTCGGAAATACAATCATGTCCCTCGAATATGTGATACTCTAGAAAATGACACTTTGATAAACAAATATCGTAGTCCCTCAATGACCCTCGATGTTGCCTTCGATTAAAACGATCTCGTCCCTTACAAAAATTGCTAGAGCATCTGACAAGTTGCCTTCAATGATTGTAAAATTGACTCGCGCCTGTCCCTTGACATCTAATGGTGGGGCTTCTTACCAAAACAATGGTAAGATAGAACCATTAGAAGGAAGAAGAAAAGAACAACTTAAGACCTTTCAAGTAGATAGATCCGCTCTTAGTTACTCGCTTGCTCACGACAAAAACCTTTACACCTACACTTCCATTTCAAAACATTTTCAAAAGACAAAACGTTTTGTATACGTTCTTATAGAGACGAGAACCATTGCAAAACCTCTTTTTCAAAACACTTTTCAAAACACGATTCACAAACACATCTTTGAACCATTTTTCGAAACAAAAACTTTGTATACGTTCTTATAGAGACGAGAACCATTACAAAGAGATTTTCCAAAATACTTTCAAAACCCACACCACAAGCACACAATCAAACAAAAGCAAGTGATCTAAACGAGTAACTAAGAGCCCATGGAAAACCATGGATGAAAAGGGTGCTAACACCTTCCCTTTTCATAATCTACCCCCTGAACCCGAGAAAATTCTCGAAAGGTGTTTCCTGTGATTTTTTACCTTTCATGTTGGGTAAAAGAAAAGTCGGTGGAGACTCTTGCTAACCGCACAAGTGCGAATGAAATGCAAAACCTCTAGTTAGTTCTCCCACCGTATCACAGAACTGGCGAATTTGCTGGGGAAAAGATAAAAAGTGGGGTTACCTTAGGGTTTTAGATCAACTTTACATGCTTATCTTGCTTGACTTGTATGCTTTATCTTTTGGTTCTATTGTTTAGGTTTGAATCCTCTACCCGGATTTGGGGCACCTTTTTAGGTAAATAGAAATAGATTGTGGAGACTGTACGTCGTAGACCAATATGGTTGAAACAATAGCTATGTTAGTGTGACGCATTTGTGGGTACCGGTATCCCTCGTGGTGAATCGAGGAGAATACGGGGCCGCTGAGTGGCATCGTGAAGCACTAATTAACCTTAGAACCTTAATTGAACCAACTTGGCCATTAGGATGTAGTGAGGTAACCAGTTTCGGTGTAAAGCTGAAAATTGGTTGACACTCGATACTACACTCATTGAGGCTAGACTTTTGGGATATCTCGGCCGCAAGAAAAGATTGATTGTGCTGAGACAATGCCTAAAAGAAAGGTCGGTGATATTGAGATCCTTTAGAACCCGATCTTTATTTCTAGGACAGGTTGAGCCCACTAAAACTTCAAGAGGGTACTTACCTACAAACTCCATGCAAGCCTAAACCTAAGGACTTGTCTGCTTTGTGTGAATATGATTATTGGTATATAAACTTGCTTACCTCGTATATCTGTACATAACATCATAACATCATACCATAGCATTTTCAATAACCATTTCAAGGATCTCGAGGGTCTTTGATGCAGGGTCACGTTGAATCAGACGTCTACCAAAGGGCAAGAGGATTCATTTTCCTCTAAACAAACACCGTCAAAAATCAAGTACAACAACTTGAGTCAAAGGCTATGACCCACTTGACATGGTGAGCTTGATTCTCGTGGAAAGACATCCACTGATACGAAGTTCTCCAATCAAAGATGTTCAACTTCCACCATTTTCTTATGTTTACCCCGCGAGATCCTTGAACACATGCATCCACATATCATGCATCATTATCATGACAGGTTTCTCCCTTTCATGTCTCTTTATCTTCCTACTGTTTATTTCAGTAGAGATGGCTCTAGAGAAGACTATCAAGGACATCCAAGCTCAAAATGCTCAACTTCAAGAGATGTTCTTGAACTTATCCAAGGGGTAGCAAGAAGTGAAATGTCTCCTCACTAGGGGCATGATCATGGGGAATCCTGAGGGAAACAAAGATGATCAGTTGGAGCTACTACGAACTGAGATAGCCATAATGAAAATCCAGATGATGGGATAACTGGTGGGCCAGATGGCTCTCATCCAAAACTTGGCACAAGGATAAGATGAGTTGAGAGTCCTCATCAACAAGCTTCATCAAGATGAATTTAACCAAATGGGGAAAACAATTGGGGTTGAGGATCAAGTCATCATTCAGCCTCCCTTGAGACAAGAAGCCGAGAGAAAACCTCCCCAGTTTGCTTCAGGGTCACAAGCCCAACAACAACCTCACCAACATCAACAGGGTAATCGGCGTAGGCGAAATACATCTGAAAAGAGCTTCACTGAGATTAACATGTCATTATCTCAAGTGTTGCAATGCTTGTTTGAGGTCAAGCTGATTGTATTAAGGGACACCCCTCGGAATCCCAACACAGCCTCTCCAGGGTACAATCCAAATGCAAGATGTGCGTATCACTCCAACAGTCATGGACATGACACCGATAGTTGTTGGGCATTGAGAAACAAAATTCAAGATCTGATTAAGGAAACAACGCTGGAGTTCACATAAGATGGCCAGATGAAAATCTTCCGTTGAGGGCTCTCCACCTAAAATGACAAGTTCGAACAAAGAGGCTTCTGTTCATTTTGAATTTCCAAATTTAATTTCTGTTGTTATTCAAACAATTACCTATTAATGTCAAACTATGTTTCATTAATGCATTGCATATGTTTGTTTTGAATTCATCTTTTCGTTTTCACTATTTTTAAACTATGCTTTTATTCTTCTTATGACACAAACCTTTAGAGGGAGGATGACGAAAACAATGCCATAATCTCATACAGTATGCTTTTGGACAGACCTTGCTGACGATGTACAGGCGTTTCTTTCAAATCCTAAACACTGGAATTAAAAGGAAGATAATCCCTAGTCAACCACTACGAGCCAAAGAAGTAGAAGTCTTATGTTTTAACACAAATTGAAACCTTTAATCAAAACCTGGGGCAGGATAGTCTCTCAGTTAATTCAAACGCACGTTAAAGTTGCAAACTCTCATCTTGTAACACAACGAATGACATCAAAAACTTTCCTTTGGAATCAAAAGACGGTAATGGTTCCTTATCACATAGGCAGTCATATCTCTCAAAAAGAAAAGCCCACTGAGTCGAAACCTACAAAGGAGACTTAAATAAAAAGCCGGGGCATCCCGCTGACTGTAATCTCAAAACAAGAACAGTCAGGAAAAAATTAGGGATGATAAATCAAAAGAAAGAGGTCACTACAAATCCTCAACAAAAATAATGTTGCAAAAATGAATGCCTTCCAACAAATTTAACTTCTTTGAAACATCACCACAATGTCATTCCAGACTCATTTGGAGTTCAAACACACAATTAACTGAGTTTAGGACTGAAGAACATCACGAAGAGCGGTTGGGTACAAATATACTTTGAGACTTTATCCTATGTTTCTTAAACCGTGAACCAAGACACGTTACAACCCTTCAAAAGTCCTAATTGAAGCATGGGTTAGCTCGAAAGAATACTGTTACAAAAGGTATCCTGACTCCTGTAAGGATTTGCTCTAAATCCTGAGTTGAATTTTTCTTACAAAAGTTTTCTGCTAAAAAATGCATTTTCAAAATTTCAAGACAAACATAAACTTTGCATTATTTGAATATCGTTGTTTGCATATGGCTATTTGTTTGGCAACGGAGAAATTTACACAATGAATATCCAATGAACGAACAGCTCTCTCAGTGAACAAAGTCACTTCAAGCGGGATGACACTTCCGTTGCAAAAATCTCCTATCAACAAGAGGACATGACATGTCACTGTCCAGCACACCTGGGGCAGTCCAGTCAAGATTTCAAGAAATCTCTCAAAGTGCAGAGTAACCAGGGGCAAGTCTCCATCCCCGTCACTTGGGGCATTGAACGTCAATCCCAACACAGGGTTACATACAGTCAAATATTTCCTGGCAAAGCCATAAACACTCGCTACTAGGGGTAGTGACAAATCTCCCCAAAATCCTTCTCATAAGAGAACTCCCAGCCAGAGTTTCAATCTTTGATAACCTCTTCCCAGCTAATTCGACCTCAATAATCCCTGAGGATTTTTCCCATTAAAGTCGCCAGAATTTTCACTATCGGAAACGAAGAATTCAACTCTTTTCTCCAACACCAATTCAGGATTTATTTTCCCCTGCGAGAGATCATCTTGAAAACATTACATATCCGTACATCAGGACATCATACAACGCTACCTCATTTATTTTGAGAACATCATTGTTTGATATATGTCGTGCAACTAACCTTTACCTTTCAGGAAAGATTCAATCAAATTCTCACAAAATTCAAGCTAGGAAGCCTGGACCGCAACCAGATAGTAATTCATTCAACTTTCCTCTTCAACAGAGAGGATTCCTCAATAGAATAACAGACGACCGAAGTTCCCAAAATTCAACAGAGATGATTCCTCAACAGAATAACGGACGATCGAAGTTCCCAAAATTCAACAGAGATGATTACTCAATAGAATAACGGACGACCGAAGTTCCCAAAATTCAACAGAGATGATTCCTCAACAGAATAACGGACGATCGAAGTTCCCAAAATTCAACAGAGATGATTCCTCAACAGAATAACGGACGATCAAAGTTCCCAAAATTCAACAGAGATGATTCCTCAATAGAATAACGGACGACCGAAGTTCCCAAAATTCAACAGAGATGATTCCTCACAGAATAACGGACGATTGAAGTTCCCAAAATTCAACAAAGATGATTCCTCAATAGAATAACGGACGACCGAAGTTCCCAAAATTCAACAGAGATGATTCCTCAACAGAATAACGGACGATAGAAGTTTCCAAAATTCAACATAGATGATTCCTCAATAGAATAACGGGCGATCAAAGTTCCCAAAATTCAACAAAGATGATTCCTCAGAAGAATAATGGACGACCGAAGTTCCTAAAATTCGACAGAGATGGTACCCCAGTAGAATAACGGACGACTGAAGCTCCTAAAATTCTATTTCTCTCAAGACAAAAGATCAACATTTCCTGGCGGAGTCCTCCTCAAACAATGACACATGAATCCCCAGCGGAAACATTCTAAGCAAAGTTTAAAAGACACACATACTCTTCAACAGAAGTCCAGGATTTATTTTCCCCGACATCTGTTGAAGATTTCCCAAAGACTTTCGTCTGGTTCAGTTAAATCGATTCTAAGATTTTTCTGATTCTTATCCAGTCAAAGTTAATTCAAGACCTTCTCTGGTTCAGTTAGATCGACACTAAAATCTCCCTGATTCTTATCCCAGTTGAAGATATTCCAGATTTTTACTGTTTCAGATAAAATCTCTCAACGGTTTATTCTGATTCACTCTCTGTTCAGATCCAGTTCAAACTTTCCGTTAACAATCGCCTTTGGATGGCATCTATAAGCCCATCTCCGACGATTCTCCTCTGTTTCTCCAAATGGTATCTTTAAACCCATTTTCATACACAATCTCTACAACACGTCATTAAGATCCCCAGCGGAGATGAGACTACCAACTACCAATCCCCAGCGGAGCTCAAACTATCAACCCACGGCGGAAATCATCCAGTTTCTCCAGGTTTCCCCAGCAAGTTGTATTGAAGCCTGAAAATCAACTAGATAATGATCAACTTCTGTTTCTCCCCAACCTAGGGTAACTCCCAAGTAGATTGGCATACAACCCAAACTCTTGAACTCCCCAGCGGAATTAAGTTTTTCCCCACAGAGTTTTCATTACAGGATAAATTTTTTCCCCCACAAAGTTTTTATTACTTCTTGACAGAACAAAGACTCCCGTCAATAATCCCCAATAGAAGTCATTAAAATTCTCTAGATTCTGCAAGCAGATTCCTCAAGAAGTATATGGCATTACTCTCACAATGGAATCCTCAGCAGTCAAGGATTTATTTTCCCCGGCAGCAGTCAAGGATTTATTTTCCTCAGCAATACAGCAAATCAGCTTACATGTGCATACATTACATCATAAACATGGATAAAGCACATTTATTGCATCATACATTTCATGCAACATAACTTTGTGTTTCAGCTAACATTTTACCCTTTTCAGGATAAGATTAACAACTATCTTTAACAAATATTCAAAGTACTGATACAGTCCGGATATGCTCCAGACACGGAAGCCATTATGTCACTCATTCAGACTTAATTTCGAAATACAGTACAGATACACTCCAGACACGGAAGTCATTCTGTCATTTATCCAGATTCGAATTCAGATACAGTACAGATACACTCCAGACACGAAAGTCATTATGTCACTCATTCAGATTCCAAGTACCGATACAGTCCAGATACGCTCCAGACACAGAAGCCATTATATCGCTCATTCAGACTTAATTTCAAGATACAGTTCAGATACGCTCCAGACACGGAAGCCATTCTGTCGCTTATTCAGATTCAAGTATAGATACAGTTCAGATACGTTCTAAATATGGATACCATTCTGATGCTTATTCTGTCGATTTACAACCAAACATTCTTGGATGGCATCTACAAGCCCATTCCCAACAAGATTCTAACATACTCTCCAAATGACATCTTTAAGCCCATTCCCTCAAATACACCTTTGTCGAGCGCAAATTTATGGGCACTCTAGTGTCCAATCATCTTTTACCTTCGAGTCACGAACGACAAAACTTGTCGATCTAACTCTTAAGGTTCAAGAAGATTGAACAGGGGCAGCTGTTGTACCCCAAAATTTGCCCTCCCATTTTTCACAGAAATCACAACCCTAGGGTTTCTGAGATATTCAAGATTGGCTCAGGAATCGATCAGACAGATTTTCTCCTGTGGCAATAAACCAGCAATTAGGGTTTTTTCTTGCAATTCTCAAAAGAATTGAATTCTCAAAGATCTAATTGGCTTTCAAATGTTTTCATGTGATCGGGACTTTATGAGTCTATCGGGATACTAACTGTAAGTATACAGTTTAGTCGTTCTAGTTTTAAAAGATTATCGAACCCACAGAGACTGTGTATCAATTGCATACGATCTAATGCTACAGTTTTGTCTAACTAAGCGATGAATATTCGATATTTGGGGTAGACAGTTTAGTTTTAAAAGTAATAGTACTAATTATACCGGTATGTGATAATCGGACTTAGGGAATTCGATAAATCGCTTGGCCTATAAAGTATTTCGGTAAAAGCTAATTGTTTAAAAACCTGAGACATACACTCTCGTGTTTATGAAATAAGTCATGCTACTAAACCTAGTGGATGCACTTTAAATTTAATAACACTTTTTGAAAAAAATTTGAATTTAATTAATTTATTAAAACACTCTCGTGTATTTAAAAATCAATGCTTCGTTACCACTATCTGGGTTAAACCCCATCTCTCGCGTGCAGGTTCTTGCCTTAATTAATTTCCCACTCTCGTGGCAAAACCGTGTTAATTAACCTCTCACTCTCGTGACAAGGATAGTTAAATTAATATTGGAAATTGGAAACCAGAAATTGTTTTATAAATATTTTTGGCCAAGGTCTTATTGAATTCTTTCAGTTCTTACGGTCACATACCGGTATTAATAATTTAGCCAGACATAATTAACTTAACAGTAAATAAGTTCAAAATACAATTCATGGCAATAATTGGCATATTATAGAAAACGAATAAATAATAATTGCAATATAAAAACCTGGAATTACAGATGCTATAGTAATCTTGAGGTAATACAGTAATCCAAATCTTCAAGCTTGACTTGCAGTAGAAATTCGTGTTAATTCTTGTAAGAAGGATTAACACTTAAAAATAGAAACTAAGGCTTGAATGAAAATTACAAGGAAATGAAAGCAGAATTGCAAAACAAAACAATTTGGAAATAACTGTAAAAATAAAGTAAATATTGCTCTGAGTAAAATTCTTTGACCCTTGGACTGTGCCTTGGTACTCATATATATAACAGGAAAAATCAGCAGTTTTAATTTTGAATTCTTGATGAAGTCTTCGTGGAGAAATTCTAGGAGCAGTAATAGTTGTGGCAATAAAATAGGAGATTGAGTAGAAACAGGAAGAATTATTCTGCCCTTCACGCCCACGTCTTCAAATATGCGCAACGTTCTCCTTCACGCGCGTGACGGTTGTCACAGGTGGGTGACGGTCGTCACACGCTGAAGTGGTGTCTTACGCTCGTCACAGGGGCGTGACGACCGTTTCCTTATATTGTGGGGTGTTACACCCGTCACAGGGGCGTGACGACCGTCACCTATCCAGAAGTCCACACTTTGTATTTTTTTATTCTTTTTCTCTTTGTTTTTCGTCTAGCTTTCTTCATGTTGTCCTTTTTCATTGATTTGAGTCGACAAGTGTCATACCTGCAAAAAAGACAAATAATCTCGGAATAATCGAGGGTTAGACGACTTAATGGAATATAAAATCGGTAAGAAGTATGTTAATTATACGATATGTTTTCTCGTTATCATCATGTTTTTTCAAGTTTACTAAAAGGTTACTGTTTGTTCTCAAGGCATGTTTATTTGGGACAAGAGATGGGATCTAAGACTTGTCATTTGGAACATTCATGTTTTGTTTGATCCAGATTAACCAGTTAATTTGTGTCTTTTAAAACATTTGCTTGTTTATGGAATAAACACTTGTTTGTTTATAGAATACACGGTGCGTGTTCTGATTGGAACGCAGTTACAGAATTATTGGATTACTTGGAGTTTAAGTTATCTTGATTGGAATTATTGGAATGCAGTTTCGATTATCTTGATCGGGAATCTTAAAGAATTAGTGAAGATGCAAAGAGAAAATTGTGAGTTATTGACAGTAATGGATTTTAATGGACATCAGATTATCTCATAAGACTTTCTTCATTTATTTCAAAAAATTGTTACAAAACAATTTATTATTTAAATGCTTTAGGTTTTACAACTTATCATATTTGAAAAATAAAATAGTACAATTGATTAAGTGTTTCTCTCTAAATTATAAAGAAAGTGAATCTATGCCTAAGGTTGACTGAGCTTCCATTACTTCCGTGCTTGCCACAGAGTCTCTTGCTTTCTCTGCTTTGCCACCATCCAGTTGTGCTCACATGAAAACAAAAGACAGAAAAATAGTTAGTACAGTTAATTGGACATGAGTAAGAATTTTCAAAAAAAAGAAAGATTGGTGTTCATCATTAAAGTTTGCAATTTTGAATCAGAAGGCTATTTTTAATTCATCACGTTTTTATTTTTCTATTTGCAAATCACAAGAAGATAATTCTTCTTGGTTCACAAAAAGAAAAAGAAAAAATGCAAGCAATTTGTCCAAATGCAACAAGGCTGTCCAAACAGGAAATGCAACAAGGCTGTCCAAACAGGAAATGCAACAAGGTTGTCCAAACAGGAAATGCAACAAGGCTATCAAAACAAACAAATATTCAAAACAGAGCCAAACAGACAGTAGCCCACCACCAAACTAGACAGCAGCACATCATCAAACAAAATGCAAATGAGTACAAGCAACAGCAGCATAACAGCTAGAGCAGACATCAGCAAGAAGAAAATATAACATATGGTAAACTAAGTCAACAAGCAAGAGGCTTGTTCAATAAGCAAAATCATCATTTTCCACAAATTGCAAAATTTTCAGAAAAAGAATTTGGCTCTTAGGGTCATTGAGAGAGAGAGAGAGGAAAGAAGTCACCTAGGGATGCTGCCCTGCTGTCACAATTGCACAAGAATTGCTAGAAAACAAAAACTGCAAGAAAAAGAGCATGAGAACAATATGCCAAATATTCAAAATCTGGTGGTTTTCCCACCAATTTGAATAGAAACTCAAACAAAAAGCCACATGAATATAACAGTAAAAAAGGGAGGGAGAACATTTTATCAAACTTCAGAAGAAAAAAAGCTCAAAAGAACAAAGTTTTCAAAACTGTAAAAGGTTCCAAAAAACTTCCAAATTGTAAAACCATCCTCAAAACTGTTACAAACCATTTTTCAAGCAACCAAAAAATCCAAAACCATCCTCAAATCACAAAACTCCCATCATCCACCAAACCATTAAAAAAAACTCAGAATACTGTCATCAAAACCTGTTAAAAAATACCAATTAACTGTACTAACCATAAATTCTTACTATAATGATGAACACTAATCTTTCTTTTTTTTGAAAATTCTTACTCATGTCCAATTAACTGTACCAAATTCTTACTCATGTCCAATTAACTTTATGTTTGAGATGTTTTAACAGGTTTGATTAGTTTGTGAAGGTTGTTGGTGTTTGAAGCTTTAGGGCAGTTTTGGTGTTGCTACAGGTTTTGAATTTGTTGGTTAATAGGTTTGATGGAAGATATAGTTAGTACAGTTAATTGGACATGAGTAAGAATTTTCAAAAAAAAGAAAGATTGGTGTTCATCATTAAAGTTTGCAATTTGGAATCAGAAGGCTATTTTTAATTCATCACGTTTTTATTTTTCTATTTGCAAATCACAAGAAGATAATTCTTCTTGGTTCACAAAAAGAAAAATAAAAAATGCAAGCAAAGTTATCCAAATAAAAAATGCAAGCAATTTGTCCAAATGCAACAAGGTTGTCCAAACAGGAAATGCAACAAGGTTGTCCAAACAGGAAATGCAACAAGGCTGTCCAAACAGGAAATGCAACAAGGCTATCCAAACAAACAAATATTCAAAACAGAGCCAAATAGACAGTAACGCACCACCAAACTAGACAGCATTGCATCATCAAACAAAATGCAAATGAGTACAAGCAACAACAGCATAACAGCTAGAGCAGGCATCAGCAAGAAGAAAATATAACATATGGTAAACTAAGTCAACAAGCAAGAGGCTTGTTCAATAAGCAAAATCATCATTTTCCATAAATTGCAAACTTTTCAGAAAAAACATTTGGCTCTTAGGGTCATTGATAGAGAGAGAGGAAAGAAGACACCTAGGGATGCTGCCCCGCTGTCACAATTGCACAAGAATTGCTAGAAAACAAAAACTGCAAGAAAAAGAGCATGAGAACAATATGCCAAATATTCAAAATTGGTGGTTTTCCCACCAATTTGAATAGAAACTCAAACAAAAAGCCACATGAATATAACAGTAAAAAAAGGAGGGAGAACATTTTATCAAACTTCAGAAGAAAAAAAGCTCAAAAGAACAAAGTTTTCAAAACTGTAAAAGGTTCCAAAAAACTTCCAAACTGTAAAACCATCTTCAAAACTGTTACAAACCATTTTTCAAGCAACCAAAAAATCCAAAACCATCCTCAAATCACAAAACTCCCATCATCCACCAAACCATTAAAAAAACTCAGAATACTGTCATCAAAACCTGTTAAACAATATCAATTAACTGTACTAACCATAAATTCTTACTATAATGATGAACACCAATCTTTCTTTGTTTTGAAAATTCTTACTCATGTCCAATTAACTGTATCAAATTCTTACTCATGTCCAATTAACTTTATGTTTGAGATGTTTTAACAGGTTTGATTAGTTTGTGAAGGTTGTTGGTGTTTGAAGCTTTAGGGCAGTTTTGGTGTTGCTACAGGTTTTGAATTTGTTGGTTAATAGGTTCGATGGAAGATATAGTTAGTACAGTTAATTGGACATGAGTAAGAATTTTCAAAAAAAAGAAAGATTGGTGTTCATCATTAAAGTTTGCAATTTGGAATCAGAAGGCTATTTTTAATTCATCACATTTTTATTTTTCTATTTACAAATCACAAGAAGATAATTCTTCTTGGTTCACAAAAAGAAAAATAAAAAATGCAAGCAAAACTATCCAAATAAAAAATGCAAGTAATTTGTCCAAATGCAACAAGGTAGTCCAAACAGGAAATGCAACAAGGCTGTCCAAACAGGAAATGCAACAAGGCTATCCAAACAAACAAATATTCAAAACAGAGCCAAACAGACAGTAGCGCACCACCAAACTGGACAGCAGCGCATCATCAAACAAAATGCAAATGAGTACAAGCAACAACAGCATAACAGCTAGAGCAGGCATCAGCAAGAAGAAAATATAACATATGGTAAACTAAGTCAACAAGCAAGAGGCTTGTTCAATAAGCAAAATCATCATTTTCCATAAATTGCAAACTTTTCAGAAAAAACATTTGGCTCTTAGGGTCATTGATAGAGAGAGAGGAAAGAAGACACCTAGGGATGCTGCCCTGCTGTCACAATTGCACAAGAATTGCTAGAAAACAAAAACTGCAAGAAAAAGAGCATGAGAACAATATGCCAAATATTCAAAATCTGGTGGTTTTCCCACCAATTTGAATAGAAACTCAAACAAAAAGCCACATGAATATAACAGTAAAAAAGGGAGGGAGAACATTTTATCAAACTTCAGAAGAAAAAAAGCTCAAAAGAACAAAGTTTTCAAAACTGTAAAAGGTTCCAAAAAACTTCCAAACTGTAAAACCATCCTCAAAACTGTTACAAACCATTTTCCAAGCAACCAAAAAATCCAAAACCATCCTCAAATCACAAAACTCCCATCATCCACCAAACCATTAAAAAAACTCAGAATACTATCATCAAAACCTGTTAAACAATACAAAATTGTAAACCAGAAAACCACAAACAAATCCTCAAACAATCTTCCATCATACCTATTAACCAACAAATCCAAAACCTATAGCAACACCAAAACTGCCCTCAACCTTCAAACACCAACAACCTTCACAAACTAATCAAACTTGTTAAAACATCTCAAACATAAAACCTGCATAACCAAAATCCCTAAAAATGTAAAACAGTCCAACATCCTCGAACAACCAAAAACCTGCATAACCAAACACCATAACCAAAAAACTGCATAACCAAAAAACCTCCAAAACACATCCCAACCTGTTAACTCAACATACAGTAGCAACAAAACCAAGGCCTTGAAACCCTCATCAACCCAAAACAAAAAAACAAGAACATTCAAAAACCAAAACTGATAAACCATCTCAATATCAGAAAACCAGAAAAAAGAGTCTCAAACATCATCAAATCAATATCCAAACCAAAAACATCATCAAATCACCAGCAAACAACATCCAACAAAGCACGAAAAATAACAAAATCCAGAAGTACATCACCATCATCATTCAAAGCTCAAAGGACAGAAAAGGTTACCAGAAGCGCGCATCCAACCATCATCTCTTCCTCCTCACGCCTCCGGCCACCAGGGAGCGCTACTTTCCATCTCACCTTTCCTTTTCATTTCCTAGGAATTTCCAAATAGGTATGGATACTTCTCCTTCTTCATAACATTTCCTACATCACAATGGATAGTATAGTAGGTTAACACAAAAAAACATGAACAAGGTAAAAAATGACAAAAATCGTTTAAAGCTTAACAAAGACAGAATGTAACCTCTTTCAAGAAGCAAAACCACTGAGAATCGTTAGGAGGTGAGAGAAAGAGAGCTCCGGTAACGAAAAGTGAAGGGAAGATCAGATCAAAACACATTTCAAACCCTTTAGATAAGTTCATTTCAAATTTAGGGATTTCTAGAAAAAGCGTAAATCAGAATGAGACCAAGAGGCCAAAAAAGCGTTTTATTCACGAAATTAGGAAGAGAACAGGGACGTCTAGTGAGAAAGATGAATAATTTGGAAGAGAGAAGCGCAAGGGACGATGAGAGAGAGTCGTTGTGAGCGAAGGGGTCAAACCCTAATTTTGTTTTTGCCTCCCTAATCAAACACATTAGACAGTTTAAGAGAGTATTGGGCCTGTCTTGGCAAACCCTTTAGGCCCACACGGTTGCTAGCTCACACCCCCCCCCCCCCCATCTGGCCTTGTTTCTTTTTGTTTCAGTAGTGACAATTTTTCTCTGGGCCAAGCATCCTTTAAATCCCTTAAGCCCATTTGTCATTTGTTAGTTAATTTGTTTCTTTTTTTTTATAAAATTACTAATAAAACTCAATACATTTTTTTTATTAAATTAATTTAAGTCTTGAAGTTAATTTTTTATCATTTTTCTTTTTTTATAATTTGTCTTTATTAATTTTTTACACTTAATAAAAACATCAAAGATTTTTAATTTAATTTGTTTTCCTTTCTTTAAACTTATTCATAATTAATAAAATACATAATAATAAAGTTTTGTTTTTTAATTTAAATCAATTATTTTTTAGAATAGGTTTTATTTTTCTCTTTTCAAGTAAATACATACATTTCATACTTTGTTGATTTTATTTTCATAAATTGCCATAACATTATATTAAATCACACAACAATTCGATTTGGTTGTATTGTTTGATATTTGTACATTGCTACTTTTATTTGATTCACCCCCATTCCCGGACATTCTGTAATAGCGTAGAATTTCAATTCCCGTAATTTATTGCTTTCTATATACTGTATAGTAACTAGGCATGTATGGCAAGATTCAAAAATCAATCGCTAGATGACCTAATCCAAGAATAAAATAACTTGAAACCAACACACTTTCTCACAGGCGCACCTCTAGGGTAACCTTGCTCGTTGCTTCCGAAATACAATCATGTCCCTCGAATATGCGACACTCTAGCAAATGACCCTTCAATAAACAAAGATCGTAGTCCCTCAATGACCCTCGATGTTGCCTTCGATTAAAACGATCTCGCCCCTTACAAAAATTGCTAGAGCGTCTCACAAGTTGCCTTCAATGATTGTAAAATTGACCCGCACCATTAATGGTAAGATGGCACCATTATAAGGAAGAAGAAAAGAACAACTTAAGACCTTTTGAGTAGATAGATCCGCTCTTAGTTACTCGTTTGCTCACGACAAAAACCTTTACACCTACACTTCCATTTCAAAACATTTTCAAAAGACAAAACCTTTTGTATATGTTCTTATAGATACGAGAACCATTGCAAAACCTCTTTTTCAAAACACTTTTCAAAACAAGATTCACAAACACATCTTTGAACCATTTTTCGAAATAAAAACTTTGTATACATTCTTATAGAGACGAGAACCATTACAAAGAGATTTTCCAAAATACTTTCAAAACCCACACCACAAGCACACAATCGAACAAAAGCAAGTGATCTAAACGAGTAACTAAGAGCCCATGGAAAACCATGGATGAAAAGGGTGCTAACACCTTTCCTTTTCATAATCTACCCCTCGAACCCTAGAAAATTCTCGAAACGTCTTTCCTGTGCTTTTTTACCTTTCCTGTTGGATAAAAGAAAAGTCGATGGCGACTCTTGCTAACCGCACAAGTGCGAACGAAATGAAAAACCTCTAGTCAGTTCTCCCACCATATCATATAGTGTATTTTCACGCATTAAGGTCATCTTTGGCTCGCCCAGCGAGCTCTTGGCGACGCTTGCAAAAAAATGAAAAAAACAGATCTAGTTTCTGCCATATCTTGAGAACCGTAACTCTGATTTACGCATGGACGCTGGAAAGCTTATTCAATGCTCTATCTAACAATGACTAAATATCAATGTTTAAATACCTACAAAAATGAGATAAGAACAATTAAACTCAATGATATTTACACGATAATTTAATATATACACCATAAAGTAAAATATACCGAATATACGCTAAAGTTGAGGTTTATTGACGAAAAGAAAATGAAATAAGTCGGTGAGTGCTACTTATTCACACTCAAACTCAAAACAATTTAACAATCATCAAACTCTCCCCAACTTAGGCTTGTTTTTCCTCAGACTAGAATCAATCAACCTAAAGAAGTAAAAGTAAACACCAAGAATCATGAATTAACAAGTTTTGCAAAATAAAAACAAATGTATGGTTAAATAGAAAGACATACAAGCAGGGCAAAGCTTACAACAATCTTAGAGCGACAACATGAAGAAAAAAAACGAATCCTAAATACAAAAATCATACTAAAAATTTTAAAATAAAACATGCTCAATCATGAATCACACCTATCAAAAATTCATCGAGAGATGAAAACACACAAAAGTGAGGGACTTGACACTCATGCAATAATCTTGCAGACAAGAGACTAAATTATACATTCATCTAAAACTCATATTGAAAACAAAAAAGCAAAAATCAAAAGGGCTTTTCAAGGTTGTAATGTGGTTTGGTTAACAAACAAGGGACAATTTTTAAAGTTAACTAAAATAAAAACTTTCATTAACCTAAGGGAGTGATCAACTCACAAAATTTTAAGCAATAAAATTTTAATCAACTTCTTCCTATTTCCCAAGTTGGTACACCAATCACATACTTATTTGCACAATTATTCTATTTTTTCTTTTTCAAAGCTTTTTCATTTTTTCTTTTTTTTTCTTTTCATTTATTTTTCACATTTTTTTCTTTTTATTTTTCTCAACATCAAAGTAACCAACACAAAATAAAACAATCATTTCTCTCTCCAACTTAAATTCAACCAACATCGTAGTGACAACACTCCTTACTTTCTAAAGCAAGGTAAAAATTCAAACCATAAATCATGGTTGAGGGTTCAAGAAAATAAACATCAAGATCCATTCATAAACAAGTGAACTAAGTACTCATAGAAAAGAAACATAATTCAACTAAAACATTGATAATTACAAAAAGGCTCAAAGGGGTTAACAAATGGTCACTCACTCACAAGGTGAATTACATTTGGTTGGATGGTTATGCTCAAAATGAAACAAAATGACTTGATCATTTTTTATACTTTCATACAATCAACACAAAAAAAGATTAAGAATAATCAAATCTAGTTAAAAAAATAATGTTAGTCTCCTGCATATATGAATAATGGAAAGCTTCCTTTCATTTGGATTTTAGGAACTAAAGTGATTCATATCATGAACAAACAATGCAAAAGAATGAAAGGCATGGTGTTTATACAAATTACAAGTTTCCTAATGATGTTATGCTATAGAAAGCGATAAACGAGTAGCTTGAATGAAACAACTTCAAAAATACCATTACCATACATTCTCAAGTTGAAACGATCAAACTTGGAAAATCACCTCAAAAACCTTCAAGTTAACGGACCAAAATTTGAACACAGCCAACAAACAAAAATATTAGAAACTATATAAAATTTTAAAATGTTGGGGTGCCTCCCAATAAGCATTTGTTTTACTTTGTAAGCTCGGCGCCTTTATTGTGCTTAGATAGTAACTTCCTCACATCACTTGATTCTTTTTTTCAACAAGCAACCCGAAATCAAGTGTCCTAACCACACACTTGAACAAACGTTATGAAATAAGAAAATTCACAACAACGCATAAACAAACATGATGACAACACATATTTACATCACTTGAACAAAAATAAAAACATGTATGCACAACTATGGAAAGTAAACACAAAACATGTACAAGTGAAAATATACAAGTTCATTTAAAAAATTTATACAACATATACATTATGTATAAAGCTTAAAACCAGTAAAAACTATTGCGATGCAATTCAATATCAAAACATCAACCCCTGGAAACTAAACCATTTTTTCAAGCATAAAGCGGCAAGAAAAAGATTGAAAGAATTCCTGGTTTTATCGTATCCATAGAGATTAGTGCAAGGGAAATATTGTTATTCAACAATTTCTGCTATTATGAGCTTAGGATAAAATGGGTTGGTGTCAAGACTCAAAAATACCCAACTCATACCTAAAAATTGTATTTTTTTCCCTAAATACATGTTTATGTCCAGACAGCATTTCTCAGCCGAAAAATGACTCACTTGGCGCTCCAAATAACATTTGTTAGTGCATTGTAACGCTTCTAGGGCACCCACGGCTCTCCTGGCAAGATCGGGGCGACACTGACGGAAAAATGCAAAAAAAAAAAAACTTAGTTTCTGCCATATCTTGAGAACTGTAACTCTAATTTAACGCACGATCAGAAGCGTTGGAAATCTTATTCAATGCGCAATCTAAAAATGACTAAATATCATTCATTGAATACCTACAAAAATGAGATAAAAATAATTAAAAAAGATATCACAATATATATAATATAACGTAAACTTTGCCGAATAAACACTAAAGTTGAGGTTTATTGACAAAAAGAAAATGAAACAAGTTGATAAGTGTTATTTATTCACACTCAAAATCAAAACAATTTAACACTCATCAAACTCTCCCCAGCTGAGGCTTGTTTGTCCTCAAACAAGAATCAATCAATCTAAATAAGTAAAAGTAAACACCAAGAATCATGAATCAACAAGTTTTAGCTAAACAAAAATAAATGTATGGTTAAATACAAAAACGTACAAGCAAGGAAAAACTAACCATAATCCTACCACGACAACAAGAAGAAAAAAATGAATCCTAAATACAAAAATTATACCAAACATTCTAAAACAAAACATGCCCAATCATGAATTACACCTAGCAAAAATTCATCGAGGGATGAAAACATACAAAAGTGAGGGACTTGACACTCATCCAATAATCTTGCAAACAAGAGACAAAATTATGCATTCATCTAAAACTCATATGAAAACAAAAAAGCAAGAATCAAAAGGGCTTTACAAGGTTGTAATGTGCCTTGGTTAACAAACAAGGGAAAATTCTAAAGGTAATTAAAACAAAATATTTCCAAAACCTGAGGGAGTGATCAACTCATAAAATTTCAAGCAATAAAATTTCAATCAACTTCTTCTTATTTCCCGAGTTGGTACACCAATCACATACTTATTTGCATAATTATTCTATTTTTTTCTTAATCAAAGCTTTTTGATTTTTTTTCTTTCTTTTTCTTTTATTTTCTTTTTAACATTTTTTCTTTTTCTTTTTCTTTTTCTCAACCTCAAAGTAACCAACAAAAGAAAACAATTATTTCTCTCCCCAACTTAAATTCAACCAACATTAGAGTGTGAATACTCTCTAGTTTCTAAGATAAGGTAAAAATTCAAACCGTAAATCATGGTTAAGGGTTCAAGAAAACAAACATCAAAATCCATTCACAAACAAGTAAACTAAGTACTCATAGACAAGCAACATAGTTCAACTAAAACATGGATAATGACAAGGAGGCTCAAAGGGGTTAAAAAATGGTCACTCACTCACAAGGTGAATTATATTTGGTAGGGTGGTTGTGCTCAAAATGACTTGATCATTGTCATGATGTCATACAATCAATACAAATAAAAGATTAAGCATAATCGAATCTAGTTAAAACAAGAATGTTAGTCTCCTGCATATATGAACAAAGGAAAGCTTCCTTTCATTTGGGGTTTAGGAACTAAAGTGATTCATATCATGAACAAGCAATGAAAAAGAATGAATGGCGTGGTAATTGTACAAATTACAAGTTTCTTAATCATGTTATGCTATAGAAAGCGATAAACGAGTACCTGGAATGAAACAATTTCAAAAATATCATTACCATACTTCTGTAAGTTGAAACGAACAAACTTGGAAAATCACATCAAAAACCTTCAAGTTAACGGACCAAAATTTGAACACAACCAACAAACAAAAATATTAGAAACCATACAAAATTTTCAAATGTTGGGGTGCCTCCCAACAAGCATTTGTTTTACTTTGTAAGCTCGATGCCTTTATTGTGCTTAGCTAGTAACTTGCTCACATCACCCTATGCTTTTCTTCAACGAGCAACCCACGAAAACAAGTGTCCTAACCAAACACTTGAGCAAACATTACGAAACAAGAAAATTTAAAACAGCGCATAAACAAACATGATGACAACACATATTTACATCACTTGAATAAAAAGAAAAACATATATGCACAACTATGGAAAGTAAACACAAAATATGTACAATTGAAAATATACAAGTTCATTTAAAAAATATATACAACATATACATTATGTACAAAGCTTAAAACCCATTAAAACTATTGTGATTCAACTCAATATCAAAACATCAATCCCTGGCAACGACACCATTTTGTTCAAGTAGTAAAGTGTCAAGCAAAAGATTAGAAGAATTCCTGGTTTTATGGTATCCATAGAGATTAGTGCGAGGGAAAGAACGCCATTCCACAATTTTTGCAATTATGAGCTTGGGATAAAATGGGTTGGTTTGTATATAAAGCAAAATAAATAAATATAAAATAAATATATTCTTTGGAGAGGAGAAACTTATCAGACATGAATATAAACTACTCATCACAAAATTAAACATATCGATCAGTTTTACTTAACATGCAATACTCATCAAAATCATAACGTATCTCTCACATCAGTGTCCATCTCTGCAACACCTACGAGATGCATCACAACCAAGGTTATGTCTAACCCAAATTGCAAGAACAACCATATTCTCGCATCGGAAATGTCTCATGCGAAACCACAACACAAAAGCATTAAGCTTCGATACACAAGTGATTGTTAAGCCTAAATTTATCTCTAGTGTTTAGAACATAACAGATATCCTTCCCTAATTAAAATTTGTGAGGTATATCTCTACAATAACACAAATCCAAACATAAATGCAAAAATATCAAGGAAAGCAACAATAATGATTTGTAAAGCATATATTATACAACAACATGATCAATACACATACATATGTTCAAAATAAGCTTACAAACCAAACCGAACAAATGGATAATTACATAGATAAGAATGAAGAAGAACCAAACATCTCACGGGTTGTCAGCCGTGATAGATGAGAAATCTGACTCGGAATCATCCATATGCAAACTCCAATAATGTTTTCTATCCATTCTCATAAAAATAATTATGGTGATGGTGTTGCGACTCAAAAATACCCAACACATACATAAAAATGTGTTTATTTCCCTAAATACATGTTTCTCTCCAAACGGTTTCGCCCGACAGCAAAATGACTCGCTCAGAGCTCCAAATAACATTTGTTAGTTTATCTTCACGCTTATGGGGCATCCCTGGCTCGCCCGGCTAGCTCAGGGTGATACTGACAGAAAAATGAAAAGAAAAAAAACATCTCTAGTTTTTGTCATATCTTGAGAACTGTAACTACGATTTACGCATGTTCGTAAGTATTGGAGAACTTATCCAATGCTCTATCTAACAATGACTAAATTTCAGTGCTTGAATACATACCAAAATGAGATAAAAACATTTAAACTCAATTATATTTATACGATAACACAATATATACACTATAACATAAACTATACCGAATATACACTAACGTTGCAATTTAATGATGAAAAGAAAACAAAATAAGCTAATGAGTGCTACTTATTCACACTCAAATTCAAAACAATTTAATAATCATCAAACTCTCCTCAACTTAGGCTTGTTTGTCCTTAAATAATAATCAATCAACCTAAAGAAGAAAAAGTAAACACCAAGAATCATGAATTAACAAGTTTCGAAAAACAAAACAAAATGTATGGTTAAATACTAAAAAGTACAAGCAAGGCAAAACTTAGCACAATCCTACAACGACAACATAAAGAAAAAAATGAATCCTAAGTACAAAAATATTACTAAACATTATAAAACAAAACATGCTCAATCATGAAACACACCTAGAAAAAACTCATCGAGGGATGAAAACGTACAAAAGTGAGAAACTTGACACTCATCTAAGAATCATGTAAATAAAAGACTAAATTATGTATTCATCCAAAACTCATATTGAGAACAAAAAATAAAGAAACAAAAGGGCTTTTCAAGGCTGTAATGTGGCTTGGTTAACAAACAAGGGACAATTTCTAAAGGTAATAGAAATAAAAACTTTCCAAAACCTATGGAAGTGATCAACTCACAAAATTTCCGCAATAAAATTTCAATCAACTTCTGCTTATTTCCCAAGTTGGTACACCAACCACATACTTATTTGCACAATTATTTTCTTTTTTTCTTTTTTAAAGCTTTTTCATTTTTTTCTTTCTTTTTCTTTTCTTTTCTTTTTCACGTTTCTTTTTTCTTTTTCTCGAACTCAAAGTAACCAACACAAAAGAAAACAATCATTTCTCTCCCCAACTTAAATTCAACCAATATCATAGTGTGAATACTCCCTACTTTCTAAGGCAAAGTAAAAATTCAAACCATAAATCATGGTTGAAAGTTCAAGAAAACAAACATCAAAATCCATTCACAAACAACTGAACTAAGTACTCATAGACAGGCAACTTAGTTCAACTAAAACATGGATAATGATAAAAAGAATCAAAGGGGTTAACAAATGGTCACTCACTCACAAGGTGAATTACATTTGGTTGGGTGGTTATGCTCAAAATTAAACAAAATGACTTGATCATTTTTCATGCTTTCATACAATCAACACAAATAAAAGATTAGAAATAATAAAATCTAGTTAAAACAAGAATGTTGGTCTTTTGCATATATGAACAATGGAAAGCTTCCTTTCATTTGGGGTTTAGGAACTAAAGTGATTCATATCATGAACAAGCAATGCAAAAGAATGAATGGCATGGTAATTGTACAAATTACAAGTTTCCTAATCATGTTATGCTATAGAAAGCAATAAACGAGTACCTTGAATGAAACAAATTCAAAATTATCATTACCATATGTTGCACCCCAAAATTTTCCCTCCCAATTTTACTCAAGGCAGGCCCATTGAGGTCCCCAACTTTCCTAAGGATGACCAAGAATTGACTAGACAAATTCTCCTTCTAAGGCAATGAACCTCTAACTAGGGTTTCAATTTTCATCAAGATGTGTGAGATCCAAAGGTCCCAAATTTTTTCCATAGTCCTAATATGTCTTCAATATTTTCCACGCCAAGTTTCATGCCTTTCACAACAAGTTTTCCCAGTCAATTACTCAAATGCTTGAAAATCAAATGTATTAGGTCAAAAGTCAATTGTGGCCTATATGCAGTCAAACTTCAAGGTTTTTGGTCAACCTCAATATTTTGAATTAATATCCATCATTTGATCATTGGTTGATCATTAATCCTCAAGAAATACCCCTAATTCATCAAAATTCAAAATTGCTAAATTAGGGTTTCTATAGGAAAAGTAAACTGAACTTTGACCAGGCATAACTTTCACATACTTCATCCATTTTTCCCAACCAAAGCTCATATTGAAGATAATCTCATTCCATACAACTTTTATTCATCCCTCAAGTCCATAAAATTCACCATTTGAAAGATACAAGCTCATACATTACAGATCATTTTCAGAAAGTCAACAAAATCCACTTTTTTCCAAGCCCTTTGACATCAAGATAAAATATTCAAATGAAAAATTGATAAAAAGAGGGATTGAAGTACACATATTGGGCTTTCCAAAAAGTCAATATCATCATCATGAGATAAACATTGAGAAGCTATGGCTTGCCTAAGTTGGGAACATTTTGGAAATTTTCAAGAATTATGCATTGAGCAAATTTGAAGTTTTAAGGAAAGGGCTCAATTTCTTGGACTTCAAGCATCTTCCTATGTTTATAGAGGACCTCTAAAATTACTCGTGCCATGCCTTGCATTTTCTAACTATTTTATTCATATTTATTTTAATTTATTTCAATTAAATATAAAAAAAATGTATAAAATAATTGGAAATGGGCTTTGAGCTTTGGGTTGATGTTTTGGACAGCCTAGGCCCATAAAATTTCATGAAAAAGTGTCCACATTCATTCAATTTCAAAAAAGGACAAGCTTTCTTGGTTTTGGGCAAAGTTACAAATTTCATTCATGGCTTTGAAACGTTTGCTTTAAGGTTGTTTAAACCTTTGTTTTCTTGTCTCCTCATTCCTCTCTATATAAACAAGAATCTAGTAAGCATTTCAACACGCCTACACAGCCTAGAGAGAGCTCTACCATTTTTGCAAAATTATCAAAAGTGGTAAAAATTTGAAACCCACTTTGCAGGTACTTTTGGTTTAAACTAGTAACCATACATTGCTCTTGAGATTCCCAGGGACTTGTTCCAACCATCCTCAAAGCTTGCAAGGTCCCAGATCACCGGATCCAAGCTATCACCATTTTGGTATGATCTCAAATTCGAACCTCTATTTTTATTAATTGTTGAATGTTCTAATGTGTGTATATGAGTTACTGGATATCCTTAGAGCAGGTTAGGGGAATTACATGGAATGCATGACATCTATAACATGAGCTACCATGTACCATCAAGTAGTGCATGCACTGGATCCAAGGATGGACCTGGGCTTCACAATCCGGGCATAGCGAAATTTCAATTGCACCCTCCATTCTACTTCAGTCGTCAAGCCCAATTCCTTTTCTTTTTGTTTTTATTTAATTATTTCATATCTTTATCATTTTAATTATAATAATAAAAAAACTCACAAAAAATGTAGGCTTATACTTTTTAAATTAAATAATTAATTTTTTTAATTAATTAATTAATTAAAACTTTAACCTTTTCTTAATTTAAAATGAATTAGAATTTAAGTCTAATTACTTTCTTTTCATAATTAAAAAAAACACAAAAAAGGCTTTGTTTATTTTTCTTAATTTAATTTTCTAAGTAGACTTTAGGATATTTAATTTAATTATTTTTCTTAAATCAAAAACAACAAAAAAAAATTTTCTCACTAGGTTTTAGAACGTATTTTCATTCTTTCGGGTATTATTCATTTTTCGCATTTTTTTTATATATTCATGTAACTGTTATTTGGGATGTAATAGTTTTAAATAGGACTTTTCATTGCTTTCTTTATTTTTTTTTCCCAATTGTTTGTACATTGTAAATACCTCATCCCCGAAGCCATGTAATAGTGTAGGTTTATATTTTCGCACTTTATTTCTGTACAATATTATTGCTAGTAATTAGGCATGTATGACAAGACTAATAATCAAACGTCAGCAAACTTAAGAAAAATATAAAAATAATTGAACATAACACACTTGCACATATACACCTCTAGGGTACACCACTTAGGTGGCCTTCAGAAATAAAATAGTCATGAGGCAGGAACGCTTTAGCAAAGACCCATAAATCAAAAGATCATTGTCCCTCTATGACCCTACAGTTGCCTTCTCGGTAAAGGATCTAGTCCCTAAACAAAATTTCTAAAGTGTCTCCCGAAGTTGCCTTCGTGACTGTAACATCCCTTTCGAATGTCCCTAATACATTCAACGATAGAGCTACCTACTCACTAATAGTAGGATAGCACTGTCTAAAGGATAGGAGGAAAAGAACGACCCTTTTCGAGTATAAAAGTAAATAGTTGTTAGAAGTTTTCTCAAAAAACATTTTGCACTTACACAAATACTGCTTTTAAAAAGCAATTTTCAAAACATCTGCTTTGTTAACACTCTTGAGGACTGATACAAGAATTAAACGTAAAGCAAATTACTGCACTAAGGCATTTTCCAAACATTTTCAAAACATACAAAGCACAAAGGTATTTCAAAACGAGCAAACCTCTAAGAGCCCGTAGAAAACTACGGATGGAAAGGGTGCTAACACCTTCCCTTTCCATAATCTACCCCCCTTACCTTAGAGTTAGTTCATTATTTAACTGCTTCGTGTGCTTTGATTGCTTGACTTTTGAGGGATTTGTTTGGGTTACTATAGATCCTACACTCGGATCTGGGGCACCTTTTAGGTAAGTAGCAATAGATCGTGGAAACTGTGCAGGGACTACCGACACAATTGAAGCGATAGCTATGTTGATGTGACACTTTGTTTGGTACCGGTAGCCCTTGAGTAATCAGGTAGAATACAGCGCCGCTGTGTGGTGTCATAAAGCATCAACTGACCTTAGAACCTTTATTTGACCAACTTGGCCATTAGGAAGTAGTGAGATAGTTGTCTTTGGTGTAGTTCTAAGTCGGTTGATACTCGATACTACACTCATTGAGATTTGACTCCCGAGTTTTGTTTGATGGCAAGTCAGTTGTCGATCGGAATGAAACTTGTGGGATAGATCAGTGATATTGAGATCCCTTAGAACCCGGTTACTATTACTAGGACAGGTTGAGTCAACTGAAACTTCAAGAGGGTACTTACCTATGGAAGTCATTCAAGCCTGGACCTAAGGCTACTTGTGTGACTTGTTTGCTTTCATTATCTAACCACTTGAACTCCTTGCAAGGGTTTGTTTGTTTTCATTATCTAACAACTTAATTTCCTTGCAGGATTTGTTTATATTCATCTCTTGCAAGTTTTCACTTATATTCATCACCTTACAGTTTCGCTTTGGTACATAGCATACACATCATAACATCATACCATATCATTTCCTTAATCATTTTAAGGATCTCAAGGGCCTCTGATGCAGGTTATGATGAACCAGACGTCTAGCAAGGGGAAAGGGGATTTATTTTCCTCTAGCCAATGTCGTCAAAAGACCAAAGTGATAACTTGAGTCAGAGGCTATGACCCACTTGACATGATGAGCTTGATTCTCGTAAAAGGGAATTCAATGATACGATGTTCTTCAAACGAAGTTGCAGTCAAAATTCATACTTTTTCTTATGTTTACCCCGCGAGATCCTTGAAAACATTGCATGCATGTCATTATATAACAGGGGTCCCCAGTACAGGTTTCTCATTTTCTTGCTGTTTATTTCAGTAAGGAAAATGGCTCTCAAACAGAACAACGGAAACCTTCAAGCTCAAAACGCTCAGTTCTAACAAATGTTCATGGCTTTGGCCCAGGGGAAGGAAGAACTGAAAGCTCTCGTCATCAAAGAGATGAAGAAGAAGGCAAAGAAACTGGCTGGCATCTTGAATATGGGAAGAAGACTCAGAGGACCGGTTAAACGAGCTATAGATCTCACAACTCTATCAAACGAAGGGGATAATCATGAAGAAGTCAACAACCCCGAGGCTGATGAAGGAGAAGCTGATTACTCTAAGGAACAATATCCTCCTGCTGACAATAAATACAAACAGCTGGAGGATCGTCTCAATGTTATGGAGATTCAGTAGGTACCTGGCTTGGACTTTGAAGAGTTAGGGCTGGTTCCTGGAGTGGTCATCCCACCAAAGTTCAAGGTTTCCACATTTTCTAAGTATGACGGAGTCTCCTGCCCTAACTTGCACTTAAGGTCCTATGTCAGGAAGATCCAGCCTCACACTACTGACCGGAAGTTATGGGTCCATTTCTTCCAAGAAAGTTTAGCTGACACGCAACTGGAGTGGTTCTATCAGCTAGAAAGAACAGACATTCATACCTGGGAAGACTTGTCTGCTGCTTTCTACAAGCAGTACCAATACAATGCTCACCTCGCTCCAACTCGTACACAACTTCAAAGCATGTATATGGGTTCTAGCGAAGGCTTCAAGGAATATGCCCATAAATGGAGGGATCTAGCTGGCAGGGTACAACCTCCTCTGAATGATAGAGAAATGGTAGATATGTTCATGGGCACTCTGACAGGCCCGTTCTTTAATCTCCTGATTTGGAGTTCTTCATCCGAGTTCACAGAGATGGTTCTGACTGGAGAAAGGATCAAAAGTGGTATCAAGAGTGGGAAGATCCCGATGGCGGCATCTTCTAATGTTGAGAAGAAGCCATTTGCTGGTAAGAGGGAAGCCAATGTTGTGTATGGCCAGAAGGGTCGTAATAAGGCAGACTACCACCAATCTGTAGGGGCAGTGCTGGTCTCTAATTTGGCATGCATACAATAACCACAACAGCGGGGTAATCAGTGAAGGCAAGACGAGCCTAAGAGACAGTTTACCAAGATCAACATGTCGTTGTCTCAAGAATTACAACATATGTTGAGTATGAATTTGATTACGTTTATAGGACCTCATCCAAACCCTAAGACTTCTTCTCCTAACTACAATCCTTATGCAAGATGTGCCTATCATTATGGCAGTCCTGGGCATGATACTAATGATTGTTGGGCACTGAAATACAAGATTCAAAATATGATTGACGCCAAGGAGATTGAGTTCGGCCCTCCTGAGACTCCCAATGTGATCACTGCTCCCATGCCAATTCATGTCCAGGATTGAGAGCATTTATGTTCATTTGAATTCTCAAGTTGTATTTTATTTGTTTGTTCAAACAATTATTGTCATGTCAAACTTTGTTATTTCATTAATGCATTGCACATGTTTGTCTTGAATTAATTTGTTTTCATTATGTTAAAAAGCTTCCTTACTTCCTTTTTGTGATATTCAACTCTTGATTAAAAGCTCTAAGCCTTTAGAGGGAGGATGATGAGAACAATACCACAATCTCTACAGTATGCTTTTGAACAGACCCCGCTGATGATGTACAGGTGTTGTTTCAAATCCTAAACAGTGGAGTTATAAGGAAGATAATCCCTAGTAAACCCCTTTGAGCCTAAGAAGTAGGAGTTTTATTTTCACACAAATTAAAACCCTTAATCATAACCTTTGGTAGGGTAGTTTTCTCAGTTAATTCAGATGTGCAGTCAGTCACAAGCTTTCCCTTCATACACGACAAATAGTGTAGAAGATGCTCTCCAAAAGATGGTGATGGTTCCACATAATCATTAAGAACAAGAAATCATTATCTCTAAAAATAAAAGCCCATTAAGTCAAAACCTATGAAGGAGACTTAAGAAAAAAACTGGGGCATCCCGTTGGCTGTAATCAAAAAAGAAACAGTTCAGGAAAAAGATAGGGATAGCAAAATCAAAAAAGAAAGAGGTCCTACAAATCCTCAACAAAAAGAAAAGGTCACAAAAATGACTGCCTTCTCAAACAAACGTTCAATTTCTGAACCATCACAGGAATATTGGGGCCAACATTCTAAAACTCAACTGGGATTCGAAATGCACAATTAACTGAGCATGGGACTGAAGAACATCATGAAGAACGGGTGGGTACAAATAAATTTTGATCCTTTATCCTTTGTTTCTTAAAACCGTGAACCAGGCCACGTTACAACCCTTAAAAGTCCTAGCTGAAGCATGGGTTAGTTCGAGAGCATATTGTTACAAAGGTATCCTGACTCCTGTAAGGTTTGATATAAATCATGAGTTGATATCACATTCTTGCAAATTTTGTTTTACTACAAAAAATGCATTTTCAAAAAATTTCAAGACAGACATAAGCTTTGCATTCTTTAAATGACATTGTTTGCATATGATTAATTGTTCAAATGGCAGAGAAATTCACACAACGAATATGCAGTGAACGAATACCCCCTCAATGGACAGAATTACCTCAGACAGAAAAAACATTCCCAATAACAAGCCTTTCAAAATCAAGGGGCATGACATGGTGTCTAATTAATCTGGGGCGGTCAAGACAATATGCAAAGAATCTCTCCAAAAATGCTTAATAGCCAGGGGAAGATCTCCATTTGAATCACTCGGGGGATGTTACATTGATCGGGGATTCCAGCAGAAAATCACTGAAATTTGAATCTTTGGCACCACCAAATTGCTTGTTTGTTCCAGTAGTATCAGATGGTGTCAGTATCATGTCTTTGAATTCTTCCATGACAGTTCTTAGAAAAGATACCTAGGAAATTAAAGACCATCAGAAACATGATCAAACATCAGGTGCACCAGATTCATCCTGAAGCAGCCCCACACAGGCTCCCACATATGAAAGGACACATGCGATCACATAAACATTTTCTAGAATTTCTACAACACTTGTTGTCATAGACGGTGACAACTCTCCACATCCTATGAGTGCGGACATAGTCAGAAAATACTACGCATGAAAAAGACCCGCTAGGTTGACAGGCCTAGATAAAATTAAGGGCATCCCGGCGAACCAAAAGAGTTCGGGCAAAAATTAAGGATATATACAAAAAAAAATTATACACCCGACAAGTCGAAAACCTGAAAAGGCGGCTTGAGCAAAAAAGGGTATCCCAGTGGGCTAAAAACCAGAAAGGGAGGTCCAGGAAAAAGTTAGGGATTAAAAACTTACGACTATGTCACATCATCTTGTCATTTTTTATGAGTAGAAGACTTATCACCCTGATCAACATTTACCAAGCACCCCAAGAGTTGGGATGACACTCAAATCATCCACAAAGTCTCCGCAGGTACTTTCTCCAGCAGGTACAGAGGCAGGGGCATCTTACTAAAAAGTCAATGCCATATCCTCAACTTACAACTTAGTGATGTCATGTGTTCTTGTATCCCCGGCAGAACAGGAATTTCCAACTACTGCTCTGACATCAGGTTTTCCCCAGTAAAGTCATCAAACTTCTCAGGATTCCCCAACAGGATTTCACAAAATCCTCAGGCAGTGCACAGAGCTTTCCTTCCCTAACAAAGTTTATTTCTCTAACAATTGGAAGATCATCTCCCAGCAGTTCAGCTTCAACAAAATATGAAGACCTGCATTCTTCATCGCCAGCTGCAATCAGGGATTTATTTTCCCTAATTCAACAGCGTTGCAATAGAACAGCTGATACATTCACATATTGCATCCATACATCATTCTACAAACGTCATAGCATCTGCAGTACAAATGCATACATCCCAATCTCATTTATTTTAAGAACACCATTACACAATGCATTTCATACATCATGACATTGCATACAGCTAACGCTTTACCTTTTCAGGAAAGATCAATCAACAGATATTTATCATCAATAACTTTCAACAGGTCGAGGATTAACTCCTGAAACAAAATAGAGTAATTATCTGTGCATCCAAATACAGCTTTACACTTGCTCATCATGAAGCAATCTTACACGGGTTTCTTCTGACTTCCAAATACAGCCTTACACGAGATCATCATGAAGCAATCTTACACGGGTTTCTTCTGACTTCCAAATACAGCTTTATACGGGCTCTTCATAAAGCAATCTTACACGAGTTCCTTTTCCCTCCCTCTGAACTTTTACACGGACTCATCCTGAAGCAACCCTACCCAGGTTACTTCTCACAATCTCCAGATGAAATTTTACATGGACTCATCCTGAGGCAACCCTACTCAGGTTCCTTCTCACAATCTCCAGATGCAGTTTTACACGGACTCATCCTGAGGAAACCCTGCCCAAGTTCCTTCTCTTGAATTTCCAGATATAGTTTTACACGGACTCATGCTGAGGAAACCCTACCGAGGTTACTTCTCTTGAATTTCCAGATGCAGTTTTACACAGACTCATCCTGAATCAACCCTACCCAATTTCCTTCTCACAATCTCTAGATGCATTTTTACACTGACTCATCGTGAGGCAACCCTACCCAGGTTCCTTCTTACAATTTCCAGATGCAGTTTTACACGGACTCATCCTGAGGCAACCCTACTCAGGTTCCGTTGCACCCCAAAATTTGCTCTCTCATGTTTTCCAAAGTCTTCCCCCTGCATGGTTGATCACAAAATCTTGCCTAAGGAAAAATAAAATTTTTGAGTGGTGCTTTAAGTACCTTTCGATTGGCATTCTGAAGGAGCATTTCGATTGGCACTATGGACAAGCGCTTCGATTGGCATTCTGAAAGACCTTTCGATTGGCATTCTGAAGGAGCATTTGGATTGGCATTATGGACAAGCACTTCGATTGGCATTCTGAAAGACCCTTCGATTGGTATTCTGAAGGAGCCTTTCAATTGGCATTATGGACAAGCACTTTGATTGGCATTGTGTCAAGGCCTTCGATTGGAATTCTGAAAGACCTTTTTGTTTAGCACCCTGGGCCAGGCCTTTCAATTGGCATGCCAAGGGATCCTTCGATTTAGCATTATGTCAAGGCATCTTCGACAGGCATGTTAACCATGTCCTTCGATTAGCATGAACAGCACCTTTCGATTGGCCTGTTAACAAAGCCTTTCGATTGGCCTGTTAACAAAGCCATCAAGAGGGTACTCAAAAAACATGTCCAGGTACACTGAACATGAGAAAATGGCATGTTTCCCTTGCAAATATAGAAATAATTAAATGTTGATTGTGGATTTAATTCTTGAGTTAAAGGTCAGATTCTTGCCTTTTCTGTTCCTAAAGAGCTGATTCGACCAGAGTGATTCTGTGCAACTCAAGACCATTCGAAGAAGCATTCAGAAGGCTCATTCGAAGGGTACATAAGAAGTTCATTCGAAGGAGGAAATCAAGACCAATCGAAGAGTAGGGCCTGAAGGCATTCGAAATTCAAAAGTGTCCAGGTTCATTCAAGAGACATGAATATTTCAAAAAAGGAAATTATTTAATGTGTCTGATTCTTGTCTCATGGCTTTAAAATCCTGTTTAATGGGTTGTCTCTTGCCGTTACTAGACCCCCACACTCCTATAAATACAGGGGCAAGCATGCAGCGCAGAACACACGAAAATATACAGAAAAAATAGAGAAAAGAAACAGGGAGAACTTGGAGATACGCTGCCAAAAATCATCAGCACTTCCAGGAAGCCATACCCAATCCTTGCACCAGCCATTCCACACTCAGAATCATAGATCAAAGCACTTTTGTTTGGTAAAAAGAAATCTAATCTTAAACTCATTTCGATCTCTGATTGCATATTCACGTTATTACTGTTGTTTGTGAATGATTTAATGTGCTACATATAAGCTACAGCGCAGAGATGAGATTGTGCCATTGCTTGGGCACAATCTGAGTTTCTCCTTCGAATCCCAGGATAAAATAAACCAAGACCCAGATTCAGCAGGTGCGAACAGGGAGGATATTCGAATCAGGGGGGTAAAGTTCCCCCTGGACCTTTAACATGTGTTTCGTTTTTGCAGGAAATATATTCTCAGGATCCTTTTCCGAGTTTCGAAGCTCATCAGCTTAGCTTCGAACTGGACCCAGGACTTCCAGATCGAAGGATGACATATCCAGATCGAACACCCTCAGAGTGCAGCCCCTCATGCACCTTCGATCCAGCCTCTTCACTGGGTCGAAAGATAGCCCACACTTCTTTCGACCCAGGCCTCCAGAATTATTTTGTTTTTCTTGATTTACTGCCTGATTTCATTTTCGTTTGGACCATTTTATTTCTTTTTTTTTATCAACATAAAAATCATAAAAATAAGTAACTTAGAATTAGGATTTAATTTAGTTAATTATTTTAACTTATTTTCTCCAATTTTGAAATCAGTAGACTTAGGATTTATTTAAATTCAATCCTTTTCATAAACAAAAAAATGCAAAAAATATTAAGTATGTTTTGGAGTTAATTTTAATCAGTTTTTAATAATTAATTAAATTTGACTTAATTGACCATTTAGCATTTTCCCAAAAATAAAATAAAACAACAAAAGTTCTTATTCTTAGGATTTTTCATATTCACGCGCGTTTATTTTATTGTAACTGCTTACTGGTTTGTGGTAGCTTAAATTAAGACTTTTACTTTACTGCTTTTATTTCCCCAATTTTTGGACATGTAAATAATCCCCCTCCCCGAAGCCTTGTAATAGCGTAGGATTTACAATTCCTGCACTTTAAATTCCTGTACATATATTAACTGTTTAGATGTATGCTAACTAGGCTATGCATGACAAGATTAACTCTTAACTTAAAATCAACAGTAGCTCACCATGACATGTACAAAGATAATATAAACTTAAAATTGACACACTCGCACATGTCACTCTTAGGGTACGCCTCACTTGGTTGCCTCAAACTTGGTCATTAAGTATAGGATGTTTTAGAGGTCGTCCTTCTGTCCAAAGATCAAAGTTGCCTCGAAATGGTTGCCTCGATAAAAATGATCTAAGACATTAGGGTTACCACTAAGGCGTCCTAACATTGCTTTAGTGACCACACGTCCCTTAAACCGAATTGACCCGAAAACTCCAACAACGGTTCTACCTACTCCTCAATAGTGGGATAGCACTGTCTAAAGGACATTTGCACAGTTTAATTCCTTTTTGAGTAGGTAGAGGTTATTAAGTACTTGCTCATTTTAAAAACAAAACAAAACTTTTCGCACTTACACACTCTTCAAAAACAAAAACTCTTTTCAAAACCCACAAACACAAAGAAAAGCAAACTTTTGAAAACATAGTGAGAAAGTACCTAAGAGCCCGTGGATAACCACGGATAGAAAGGGTGCTAACACCTTCCCTTTCTATAATCTACCTCCCGAACCCGAGAAACATCTCGAAAAGGAATTTTTCTGTGCTTTTGACCTTTCCTTGTTGGATAAAATAAAAGACGGTGGCGACTCTTGCTTACTGCGACATTTTGCAAAAACAAACGCAAACGCGAACCAGCATTCCAAAAATAGTCTGTTCTCGTTCCCACCGATCGCAGAACTGGCGACTCTGCTGGGGATGTTCTAATAAGTGGGGTATACCTTAGGATTAGTTCATCATATTTGCTTCTATTGTTTTATTTGATTTCTTTATCTTTGCTCTATTGTTTGGGTTTGAAATCCTCCACCCGGATTTGGGAAACATTCATAGATAGCAATACATTGTGGAAATTGTGCGGGGTATACCGACACGGTTGAAGCAATAGCTATATTAGTGCGACATATTTGTAAGTACCAGTAGCCTTTGAGTCAATCAAAGAGAATACGGGGCCGCTGAGTGATGTCACTAAGCACTAATGACCTAGAACCTTACTTGACCATCTTGGCCTTTTTTAGGGGTAGTGAGATGACCGACTTTGGTGCAGTCCGAAGTTGGTAGATACTCGATACTACACTCATTGAGGATTGTTTTCTTGGAATATTTTGGTCGCAGTAAGTGGCTAAACCAAAACAATGAACATAGAAAATAATCCAGTGATATTGAGCTCCTTAGAACCCGGTTTCTATTTTAGGACAGGTTAAGCCAACTACACTCAAGAGGGTACTTACCTATAAAACCTCATGCAAGCCTGAAATCTAAGGGCTCTTTATGTGTGACTTGTGTGCCTTCAAACTTGAACTACTTGAACATTCTTGTTATCTGACAACATGAATACCTTGCAGGTTTTGTTTACAGTCCTTATCCGATAATTTGGACTTATTGTAGGGCTTACTTACATCACCTCACACTTTTGCTTAAACGCATATCATACACATCATCATGCCTTAACATTGCTTTAACCATTTCAAGGATCTCAATGGTCTGTGACGCAGGTTATGGTAAATCAAAAGTCTAGCAAGGGGTAAAGGGGATTTATTTTCCTCTAGCCAATGTCATCTAGAGATCAAAACACGATAACTTGAGTCAGGGGCTATGACCCACTCGATATGGTGAGCTTGACTCTTGAAGAAGGAATCTCAGCAACATGAAGTTCCTTCAATCAAGCTACCAGATTCAGATTCTAACAGTTTCTTTTTTACCCCGCGAGATCCTTGGAAACATTGCATACATATCTCATACATATCATTGCATGACAGGTCTCCCAGTACAGGTCTCTTATCTTCTTCGCTGTTTATTTCAGCAATCATCATGTCTACTGAACCTTCCACTGAGCAAGCTATCAAGGCCCTCCAGGCCCAGAATGCCCAATTTCAAGAGTTGGTCATGAGCCTAGCTAAGGGTCAGCAGGACCTGAAGACTCTGATTCTGAAGGAGAAAAAGAAGAAGAAAAAGAGGACCATCCTGTTCAACACTGGATGCAGGTTTGGAAACGGGCTGCAGAATGAAGTTGATCTGACCACCCCATCTGGAGGGAAAGATAGTCCACAAGAAAGGAGGGCTCCTAGCCTTGAAGTCTCCGACAACGAGACGGACTATGATGAAGAACAGTATCCTCCTGCTGAGGATAAGTACAAACAACTGGAAGACCGTTTGAACGCTATAGAAATACAGAAGGTGCCCGGTCTGGACTTCGGAGATCTAGGTTTATCCTCTAGGGTGGTGATTCCCCATAAATTCAAGGCACCTGCCTTTTCCAAGTACGACGGAGCTTTCTGTCCAAAGCTACACCTCCGGTCATATGTGAGGAAGATCCAACCTTACACTGTGGATAAGAACTTGTGGATCCATTTCTTTCAAGACAGTCTCTCAGGGACTCAGCTTGAATGGTTCTGTCAACTGGAAGGAGCTAACATCCGCAACTGGGAGGACCTTGCTGCTGCTTTTTACAAGCAATACCAGTATAATGCCGACCTTGCTCCCACGCGTACTTAGCTTTAGGGTATGTCTATGGGTACAGGCGAAGGCTTTAAGGACTACGCTCAGAAGTGGAGAGATCTTGCTGGAAGAGTCCAACCCCCTCTATTTGATAGGGAGTTGGTGGACATGTTTCTTGGGACTTTGTCGGGTCCCTATTTCAAACACTTGATCGGAAGCTCTTCAGCCGGGTTCACCGAGCTAATACTGACCGGCGAAAGGGTCGAAGCTGGCATCAAAAGTGGGAAGATTCAAGAAGCTACAACTTCTGATGCTCAGAAAAAGCCCTACAATGGGAAGAAAGAGTCTAATGCTGTGTATGGTCAAAAGGGTCGCCATGACCAACACGTAGGGGCAGTCCTGATCTCTGGTTCTGCGTCACACCGAAACTAGCAAAAGGGAAATCAACGAAAGCCAGATGAGCCTAAAATACAATTCACCAACATCAACATGCCGTTGTCTCAAGCGTTGCAACAATTGTTGAGGATGAATCTAATTACATTGATAGGACCTCACCCAAACCCCAAGACTTCTTCTCCTAACTACAATCCTAATGCGACCTGCGCTTATCATTCTGACAGTCCCGGGCATGATACTAACGATTGTTGGGCATTGAAGTACAAGATTCAGAATTTGATTGATGCCAAGGAGATTGAGTTTGGTCCTCCGGAGACTCTAACATAATCACTGCTCCTATGACGAATCATTAAAAGCTTTTGTTCATTTGAATTCTCAAGTTGTAATCTCTTTGTTATTCAAACAATTATCTATTAATGTCAAACTTTGTTTCATTAATGCATTGCATATGTTTGTCTTGATTTGATCCAATCATTTTAATTACATCTAAACTATGCTTTTTACTCACTTTATGACATTCAACTCTTGCTAAAAGTTACAAGCCTTTAGAGGGAGGATGACGAAACAATGCCATAATCTCATACAGTATGCTTTTGAATAGACCCCGCTGACGATGTACAGGCATTCTTTCAAATCCTAAACACTGGAGTTATAAGGAAGATAATCCTTAGTCCACCCCTTCGAGCCAAAGAAGTAGGAGTTTTCTGTTTTAAACACAAATTGAAACCTTTAATTTAAACTTGGGGCAGGGTAGTCTCTTAGTTAATTCAAAAGATGTGCACTGAAGTCGCAAAACTCTCAGTTCATAATACAACGAACGACATCAAAAGCATTCCTCTAGAATCAAAAGACAGTGGTGGTTCCTTATCTCACAGGCAGTCAATCTCTCAAAAGAAAAGCCCACTGAGCCAAAACCTATAAAGGAGGTTTAAGAAAGTTGGGGCATCCCGCTGACTGTAATCTCGAAAACAGAAACAGACAGGCAAAAGTTAGGGATAACAAATCTAAAGAACGAGGTCGCTACAAATCCTCAACAACATGAAAAATGTTGCAAAAAAATGAAATGATGACTGCCTTCCAACAAATTCAACTTGTGTGAACCATCACCAAAAATGTCGTTCCAGACTCATTTGGAGTTCAAATGCACAATTAACTGAGTTTAGGATTGAAGAACATCACGAAGAGCGGGTGGGTACAAATATACTTGGAGCCTTTATCCTTTGTTTCTTAAGTCGTGAACCAAGCCACGTTACAACCCTTCAAAAGTCCTAATTGAAGCATGGGTTAGTTCAAAAGCATACTGTTACAAAAGGTATCCTGACTCCTGTAAGGCTTTGCCCTAAATCTTGTGTTGAATTTGTCTTATAAAAAGTTTTCTGCTAAAAAACGCATTTTTCAAAACTTCAAGACAAGCATAAACATTACATTATTTGAATATCACTGTTTGCATTTGGCTATTTGTTTGACAGCGGAGAAATTCACACAACGAATATCCGATGAACGAAAGCCCTCTCAGTGAACAAAATCACTTCAAAAAGGATGACACTTCCATTGACAAATCTCCTATCAACAAGGGGACTTGACATGTCACCATCCAGCACACCTGGGGCAGTCCAGTCAAGATTTCAAGAAATCTCTGAAGAAGTTCAGAGTAACTAGGGGCAAGTCTCCATCTCCGTCACTTGGGGCATTGAACATCAATCTCAGTGAAGGGTTACGTACAATTAAACATTTTCTGGAAATGTCCCAAGCACTTTCTACTAGGGGCAATGACAAATCTCCCCAAAATCCTTCTCATAGGATGACTCCCGGCAAGGGTTTAATCTCTGAAAACCTTTCCCCAACTGAATCAACCTCAATAATCCTCGAGGACTTCCCCCCAATGAAGATGTCACCTCTCTAGCAGACTGACGACAGGGTTTATTTCCCCAACAACACCAGGATTCCTCAGCTTGGGTTGCCTCTCCGACTACTACAAATCAAAGGACCACAACTCCTCTTCCCCAGTAGACTCTGGAAGCTTGTCCCCTGCAAAGCACAAATAAGTCTCCTCAGCCAAATTCAGAGGTTATCCTTACAAGAGTCTAACTGGATTATCCTCAGCAAGTTACAACTGAAAGATCATCCCCAGCGAAGTTCTTTCTATCCCCAGCGAAGTTCTTTCTATCCCCAGTGGAGTTCATTCCTTTCATAGACAGAAATTCAATCCCCAACAGGGTTCACTGTCACCAGCAACAGTAATTCAATTCCAGCTGAGTTTTATTTCTCCAAATCAGCAGATCTTCTAGTAGAGTATATACTCCCCACAGAGTCATTTCCTCGTCAGTCCATTCCCCAGCGGAGTTATTCTCTCCTGCAGGATTATTCTCCCAATCATCTTCGGTCGTTATCTCCAGCGAGTGAAACACTTTATTCTCCAACAACAGTCAGGGATTTATTTTCCCAAACTCGGACGTACCACAATAGCATTTCATGTTCATACATCATGATGTGCGCATACATATTGCATACAGCATAATCTCATTTATTTTGAGAACATCGTCATACAATGCATGTCATGCATCATATATGATTAATCATGTACCTTTTCAGGAAAGACGGTTATCATCAACAACTTCCTGCAAGTTCAAGATTAACTCCAGAAGCTAAACAGACTTCACACGGGTTTATCCTGAAAAATCCTACAAGGGTCGTTCCTCATATATTTCTGAATGAAGTTTTACACGAACTCATCCCAAAGTAACCTTACCCAGGTTCCTCCTGAAATTTTACACAAACTTATCTCACAGTAACCTTACCCAGGTTCCTCCTGAAGTTTTACACGAACTTATCCCGAAGTAACCCTACACTGGTTCCTCCTTTCTTTCCAAGATGAAGTTTTACACGGACTCGTCATCAGGCAACCCTACACCGGTTCCCTCTCTTTCCAAGATGCAGTTTTACACGGACTCATCATCAAGAAACCTTACACAGGTTCCCTCTTTCCAAGATGAAGTTTTACACGGACTCGTCATCAAGAAACCCTACACTGGTTCCCTCTCTTTCCAAGATGCAGTTTTACACGGACTCATCATCAAGAAACCCTACACAGGTTCCCTCTTTCCAAGATGAAGTTTTACACGGACTCGTCATCAGGCAACCTTACACCGGTTCCCTCTCTTTCTAAGATGCATTTTTACACGGACTCATCATCAAGAAACCCTACACAGGTTCTCTCTTTCCAAAGATAAAGTTTTACACGGACTCGTCATCAGGCAACCCTACATCGGTTCCCTCTCTTCCCAAGATGCAGTTTTACACTGACTCATCATTAGGCAACCCTACACAGGTTCCCTCTTTCCAAAATGAAGTTTTACACGGACTCGTCATCAGGCAACCCTACATCGGTTCCCTCTCTTTCCAAGATGCAGTTTTACACTGACTCATCATCAAGAAACCCTACACAGGTTCCCTCTTTCCAATATGAAGTTTTACACAGACTCGTCATCAGGCAACCCTACACCGGTTCCCTCTCTTTCCAAGATGCAATTTTACACTGACTCGTCATCAAGAAACCCTACACAGGTTATCTCTTTCCAAAGATAAAGTTTTACACGAACTCGTCATCAGGAAACCCTACACCGGTTCCCTCTCTTCCCAAGATGCAGTTTTACACGGACTCATCATCAGGCAACCCTACACAGGTTCCCTCTTTCCAAAATGAAGTTTTATACAGACTCATCATCAGGCAACCCTACACTGGTTCCCTCTCTTTCCAAGATGCAGTTTTACACGGACTCATCGTCAGGCAACCCTACACAGGTTCCTTCTCAGGAAATTTCAGATGCAGTTTTACACGGACTCATCATCAAGAAACCCTACACATGTTCCCTCTTTCCAAGATGAAGTTTTACAAGGACTCATCATCAGGCAACCCTACACCGGTTCCCTCTCTTTCCAAAATACAGTTTTACACGGACTCATCGTCAGGAAACCCTACACAGGTTCCTTCTCAGGAAATTTCAGATGCAGTTTTACACTGACTCGTCATCAGGCAACCCTACACCGGTTACCTCTCTTCCCAAGATGCAGTTTTACATGGAATCATCATCAGACAACCCTACACAGGTTCCCTCTTTCCAAAATGAAGTTTTACACTGACTCATCATTAGGCAACCCTACACCGGTTCCCTCTCTTTCCAAGATTCAGTTTTACAAGGACTCATCGTCAGGCAACCCTACACAGGTTCCTTCTCAGGAAATTTCAGATGTAGTTTTACACGGACTCATCATCAAGAAACCCTACACAAGTTCCCTCTTTCCAAGATGAAGTTTTATACAGACTAATCATCAGGAAACCCTACACCGGTTCCCTCTCTTTCCAAAATGCAGTTTTACACGGACTCATCATCGGGAAACCCTACACAGGTTCCTTCTCAGGAAATTTCATATGCAGTTTTACACGGACTCATCATCAAGAAACCCGACAAAGGTTCCCTCTTTCCAAAATGAAGTTTTACACGGACTCATCATCAGGCAACCCTACACCAGTTCCCTCTCTTTCCAAAATGCAATTTTACATGGACTCATCGTTAGGAAACCCTACACAGGTTCCTTCTCATGAAATTTCAGATGCAGTTTTACACTGACTCATCATCAGGAAACCCTACACAGGTTCTCTCTTTCCAAAGATAAAGTTTTACACTGACTCGTCATCAGGCAACCCTACACCGGTTCCCTCTCTTTCCAAGATGCAGTTTTACATGGACTCATCATCTGGCAACCCTACACAGGTTCCTCCTTTCCATATGAATTTTTACATGGACTCATCATGAAGTAACCTTACCCAGGTTCCTTCTCATTCTAGATATGCAGTTCACCTCCAGAGTTAATTCCCCAGTAGAGTAACGGACAACTGAAGCTCCTAAAATTATATTTCTCTCAAGACAGCTACCAACAATCTCCAAATGGCATCTATAAGCCCATCCTCCTACCAACAATCTCCAAATGGCATTTGTAAGCCCATTCCCGACATCACAATGCTGATACTACACCATGCGAGTGCAAATTTCTGGGCACTCTAGTGTTCAATTATCTTCCACCTTCGGATCACGAAAGGCTCGAAAGCCAATCTATATCCTCAAGTTTAAGAAAATTGAACAGGGGCAACTGTTGCACCCCAAAATTTGCTCTCTCATGTTTTCCAAAGTCTTCCCCCTGCATGGTTGATCACAAACTCTTGCCTAAGGAAAAGGAAAATTTTTGAGTGGTGCTTTAAGTACTTTTCGATTGGCATTCTGAAGGAGCATTTCGATTGGCACTATGGACAAGCGCTTCAATTGGCATTTCGAAAGACCTTTCGATTGGCATTCTGAAGGAGCATTTCGATTGGCATTATGGACAAGCACTTCGATTGGCATTCTGAAAGACCCTTCGATTGGTATTCTAAAGGAGCCTTTCGATTGGCATTATGGACAAGCACTTCGATTGGCATTGTGTCAAGGCCTTCGATTGGAATTCTTAAAGACCTTTTCGTTTGGCACCCTGGGCCAGGCCTTTCAATTGGCATGCCAAGGGATCCTTTGATTTAGCATTGTGTCAAGGCAGCTTCAACAGACATGTTAACCATGTCCTTTGATTAACATGAACAGCACCTTTCGATTGGCCTATTAACAAAGCCATTCGATTGGCCTGTTAACAAAGCCATCAAGAGGGCACTCAAAAAACATGTCCAGGTACACTGAACATGAGAAAATGGCATGTTTCCCTTGCAAATATAGAAATAATTAAATGCTGATTATGGATTTAATTCTTGAGTTAAAGGCCAGATTCTTGCCTTTTCTGTTCCTAAAGAGCTGATTCGACCAGAGTGATTTTGTGCAACTCAAGACCATTCAAAGAAGCATTCAGAAGGCCCATTCGAAGGGTACATAAGAAGTCCATTTGAAGGAGGAAAATCAAGACCAATCGAAGAGTAGGGCCTGAAGGCATTCGAAATTCAAAAGTGTCCAGGTTCATTCAAGAGACATGAATATTTCAAAAAAGGAAATTATTTAATGTGTCTGATTCTTGTCTCATGGCTTTAAAAGCCTGTTTAATGGGTTGTCTCTTGCCGTTACTATACCCCCACACTCCTATAAATACAGGGGCAAGCATGCAGTGCAGAACACACGAGAATATACAGAAAAAATAGAGAAAAGAAACAGGGAGAACTTGGAGATACGCTGCCAAAAATCATCAGCACTTCCAGGAAGCCATACCCAATCCTTGCACCAGCCATTCCACACTCAGAATCATAGATCAAAGCACTTTTGTTTGGTAAAAAGAAATCTAATCTTAAACTCATTTCGATCTCTGATTGCATATTCACGTTATTACTGTTGTTTGTGAATGATTTAATGTGCTATATATAAGCTACATCGCAGAGATGAGATTGTGCCATTGCTTGGGCACAATCTGAGTTTCTCCTTTGAATCCCAGGATAAAATAAACCCAGACTCAGATTCAGCAGGTGCGAACAGGGAGGAGATTTGAATCAGGGGGGTAAAGTCCCCCCTGGACCTTTAACATGTGTTTCGTTTTTGCAGGAAATATATTCTCAGGATCCTGTTCAGAGTTTCGAAGCTCAGCAGCTTAGCTTCAAACTGGACCCAGGACTTCCAGATCGAAGGATGACATATCCAGATCGAAAACCCTCAGAGTGCAGCCCCTCATGCACCTTCGATCCATCCTCTTCACTGGGTCGAAAGACAGCCCACACTTCTTTCGACCCAGGCCTCCAGAATTATTTTGTTTTTCTTGATTTACTGTCTGATTTCATTTTCGTTTGGACCATTTTATTTGTTTTTTTTATCAACATAAAAATCATAAAAATAAGTAACTTAGAATTAGGATTTAATTTAGTTAATTATTTCAACTTATTTTCTCCAATTTTGAAATCAGTAGACTTAGGAATTATTTAAATTCAATCCTTTTCATAAACAAAAAAATGCAAAAAATATTAAGTATGTTTTGGAGTTAATTTTAATCAGTTTTATTTAATTAATTAAATTTGAATTAATTGAACATTTAGCATTTTCCCAAAAATAAAATAAAACAACAAAAGTTCTTATTCTTAGGATTTTTCAGATTCACACGCGTTTATTTTATTGTAACTGCTTACTGGTTTGTGGTAGCTTAAATTAAGACTTTTACTTTACTGCTTTTATTTCCCCAATTTTTGGACATGTAAATAATCTCCCTCCCCGAAGCCTTGTAATAGTGTAGGATTTACAATTCCTGCACTTTAAATTCCTGTACATATATTAAATGTTTAGATGTATGCTAACTAGGCTATGCATGACAAGATTAACTCTTAACTTAAAATCAACAGTAGCTCACCATGACATGTACAAAGATAATATAAACTGAAAATTGACACACTCGCACATGTCACTCTTAGGGTACGCCTCACTTGGTTTCCTCAAACTTGGTCATTAAGTATAGGATGTTTTAGAGGTCGTCCTTCTGTCCAAAGATCAAAGTTTCCTCGAAATGGTTGCCTCGATAAAAATGATCTAAGACATTAGGGTTACCGCTAAGGCGTCCTAACATTGCTTTAGTGACCACACGTCCCTTAAAATGAATTGACCCGAAAACTCCAACGACGGTGCTACCTACTCCTCAATAGTGGGATAGCACTGTCTAAAGGACATTTGCACAGTTTAATTCCTTTTTGAGTAGGTAGAGGTTCTTAAGTACTTGCTCATTTTAAAAACAAAACAAAACTTTTCGCACTTACACACTCTTCAAAAACAAAAACTCTTTTCAAAACCCACAAACACAAAGAAAAGCAAACTTTTGAAAACATAGTGAGAAAGTACCTAAGAGCCAGTGGATAACCACGGATAGAAAGGGTGCTAACACCTTCCCTTTCTATAATCTACCTCCCGAACCCGAGAAACATCTCGAAAAGGAATTTTTCTATGCTTTTGTCCTTTCCTTGTTGGATAAAATAAAAGACGGTGGCGACTGTTGCTTACCGCGACATTTTGCAAAAACAAACGCAAACGCGAACCAACATTCCAAAAATAGTCAGTTCTCGTTCCCACCGATCACAGATTCCTTCTCATAATTTCCAGATGCAGTTTTATACGGACTCATCCTGAGGCAACCCTACCCAGCTTCCTTCTTACAATTTACAGATGGAGTTTTACCCAGACTCATCTTGAAGCTGCCCTACCCAGGCTCCATCTCATATATCTCCTAAAATAGCCCTACCCGGGTTCCTTCTCATACACTTCCAGGTGAAGTCTTACCCGGACTCATCCTGAAACAGCCCTACACAGGTTTCTTCTGATACATTTCCAGATAGAAGTTAATTTCATTCTCCCTAGAAAATTACTACAACGCCTGGATTTCAACGAGAAAACGGCAAACTTTCATCTCTCCAATCCAGAGATAACCCCTCAGTAGATTCATGGACAACTGAAGTTTATAGACTCTATTCCCCATAGAGTTTTCCTCAAACAGGAAAACAACATAAATCAACATCCCCCAGTGGACTCCTCCTCAGACAACAGGAACAGGAATCCCCATAAAGAGACCTCTTATGAAGTCAGCATCTACTCTGGATGGCATCTTTAAGCCCATCTCCGAAGACTCTCCGTCATATTATCTGGATGGAGTATTTAAGCCCATCTCCGACGAATTTCAGTCATCTTCTCCAAGTGGAATTTGTAAGCTCATTCCCGACATCATCAACCATCAGTATCACTTCATGCGAGTGCAAATTTTTGGGCACTCTAGTGTTCAATCATCTTCCACCTTCAGATCACGAAAGGCAGACAAGCCAATCTAAATCCCCAGGTTTAAGAAGATTGAACAGGGGCAGCTGTTGCACCCCAAAATTTGCCCTCCCATTTTTACTCAATGCATGCCCTTTGAGGTCCCCAACTTGCCCAAGGATGACCAAGAATTGACTAGACAAATTCTCCTTCTAAGGCAATGAACCTCTAACTAGGGTTTTAATTTTCATTAAGATGTGTGAGCTCCAAAGGTCTCAAATGTTTTCCATAGTCCTAATATGTCTTCAAGATTTTCCATGCCAAGTTCCATGCCTTGCACAACAAGTTTGCTCAGTCAATTACTCAAATGGTTGAAAATCAAATGTATCAGGTCAAAAGTCAATTGTGGCTTATATACAGTCAAACTTCAAGGTTTTTGGTCAACCTCAATATGTTGAATTAATATCCATCATTTGATCAAGGGTTGATCATGATTCCTCAAGAAATTCTCCTAATTCATCAAAAGTCAAAATTGCTAAATTAGGGTTTCTATAGGAAAAGTCAACTGAACTTTGACCAGGAATAACTTTCACATACTTCATCTATTTTTTCCCAAACCAAAGCTCATATTGAAGATAATCTCATTCCCTACAACTTCTCTCCAGCCATCAAGTCCAAGAAATGCACCATTTAAAAGATACTAGCTCATTCATTACATATCATTTTTAGAAAGTCATCAAAAGCCACTTTTTTCCAAGACCTTTTACATCAAGATAAAATCTTCAAATACAAAGTTGATAAAAAGAGGGATTGAAGTACACATATTGGGATTTCCAAAAAGTCCAAGATCATCATCATGAGATAAACATTGAGGAAGTTATGGCTTGCCCAAGTTGGGAAAATTTGGGGATTTTCAAGAATTATGCATTAAGCAAATTTGAAGTTTTAAGGAAAGGGCTCAATTTCTTGGACTTCAAGCATCTTCCTAAGTTTATAGAGGACCTCTAAAATTACTTGTGCCATGCCTTTCATTTTCTAACTATTTAATTCATATTTATTTTAATTTATTTAAAATAAATATAAAAAAAATGTATAAAATAATTGGAAATGGGCTTTGAGCTTTGGGTTGATGTTTTGGACAGCCTAGGACCATAAAATTTCACGCAAAGGTGTCCACATTCATTCAAATTCAAAAAAGGACAATTTTCCTTATTTTTGGCCAAAGGTACATATTTTATTCATGGATTTGAAATGTTTGCTTTAAGGTTGTTTAAACCTTTGTTTTCTTGTCTCCTCATTCCTCTCTATATAAACAAGAATCTAGTAAGCATTTCAACACGCCTACACAGCCTAGAAAGAGCTCTACCATTTTTGCAAAATTATCAAAAGTGGTAAAAATTTGAAACCCACTTTGTAGGTACTTTTGGTTCGAACTAGTAATCATACATTGCTCTTGAGGTTCCCAGGGACTTGTTCCGACCATCCTCAAAGCTTGAAAGCTCCCAAATCATCGGATCCAAGCTATCACCATTTTGGTATGATCTCAAATTTGAATCTCTATTTTTATTAATTGTTGAATGTTCTAATGTGTGTATATGAGTTCCTGGATATCCTTAGAGTAGGTTAGGGGAATTACTTGGAATGCATGACATCTATAACATGAGATACCATGTACCATCAAGTATTGCCCGCACTGGATCCTAGGATGGACCTGGGCTTCGCAATCCGGGTTTAGCAAAATTTCAATTGCACCCTCCATTCTACTTCAGTCGTCAAGCCCGATTCCTTTTCTTTTTTCTTTAATTAATTATTTCATATCTTAATCATTTTAATTATAATAATAAAAAAAACTCATAAAAAATTTAGGCTTAGACTATTTTAATTAAATAATTATTTTTTTAATTAATTAATTAATGAAAACTTTAACCTTTTTCTTAATTAAAAATGAATTAGAATTTAAGTCTAATTATTTTCTTTTCATAATAAATAAAAAAACCACAAAAAAGGCTTAGTTTATTTTTCTTAATTTAATTTTCTAAGTAGACTTTAGGATAATTAATTTAATTATTTTTCTTAAATCAAAAACACTAAAAAATATTTTTCTCACTAGGTTTTAGAACGTATTTTCATTCTTTCGGGCATTATTCATTTTTCGTATTTTTTTATATAATCATGTAACTGTTATTTGGGATGTAATAGTTTTAAATAGGACTTTTCATTGCTTTCTTTATTTTTTCCCCAATTGTTTGTACATTGTAAATACCCCATCCCCGAAGCCATGTAATAGTGTAGGTTTATATTTTCCCACTTTATTTTTCTGTACAATATTACTGCTAGTAATTAGGCATGTATGACAAGACTAATAATCAAACGTTAGCAAACTTAAAAAAAAAATACATAAATAAATGAACATAACACACTTGCATATATACACCTCTAGGGTACCCCACTTTGGTTGCCTTCAGAAATAAAAGAGTCATGAGGCAGGAACGCTTTAGAAAAGACCCATAAATTAAAAGATCATAGTCCCTCCATGACCCTACAGTTGCCTTCTCGGTAAATGATCTAGTCCCTAAACAAAATTGCTAAAGCGTCTCCCCAAGTTGCCTTTGGGATTGTAACATCCCTTTCAAATGTCCCTAATACATCCTACGATAGGGCTCCCTACTCACTAATAGTAGGATTGCATTGTCTAAAGGATAGGAGGAAAAGAACGACCTTTTTTGAGTATAAAAGTAGATAGTTGTTAGAAGTTTGCTCAAAAAAAGTTTTGCACTTACACAAATACTACTTTTCAAAAGCAATTTTCAAAATATCTTCTTTGTTAACACTCTTGAGGACTGATACAAGAGTTAAATGTAAAGCAAATTTCGGCACTAAGGAATTTTCCAGACATTTTCAAAACACACAAAGCACAAAGGTATTTCAAAACGAGAAAACCTCTAAGAGCCCGTAGAAAACTACAGATGGAAAGGGTGCTAGCACCTTCCCTTTCCATAATCTACCCCCCTTACTCTGAAAATTCTCGAAAAGGTATTTTTCTGTTCTTTTCACTCTTTCCTTTGTTGGATAAAAGAAAAGTCGATGGCGACTCTTTCTTACTGCAATATTTGCAAACACAAACGCAAAACCAGTATTAAATAGTCGGTTCTGCCACCGTATCACACCATACATCCTCAAGTTGAAACGATCAAACTTGGAAAATCACCTATAAAACCTTCGATTTAATGGACCAAAATTTGAACACAACCAACAAAAAAATATATTAGCAACCATACAAATTTTTCAAATGTTGGGGTGCCTCCCAAAAAGCATTTGTTTTACTTCGTAAGCTCGATGCCTTTGTTGTGCTTAGCTTGTAACTTCCTCACACCACCCAATGCTTTTCTGCAACGAGCAACCCAAAAACAACTCTCCTAACCAAACACTTGAGCAAACGTTAAGAAACAAGAAAGTTTACAACAACGCATAAACAAACATGATGACAACACATATTTATATCACTTGAATAAAAAGAAAAAATATATATGCACAACTATGGAAAGTAAACATAAAACATGTACAACTGAAAATATACGAGTTCATTTACAAATTATATACAACATATACATTATGTACAAAGCTTAAAACCAATTAAAAATATTATGAAGCAACTCAATATCAAAACATCAATCCATTGCAACGACACCATTTTGTTCAAGCAGTAAAGCGGCAAGCAAAATATTGGAAGAATTCCTGGTTTTATCGTATCCATAGAGATTAGTGCGAGGGAAAGAACGGCATTCCACAATTTCTGCAATTATGAGCTTGGTATAAAATGGGTTGGTTTGTATAGAAAGGAAAATAACTAAATAGAAAATAAATACATCCTTCGGAGAGGAGAAACTTATCAGGCATGAATATAAACTACTCATCACAAACTTAAACATATCGATCAGTTTTACTTAACATGCAATAGTCATCAAAATCATAATGTATCTCTGACATTAGTGTCCATGTCTGCAACACCTACGAGATGTATCACAACCAAGGTTATGTCTAACCCAAATTGCAAGAACAACCATTATTGCATTGGCAATGTCTCATGTGAAAACAGAACACAAAAGCATTAAGCTTCGATACCCAAGTGATTGTTAAGCCTAAATCTATCTCTAGAGTTTAGAACATAACAGATTTCCTTCCCTAATTAAAATTTGTGAGGTCTATCTCTACAATAACACAAATCCAAACATAAATGCAAAAATATCAAGGAAAGCAACAATAATGATTTGTAAAGCATATATTATACAACAACATGATCAATACACAAACATAGGTTTAAAATAAGCTTACAAACAAAACCGAACAAATGGATAATTACATAGAGAAGAATGAAGAAGAACCAAACATCTCACGGTTTGTCAGCCTTGATTGATGAGAAATTCGACTCGGGATCTTCCATATGCAAACTCCAATAATGTTTTCCATCCACTCTCATCAAAATAATTAAGGTGATGGTGTTGGGACTAAAAAATACCCAACACATACATAAAAAATGTGTTTATTTCCCTAAATACATGTTTCTCTCCAAACGGTTTTGCCCGACAGCAAAATGGATCTCTTGGAGCTCCAAATAACATTTGTTAGTGTATATTTATGCTTCTGGGGCATCCCTGAATCGCCCGGCTAGCTCGCAGCGATGCTGACAGCAAAATGAAAAGAAAAAAACAGCTCTATTTTTTGTCATATCTTGATAACTATAACTGCGATTTACGCATGGTCGGAAACGTTGGAGAACTTATTCAATGCTCTATCTAACAATTACTAAATATTAGTACTTGAATACATACAAAAATGAGATAAAAACCTTTAAACTCAATGATATTTACACGATAACACAATATATACACTATAACGTAAATTATTCTGAATATACACTAACGTTGAGATTTATTGATGAAAAGAAAACAAAATAAGCCGATGAGTGCTACTTATTCACACTCAAATTCAAAACAATTTAATAATCATCAAACTCTCCCAAACTTAGGCTTATTTATCCTTAAACAAGAAACAATCAACCTAAAGAATAAAAAGTAAACACCAAGAATCATGAATTAACAAGTTTCGGAAAGAAAAAAATGTATAGTTAAATACAAAAAAGTACAAGCAAGTTAAAACTTACCACAATCCTACAACGACAACATGAAGAAAAAATATGAATCCTAAGTACAAAAATCTTACTAAACATTATAAAACAAAACATGCTCAATCATGATACACACCTAGCAAAAATTCATCGACGGATGAAAACACACAAAAGTGAGGGACTTGACACTCATCCAACAATCTTGTAAACAAAAGACTAAATTATGTATTCATCCAAAACTCATACTGAAAACAAAAAATCAAGAATAAAAACGGATTTTCAAGGTTGTTATGCGGCTTAGTTAACAACCAAGGGATAATTTCTAAAGGTAATTGGAAGAAAAAAATTGCCTAAACCTAAGGGAGTGATCAACTCACAAAATTTCCACAATAAAATTTCAATCAACTTCTTCTTATTTCCCAAGTTGGTACACCAATCACATACTTATTTGCACAATTATTCTATTTTTTTCTTTTCCAAAGCTTTTTCATTTATTTCTTTCTTTTTCTTTTATTTTCTTTTTCACATTTTTTTTCTTTTTCTTTTTCTCGACCTCAAAGAAACCAACACAAAAGAAAACAATCATTTCTCTCCCCAACTTAAATTCAACCAACATCATAGTGTGAATACTCCTTACTTTCTAAGGCAAGGTAAAAATTCAAACCATAAATCATGGTTGAAGGTTCAAGAAAACAAACATCAAAATCCATTCACAAACAACTGAACTAAGTACTCATAGACAGGCAACTTAGTTCAACTAAAACACGGATAATGGTAAAAAGTCTCAAAGGGGTTAACAAATGGTCACTCACTCACCAGGAGAATTACATCTGGTTGGGTGGTTATACTCAAAATGAAACAAAATGACTTGATCATTTTCCATACTTTCCTACAATCAACACAAATAAAAGATTAAAAATAACACAATCTAGTTAAAACAAGAATGTTGGTCTCCTGCATATATGAACAATGGAAAGCTTCCTTTCATTTGGGGTTTAGGAACTAAAGTGACTCATATAATGAACAAGCAATGCAAAATAATGAATGACGTGGTAATTATACAAATTACAAGTTTCCTAATCATGTTATGCTATAGAAAGCGATAAACAAGTGCCTTGAATGAAACAACTTCAAAATTATCATTACCATACATCCGAAAGTTGAAAAGATTAAATTTGGAAAATCACCTCAAAAACCTTCAAGTTAACGGACCAAAATTTGAACACAACCAACAAAAAAAATTTGAAACCATACAAAATTTTAAAATGTTGGGGTGCCTCCCAACAAGCATTTGTTTTACTTCGTAAGCTCAACGCTTTTATTATGCTTAGCTAGTAACTAACTCACATCACCTGATGCTTTTCTTCAACTAGCAACCCGAAAACAAGTCTCCTAACCAAACACTTGAACAAATGTTATGAAACAAGAAAGTTTACAACAACACATAAACAAACATGATGCCAACACATATTTACATCACTTGAAAAAAATAACTTATATGGACAACTATGGAAAGTAAACACAAATCATGTACAAGTAAAAATATACAAGTTCATTTACAAATTTTATACAACATATACATTATGTACAAATCTTATAACCAATTAAAACTATTGTGATGCAATTCATATCAAAACATCAATCCCTGGAAACGACACCATTTTGTTCAAGTAGTAAAGCGGTAATCAAAAGATTGGAAGAATTCTCGTATCCATATAGATTAGTGCGAGGGAAAGAACGCCATTTAATAGTTTATGCAATTTAGAGCTTGGGATAAAATTGGTTGGTTTGTATAGAAAGGAAAATATATGAACAGAAAATAAATACATTCTTTGGAGAGGGGAAACTTATCAGGCATGAATATAAACTACTCGATATAAACTTAAACATATCGATAAGTTTTACTCAACATGCAGTACTCGTCAAAATCATCATGTATCTCTCACATCAGTGTCCATCTCTGCAACACTTATGAGACGTAGCACAACCAAGGTTATGTCTAACCCAAATTGCAAGAACAATTGTATTCTCACATCGGTGATGTCTCATGCAAAAGAAAAACACATAAGAATTAAGCTTTGATACCCAAGTGATTGTTAAGCCTAAATTTATCTCTAGAGTTTGGAATATAACAGATTTCCTTCCCTAATCAAAGTTTGTGAGGTCTATCTCTACAACAACAAAAATTCAAACATAAATGTAAAAAGATCAAGGAAAGCAACAATAATGATTTGTAAAGCATATATTATATAACACCATGATCAATATATATACATAGGTTCAAAGTAAGCTTACAAATCAAACCCAGCAAATAGAGAATTACATAGAGAAATATAAAGAAGAACCAAACATCTCACAGGTTGTCAACTTCGATCGATGAGAAATTTGGATCTAGATCATCCATATGCAAGCTCTAATTTTTTTTATAGCCTCTCTCATCAAAAGAATCAAGGTGATGGTGTCAGGACTCAAAAATACCCAACTCGTACCTGTAAAATGTTTTTTGCCCTAAATACATGTTTCGGTCCAGAAGGCATCACTCGGCGGAAAAACGGCTCCATCAGTGCTCCAAATAACATTAGTTAGTTCATTTTCACACTTCTGGGTGACCCTAGCTCTCCCGGCAAGCTCGGGGTGGCGCTGAAAGCAAAATGGAAAAAAAACAACTCTAGTTTTGCCATATCTTGAGAACCGTAACTCTGATTTACGCATGATCGGAAGCGTTGGAATTCTTATTGAATGCTCTATCTAACAATGATTAAATATCATTGCTTGAATACCTACAAAAATGAGATAAAAAATTAAACTCAATGATAGTTACATGATAATGCAATATATACACTATAACATAAACTATACTAAATATACACTAAAATTGAGATTTAATGACGAAAAGAAAACGAAATAAGCCGATTAGGGCTAATTATTCACACTCAACTTCACAAAAATTTAGCCCTCTTCAAAATCTCCTTAACTTAGGATTTTTTGTCCTCAAACAAGAATTAATCAACCTAAAAACGCAAAAGTAAACACCAAGAATCATAAATCAACAAGTTTCGGAAAGCAATAACAAATGTATGGTTTAATACAAAAACTTGCCACAATCTTACAATGACAACATGAAAACAAAATGAATCCTAAGTACATAAATCATAATAAACATTATAAATAAATACATGCTCAATCATGAATCACATCTAGAAAAAATTTATCGAGGGATGAAAACACATAAAAGTGAGGGACTTGACACTCATCCAACAATCTTGTAAACAAGAGACTAAATTATACATTCATCCAAAAATCAATTTGAAAACACAAAAGAAAGAACTACAAGGGCTTTTCAAGGTTATAATGTGGCTTGGTTAACAAACAAGGGAAAATTTCTAAAGGTAATTGAAACAAAAACTTGCCTAAACCTAAGGGAGTGATCAACTTAAAAAATTTCAAAAAAGAAAAATTCAATCAACTTCTTCTTCTTTCCCAAGGTTTTACACCAATCACATACTTATTTTCCCAATTATTCTATTTTTTTTCTTTTTCAAATATTTTTCATTTTTTTTCTTTCTTTTTATTTTCTTTTTCACTTCTTTTCTTTTTTTCCTCAACCTTAAAGTAACTGACACAAAAGAAAACAATCATTGCTCTCCCCAACTTGAATTCAACCAACATCATAGTGTGAGTACGCCCTACTTTCTAAGGTTAGGTAAAAATTCAAACCATAAATCATGGTTGAGGGTTCAAGAAAACAAAGATCAAAATCCATTCACAAACAACTAAACTCAGTACTCATAGACAAGAAACATAGTTCAACTAAAACATGGATAATAACAAAAAGGATCAAAGGGGTTAACAAATGGTCACTCACTCACAAGTTGAATTACATTTGGTTGGGTGGTTGTGCTAAAAATGAAACAAAATTCCTTGATCATTTTCAAGCTTTCATACAATCAGCATAAATAAAAGATTTAGCATAATAAAATCTAGTTAAAACAAGAATGTTGGTCTCTTACATATTCGAACAATGGAAATCTTCCTCACATTTGTGGTTTAGGAACTAAAGTGATTCATATAATGAACAAGCAATGTAAAAGAATAAATGGAATGGTAATTGTATAAATTACAAGTTTCCTAACCATGTTATGCTATATATTGTGATAAACAAGTACCTTGAATGAAACAACTTCAAAGATATCATTACCATACATCAGCAAGTTGAAACAATCAAACTTGGAAAATCACCTTAAAAACATCCAAGTTAACGGACAAAAATTTAAAGACAACCAACAAACAAAAATATTAGAAACTATACAAAATTTACAAATGATGGGATGCCTCTAACAAGCGCTTGTTTTACGTTGTAACTTCAGCGCCTTTATTGTGCTTAACTAGTAACTTCCTCACATCACCCGATGCTTTTCTTTAACAAGCAACCTGAAAACAAGTGTCCTAACCAAACACTTTAACAAATATTCTGAAACAAGAAAATTTACAACAACGCGTAAACAAACATGGTGACAACATATATTTACATCAGTTGAACAAAAATAAAAATATATATACACAAGTATGGAAAGTAAACACAACATGTACAAGTGAAAATATACAAATCATTTATAAATTTTATACACCATATACATTATGTAGAAAGCTCAAAACCAATGAAAATTATTGCGATGCAATTCAATATCGAAACATCAATCCCCAATAACGACGCCATTATGTTCATGCAAAAAAGTGGCAAGCAAAATATTGGAAGAATTATGGGTTTTATCTTATCCATATAGATTAGTGCAAGGGAAAGAACGCCATTCAACAGTTTCTGCAATTTAGAGCTTGGAATAAAATGGATTGGTTTGTATAGAAAGGATAATATATGAACTAAAAATAAATACATTCTTTGAAGAGGAGAAACTTATCAAGCATGAATATAAACTACTCGTCACAAACTTAAACATATCGATAAGTTTTACTCAACATGAAATACTCATCAAAATCATCATGTATCTCTCACATCAGTGTCCATCTCTGCAACACCTACGAGACTTATCACAACCAAGGTTATGTCTAACCTAAATTGCGAGAAGAACCGTATTCTTGTGTCACCAAATTCTCAGAGAAACAACAATACATAAGCATTAAGCTATGATTCCCAAGTGATTGTTAAGTCTAAATTTATCTCTAGAGTTTAGAACCTAACAGATTTCCTTTTGTAATCAAGATTTGTGAGCTCTATCTCTACAACAATATAAATGCAAAAAGATCAAGGAAAGAAACAATAATGATTTGTAAAGCATATATTATGCAACACCATGATCAATACATATGCATAGGTTCAAATTAAGCTTACAAACCAAACCCAACAAATAGAGAAATACATAGAGAAGAATGAAGAAGAAACCAAACATCTCAAGGGTTATCAACTCTGATTGATGAGAAATCCAACTCCGAATCATCCATTGCAAGCTACAATGATTTTTTCTAGCCTCTCCCATCAAAAGAATGAAGGTGATGGTATTGGGACTCAAAAATACCCAACACATACCTAAAAAATGTGTTTTTGCCCTAAATACATGATTTTGTCCAGACGATATCGCTCAATGACAAAACAAGTCGCTCGGTGCTCCAGATAATATTTGTTAGTGCATTTCAACATTATGGGGCTTCCCTGGCTCACACAGCGAGCTCGGGGCGATGCTGGCAGCAAAATGAACTAAAAAACAGCTCTAGTTTGTGCCATATCTTGATAATCCTAACTTTGATTTATGTATGATCGAAAGTTTTGGAGAGCTTATTCAATGTTCAATCTAACAATGACTAAATATCATTTCTTGAATATTGTTGTACCCCAAAATTTTCCCTCCCATTTTCTTCAAGACATTCTTCTAGGATTCTCACATGCTCAAGAATGCTCAAGAATTGATCAAATAAATTCTCCTCCTAAGCAATGGATCCACAACTAGGGTTTCATCTTGCACAAGAAAGTTTGGGTTGCAAAGGTATCAAGTGGTTTCCATGGTTCTCCATAGTTCTTAAAAAATGTTCATGTCAAGTTTCAAGTCTTGCATCTCAAGTTTGCTCAGTCAATGGCTAGAAGATTGAAAATCAATTGTATTGGGTAAAAGGTCAACTATGGTCAACATACAGTCAAACTTTAAGAATTTTGTATCAACATCAACATTTTGAAGTGATATTTAACATTTGATCAAGGTTTGATCATGATTCCTCAAAGAAAGCCCTTAAATCATCAAAAGTTAAGAGTTGCCAAATTAGAGTTTCCTTAGGAGAAGTCAACTGAACTTTAACCAAGCATAACTTTCACATGCTTAATAAACTTTTCCCAAACCAAGGCCCATTTTGAAGGAAATTCAATTATCTACAACTTTGTGTATGTATGCTCAAGTCCAAAAAGTGCTTCATTTAAAAGATATGAGCTAATACATTACAGGACATTTCAAAAGTCAACAAAAAAGACACTTTTTGTCATGGAAATTTAAATCAAAATAAAGTCACCAAATGAAAAAATGATCAAAGGATAAATTGAAGAGGACATATTGAGATTTTTAAAAAGTCAAAGATCACCTTAAAAAGATGAAAATTGAGAGAGTTATGACCACTCCAAGTTGGGAAATTTTGAGGAAATGCATGAAATGCAAAGTGAGAAAACTTGAAATTTTGAACTAGTGGACCTAATTTTTGATGTTCAAGCATGTTCACAATGTATTAGAAGACCTCTAAACCCAGCCATGCATTATCTTGATTTTTTTATTTTATTTGTTTTTATTTGTATTCACATAAATTCAAAATAAATTAAATAAATACAAAGTGAATGTACAAAACATGTAAGGGCTTTTGTTCTAATTATATTAGAGGCCCAAGATGCTATATACAGGCTGGAAAAACGTGAGAGGTGAATTAGTGCAAGATTGAGCAAATATGGCAAGTTTGGTACAAAATTCAAAAACAAATCATACATTTGATGTCTTGAGATCTCAAGTAATATTTGTTGACCTAATTTTATCTCCTATATAAACACAACACTCAGACCAAATGAGGACACGCAGCTGCTTCCCCAAGAACCACCTCAAAAATTTCTCAAAATTTCAAAGCTAGGGAAACCCGAAACCCTTGTGTCTAGCCGTTCTCAAGCAGTTTCAAGCATCGGTTCGTCTCTCTGAATATCCCAGGAGTTGATCCCAACCATCACTCAAGCCAAAGCCCAACCAGGATACGTCACTCGATCTCATCGGTCTTGGTAAAATTCTCAAAATCGAATCTTTCAATTTACGCCTTGTTAACTAATTTCACGTGTTCATTTATGTTTGTATGTATCAATAGAACATACCTACCGCATAACATATGAGCTTTAGCACAGGAACAAGTTTGTGCCATTACTAGGGCAACGTAAACTGAAATCTTTGAATCTCTGCATATAGACGTTTTCAGATCAAGAGAACCCCACCAATGGATTCGCAACATCCGATTTAGTAGGATAGGGTACCTTTGGCTTTTCAAATTTGACATTTTTTGCAAGTTTGGTATTTTGGACAACTGGAGAAGACGACTGGAGTTTGACTCCGGCGACCCTGGGTTTTGTTTGACTCTGGCAGGGCTAGCGTGGCACAGCAAAGCATCATGAATGGCTTATCCAAATAACAGGGGCCCACCTGTTTTGACTTTGTTTTAAAATTAAAATTTTAAATTGTTTTTATGATATATTTAATTATTTGTGTTTATATGAACAGAATTAATGGTCACCCCAGCGATAAGTGTGTGTTTGTAAGGGTGTTAGTGTACCAGGGCATGGGTTTGATCCCTACCCCTGGTATGTTATTTTTCTCATATTTCATGTTTGCAGATCCAGCATGCCAGGCCTTCGTAAGTCCAACATGTGCTCTCAAATCAACACCATCAGATCCAGATCCAGGGAATCAAATCTCACGCCCACATTAGACCCCTAATGAGGCGCTGTACTGGATCATACGCAAGCAACTGGGTTGTTTGTGTTGGGCCTAGTGATTTCAGATTTCTCACCCCCCAAAATTACTCTCAGGCCCATTTCCTTTTTTTGTTTTAGATAATTAACTTTTTTTCTTTTCTATATAATCAATTAAATCAGTTTAATCTTTTTTTAATTTAAATCAAATTAATTTAACCTTTTTTTATTATTAAATTAATTAAATTAACCTTTTTTTTAATATTGAAAAAATTTAACTTAGTCTCTTTAGGTTTTATTCATTAAATATTTTCAAATAAACATAAGTTAGATTTTATTAGGTTTTAATTCTTTTTTTTTCAAAAATAAACAAAAAATCAATTAACCATTAAGATAGATCGTCAATTACATTTCCATTAAATAATCTCTTCGTTTCTTCTTACAACCTTCACGCGTTTCTGTTATTTTATTTTTGCATTAGAAATTGTATATTATTATGTAACTGCTAAAAGTTGTAATAGTTAATTAGGGTTTACTATTTTCCCCCATTTTTATGGTTTGTAACCCCCATCCCCGAAGCATTGTAATAGCGTAGGTTTTATTTTCCACACTTAACCGCTTTTCATTATAGTTATATTACTTTACTAGTAACTAGGATTGTATGGAAATATTAATAATAATCAAACGCTAGAAAACCTAATCAAGACAAATTAACTGAAAACAAATCACTTTTGCACACGCACCTCTAGGGTGACTCCATTTGTTGCCTTCGGAAAATAGTCATGTCCCTCGAACGTAAGGATACCAGTAGAAAAGACACTCAATTAAAAATCATCATAAATATCACAGTCCCTCGATGACCCATCGATGCTACCTTCGATAAATGATCTTGTCCCTTGATGTTGTCTACGAATACATGATGATAGTCCCTTCGAATTGCTAAAGGTATCCTTATATGTTGCCTTTACGACTGTACGATGACCAGCACATGTCCCTCAAACATCCAATGATAGGTCTTCCTACTAACTAATGGCAGGATAACACTATCTAAAGGAAGAGGAAAATAACACAAAAGACTTTTGAGTAGTGTTGTACCCAAAAATTTTCCCTCCCATATTTCTCAAAACCTTGCAAGAAAGATCTTCAAGTTGCTCAAGATAGCCCAAGGGTTGGTCAGACAAGCTCTCTCCTAAGGCAGTCTACCTCAAATTAGGGTTTCATGTTGCATCAAGATACTTCACTCCAAGTGATCCCAAATTCTCACCAATGTCCTAATATGTTCTCAAGATCATCCATGTCAAGTTTCAAGCCTTGCAGAGGAAGTTTGCTCAGTCAATTGCTCAAAAGGTCCAAAAATCGACTGTGCTAGGGCAAAAGTCAAATGTGACCTACATACAGTCAAACTTAAAGATTTTTGGTAAACATCCTCATTTTGAAATATATTTAATCATTTTATCAAGGGTTTATCATGATTCATCAAGGATTGCTCATAATTCATCAAGATTCAAAAGTTGCTAAATTAGGGTTATGTAGGAAAAGACAACTCAACTTTGACCAAGCATAACTTTCTCATACTTTATGAGAAATGACCCATAAAAAGCTCATTTTGAATAGGATGAAATTACCTAAAATCCATCTTCATCTCCCTAGTTCAAAATATGCACTCACAAGAAGTTATGAATTTGGACATTATAGGTCATTTTTAAAAGTCAACAAAAACACCTTTTTTTTCAAAGCTTCATACATGAGCATGGAATATCAAAATGATATGAGACCAAAAGGGTTGATTAGAGGACATCTCAAGCTTTCTATAAAGTCCAAGAACACCTCCAAAGGTTCATAATTGAGGAAGTTATGCATTGGTGAAGTTGAACTTTTTTGCAAAATTGCCAAAAGTCAACTATGCCCAAAACTTCAAATTTTTCCAAATGGGCCCAATCTTTTTCACTTGTTTTGAGTTGGAAACATAGCCCACGAGCTCTAGCCTTTGCCATTTGTCCATATCTTATTTTTATTATTTATTTTGATTTTTATTTAAATTAATTTGATTTAAATCAAAATAAATCAAATAAAATCCAAAACATTGATAACCAAAGATTTTGTGATTATTTCAGGTCTTATTACACAGCTAGCATCATTCAAATTCGTGAAAAGCATTAGAGTGAACAAAAATATTGAAAAAGGCCATGTTTGGAAAGATTTTAAAAGCAAATCAAATCAAATCCAAAATCATTGATGGAGAAGGATTTGGATGCAGTTATCAACCCTAATGCCTTCACTCATACATAAAGAAGGAGGCCAGACCAAAAGAGAGGGGAGAAACAGGCGTGAGAAGGAGAACCAAATCTGAAAAATCAAGGAAAAAGTGTGAGATCGAAATCCCACTTAGAGGCATCCTTAAGGCTCGTTACCTATCCCAATCGCTTCCTGGGACTCTCTAGAAGCTAAAGCCATCAAGAACCTGTCCATTCCAATCCCTAAATGCACCGTAAGTCGTTCACAACTTCTCCCTGTTCTTGAATTTGCATCTCGTAATTTAAGCATTGTTAACATGAATTAATGGCATATTGTTGATCTTTGAGGCATTTGCAAACTTTCTGCATTATTTGATTTCATTTATATGGCCTATATTGTAAATCACCATTGCTAGGTTTTCGAGCTTGGTTTTAGAGTTTTTGTTTACAGGTGAAATTGGCCTTCGTAAGGGATACCATTGTGTTCAGGATGAGGAGACGAACACAACCATGGCATTAGATGTCATTTATGTTGCCCATAGAAGATTTTGGAAAGAGCATGGCCTATAGCGACGGACAAAACGTCCGTAGGTAAAAGTGTTCTACATTTACCCATGGAGAGAGAAAGGGGACGACTGTGTGTCACTCCCCCATAGGCCTATTCAAATCTGGCGCGTTTTTTTGTTACATCATTCACTAATTTTTTTTTATATATTATCTTTGTTTCTTGGCAGATGTACAATAAAAGCAGAATGGTGTAGTGGTGGCCACGTAGGTGCTTAAGGCTTTAGAGGCTGGAGGTCAGGGGTTCGATCCCTGCCTCCAGCATTTGCCATTTTCTTATTTTCTTTCAGGAGATCCAGTACACACGCAAGCTAAGAGACCACCATAGGTTTTCATCATCAAACGTGCCAGATGGCTGGATGGCCAAATCTGATGGCCATCCAGGAAGGAACACCATAGGCCAAGTTAAACACAATGCACAGGATCACAAAAGTCAGCGTGGGTCATCTCTTTTGGGCCCAGATTTCAACTATTGGCACTCCCAATTCAAGCCTATCTCTCATCTTTTATATTTCTATTTATTTCATTTAATTCTATTTATTTAATTACTAACCAATAATTAATTTTCTTTTTTTATCAAAAAAATCACCAAAAATATTTTTATGTCCAAATAAACTTAGAATTTTATTTTTTATCAATAAATTAATTAATTTAATTAGGTTTGATTAATTAGACAATTTTAATTTCCTTTTGTAAATAATTAAAATCAATTAGAATAAATAGGTTTTTATTACTAACTTAATTATTTAATTTTTTTCCTAAAATAACCACACAAAAAATATGTCATTTAAGTATTTTCATTAGTTAATTTAATAACTAATTAATTTAGCATTTAATTTAGAAAAAACTTATTTCTTTTATTAAAAACAACAAAAAAACAATTTTCTTTTAAATTAGGATAGAAGGTTCAAAACCCTAGTGTCGCATTCGATCTAATTTTCTCGCGCGTTTATTATTTCTTTTGCCCGATTATTGTATCTACTCCCGGTTTGTAATAATTTAATTCGGACATTTATTTATTTTTACTGCTTTTAATTTCAAAGGGTTTGTTTTTGCTATGTAAATACCTGAAGCCTTGTAATAGCGTAGTTTAATTTCCGCATTTTAAATTCCGCAAATTATTAACTGTTAGATGTTTGATAATAGGGTTTACATGACAAGAATGAGTGTCTAAATTTAAAACAGTTAGATCACCCTAAATGTACAAAGATAAAATAATCTGAAATTGAAACATTCGCACATGCGCACTCTTAGGGTACACTCCCACTTTGTTGCCTTCGGTAAACGGTCATTGAGTATAGGATGCTTTAGTGGTCATCCTTTTGTCCAAAGATCATAGTTTCCTCGGAAAGGTTGCCTCAGATATTGTTGCCTCGAATAATTGATCTAAGACATTAGGGCCATTACTAAGACGTCCTAACATTGCTTTAGTGACCGTACGTCCCTTTCAAATTAACCCTCAAAACTCCAACGACGGTGCTACCTACTCACTAATAGTGGGATAGCATTGTCTAAAGGAAACAAGCATAGAAAGATTCTTTTTTCGAGTAGGTAGATTAGCTCTTAAGTACTTGCTCATTCCAAACAAATTTTTTCACACTTACACTCCTTTACAAACAAAGTTTTCAAAAACACTTCATTACACTCTTGAAGACAGAAGCAAGAGTTAAATCAAAGTCAAAACAAAAACTTTTCAAAGCCCATAAACACAAAGAAAACAATTTTGAAAATGATGAGCAAGTACCTAAGAGCCCGTAGATAACTACAGATAGAAAGGGTGCTAATACCTTCCCTTTCTATAATCTACCCCCCGTACTCAGAAATATCTCGAAAAAAGGAATTTTTCTGTGCTTTTTTCCTTTCCTTGTTGGATAAAATAAAAGTCGGTGGCGACTCTTGCTTACCTCAACATTTTGCGAATACAAACGCAAAATGAAAACCAGCAAAATTTCATTAACGAAATAAGGGAAATACGTCCTGGTTCTGGCCACCATATCACAAGTAGGTAGATAGCTTTTAATCGCTTGCTCATAAAAACATCCTTTTTCACACAAACACTTTTCTGAAATATTTTCAAAACAATGGTAACCACACTTTTCTTCCAGTTCTTTGAACCTACACATCATTGTTTCACCTTTCCAGATTATCAGTTGGTACCCACAATGGAATAATTCTCTAAGTTACTAGGAGTACTTGTTCTTGATTAGACACCCTTCACCGGTTTAGAGAAATCTCCACAACCTGAAGAGATTGCAGCAGCCTTACATTTGAAATGGTGCGACATTGTATCTAATTGGGAAACAAGAAGTGGAGTCAAGGGCTTTCTTGTTAAATTTTTGTTAGAGAATGATCAGTTGTTTCTGGATGCTATGAGTTTTCAGGCTTTCGATGAAATCTTGGATTTATTGATCTATGGTTTGGTACTATTCTCTAATCCAGACCAACTCATAAATGTGAATGTTGTTAAAATTTTCCTCACTCGTAACCCTGTGCCTACTTTGCTTCGAGATATTTTACATTCCCTTCACACTTGCACTATGAGGAAACGAGGAACTCTTATGTGTTGCATACCTTTGCTATCCAGGTGGTTTATTTCGCACCTGCCCTGATCAGTAATTAAGAATGAACAAAGTTTGAGGTGGTCTCAAAGGATAATGTCGCTCTCTCATTCAGATATCTATTGGTGTTCCCGATCTCTGGAGGATATTACTATTTTTGACCGTTGTGGGGAATTCCCTAATGTTCCACTCCTGGGCATTAGGGGTGGTATCACTTACAACCCTTCTCTAGCTTTATGTCGATTTGGTTATGCTCGAAGAGACGGTCCTAATGACATGCTCATCCAGGGTATTGTATTTGATTACGAAAATGACCCTCAAGGTTATCATCGAAAGTTTATACACACTTGGGGCATGGTAAACAAGGTTTATAGAAAGACCTTAGGACAGAATAATTCCATCGCTTTGGAGCCCTACATCATATGGGTACGATCTTGTTCCCAAAACCTTATAATTCCATATCCTGTTGTCTTACCAGATATGCCTATTGACCTTGAAGATCTGCAGAAGTCTTGGATTCAACTGAAAGAAGAAAGGGACGCCTTTGAGACTCGGTTCTATGCTAGTAAGAAAAAGGTGTTGGAGCTGACAAAACAACTCCATGAAGAGCAGAACCTTAATGCATATGTCAACATAAAAAGGAAGTGTTCATGGGAGACTTGAGTCTTAGGTTTTAGGAGTTCATATTGTTGTCTCTTTAAGACCCTCTTGTTTTCATTGTAAGCCTAAGAGGAAATTATAATTTGAACTTACTAATAAAAGCTTTCGTTTCTGCTTCCTTTTGGTTAACGAATTTAAATCTCACGAAGTCCTTGAAAACATTACATTTACATATCATGCATCATTACATAACAGGTTTTCCATACAGGTTTTCTCATCTACTTACTATTTATTTTAGTATAAGATGGCCCTCGAACAGACTGTTAAGGACCTCTAAGCTCAGCACGCCCAATTTCAAGAGACTCTTTTGAATCTCGCACAGGGGCAGAAATATCTGATGGCGCTTGTTGCCAAGAAAAAGAAGAATAAAAAGCCAGCTGCTATCCTCAATATGGGAAGAATATTCAAAGGTCATGCTCAACCAGTTCAATTGGAGGATATTTCCTCTAAGGAAGACGACAACCAAGAAGAGGATGGTAGAAGCATCAAGCCTGAAGGTAGAAATAATCAGTGTTCTGAAGATGAAGACTACTCTGATGAACAGTATCCTCCTGTAGATGAAAATTACAAGCAGTTGGAAGACCATCTCAAAGTTATGGAAATCCATAAAGTGCCTGGATTAGATTTTGGAGAACTAAGTCTGATCTCGGGGGTGGTCATCCCTCACAAGTTCAAGGTCCTCTTCTTTGCTAAATATGATGGGGTCTCTTATCCCAAACTTCATCTAAGGTTGTATGTTCAAAAAATCCAACCCCATACTGTTGACAGGAAGTTATGGGTCCATTTCTTTCAAGAAATCTTGTCCGGCACTCAACTTGAATGGTTCTATCAGTTGGAAGGAACCAACATCCATACATGGGAAGACTTGGCTGCTTCTTTCTATAAGAAGTATTAATATAATGTTGACATTTCACTGACTCGCATGCAATTGCAAAACTTGTCCATGGGCTCGAATGAAGGGTTCAAGGAGTATGCACAAAAATGGAGGGATTTAGCTGGAAGGGTGTAACCTCCCTTGTTTGACCGGCTCATTCTTTAATCTACTCATTGGGAGTTCTTCAGCTAGTTTTACAGAGTTAATACTGACAGGAGAAAGAGTTGAAAGTAGTATTAAGAGTAGGAAGATTTTGATGGATACATCTTTTAATGCTGTCAAGAAGCCATTTGGTGGTGAAAAAGAAGTTGATGCTGTCTATGACAAGAAGGGCCATAGTAAACATGACCTCCATCAGTATTTAGGAGTAGTGTTGATCTCTAATTCAGTGCCTGTTCAACAACAACAACAGGGCAACCAATGAAGTTCAGACGCTCCGATGAGGCTATTTACCAAGATCAGCATGCCTTTATCTCAAACATTGCAACATTTGTTAAAAGCTGAACTCATTTCACCGCGGGATCCTCCTCAAATTCCCAACACATCCTCTCCTAAGTACAATCTGAACGCAAAGTGTGCCTCTCATTCTAATAGTCATGGGCACGACACCAACAACTGCTGGGCCCGGGAAAAAAAATTCAGGACATGATTGATAATAAGGAAATTGAGTTCGACCCTCCAGAGACCCCGAACGTGATTACTAAACCTATGTCGAAGCATGACAAAGGCATAAGTGCTATTGAAGATGTTTTGTATGTTACCACTGTAGGTGATGTGGTCACTCCTCTCTCAACAATCAAAAAGAATCTATTACAAGCCGATTTATTTTCGGGCTGTGTTAAAGAATGTTATTGTTGTGCAGTCCAACCCAATGGCTGCAGGTTACTGAAGGAATGCGCTCAGTGCCTGATGGATGAACACATAATCTTGATCGAGGAAGTTATGTATGCTGAAAAATTGTGTCAAGATTTATCTATAGTATCTGATACTTCTATCAGGATCACTTCCAAAGGTCCTGTAAGGATTACCGCCAATCCGAAAGCCTCTCCTTTGATTATCACCACAACTTGACCCATCCCATATTCTTCAGATAAAGCTATTTCGTGGAACTATGGATCTGACATCTACTACCATGGTGTCAAACAAGAATTGTCTGATGAAGATGCTGAAGATTTTGATCCCAACATTGACAATATTGCGGGGACCATTAAAGTTACTAGAAGAAGAAGGATTTTCTCCCCAAAAATCTCTCTGAAAAATGTTGTTACACCTGTTCAAGTTATCGTTACCAAGTCAACTGTCGAGGCTCGGGGTAAAGAGCCAATGATAGAGCCTGCCCAGACGGAGGCATCTAAAGAAACCATAGTCGAGGACACCTCTGGATAAGAGTTGGAAGAGGTTTTGAAGATCATTCACAAAAGTGACTATAGAATTATTGAACAGCTGGGGCAGAGCCCGTCCAAAATCTCCATGTTATCTTTACTACTGTGTTCTAAAGCCTATGCACAGGCTTTAGTAAAATTCTTGAAGACTGCTCACGTACCGCAAGAGATTTCGGCTGATCAATTTGGAAGTTATGTGGCTAGCTTAACAACTGATAATGGATTAGGCTTCTTTGATACTGACCTGACTCCGGAGGGGAGAAATCATAATAGGGCCATATATGTCTCCATTGAATACAGGGGCACTACGTTGGCTCATGTGTTAGTTGATACTGGCTATTTTCTGAATATTCGGCCAAAAGGCGCTCTTGACATACTAGATTGTGAAGGGGTTGTGCTGAAACCCAGTGAAATTAAAGTACGAGCCTTTGATGGGTCCAAAAGAGTGGTGCATGGAGAAGTGGACCTCCCAATCAAAGTGGGTTCAAATATTTGAGTCCACCTTCTATGTAATGGACATCCGGATGGCCTATTCTTGTCTATTGGGACACCCCTGGATCCATGGGGCGGGTGTTGTTACCTCCACCTTGCACCAAAATTGAAGTATCATGTAAAAGGAAAGATTGTTACTGTCTACGGAGATGAGGAGTACATGGTTAATCACCTGAATTCATTCTGGTACGTGGAGATGGACAGGGAATTCATCGAGACTCCATGTCAAACTTTTGAATTGATTCCCCCTACTGTTATTAAAGATGTTTCTGTCATTCCAAAGACTGCCAGGATTCTGCATAAGATGGCTTCCTAGAAAGATGCCAAATCTACTATAGAAGAAGGTGGTTATACTATTTGGGTTCAGCTTCCTGATATCCCTTATAAATCTGACAAGTTTGGTTTGGGCTTTACTACAGAAGTTCAAAGGGTTGTTCGTTGCGCTCGTGCTGGAAGACTATGTTCTGTATCAGCAACAACAGAGTCAAAGCTATAGAAGACGCTGATAGTGATTGTGACTTCGACAACTGGATATTCCCTACCATTAGCAATGGACTCGACAATTGGAAAGCAGAAGACATTATCCTTATCTCCTTTAGCCAGGAGTAATAGCTACATTCCTGCCTCATTGCTTTTAAAAGATTTTGGTTATGTAATAAACAATGACTTTAAACCTTGTGTCTTACCCGGGGCACAATGGTTCATTTGTTAAGGGTTGATAATTCATAAACATTGTTCATTTAATAAAAACATTAGACATTTTGCATTCAAATTTTGTGTTCCCTATTTTTTATTTTACTTACATCATTTTCAAAATAGCTATGTGTTCTTACACACACCCACACACTACATTGCAGATCCCCGTCCACTCTAGATCTCGTTGATAACGATTTTGCTATTGCCTCTTATGACTTCGAAAATCCGATCTACCAAGTCGGGGACGAAGGTGAGGAAAATTATGAAATATGTGGAGAACTTTCCAGACTCTTAATACAAGAAGAAATGGCTATCCAATTGCATGAAGAGTTGGTCGAAGCTGTAAACTTGGGTACTGAGACAGACAGGAAAGAAGTCAAGATTGGTGCCAACTTAGAGAGCAATGTTAAGAACAGGTTAATTCAGATGTTGCATGACTATGTTGAGATCTTTGTTTGGTCATACGAAGATATGCCAGGGCTCGATACTGATATTGTGGTTCATCGTCTTCCAATGAAAGAGGGTTTCTCTCTAATTAAGCAGAAGGTTCGTCGCCTGCGTCCTGAGATGTCGAAAAGAACAAGGTTAAGGTTATCAAACAATTCAAAGAAGGTTTCTTAGTAGTGACATCATATCCTTAATGGGTTTCTAATTTTGTTCTGATACCAAAGAAAGATGGCAAGGTACGTACGTGTGTATATTACAGGGATCTGAACAGGGCGAGCCCCAAAGATGACTTCTCACTGCCACATATTGATGTTTTGGTTGACAACACCGCTTAGCACAAGGTATTCTCCTTCATGGATGGTTTCTCGGGTTATAATCAGATCAAGATGGTGCCTTAAGACATGGAGAAAACTACCTTCGTCACACAGTGAGGAACTTTCTGTTACAAGGTTATGCCTTTTGGGTTGAAGAACACGGGGGCAGCTTATCAGCGTGCCATGGTAGCCTTATTTCATGACATTATTCATCACGAGATAGAAGTCTACATTGATGACATGATAGCTAGATCACATACTGAAGAAGGGCATCTTGATCATCTGCATAAATTTTTTGAAAGACTGAAGAAGTATAAGCTAAGGTTAAATCCAAACAGGTGTGCTTTTGGGGTGAGATTCGGTAAACTCATGGGTTTCTCGTCAGCGGTAAAGGTATTAAAGTTGGTCCTACAAAAGTTAAAGATATTCAACAAATGTCGACTCCCCATACCAAGAAGGAAGTCAGAGGTTTCTAAGGACGAGTGAATTACATTGCCCGATTCATTTCCGATTTCACTGTTACTTGTGAACCAATCTTCAAGTTGTTGAAGAAAGATCAAGTAGTAAAGTGGAACGAAGACTGTCAAATAGCTTTTAACAAAATTAAGGAGTACCTACAAGAACCTCTGATTCTGATGCCACCAGTTGAAGGAAGACCTCTAATCATGTACCTAATAGTGCTGGAGAACTCAATGGGGTGTGCATTGGGGAAGCATGATGAGTCTGGTCGAAAAGAGCATGCAATATACTACCTGTGATACGGCGAGAGAACTGACTCAGGTCATTTTGCGTTTGATCGCAATTATGCGGATAGCAAGAGTCGCCACCGACTTTTCTTTTATCCAAAAAGGAAAGGTAAAAAAGCACAGGAAAGACCTTTCGAGGTTATTTCTCGGGTTCGAGGGGTAGATTATGAAAAGGGAAGGTATTAGCACCCTTTTCATTCATAGTTATCTACGGGCTCTTAGTCACTTGCTTTTGTTTAACAATGTGTTTGTGGTGTGCACTTTAAAAGTATTTTGAAAATCTCTTTGTAATGGTTCTCATTTCTATAAGAACGCGTGCAAAGTTTTGTTTCGAAAAAAATAGTTCAAAGAAGTGTTTGTGTGGTGTGTTTTTGAAAATTATTATGAAAAGTTGTTTTTGTAATGGTTCTCGTCTCTATAAAAACGTATACAAAAAGTTTTGTCTTTTGAAAATGTTTTGAATGAAAGTGTTGGTGTAAAAATGTTTTTGTCATGAGCAAGCGAGCAACTAGGAGCGAATCTACCTACTCGAAAGGTCTTAAATGTTCTTTTCTTCTTCCTTAGATGTTATTATCTTACCATTGATTTGGTAAGAAGCCCCATCGTTGGATGTGAAGGGACAGACGCGGGTCAATCATACAGTCATCGAAAGCAACCTATGAGACGCTTTTAGCAATTTTTGTAAGGGACTAGATCGTTTTATCGAAGGCAACATCGAAGGGCATCGAGGGACTATGATCTTTTTTATCGAAGGGTCTTTGCTAAAGCGTCCCATATTCGAGGGACATGACTGTGTTTCCGAGGCAACGAGCAAGGTTACCCTAGAGGTGCGCGTCTGAAAAGTGTGTTCAATTCAAGTTAATTTTGTTCTTTTGATTAGCTAATCTAGCGATTGTTTTTATGTCTTGCCATACACGCCTAATTACTATACGGTATAAAGAAAACAGTAAATTGCAGAAAATGGAAATTCTACGCTATTACAGAGCTTTCGGAAATGGGGGTACAATTTTTTACAAATGGGGATGAGTCGAATGCAATTAAAAAGTCCAAATAGCAAACAATACAACCAAATCGAATTTCGAGCGATTAATTAAAGTTATAACAGTCTAGGAAATAAAAATTAATTAACAAAGTATGGAAGTAAGATTCTTGTTATTTGTTGGAAAAGTTTGAAAGGAAAAATAGGAAAATCTATTCTATTAATTAGCTAAAGAATTAAATCAAATGCATGTATTTTTTTTTTTTTTGGGTTTTTGTTATTAAGAAATTAAATAAACAAATTAAGACTAAAATACAAAAATTAATTAGTAAAAATAATTACAATTTTTTTTCCTAAATGAAATTAGAACTAAGAACTAAATTTAATTAAGAAAATTAATTAACAAAATTCATGAGTTATTAAATTAATAAACACAAATAAAATAAAAAACTAAGTATAAATTCAAAACAAAAAAAACGGAATGGGGTGTTAAATTTACAAATGGGGTGATGTTGTCTTTTTTAAACATGGGCTTTAGAGGCTTAAGCCCAAGGGGTTTTGTTTTAACAAAAAAAAGAAAATGAAATAAACAGTAAAAAAAATGTCCCAAGGGGGTCTTAAACCCAGGACCTCACGCACATCATACACACACCCTAACTGCTACACCAAATGCTCATTCATTACCTTAATCACCTTTGCAAACATATATTGTGAAACTTAAAAAATGGGTTGGGCCAAAATAAACCAGGCCCAAACCCGATTTTAGGAAGGAATTGGAAGGGGTTTTTCCCTAAATAGGAGGGGACGCTATTGTTGTTGTTGTTTCAATTGGGAACCTTAACAGCAAACCCTTTCTCTCTTCCTAATTTCACGTTATCTTCTTCCTTCTCTCTCGATACCTGGGAATTCCAACATCATCTTGTCCTCACCTTCTCCCAACCCTCTGTAATCGAAACCTATCTCTCTCGTCTCTCTCATCCTCACCAAATTGACCTAGCAATTTTGCTCTCTTTATCGATACAAGCCCGAACCTTTCGCTAACCCTAAACTTCGCCTCTCATAATACTCATGAAGGGGAATCGGTGATGGATTTGGAGAAGATTGAAGGTTTATGCTACTGTATTTTTTCAATTTTCTATGTCCAATGATTTTTGTTTTTTTTTATGCCCTAGTTGATGTAGAAAATATATGAGTAGAGGCGTGAGAATAGGGGAAAGGATTATACCTGGGGAAAATCTTCTTTCTGGTATGGCTTCTTCCTTCATTTTGCTGGCTTTCGTTCTCTTGTGATTCCCTTTGCAATTTGTGAGCTTTGCTGGATGGAGGGATGAGGCAGGTGATGGTGTTCAGTGGTGACTGAGGGTGAGTGAGGAAGGGAGATGGTGATGAGGTGAAAACAGTTGGAAAAGAGTTGTGGATCTATGTGGTGATGGATTCTGTTCTATCTCTTTCTTTTTTTCTGGCTTTTGTGTGTATATTGGCTTAGTTGGTATATTGTCTTGTTGGTCTGCTCTCTTAGTTTTTGTATCTTTGTTGGCCTGGTTATTTTATTTTGTATATTGTCTTGTTGTTTGGTTTTTGTATCTTTTCTGGTTTTTGCTCTTGGTTTTAATCTTGCTGGTTTTGCTGCTTGGTTGGTTTGTATATTGTTTTGGTCACCTTTTGCTTTGTGAAATAGCAACTGGTATTATAATGCAAACAGGGTGAAAAGTGGGGGGGAAATTTTAGGGTTTGAATATTTTTTGATATGTTGACTGTTGTCTTTTGAGGTGCAGGCCTTGAGTTGCCTCTTTTGTGCAACAATTAGGATGAGTTTTTGGTATATAGCAGGACTTTGGACTACATTTCTAGGTGATATCTCTTTCACCTTTCCTCTTTCCTCTTTCAATGGAAAAAAAACAGTTTTGCTTATTTTTGAATTTCTGAAGGGTTTGCAGTATTTAGTAAAATGATGACATGTTTTAGATATGAGCTAATGCTAGCTTGCATATTGTTTGTTTTTTTGTATTGCTGCTTCCTTTTCATTTGTTCTCTTGGAAGCCTATGTTGCCTTGCTTGCTGCGTTGTTCTTTCATCTTGCTGCACTTGTTTTTACTTTGTGCTGATGTGCTATTTGACAGCCTGTTGTTGCTTCTGTTTGCCTGTTTGGTGTATTTGTTTGCAGGTCTGCTGTTTTGTATGCTGATTTTTGGCAATGCAGCCCTGTTTTGTGTAGCATTTTGCTTGTTTTGTTTACTGATTTTGCAATGCAGCCCTATTTTGTTTGGGCTATTGCAGTAGTTGTTTGGTTTGCTTTTAGGCCTGCCTTGTATATTTCTTTTTCCCTTTTCTGTGAACCAAAATTCAGGTTTTGAGATTTGCAAAATAGGGAAAAATGGATTGTGATTAAAACAAACAAACATTCTGATTCCAAGATGCAAACCCTAATGGTGAATTTCTCTTCTTTACACATTACTTTTGATTGAATGCTTGCTAACTTTTCATTCTTTTTTTTTGTTTTCATGGATGGCGAGCGAGGCAAGGTGAAAAGAAGTCATGGCTAGCAAAGAGGAGTTTCTTTCTTTGTAAACAACAAATGTATCTTGTAGTTTAAAATTTTCATTTAAACCCTTTTTTTTCAAATTGTCCAAGAATGTAACCATAACATAAATTTGAATGAAATGTATGAATTGAGGAATTTGTTATACCAAACTTTGAGTTCTAATTGAAACTTTGGAATTCTTGATTGAATGCTTTGAATAAAACATCTTGGTTTGGTAACTTGTACTTCAAGAAATCACGAAATGATCAGATAAACCATGTGCCTTGTACTTCAATCAAATTTTTAAACAAAATAAATGCTTAAGAACTCAATTCCAACTTGGCTAACTTGAATCCAAAATCATGGTTGTTTTAAATGAAAGTCTTAATTTTTAAATTGTATCCAATTCAAACTTGCATTCAAAATGGACTCGCACGCCACGCTCTATTAAAAAAGGAACTTCATTACCAAATAAACATGCTCTGAGAACATTCGTCAATCTTTCAACAAACTGTGGTTAAGAACATTCAAAATCAACAAATGACTTGCGACGGTTCGATAATTTTTAAAGTCTTCCAAACACAATTTTCTTTCAATCTTTGAATATAAACTCGTGAGCGACATCACTTATGACCATATACGGAAATAATCGTCTCAATGTCTTGTAATTTGGAAAAAAAAATCACAATTCTTAGAAATCAGACTACTATTATTTAAAATTAGGTGAAATTCCATGATGCGACTTCTAACGCATTCGAATTTTTGTGATCTTCTACATGTAATCAGTTCTTGATTTATGAAGAGAAATTTGAGATGGCTTCAAGGAGAATCATACGCAGGAAGAAACCACTCAAAAATATCGAATAATAAAGAAGTTACAATCGTTTGAACTTGATCTTGAAAAGGTCGACTTTTGAGTCAATATAGTTGATTTTCAGTCATCTGAACCATTGACTGGGAAAACTTGCGATGCAAGGCTTGAAACTTGACACGAGCATCCTTAAGAATACCTGAAGAACCATGAAGACCTATGAAGACCATTTGAAACCTTGAAAACTCAATTTTCTCTGAGAGATACCAAACCCTAATTGTTGATTTACTGCTTAGGAAGAGAATATGTCTGATCAAATTCTGAGCCAAATTGAGTATTTGAGAAACCCTAGGATAGTAGTATCTTGAATGAAAAATGGGAGGGAAAATTTTGGGGTACAACAGCTGCCCCTATTCAATCTTCTTAAACTTGAAAAGTAAGATCGACATGTTTGGCGTTCGTAGCTTCAAAGTGGAAGATGATTGAACACTAGAGTGCCCATAAATTTGCACTCAATGATGTGTTGGTGGATTGTGTAGGGACTGGGCTTAAAGATTCCATTTGGAGAAATGATGGAGAATTATAGGAGATGGGCTTAAAGATGCCATCCAAAGGTGATTGTTGACAGAAAATGGACTAAGTCTGAACTTGATTTCAACTGGGAACGAATCAGAATAAATCTTTAGAGTGATTTATCTAAAACAGAAAAAGTACCTATTAGGAAAGAATCAGAATAATCATTGAGAGATTTATCTGAACCAACAGAGGTCTTGGAAGAGTAACAGAATAATATTCATAAATGAATTGTATCTGACTCGTATCTGGACCATATTTTTGAGTGAGTGACAGAAAGTCATCCAAATATGGAGCGTATCTGAACTGTATCTGAAAGCTTAATATGAATGACTATCAGAATGGCATCCGTATCTGGAGCGTATCTGAACTGTATCTGAAAGTTGGATCTGAATGGGTATCAGAATGGCATCCGTATCTGGAGCGTATCTGAACTGTATCTGAAAGTTGAATCTGAATGGGTATCAGAATGGCATCCGTATCTGGAGCGTATCTGAATTGTATCTGAAAGGTGAATCTGAATGAGTATCAGGGTGGCATCCTTATTTGGAGCGTATCTGAACTGTATCTGAAATCTGGATCTGAATGAGTATCAGGATAGCATCCGTATTTGGAGCGTATCTGAACTGTATCTGAAAGTTGAATCTGAATGAGCATCAGAGTGGCATCCGTATTTGGAGCGTATATATGCTGTATCCGAGAGTTGAATCTGAATGAGTATCAGAATGGCATCTGTGTCTGGAGCGTATCTGAACTGTATCGATGATGCTTTAAATATTGTTAGTGGTAGTTGTTGATTAATTTTATCCTGAAAAAGGTAAAATGTTAGCCAATATGCAATGTTATTTTTCATGAAATGTATGCATAATGGGATTATGTTATATGCATTCGTGTTATCAATGTTTAAGATATATGAATGTGGTGTATGCGTATGTGAGTTGATCCGCTGCACTGATGTTGGATTAGGGAAAATAAATCCCTGACTTCTGCTGAGGATATGGAGTGTAAGTCTTCTTCTTGTAAAGTTGAAGTGTTGATGAATTTCCTTTTAGAGAAATAAACTCTATTGTAAGGGAAATGTCGTGTACTGCTTGTGAAATCCTGTTGGGAGATCCTGAGAAATCTGGTGACATCTACCAGGGATTGTTAACTGAAAGCGTTGTTTCGCTAGGGATTATACTGTATACTGTGGTTTTTTTTAAATAGCCTAGAGAGATTTCCCTATCCCTTAAAGCCATTAGTAATTGTCTTTATATTTTGTTTATTTGTAAACAGTAATTATGTTCAAATGCATATGTTCAACAATAAATCATTGGTCGTTTTTGCAAACAAAACACAAGAGTAAAGAAAACAGATAGTTTTTGCACTTTCAAAAGGATATCTTTGTATTGACCTTGAGTAAGTATTTTTGTACAATGAGACAAACACTCTAGTAAGAGAATGTCGTTGTAAAAAAAATGAAAATTTGATACAAAGAAAAGATAGCTATGTGAAATAATCCCATGGGGTTCCCATTCTGCTATAGCCTTCATATCTCCGAGCATCCTGTCTATTTGTTGCCTCATCCGAAGATGATTGAATTGATTCGAACTTCTGAGTTTGTCAATGGAAACCAAAGGTTGTCTGTAACGTGATCCAACGGGACATAGTCATACGCTTTAATTCCCTAACTTTTTCCTGGACCGCCCTTTCAGGTTTTCAGTCCACCGGGAAACCCTTTTTGGCCCAAGTCGCCCTTTCAAGTTTTCGACTTGCCGGGTGTACAGATTTTTTTTGTTTTATCCCTAATTTTTGCCCGAACCTCTTTGGTTCGTCGGGATGCCCTTGTTTTGCCTAGGTGTGTTAACCTAGCGGGTCTCTTATACGTAGTATCTTTCGACTATGTCTGCATTCACAGGGTGCGGCAGGTCGTTACCATCCATGGTAGTCAAGATCATTGCTCCACCAGAGAAGATGTTTTTTATTACAAATGGTACTTCGTATGTAGGAGTCCATTTTCCCCTGGGATCACCTTGCGGCAGTATAATGCGCTTGATCACTGAATCCCCGACTTGATACACTTAGCGTCTGACCTTTTTATTGAAATCCTTGATCATCCATTTCTGATACATTTGACCATGGCAAACAGTAGTAAGCCTTTTCTCATCAATTAAGTTCAGTTGATAAAGTCGAGTCTGGATCCAATCTTCTTCGTTCAGCCCTGCATCCTTCATAATTCTCAGAGAGGGGACCTGGACCTCAATAGGTAAGACAAACTCTATGTCGTATACCAGAGAATAGGGTGTTGCCCCGGTTGATCTGCGAGCTGTGGTCTGATACCCGTGGAGAGCGGATGGTAGCATCTCATGCCAGTCTTTGTACGTAACTGTCATTTTCTGTATGATATTCTTAATGTTCTTATTAGCAGCTTCGACAGCACCATTCATCTTTGGCCGGTAAGGGGAAGAATTGTGATGCTGGATCTTGAATTTCTCGCACAAGGCGGTGATCATAGTGTTGTTTAGATTTGTACCATTGTCAGTGATGATTCTCTCTTGGATACCGTACCGACAGATGAGATTCTGTTTGATGAACCGGGCGACAACATTCTTGGTAACGGAAGCGAAAGAGGCTGCCTCCACCTATTTTGTAAAATAGTCAATGGCCACTAAGATGAAGCGGTGTCCATTGGAGGTCGTTGGCTTGATTTCCCAAATCATATCAATTCCCCACATAGAAAAGAGCCAAGGAGCCATCAAGACATTCAGAGAAAACGGAGGTACGTGCACTTTATCAGCATAAATAGACACTTATGGCAAGTTCGAGAGTGTTGATAGCAATCTGCTTCCATGGTAGACCAATAATAGTCTGCCCGTAGGATTTTATTTGCCATCGTATTCCCACTGGAATGGGTACCAAAAGTGCCTTCGTGCAATTCAGCCATGATCCTTTCAGCTTCAACTTTGTCTACGCACCGAAGTAATACAGAGTCATGATTGCGTTTTGTGATACGGTGAGAAAGAACTGACTGTTTTTTGGAATGCTGGTTTGTGTTTTGCGTTTGTTTTTGCAAAATGTCGCGGTAAGCAAGAGTCGCCACCGACTTTTATTTTATCCAACAAGGAAAGGAAAAAAAGCACAGAAAAATTCCTTTTTTCGAGATATTTCTCAGGTTCGGGGGGTAGATTATAGAAAGGGAAGGTGTTAGCACCCTTTCTATCTATGGTTATTCACGTGCTCTTAGGTACTTGCTCATATTGTTTTCAAAATTGCTTTCTTTGTGCTTGTGGGTTTGAAAAAAAAATTATTTTGAAACTTCGATTTAACTCTTGCTTCTGTCCTCAAGAGTGTATGAAGTGTTTTTTGAAAACTTTGTTCGAAAAGTGTAAGTGTGAAGAGTTTTTGTTTTTGAAAGAGAAAGTACTTAAGAACCATCTACCTACTCTAAAAAGGAATCGTTCTATGCTATCTTCCTTTAGACAATGCTATCCCACTATTAATGAGTAGGTAGCATCGTCGTTGGAGTTTAAGGGTCAATTTGAATTTAGGGACTTACGGTTACCAAAGCAATGTTAGGATGCCTTAGCGGTAACCCTAATGTCTTAGATCATTTGTTTTGAGGCAACAATATCTTAGGCAACCGTTTCGAGGCGACTATGATCTTTGGATAAGAGGGCGACCTCTAAAGTGACCTATACTCAATGACCGCGTACGAAGGCAACCATGTGGGGTGTACCCTAAGAGTGCGCATGTGCGAGTGTGTCGTTTTCAGTTAATTTTATCTTTGTACATGTTAATGGTGATCTATGTTGATTTTAGGTTAAAACATTCAATCTTGTCATGCATCCCTATTATCAAACATCTAATAGTTATATTTTGCGGAAAATAAATTGCGGAAATTAAATTATAAGGCGTCGGGTATTTACATCGCCAAAAGCAACCCTTTGAAATTTAAATGCGGAAAATAAATAAAGAGATAAAAATAATTAAATAGTCCTAATTATCTATTACATTCCGAGAACAAGTACAATATTGAATAAAATGGATCGTGTGCGGGAAATTAAATCGAGTGCGAGTTCTAGGGTTTTGACCCTTTGTTATTTAAAGAAAAGATTTTTTTTTGTTTGTTTTTGAATTAAGAAAGAAATTATCTAAGTTAAATATTAAATTAATAAATTAATTAATTAATTAATGAAAATAAATATTTTTTGGGTTTTTGGTATTTAAAGAAATAAAATAAAATTAATTAACGTTAGTAAAAATAAAACCTAATTAAGTCTAATTGATTTTAATTATTTACAAAAATATATTAAAGTTATTTCTAATTAATGGCCTAAATTAATTAATAGATTTGTTAATAAAAAAATAAAATACTAAAATTTAATTTGATAAAGAAAATATTTGTTGGTTTTAATTTCATTAAAGGAAAAAAATTGATTGGTTAGGAAATAATAAAAATAATTAAATCAAATAAAACAAAAATAAATGAAATAGAGAGAGTTAGGGTATGGGTCTGAAAAGGAATGTTTGGGAAGCAAATTCTATGGCCCAAACGAGCTGGCCCTGTATTGACTTTCCTGGACTTGGTATGGACACATTGACCAAAGCCTTGGTGGTCCTTCCATCTCCATCCATCAGATCTGGCCATTGGCCATCTGTCCATTGGATATATGATGGTGTATGATGCACTGCTTCTCCTTATGCGTATTGGAATATCTGAAGAAACAAAATAACAAAGAGAGTGGGGGACCTGGGATTCGAACCCAGGTCCTGATGGTATTTGTAATGCTTGCTTCGCCACTAGGCCATTGTGTTTCAATTGTTAATATATTAGACAATAATAATAAAAGAAAATGCCTCAATATGCCAGCACAACAAAATAAACGCGTTATGGTTTGAATTGGCCAACAATGGCGTGACACGTCTCCATCTTCTTCCTCACGTCCGTGGCTAAAACTCTATAACACCTATAGCCACGGACATCGCCTGTCACTAAAAGTCATGTATCCCTATAATCTGTTGTGAGCCATGAAAATGAAATCTAAGGGCAGGGTTATGCTCATCTCATCGTCCCGGTTACAACCATGCCCTTCTCGTCAGCCAATTTTTCCTGAAAAAGAAATACCCAAAAACAAACCACGAAACCCTAGATATGGTACTTGGCTTTACAGGTCAGATAAATAAAATTGGATAATGCAGAATGCTTGGAAACTTGATGAGGATTATGAATATGCAAATAATTTGTACAAAAGATGCAGGAATAAAGATTTGCGACTTCAAAAAAGAAGCGATGTTTGTGACACTTACAGTGCTTTGTGATGTGCATGGTGGCTTGCTTGGGATTAGTTCTGCTTCAGTGATCGTCAAGGAATCGATTGAGATCGTTCTTGGCTTCTGAAAACACCTCTAGACACGATTTTGATTTCCAACTTTTTACCACTTTTTTCAAGTTTTGTATTGCCTATTCTTGCAGCCTCTAACCTCATATTTCGTGTCCTTTGGCTTCTATATGTATCATGGAATGCATTAGGTCAAGAATCATGAATCCAATCTCTCTAAATAAATGCACCCATATTTGATTTGATTCACTTTTGAAAACTTGCCAAATTTGTAAAAAAATCATCTTTTTGCACATGATCTTGTGTGATACGAATTTGATGATGACATTGATGAGAATCCAATCCTGAAAATAGTAAAAAATCTCATGTAATCAAAGTTTGGGATTTTATTTTATTTAATTTGATTTAAAATGAAATAATTCAATAAAAAATAAAATAAAACAATAAAATTGATAAATGGACACATGGCTGAAGCTAGGACACGTGGACAATGATGCAAGCTCAAATCAAGTGGAAAAGAATGGGCCCATTTGACAAAATTTGAAGTTTTGGGGATAGTTGACTTTTGGCAATTTTGCAAAAATGCTCAACTTCAACAATGCATAACTTCTTCAATTTTAAACTTTTGGATGTGTTCTTGGACTTTTTAGAAATATTGATATGTCCTATAACCAACCCTTTTGGTCTTATCTCATTTTGATATTCCATGCTCAAGTTATAAGCTTTGACAAAAAATGTGTTTTTGTTGACTTTCAAAAATGACCTATAATGTCCAAATTTATAACTTCTTGTGAGTGCATTTTTTGATCTTGGGGTGTGAAGATGGATTGTAGGAAATTGCATCCTTTTCAAAATGAGCTTTGGATGGTTCATTTCTCATAAAGTATGAGAAAGTTATGCTTGGTCAAAGTTGAGTTGACTTTTCTACAAAACCCTAATTTAGCAACTTTTGAATCTTGATGAATTTTGAGCAATCCTTGATGAATCATGATCAACCCTTGACCAAATGATGAAATATATTTCAAAATGAGAACGTTGACAAAAAAATCTTGAAGTTTGACTGTATTTGGGTCACAGTTGACTTTTGCCCTAGCATAGTCGATCTTTGGACCCTTTGAGCAATTGACTGAGCAAACTTCCTCTGCAAGGCTTGAAATTTGACATGGATGACCTTGAGAACATATTAGGACATTGGGTAGCACTTGAGGTCATTTGTAATCAAGGATCTTAATGCAACACAAAACCCTAATTTGGGGTTGACTGCCTTAGGAGATGACTTGTCTGACCAACTCTTGAGCAAACTTGAGCTACTTGGAGATTTTTCTTCCAATGTTTTGAGAAATATGAGAGGGAAAATTTTGGGGTACAACAGCTGCCCCTGTTCAATCTTCTTAAACCTGAGGATGTAGATTGGCTTTTGTGCCTTTCGTGATCCGAAGGTGGAAGATGATTGAACACTAGAGTGCCCAGAAATTTGCACTCGCATGAAGTGGTATCAGCCTTGTGATGTCGGGAATGGACTTATAGATGCCATTTGGAGATTGTTGGTAGGAGGATGAGCTTACAGATGCCATCTACAGGAGCGTCGATCGCATAAAATATTCCTTATCGAGAACTTGCATACCTGTTATTGTAGAAGATTCCGCTGGGGAAGTCTAACTTTTATTGAGATTTAGGAACTTGCTTGTACTTCAGCCGAGAGAACATCTTTGCTAAGTTTTAAGAACTTGTCCGTAATTCAACTGGGGGAAACATCTTCGTCAAGATCTAGGAACTGTCTGGTCTTCAACAGAGTATACTGTTGAGATTGTAGAACTCGTCCACACTATGACGGAGGAAAATTGTCGAGATTGAGAACCTTATCTGAAATTCAACCGAGGATAATTCAGTTGAGATTTAAGAACTGGCCAGGTCTTCGACTGAGGGAAACATCTTCATCAAGATCTAGGAACTATCTGGTCTTCAACGTAGTATACCGTTGAGATTGTAGAACTCGTCCACACTATGACGGAGGAAAATTTTCGAGATTGAGAACCTTATCTGAAATTCAACCGAGGATAATTCACTTGAGATTTAAGAATCGGTCAGGTCTTCGATTGAGGGAAACATCTTCATCAAGATCTAGGAACTGTCTGGTCTTCAACGTAGTATACCGTTGAGATTGTAGAACTCGTCCACACTATGACGGAGGAAAACATCTTCATCAAGATCTAGGAACTGTCTGGTCTTCAACGGAGTATACCGTTGAGATTGTAGAACTCGTCCACACTGTGAAAGAGGAAAACATCTTCATCAAGATCTAGGAACTGTCTGGTGTTCAACGTAGTATACCATTGAGATTGTAGAACTCGTCCACACTTTGACAGAGGGAAACATCTTCATCAAGATATAGGAACTGTCTGGTCTTCAACGTAGTATACCATTGAGATTGTAGAACACGTCCACACTTTGACGGAGGAAAACATCTTCATCAAGATCAAGGAACTATCTGGTCTTCAACGTAGTATATCGTTGAGATTGTAGAACTCGTCCACACTTTGACGGAGGAAAACATCAAGATCTAGGAACTGTCTGGTCTTCAACGTATTATACCGTTGAGATTGTAGAACTCGTCCACACTACGATGGAGGAAAACATCTTCATCAAGATCTAGGAACTGTCTGGTCTTCAACGTAGTATACCGTTGAGATTTTAGAACTCGTCCACACTTTGACGGAGGAAAACATCAAGATCTAGGAACTGTCTGGTCTTCAATGTAGTATACCGTTAAGATTGTAGAACTCGTCCACACTTTGACAGAGGGAAACATCTTCATCAAGATCTAGGAACTGTCTGGTCTTCAACGTAGTATACCGTTGACATTGTAGAACTCGTCCACACTTTGACAGAGGGAAACATCTTCATCAAGATCTACGAACTATCTGGTCTTCAACGTAGTATACCGTTGACATTGTAGAACTCGTCCACACTTTGACGGAGGAAAACATCAAGATCTAGGAACTGTCTGGTCTTCAACATAGTATACCGTTGAGATTGTAGAACTCGTCCACACTTTGACGGAGGGAAACATCTTCATCAAGATCTAGGAAATGTCTGGTCTTCAACGTAGTATACCGTTGAGATTGTAGAACTCGTCCACACTTTGACGGAGGAAAATATCTTCATCAAGATCTAGGAACTGTCTGGTCTTCAACGTAGTATACCGTTGAGATTTTAGAACTCGTCCACACTTTGACAGAGGAAAACATCAAGATCTAGGAACTTTCTAGTCTTCAACGTAGTATACCGTTGAGATTGTAGAACTCGTCCACACTTTGACGGAGGGAAACATCTTCATCAAGATCTAGGAACTGTCTGGTCTTCAACGTAGTATATCGTTGAGATTGTAGAACTCGTCCACACTTTGACGGAGGAAAATTGTCGAGATTGAGAACCTTATCTGAAATTTAACCGCGGATAATTCAGTTGAGATTTAAGAATCGGTCCAATTCTTCGACATAGCTAAGAACTTAACTGCCTCCTTCCGGAAAGGTAAAGGTCAGTCGTATGCAATGCATGATATATGTTAAGCAATGATGTTCTCAAAATAAATGAGATCGTGTTGTATGATGCGTATATGCATGTATCATGATGTATGGGAATATGATGTTTTAGCTGGGGAAAATAAATCCCAGATAGCTGCTGGAGAATAGAGTTGGATTCTTCGTTTATGCTGGAGACAGGGAACGAAGATGATTTACGAGAAAAAACCTGTAGGAGAGAATAACTCTGTTGGGGAATAAAACTGATGAGGAGATTACTCTGTGGGGAAGAGATGTTCTGCTGTGGATTCCACTGATAAATTCCATTGGGGATGAATTACCGTTGCCGGTGATATTGAATCCTGTTGGGGATTGAATTCCTGTTTGTGAAAGGAAAGAACTCTGTTGGGGATGATCTTTCAGTTGTGACTTCACTGGGGATAACCTTTTAGACTCTAATGGGGATAATCCTTTGAGCTTCGCTGGGGACAATCTTCCTTTAAACTCAGCTGGGGATATTTATTTATACTCCGTCGGGGACGAACTTCCAGAGTCTACTGGGGATGATTCTTCAACTCCACTGGGGAAGCTTTTTCAGACTGCACTGGGAAAATTTTAACTCCACTGGGGATATCTTGTATTCTGCCGGGGAATATTCTTATACTCCGTTAGGGAATATTAAGACTGTCGGGGATATTAAGCCCTTTCAGTGTTGATGGTAGACAAACTCTGCTTGGGGAGAATATTACCAATTCAATCACAGTTGTAAGTCTCAGATAGGGAGAGCTATCTTCACTGTCTTACTCTGCGGGGAGTGAAAGTATCTTAGCCATATTCTTCAGCTGAATTTACTGTTGTACCTGGTGGATAGAGCAATGTGCAGTTTGGACAATTTTATTGCCCCTGTTTCTGATATTACCAGTAATCGTCTTTTGTTTCGCATGTAAATATTTATGAGCAACAATTAATGTCAAGTGCATATATCAAAAATGAACATTGGACGTTCTTTGCAAAACAAAACAGATAAAGGAAAAATAGCTTGAAATTTCTTTGAAAATAAACTGTATTGATTTTGAAGTTTGGCCTGTAAATAGGCGTTTTTGTACAAGAGGCTGACGTCCTAGTAGGAGAACACTGCCGAATAATAGAGTTTATACAATTTGTGAAAAACTAAACAAAACAGCTATGTGAATAACCCCACTGAGTTCCAACTCTGTTATTGCCTTTATGTCCTCGAGCATCTCATCACTTTGCTACTTGGTTGAAGGTAGATCAGATTGATTGGTGTCGTCCGAGCTTGATAGTCGATATCTAAGTCTGGTTGCAAGGTGATCCAATGAGACATAGTGTTACGCTTTGATCCCTAATTTTTGCCTGGACCGCCCTTTTGGGGGTTCAGCCCACCAGGATACCCTTTTTTGCCCAAGCTGCTTTTTCAGGTTTTCGACTTGCTGAGTGTACAGACTTTTTCATTTTCATCCCTTATTTTTGCCCGAACCCTTTTGGTTCGCCGGGAAGCCCTTATTTTTTCCTAGGCCAGTCAACCTAGCGGGTCTTTGATTATGCGTAGTATTTTTTCACTATGTCTGCATTGATGGGGTGAGGAAGGTCGTCACCATCCATGGTGGTTAGAATCATAGCTCCTCCTGAGAAAATGTTCTTAACCACAAATGGCCATTCGTAAGTAGGGGTTCATTTTCCCCTGGGATCACCTTGAGGTAAGATAATGCACTTGATCACCAGATCCCCAACTTGATACTCTTGTCGTCTAACTTTCTCATTAAATGCCTTGATCATCCGTTTTTGGTACGTCTGACCATGACAAATAGCAATGAGTCTCTTTTTGTCGATTAGGTTCAGCTGATCAAGCTGGGTCTGAATCCAGTCATCTTCACTCAAAGCTGTATCATTCATAATCCGAAGAGAGGGTATCTGAACTTCAATGGGCAAGACAGCCTCCATACCATATACCAAGGAATAGGGTGTTTCCCCTGTTGACGTCCGTGCTGAGGTACGGTACCCATGAAGAGCAAATGGTAACATCTCGTGCCAATCTTTGTATGTCACAGTCATCTTCTGCACAATCTCCTTAATGTTCTTATTAGCCACTTCAACAGCCCCATTCATCTTCGACCGGTAGGGAGAAGAGTTGTAATGATGTATCTTGAATTGCTTGCAGAGCTCAGTGATCATCTTTTTGTTGAGATTGGTACCATTGTCCATAATGATCCTCTCTGGTACATCGTATCGACATATCAGATTGTGTCGAATGAACCGTGCCACGACATTCTTGGTTACTGTATCAATGGAAGCTGCTTTAACCCACTTCGTAAAGTAATCAATTGCTACCAGGATGAAACGATGCCCGTTGGATGTCGTAGGTCTGATCTCGCCGATCATATCAATGCCCCACATTGCAAAAGGCCACGGAGCTGTCAAGACGTTCACCTCTTTTGGTATCAATAGGGTGGTGTGAGCCAGCATAAACTGTCTTAGCCGGCGAACAGCTCATACCAAAGTGTGGCAAGTTCTCTCGAGCAGTGAGTACCGGATCTCACAGTCGATAAACTTTTTGCTAAGGTAGTAAATAGCATGCTCTTTTCAGCCAGACTCGTCATGTTGACCCAGCACACCTCTTTGTATTATCCAGCACTTTTAAGTATAAGATCAATGGTCTTCCTTCAACTTGAGGCATCAGAATTGGTGGCTTGGAGGTGGTAAACCCCTCTCTTCTTGAAGAAGTAGTCTAACAAGTTCCCCAGGCACTTCAGAATCATCCTCACCTTCGTCTTCGGCTAAGTTGATCGGACTTTCGAAGTCATAACTGGTAGTAGCAGAGTCGTTATCAGTGGGATCCAGAGTGGATGTAGATCATGATACGTGAGTGTGTGTAAAATAGCTGTTTTGCAATATATAATAAAAGAAGAACAAGGAGCGCAAAATTTGAAATGCAAGAAACGTCCAATGCTTTTATTAATGATATATGTAGATGACACACATAAATCCCTCACAAATGAAGCCACGGTGCCCCGGGTAAGACACCGGGCCATAAAGTTTAAAACATTGTCTGTTACAAATTCAAAACAAAAGTCTCATTACTGGGTAACAAAAGAAATTGGGATGAAGTCATTTGTTGTCCAGTTGCTTAGTCCATCATCAGTAGTAGGATAGATCCAACTGTCGAACTCAGACTCTTCCACATCGTCTTCAATGGCATTCACTCCTGAATTGCTGATGAACAGGGGAGGTCTTCCGATCTGTGCACTCTGAACAGCCTTTTGAGGTTCTGCAGTGAAACCCAAACCAAACTTGTTAGTCTTCTGTGCAAAATCAGGGAGTTATCCCCAATTTGCACACCCACCTTTCTCGACCACAGCCCGGGCATCCTTGAAGGAAGCCATCTTCATAGGAGGATCTTCAACAACAGTCTCAGTTGATGCCAGTGTCTGGGGAACCTCTTCAAAATGCTGAAATGGGGTCTCAACGAACTCCCCATCCATTTCTACATATCGGAAAGAGTTGAGGTGGCTCACCATGTACTCCTCTTCTCCTTGCACTGTCACAATTTTCCCTTTGACTGGGTACTTTAACTTCTGGTGGAGCGTTGAGGTTACTGCCCCAGCTTTGTGGATCCACGGACGACCCAGCAAACATGAATAAGATGGCCGAATGTCCATCACATAGAATGTAGAGGAGAAAACCTGAGAACCAACCTTAATCGGAATATCCACTTCTCCATGCACCATCCTCTTAGACCATCAAAGGCCCTGACAACAATGTTGCTTGGTTTTAGCTCCAACCCTTCACATTCCAACTGGTCTAGAGCTTTCTTAGGCAAAAAGTTCAATGAGGAACCAGTATCCACCAATACATGAGCAGAGTAGTGCCCCTGCATTCAATGGAGACATGCAGGGCATCGTTGTGATTCTTCCCTTTAGCAGTCAAGTCGGCGTCAGAGAAACCCAACCCATTATCAACAGTCAGACTAGCCACTCAATCTTTAAACTGAACAGCTGATGTTTCTTGTGGTACGTGTGCAGTCTTCAAGAAAGCAATCAGAGCCTTGGCATGGGCCTCTGAGCATAGCAATAGTGACAACATAGATATTTTGGATGGGGTCTTCCCCAGCTACTCGACTACATTGTAGTCTCTCTTTTTGATGATCTTCAAAATTTCCTCCATCTCTTGTCTAGAGGCTTCAACAGTAATCGTCTTCGGTGCCTCCGTCTGGGCAGGCTCATCAATGGTCCCTTTGCCCCGAGTATCGGATGACTCGGCAACAGGGGTAAGAATGGGAACTTGAACAAGAATAGTAGTAGTCACACTGGCAGGTGTAAAAACAACAGGTTTCCAAGTAGTTGGTGAAGAGATATCAGGGGAGAAAATTCTTCCGCTGCTGGTGACTTTGGCAGGTCCAACAATATTGTTGACGTCAGTATCAGCATCTAAATCTTGTTTAACTTCGTGATAATAAACATCAGCCTCGTAGTGCCAAGGGACAACTTTATCAGATGTATAGGGGATAGGCCCTGAAAAAGTGATGATCAACGGCGCGATTCTTGGAACAGATGTAATTCTAACAGGCTTTCTCGAGGGAGCCTTGGAAGAATCGTCGAAAATGGTGATAATGGCAACTTCTTCAGTAGGAACCAAAGGAACAATAGCCTTCTCAAATAGAATTTTTTTATTATCCATCAGGCGTTGGACACCTGACTTCAAAAGATGGCAACCGGTAGGTAGGACAGAACACATACGACAACCTTCGTCACAGCCATGAAATGAACCGGCTAAGAAAAGGTTCTTCTTCACAGTCATCAAAGGGGTAATAATGTTGTTCACAGAAACCACATATGAGTCTTCCTCTACAGCATTCACTCCATGCTTGGGCATAGGAGCAGTCACAACATTAGGTCTTTCAGGTGCTTTAAACTCAATCTCCTTCGCATCAATTAAGTCCTGTACTTTGTTCTTCAAAACCCAACAATCATCTGTATCATGGCCCAAGCTATCAGAGTGAAAAGCACAGCGGGCATTAGGGTTATACTTTGGTGACGTAGTGTTGGGATTCTTTGGGGCCTCCCTTGGAATCACTAGATTGGTTTTCAATAACTGTGGCAGAATCTGAGATAAAGTCATGTTGAGCTGAGTGAATTTACTTCGCGGTCTCTCGGTCTTTGGCTGATTGTTATGCTGAGGAGCACCAGCAGGTCTTGAAATAACAACCGCATTAACAGCTTGGCAGCGTTCAGGTCTATTCTGACTTTTCGAACTGTAAACAGCATTGGACTCCTTCTTAAAAGGCTTCTTCTCGGTGCCTGATGAAGCACCCTTATGTATTTTACCAGACTTAATACCAGCCTCAATCCTTTCCCCGATCATAATCAGCTCCGTAAACCCGGACGAAGAACTTCCAATCAGATGGTTGAAATACAGACCAGACAAGGTCCCCAGAAACATATCAACTAACTCCTTATCAGCCAAGGGTGGTTGTACTCTTCCAACGAGGTCCCTCCACTTCTGAGCATAATCTTTGAAACCTTCGCCCGCACCCATGGACATACCCTGGAGTTGGGTATGCGTAGGAGCGAGGTCGGCATTATATTGGTACTACTTGTAGAAAGAAACAGCCAAGTCTTCTTGTGATACGGTGGGAGAACTGACTTGAGGTTTCGCGTTTGTATTCGCAAATGTTTCAGTTTAGCAAGAGTCACCACCGACTTTTTATTTTATCCTAAGGAAAGGTTAAAAAGCACAGCAAAAACCTTTGAGATGTTTTCTTGGGTTCGGGGAGTAGATTATAGAAAGGGAAGGTATTAGCACCCTTTCTATCCATGGTTATCCATGGGCTCTTAGTTACTTGCTTAGATCACTTGCCTTTGCTTTTCAATTGTTTGAAATGGTGCTTTGTGTATGTGATTTTTGAAAATGTTTTGAAAAAGATGCCTTGTCTAGGCAACCATTGTAACAATTCTTTACTCGAATGTTTTACAAAGGTGTTTGTCTTTTTGAAAAGATGTTTCAATGTTTTTGAAAGTTGTTTTGGAAGTTGTGTTGTGGAGTGTGTTTTGAAAGTAGGCAAGTGTTTTTCGCAAGTTTGATCAAGTAACTAAGAGTTGTCTACCCTATTGTACTCAAAGATCTTTCCTATGTTTTAACCCTTTTAACAGTATTGCTCCACCATTGTATTTGGTGGACAATCTTATGTTAGGATGTTAACGGGACGGGTGCAGGTCATCGTTTAGACCATGAATGCAATAGTGCCAAGTGTCTTTGGCAATTTTTCCTTCAAGGGACTTGATCATTTTTTAGGCAACTTGAGAAAGCGTCATCGAGGGACTATGATCATTTGACTTGTTTTGTTTTGCCAAAGACACTCAACATGCAACATGGCCCATTTTTTAAGGCAACAAGCGGGATTACCCTAGGGGTGCAAGTGTGAATTGTGTATTGATTGTCATGCATTTGTCTTTGTATTAGGTTATCTAGCGGTTGATTTTGAATCTTCGCATACAAACCCTAATTACTATACAGTATATAGAAAGCGATAAATTGTGGGAATTTAAAGTCTAAGCTATTACAAATAAGTATCCGGGAATGGGGGTACAAATATTTACAAATGGGGATGAGTCTTATCAGGATAGTAGTGTCCAAATAATATTTACAACCAAATCGAATCGCATTCTCAATGTAAAATGTAGCAATGTATAAATATAAAAGCAATTTATCAAAAGTATTTGTGAAAGTGTATGTGATTATTTACAAGTGATGCAAATATTAACCTAATGTATTATTAAGTATTTATTTATTTTTGGTTTTTTTGTTAATGTTATATAAATAAAAGGATTTTAAAGAAAAAGTATTTAATTCAAAACAAACTAATTATTTATGTATCTTTTAATGTTTTAAAAAGCTTATGTAAAAAGATTTATTAAACAAAAAAAGGTTTTAAACACAAGAAAATTCAAACCTAATAACCTAATATTTATGTATTTTTAGTTGTAATAAAAAGTATTAGTAATATTTTTACAAAAAAAGAAATTAATGTATCATTTTTATTTAACAAAAATATTAGTTTAAGTTATTTATATAAAATATAAAGTGATAGAAAAAATAGTATTAGTTTGAAATAAATAAAAAAAATGGATAAAAGATTAAATGGGCTGGGAATATCATGCTGGGCCCAAAAATGTGTGGGGAAAGAGGTCAACAGGGGGGTACACGCCAGAAATTGAGATTGGGCTTAATGTTTTTGTGAGGGAACAGGCCCAATGCGCTTTACAACATTTTGTTTAGGGTTCATTTGGCTTGTTTTAGATTTAGGGTTTACAGCGTTGAGCGGCGCCGTTTCTATCATCGTTCTTCGTCCTCTTCATCCTCAAACCGGCCATTGATGCTCTCTTCTCCTTGCCTCAGCTGCCAGACGCTACCTCCATATCCCTCTCTCCATGGTTGAGCAAGGCAATGATGAGAAAAGGTATGGTTCTGTTTCTCCTTCATGCGCTTTAGGGTTTCAAGTTTTGCATGTTTTATTTTTGCGTGTTCTGACCTTTATGTTATTCATGTTTATGTGAGGTGTGAAGCTGAAAAAAAGGAAGGGGAAAATACTACCTTTGGAGAGGAGACGGAGGAGGACGGCGGCGTCTTAGGCGGCCGGAGGCGAGGGAATATTTGATGTTGGCTTTGTTCTGGTTTGTCTGGTACCCTTGTATCTTCCTTTTGGTTTTATGATGAACGCTTCTCTGAAAACCCTAGATTATTTCACTTCTGCATCTTCTTTTTTCTCTTCTGCTCGCTTGCTCTGAGATACTTATTGTTGTGCTTGCTTGTTTCTCTCTTGGACTTTGATTCTTTTAGCCTATGATGAATCTCATTCTGAGGCACTGTTGGTTATTGACTTTCTTCCTCTCTTTTTTGGTTTTGTTACTCAATGATGAACATCAGTTCTGAGAGTTTAGAATTTGTTTGATTCTGAGTTGGCCCTATGATGAAGTTGTTCTGAGGGCTCTTTGGGATTTTTGTTATCTAGTTTGGATTGAAGGGTTATTGGTACAGGTTTAAAAGGAAAGCTTGAATGTTGTAGTTTTTGACAGGCTTTGTATGGCTTTGAGCAGGTTTGAAAGGCAAGCTTGAGTGCTGTAGTTTTTGACAGGCTTTGTATGGCTTTGTTTGGAAATTTGTTTCTGGTATAGGCTTGACTTGAATGTTTTAATGTAGTTTTGTGGCCATTTCTGGTTTTGATACTGAGTTTAGGCTTTAAAAGGCTTGTGGGCTTGCTTCTTTGAAACTAACAGTTTGACAGGTTTGTTGGGATTTCTGGTTTGAAGGTTGTTTGTTTGCTTGACACAGGTTTTGAAAGGCTTGTGTTTGAAGCAAGCTTTGGTTTGCTTGACACAGGTTTGAAATTTGTGTCTTGATGCAGGCTTAGTCACAGACTTGTTTTTGATTGTTGTTTTAGGCATGATGAAGCAGGTTGGAGGCAAGCTTAAGCAGGCTTGAAGTTGTAACAGGTTTGCTTAGTTTGTGTTATTTGTTGTTTGAAACAGGTTAGCAGGCTTCAGGCTTATGTTACAGTTTGTGGTGATCCTGGTTTCTAAGCTTAAGGCAGGCTGTATGTTTTTGCTTTTCTTTTGCAATCTTACAGTTTGTGGTGTATCTTGTGTTTTCTGCCTCTTTTTACAGTGTTAAGATAATGTTTGTTTTATATCTCTTCAGCTTGCCTCAACAAACTGTAAGCCTCTTCCTTTTTTCTCTCTTTCTCTCTCCACAGATAAAAAGCATATTATATTGCTTAAAACTATACTTTTCTGAAAAAGTGATGGCCTAGAAAATGATGATAATCTTGAAACATTGCTTGCATCGTTAGTTTTGCTCTGCATATCTTCTTTCTTCAGATTTTCTGCATTTGGTGTACTTGTTGACAGCTTTATGACAGTTCTTGAACTTGTGACTTAGTTGGCCATTTTGATTTAGTTTTGCTTTGTCTGATAGTGCAATTCAGTTTAGTTGACAGCTTTGTTTGTTTGTTCAATTTGAACTTTGCAACTTGTTGGTTTCAGCTTGACTTTGCAACTTATTTTGACATATGCAGTAGCTTGTCCCTTTTCATGTAGCCTGTTTGTTCAATTTGAACTTTGCAACTTGTTTTGGAATTATGCAGCCATGTACATATTCATATGCTTGCAACATTATTTTCTTTCCCTCTTTGTGAACCAAGAGTTTTCTTGCGATTTGCAGAGAGGGCGAACAAACTGATTCCGGCCAACACTTTTAATGATGAGCTTTTTATGATTAACTGTCTGAGAATGTTCTTAATTTATCTGTACTGACTTCTTTCTTTTTCTTTTTTTTTTGCAGATAAAAAATCAGTTGAGCAATGGGGAGCAGCAGTAGAAGATGAAGATTTAGGAGATTTAGGATATAGTTTTAAATTACCTTTAATCATTGTAACAGTATTAATGTAAACATCTATAAATAAATTTACAGTGCTCAAATAATAATTGTAACAAACAATTAAAGATGAATAAAAATCCTTCTTTGTCAGATATTTCTTTAATTCTTCTGCATTCATTTATTTAATTACTTTAATTTCTTGAATTATAATAATTGGAAATTATCCAATAATTTTAACTTAGAAATTATAAATAATCAATAAACGTCCGGCGTTCCGAATAACCAAAAAAACATCGCACAGTTAAACAAGCAACGTCCATATGTCCTTTATTTCACTGATTAGACCAAACACTTCAAACTCTCAATCAGAAGCCTCAGCCCAAATCCCAGATGTTTAGACCTTGAGAAACAAACAGAAATCTTGAGCAAACGTCAAAGCAGTGTAACAACCAATTAAAACACTATGGATTCAAATTCTTCTAAAACTGCGCGTGCAAACCCTAATTCTTGATTTAATGTCAAAGAAGCGTCTGCTTGATCAAACCCTGAGCCAAACTCAAACAAACCCTAGCAACCTGCTTGAACTGATTCAAAATCAAATGGAAACCCTAATTTTGTCTGCCTGATGAGAAAAGTCTGTTTGACCGATTCTTAAGCCAATCTGAAAAATCAGGAAAAGCCCGAAGCTGTGTTTTCTTGTGGAAAAGAGAAGGCAAATTTTGGGGTACAACAGTTGCCCCTGTTCAATCTTCTTGAACCTGAAGAGTTAGATTGGCAAGCTTGTCGTTCGCGACTCGAAGGTAAAAGGATATTGGACACTAGAGTGCCCAAAATATTTGTACTCGTCAAAGCATAGTTTGAGGGAATGGGCTTAAAGATGCCATTTGGTGATGGGCTTAAAGATGCCATCTGGAGATATGACAAGGGGATGGGCTTAGAGATGCCATCCGGAAATTGCTGGTAGGAGGATGGGCTTAGAGATGCCATCTGGAAATGCTTGTTGAACTGTATGTCATTGGTGAGTGGGTGAGTATCAGAAAGGTATCCATGTTTTGGAACATCTCTGAACTGGGGGTCTGAATAAGCAATATATTGACATCCATATCTGGAAGCATCTGTAAGCTGTCTTCAAAAGTTGAATCTGAACAAGCGATAGATTAACATCCGTGTCTGGAGAATCTGTAAACTTCTTTCAGAAGTTGAAGAATCTGAACAAGCGATAGGTTAACATCCGTGTCTGGAGAACCCGTAAACTGTTTTCAGAAGTCTTGAAGTTGAATAAGCAATAGAGCAGCATCTATGTTGGGAAGCGTCCGTAAACTGTTTTCAAAAGTTGAGTCTGAACAAGCGATAGATTAACATCCGTGTTTGGAGAATCCGTAAACTGTTTTCAGAAGTTGAAGAATCTGAACAAGCGATAGGTTAACATCCGTGTCTGGAGAACCCGTAAACTATTTTCAGAAGTCTTGAAGTTGAATAAGCAATAGAGCAGCATCCATGTTGGGAAGCGTCCGTAAACTGTTTTCAAAAGTTGAGTCTGAACAAGCGATAGATTAACATCTGTGTTTGGAGAATCCGTAAACTATTTTCAGAAGTTGAAGAATCTGAACAATCGATAGGTTAACATCCGTGTCTGGAGAACCCGTAAACTGTTTTCAGAAGTCTTGAAGTTGAATAAGCAATAGAGCAGCATCCATGTCGGGAAGCGTCCGTAAACTGTTTTCAAAAGTTGAGTCTGAACAAGCGATAGATTAACATCCGTGTTTGGAGAATCCGTAAACTGTTTTCAGAAGTTGAAGAATCTGAACAAGCGACAGGTTAACATCCGTGTCTGGGGAACCCGTAAACTGTTTTCAGAAGTCTTGAAGTTGAATAAGCAATAGAGCAGCATCCATGTTGGGAAGCATCCGTAAACTGTTTTCAAAAGTTGAGTCTGAACAAGCGATAGATTAACATCCGTGTTTGGAGAATATGTAAACTGTTTTCAGAAGTTGAAGAATCTGAACAAGCGATAGGTTAACATCCGTGTCTGGAGAACCCGTAAACTGTTTTCAGAAGTCTTGAAATTGAGAAGGAACCGGTGTAGGGTCTCCTGATGATGAGTCCGTGTAAAACTGCATCTGAAATTGAGAAGGAACCGGTGTAGGGTTGCCTGATGATGAGTCCGTATAAAACTGCATCTGAAATTGTTAATGACAGCCTTTTATTCTTATCCTGAAAAGGACAAAATGTTAGTTAAACACAAAGTTATGTTGCATGAAATGTATGATGCAATATATGTTATATCAATGTTTATGATATAAATGTGATGAATGCGCATGTGTGATCGGTGGATTTAGAACTGACTGTTTAACGCTGGTTCGCGAAATGTAGCGGAAGCAAGAGTCGTCACCGTCTTTTATTTTCTCCAACATGGACCGGACAAAAGCACAGCAAAATTCCTTATGAGATAGTTTCTCGGTTCGGGAGGTAGATTTATAGAAAAGGAAGATGTTAGCACCCTTTCTATCCATGGTTATCCATGGGCTCTTAGATACTTGCTCATTGTGTTTTCAAAGTGTTTGCTTTTCAATTGTGAGTGGGTTTGAAAAAGTTTCGTTTAAAGATTTCTGAATAACTCTTGTATCAGTCCTCAAGAGTGTTTGAAAAATTGTTTTGAAAGCTTTTTTGAAAGTGTCAGTGTGAAAAGGTTTTTGATTTGTTTTTTTTAATAGAGCAAGTATCCATGAGTCATCTACCTACCCTAAGGAATTAGGCTGTGTATAAGTCCTTTAGGTAGTGCCATCCCACCATTGAGAGGTAGGTAGCACCACCGTTGGAGGTGTTTGGGTCAATTCGAGTGTAGGGACAGTGTGGTCACCAAAGCAATAGTAGGACACCTTAGAAGCTACCCTTATGTCCTTGATCCTTTTTTAATCCGAGGCAACCGTTTCGAGGCAACTATTCCGAGGCAACTGGATCATGGACATAAGGACTTATTAAAACGTCCTATACTTGACGACCACGTTTCGAAGGTAAGGCAACAGGTGAGGTGTACCCTAGAAGTGGTGTGTGTATTTGTGTGTTGTTTTCATGTTAAGTTTATCTTTGATCATGGCATTGTGAGCTACGCTTGTTTTTAATTAACCATACATTCTTTCATGCAAAGTTAGCAGTTAAGAGTGCGGAAAGTAAAAGCGGAAAGATAAAAACTACGCTATTACAAGGCGCGGGTCTATACATCGCCAAAGTACAAAGACCCGTTTTAATAAAAATGCGGAAAGTAAAAGGAAAGCGATAAACCTAATTACTATTACATCCTTGAGCAGTTACATAATATTCAATAAGAAAAAAGAATAACGTGCGAAAGAATAAAATCAGGACGTCCGAGGGTTTTGACCCTTTTGAAATTAAATTGAATTAAAAGCGAATTAATTATTTAATTAAAGAAAAGAAGGAAAAGAAAATGTTTTTATGTTTTTGGTATTTAATGAAATAAAAAAAAGGAATTAAAGAAAACCCTAGTTCTAAATTATTTTAAATTATTAAAGAAAAAAGTCAAAATTAGGCTAATTAACTAAATTATTTAATTTACATATTTATTTACAAAAATATTAATAATAATAAATAATGATGAAAAATTAATTAAGAAAAAGATAAAATGTCAAAAAACCTAATTCTATGCATTTTTTATTTATTAAGAAAAAGATTGAATTAAAACCTAAATTAACTAAGTTAATTGCTGAAATTTATTTACAAAAATATGTTAATGGTGAAATTAATAATAATTAAATATAAAACATTTTTTGGTTTCTGATTTTTTATTATGAAGATTATTTTATGTTAAAAAAACAATTAAAAAAACATTAAAAGGAATTAAAAAGGAAAAGAAAATAGAATTAAAAAAATATGCAAACCAATGGGGTATCAGGCCCAGAATGGAGGTGTTTGAGAGTAATTCAGGCCCATCAGCCAAAGGCCTTGTTGACTTTCCACGCTTGTGTGTTCGTCCATTGACTGAGCCCTACCATGAACTTCATCCTGAAGCCCTTGGATTAATCATCATGTCCACTTGGCAGGCCTAAGCATGAGCGTGTATGGTGAACCATGGAGTGAGCGCTTCACTAGAATACATGGAAACAAAAATTAAGAATTATGTGGGGGACCTGGGAATCGAACCCAGGTCCCAGCGTTTACCAAGCGTGTCTCTTGCCAATTGAGCTGTTGTGCGCGTTTGTATCTATAATGGAAAACAAATGTTATATAAAAATCAACAATATTAATGATATAAAGCAAAAAAAATGCGCGCAGTTTGAATCTTCCAGTAGTGTCATGCCACGTCCATCTTCTTCCTTGTTTTCTCTGTAAACATAAAACAAATAGCGGGGGTTTTAAACCCCCACTAAGCATAGCCACGAAAAATAGCGAATAGAAGAGGCATTAATATAAAAAAGGCGCGATCATCTCAATGGATCAGGCTTCTTGCAACGAGTTCAACCATATTGGTCTTGAGGTCCAATTTTACCATATGTGAAAAGCCCTATTTTGAAGCTTCTGAAACCCTAGGTTTCATCAATGGTAGATTTCGTTTCAAGCGTTTTTAGCACAATTAAACCACATCAAAAGTTTCAGGGAGATGTCAGTAATGCAAATCAATGAATAAAACATATGAATGATGCGTAGAAATTGAAATTCGATTATGGAATATTTGTGAAGAAACGTGACTCAGTTCTACCGATTCTTGGAGTATGGGGACTTGTTCTTGATTGCAATCGACTCCTGGAAGGTCCAGCAACGTGTTGGAATACTTTTTATGCTTTGAAACGTGCTCCAACTATGAAATCAGTTTTACAATTTCTTTGGAATTTTGGCAACTTGGTTATGCAGCTTCAGCAGCTTTTTTCGTGTCCTCTGAATTAGGTTTTCTTGTGCATATGTATGTGAATAATTCTAGGTCAAAAAAGAGCCCAAAAGTCCATGAATTGATGACTTGAATCTTTGATTGCCAATCATATATTTTCCAATCTTTTTCCATGGAAATCTTGCCAAATGTGGATGATCTTGTCCCCTTGGGTGATGCACGAAATCTTTAGCATATAATGAGTATATTTGCTGCATAAAAAGATTTGAAAAAGCATTATTTGATATTTTCTCATAATTAAATCTAATTAAATGAATTAATAAGAATAAAAATTCAATTAATTAATTAAAAAAAAAGAAAATAAATCCCTTTGAGCTCAATGGGTCGTGCATAGGCTTTGGGTAATGATTCAAGGAAGAATTTGAGGCCCATTAGCAATTTTGAAGTGTTTTAGGCAAAGTTGACTTTTCAAAATTCCCAAAAATTTCCCAACTTCTCCAATGCATATCTTGCTCAATTTTGAAGCTATGATCATGTTCTTGGACATTTTGGAAAGGTCTTGAAGTCCTCTAACCAATGCCTTTGGTCCCATGTAATTTTGGTTTACCAATATCAACTTATGGTCTTTGACTTAAAGTGTCTTTTTGTTGACTTTTGAAAATGACCTATAATGTTGAAATTCATAACTTTTTGTGAGAGCATTTCTTGGACTTGGAGTGTGAAGATGAGTTGTAGGAAATGTCATTCTCTTCAAAATGAGCTTTGGATGGAATTTTTCTGATAAACCATGAAGAAGTTATGCCCTGGTCAATTTGCAGTTGACTTTTCAGCTGTCCAAAAATAGAAACTTTTGCATCTTGAGACTTTTTGAGCCATGCTTTGAGAATCATGATCAAGAATTGATCAAATGATGATTGTGGCTTCAAAATAAGATGTTTACCAAAAATTTTGACTTTTGACTGTCAAATGACCATTTTGCCCCTGCAGTTGACTGTGAAGCATTTAGGGTTTTTGACTGTGCAATTTGATGCTTTGAGTCTTGAAACTTGACATATGGATGCTTGACAATGTATATGGGCATGTGGGACTTGATTGGACCCTTGAAAACCTCAATTTCTTTGCAAGAACCAAAACCCTAATTTTACTGTGTTAGGAGGCAATTGGACTGTGCAATCCTTGAGAGATTTTGAATCATCTGGAGATTGATCTTGGCAAATCTTGAAGAATATGGGAGGGAAAATTTTGGGGTACAACAGTTGCCCCTGTTCAATCTTCTTAAACCTGAGGATGTAGATTGGCTGGCGTGTCTTTCGTAATCCGAAGGTGGAAGATGATTGAACACTAGAGTGCCCAGAAATTTGCACTCACATAGCAGAATGTTAATAGTGTGATGGTGGGAATGGGCTTACAGATGCCATTTGGAGACTGATGGATAGGAGGATGGGCTTATAGATGCCATCTTGTGTCGATCGCGTAAGAGATTCCTTAGCGAGAACTTGCGTACCAGAGAAATAAAGATAATTACATGGCCTGTTACAGGGGTTGACCTTCAAACTCTTTATGTAGATGTGCCCTGGCTGGATACAGGAATCGAATCTTCAAACTCTCCAGACGTGCCCTGGCAAGATACAGGAATCGAGTCCGGAGAATAGTCATCAACAGATACACCCTGGCAAGATACAGGAATCGGATCTTCAAACTCTTCAGACGTGCCCTGGCAAGATACAGGAATCGAGTCTGGAATTAATCGTCAACAGATACACCCTGGCAAGATACAGGAATCGGATCTTCGAACTCTTCAGACGTGCCCTGGCAAGATACAGGAATCGAGTCTGGAATATAGTCGTCAACAGATACACCCTGGCAAGATACAGGAATCGGATCTTCAAACTCTTCAGACGTGCCCTGGCAAGGTACAGGAATCGAGTCTGGAATTAGTCGTCAACAGATACACCCTGGCAAGATACAGGAATCGGATCTTCAAACTCTTCAGACGTGCCCTGGAAAGATACAGGAATCGAGTCTGAAATATAGTCGTCAATAGATACACCCTGGCAAGATACAGGAATCGGATCTTCAAACTCTTCAGACGTGCCCTGGCAAGGTACAGGAATCGAGTCTGGAATTAGTCCTCAACAGATACACCCTGGTAAGATACAGGAATCGGATCTTCAAACTCTTCAGACGTGCCCTGGCAAGATACAGGAATCGAGTCTGGAATATAGTCGTCAACAGATACACCCTGGCAAGATACAGGAATCGGATCTTCAAACTCTTCAGACGTGCCCTGGCAAGATACAGGAATCGAGTCTGGAATTAGTCGTCAACAGATACACCCTGGCAAGATACAGGAATTGGATCTTCAAACTCTTCAGACGTGCCCTGGCAAGATACAGGAATCGAGTCTGGAATTAGTCGTCAACAGATACACCCTGGCAAGATACAGGAATCGGATCTTCGAACTCTTCAGACGTGCCCTGGCAGGATACAGGAATCGAGTCTGGAATTTAGTCGTCAACAGATACACCCTGGTAAGATACAGGAACCGGATCTTCGAACTCTTCAGACGTGCCCTGGCAGGATACAGGAATCGAGTCTGGAATATAGTCGTCAACAGATACACCCTGGCAAGATACAGGAATCGGATCTTCGAACTCTTCAGACGTGCCCTGGCAGGATACAGGAATCGAGTCTGGAATATAGTCATCAACAGATACACCCTGGCAAGATACAGGAATCGGATCTTTAGTTGCGACCGTTGATAGTAATCATTTTTGTACTGACCTTTGTCCTGAAAAGACAAAACATTAGTTGTATGCGATGTCATGATGTATGAGATGCGTGATGTTCTCAGAATAAATGAGATTGTATGTTCGTGATGCGTATGTGCATGCTATAATGTATTAAGATATGATGTTCATGAATGTATTTTTGTCTAGGAAAGTAAATCCTTGACGGGTGCCGGGAAGTTAACTCCTGGGCTGATGTTGAAGAGTAGAGCTTCCCGTTTCCGCTGGGGATGACAGTTATAAGAATACCGGTAGGAGAAGATGACTCCGCTGGGGAATAAACTTGTTGGGGATTACTCTGCAGGGAATGCTCTGTGGGGAGAGATACTTCGCTGAGGTTTGATGATGACTCCGCTGGGGATACCATTGTTGAGCTCTGTTGGAAGGTTTGATGAACTTCGCTGGGAATAGGAAGACTTTGCCGAGGACGATCTTTCTGTGGCAACTAGCTGAGGATAACCCAGTTACATCCTGGTGGGGAAATAACCTTCTGAATAAAGCCGGGGGAGCACTCGTACTCTGCAGGGGATAAGCTTTCCAGAATCTACTGGGGATAAGCTTTAAGGTCTGCTGGGGATATGGATTCCACTTTCCTGGGGAAACTTTTTAGACTGCACTGGGGAAGTGGCTCCACTGGATGTCTGGTATTCCGCCGGGGAACAATCTTAGATCAAAAGTGTCGGGGATGCTTGTTAGGAATGTTTGTATGCTCCGTTGGGGAATGTTGAGATCTTCGGGGGATGCCCAACTTCCTTAAGGCTGACAGTATATTAACTCTGCTTGGGGAGAGTGTTGCTGACTTGCTGGAGATACGGTGCCTTGTAGGGCTTGTGGGAGACCAACTGCTTGGGAGAGAATTGCTGAATCTTGGCTCACTCTCTAGGGAGTTAAGATATCTTGGTTATACTCTTCAGCCGAACTTACCTTGGTACCTTGGTGGACAGAGCAATTAGATCGCTTTAGACAACTCATTATTGCCCCTGTTTCTGATGTCACCTGTAATTAATCCTTTGTTTCGCATGCAAATATTCATGAGTTAGCAATTAGTGTCAAATGCATATATCACAATTGAACATTGGACGTTCTTTGCGAGACAAAACAGAAAAGGAAAAACAATTTGGCAATTGGTCTGAAAAGTGAATTTGTATTGATTTTTGAGTTGGCCTGTAAATAGGCGTTTATGTACAAGAGGTTGATGTCCTAGTAAGAGAACGCCGCCGAACAACAGAGTTTACAATTTGTACAAAGAAAACAAAACAGCTGTGTGAAAAGAGTAATCCCACTGGGTTTCAACTCTGCTATCGCCTTTATATCTTCGAGCGTCTCATCACTTGGCTGCTCAGTTGAAGATGAAGCTGATTGATCGATGCCGTCTGAACTTGATGTTGATACCGGATTCTGGATGCAAGGTGATCCAATGAGACATAGTATTACGCTTTAATCCCTAAATTTTGCCTGGACCGCCCTTTCGGGTTTTCAGTCCACCGGGATACCCATTTTTGCCCAAGCCGCCTTTTCAGGTTTTTGACTTGCCGGGTGTACAGATTTTTTCATTTCATCCCTCATTTTTCCCGAACCCTTTTGGTTCGCAGGGAAGCCCTAATTTTTGCCTAGGTATGTCAACCTAGCGGGTCTTTTATCATGCGTAGTATCTTTTTACTATGTCTGCATTGGCGGGGTGAGGAAGGTCGTCACCATCCATGGTGGTTAGAATCATGGCTCCTCCTAAGAACACATGTTTAACCACAAATGGCCCTTCGTATGTAGGGGTCCATTTGCCCCTGGGATCACTTTGAGGAAGGATGATGCGTTTGATTACCAGGTCCCCAACTTGATACTCTTGTGGTCTGACTTTCTTGTTAAATGTCCTGATCATCCGTTTTTGATACGTTTGACCATGACAAATAGCAGTGAGTCTCTTTTCGTCAATTAGGTTTAATTGATCAAGTTGAGTCTGGATCCAGTCATCTTCGCTCAGATCTGCATCCTTCATTATCCGGAGAGAGGGTATTTGGACTTAAATCGGCAAGACTGCCTCCATGCCATAGACCAAGGAAAAAGGAGTTGCCCCGATTGACGTCCTTGCTGAGGTACGGTACCCGTGAAGAGCGAACGGTAACATCTCGTGCCAATCTTTATAGGTCACTGTCATCTTCTGCACAATCTTTTTAATATTCTTATTTGCTGCTTCTACAGCCCCATTCATCTTCGGTCGGTAAGGAGAAGAGTTGTGGTGCTATATCTTGAATTGCTCGCAGAGCTCAGTGATCATCTTGTTGTTAAGATTGGTACCATTATCCGTAATGATCCTTTCCGGGACGCCGTATCGACAAATCAGGTTATGCCGAATGAACCGTGCCACGACATTCTTGGTTACAGTAGCATAGGAAGCTGCCTTAACCCACTTTGTGAAGTAATCGATCGCTACCAGGATGAAGCGATGCCCGTTGGATGTCGTAGGTTTAATCTCGCCGATCATATCAATACCCCACATTGCAAAAGGCCAAGGTGTTGTCAAGACATTCAGAGGAACTGGGGGAACGTGCACCTTATCTGCATATATCTGGCACTTGTGACATGTCCGAGAATGTTGGTAACAGTCGGCTTCCATTGTGGACCAGAAATATCCTGCCCGAAGGATTTTCTTTGCCATGGTGTGTCCACTGGAATGCGTTCCGAAGGTACCTTCATGTAGCTCTGCCATGATCCTTTCTGCTTCAGCCTTATCCACACAACGCAGTAAGGTTGAATCATGGTTTCGTTTGTATAGAATACCGTTGCTGAGGAAGAACTTTGCAGCGAACCTTCTCAGAAACTTTTTGTCGTTGACAGATGCGCCTTCAGGGTATTCTTGAGCTTCCAGATATCTCTTCACCTCGTGATACCAGGGTTTCTCAGTTACTATCTCATCCTCAAGGTCACAACAATATGCAGGTTCGTCCAGTTTCCAGATGATGATCTGGGGAGCCTCGTTGTCCCACTTGACTTTGAACATGGAAGACATCGTAGCTAACGCGTCCTGCTAACTGATTCTCCTCTCTTGGGAAATGTTCAAAAGTTATCTCTGTGAAATGGGGAATCAATGTCAACACACACTCTTTGTAAGGAATAAGGTTCAGATGTTTCGTATCCCACTCGCCTTTGATCTGATTGATCACGAGAGAGGAATCTCCGAAGACACTCAAAAACTTGATCCTTAAGTCAATTGCAGCTTGAAGACCCATGATGCATGCCTCATACTCCGCCATGTTGTTGGTGCAGTTGAAACATAGTCGGGCAGTAAGTGGAGTATGAGTGCCTTTGGGGGATATGATCACAGCGCCGATACCGTTACCCAAAGCGTTGGAGGCTCCGTCAAAGTGCATAGACCATCGGGATCCTTCCTCAGTTCCTTCATCCGGTCCAGGTACTTCACAATCAGTTACTACCATGATGTTCTCGTCGGGAAACTCAAAGTTCATTGACTGGTAGTCATCTACTGCCTGATGTGCCAAGTGGTCTGCCAATACACTTCCTTTGATAGCTTTCTGAGTCGTGTACTGGATGTCGTATTCCGTCAAGATCATCTGCCATCTTGCTATTCTTCCAGACAGAGCAGGCTTTTCGAATATGTACTTGATCGGATCCATTTTTGAAATCAACAGAGTAGTGTGAGTCAGCATATATGTCTCAGCCGGCGAGCAACCCATACCAAAGCGCGGCAAGTTTTCTCGAGCAGTGAGTATCGGGTCTCACAGTCGGTAAACTTTTTGCTAAGGTAATAAATGGCGTGCTCTTTTCGGCCAGACTCGTCATGCTGCCCCAGCACACACCCCATTGAGCTGTCAAGTACTGTCAGGTATAGTATTAGAGGTCTCCCTTCAACCGGTGGCATAAGAATGGGTGGTTCTTGGAGATACTCTTTGATTCTGTCGAAAGCGGCCTGACATTCATCATTCCAACGTACTACTTGATCTTTCTTCAGCAGCTTGAAGATTGGTTCACATGTAGCAGTTAGATGCGAGATGAATCGGGCAATGTAATTCAAACGTACTAGAAAGCCTCTGACTTCTTTCTCTGTCTTGGGAACTGGCATCTCTTATATGGCTTTCACCTTGGCAGGGTCCACTTGAATACCTTTGTCGCTCACGACGAAGCCTAGCAATTTTCCAGATCTCACCCCAAAGGTGCACTTGTTTGGGTTCAACCTCAGCTTGTACAACTTTAACCGGTCAAACAGCTTCTGTAGATGGTCAAGGTGTTCCTCCTCAGTTTGAGACCTTGCAATCATATCATCGACATACACTTCAATCTCATGGTGGATCATGTCATGAAATAAAGAAACCATGGCACGTTGGTAGGTTGCCCCAGCATTTTTCAGTCCAAAAGGCATGACCTTGTAGCAGAAGGTGCCCCACTGATTAACAAAGGTAGTCTTTTCCATGTCTTCAGGAGCCATCTTGATCTGATTATAACCTGAAAATCCGTCCATGAAGGAGAACACCTTGTGCTGAGCAGTATTGTCAACCAGAACATCAATGTGAGGTAGGGGAAGTCATCCTTGGGGCTGGCCCTGTTCAGATCCCTGTAATCAACACACATTCTGACTTCACCATCTTTTTTTGGCACCGGAACCACGTTGGCAACCCACTGAGGGTAAGAAGTCACTGCTAGAAACCCGGCATCAAATTTCTTCATAACCTCAGCCTTGATCTTTTCGGACATCTCTGGACGCATACGGCGGACCTTTTGCTTAACCGGGGGGCATTCTTCCTTGGTAGGCAAGTGATGGACCACAATGTCGGTATCCAACCCAGGCATATCTTCGTAGGACCAGGCAAAGATTTCCACATAATCATGCAGCATCTGAATCAACCGTTGTTTTACGCTGAGCTCTAGATTGGCACCAATCTTAACTTCCTTTTTATCTGTCTCAGTACCCAGATTTACCGTTTCCACTGGCTCTTCATGTGGCTGAATGGCCCTCTCCTCCTGAAGTAACAGTCTTGCAAGCTCGCCAGGCACTTCGCAATCATCTTCACCTTCGTCTTCGGCTAAGTTGATCGGATTTTCGAAGTCATAACTGGCAGTAGCAGAGTCGTTACCAGTGAGATCCATAGTGGATTGAAACCTGTATGGGTGAGTGTGTGTAAATATAGCTGTTTTGCAATATATAAAGAACGAAAGAAAGAAAGGGAGCACAAGATTTGAAATGCGAAAAACGTCCAATGTCTTTATTCATGATATATGGAAATGACAAGTAATAAGCCCTCACAAATGAAGCCAACGGTGCCCCGGGTAAGACATCGGGCCATAAAGTTTCAATTTATTGTTTATTACAAATAAAAAACAAAGGAATTCATTACTGCGTAACAAAAGTAACAAGTATGTGGTCTTTTGCAGTCCAATTGTTCAATCCACCATCAGTCGTCGGGTAGATCCAGCTATTGAACTCAGATTCCTCTACTTCGTCGCCATCCCTGATAGCATTCACCCCATGGTCAGGTAGGGGAGTTGTCACCATATTAGGTTTCTCGGGTGCCTCGAACTGAACTTCTTTGGCATCGATAAGTTCTTGAACCTTATTTCTCAGGGCCCAGCAATCATCAGTAGAATGCCCCAGGCTATCAGAGTGATAAGCATAGCGGGCATTGGGATTATACTTCGGAGAGGTTGTATTTACCATCTTCGGAGCTTCTCTGACGGTTACCAAGTTGGTCGATAACAGTTGCGGCAAGATCTGCGACAAGGTCATACTAAGCCGAGCATATTCTCTTCTGGGCCTCTCACCCCTTGGTTGGTTAGGTTGCCGAGGAGCGGCAGCGGGCTTTGCAATTACCACTGCGTTGATAGCTTGGCGGCGTTCTGGTTTGTTTTGCCTTCTAGGCCCATACACGGCATTGGCTTCCTTCTTGAAAGGCTTTTTCTCAGAACTTGAGGACGCGCCTTTCTGTATCTTCCCTGATTTCAAACTAGCCTATATCCTTTCCCCAGTCAGAATGAGGTCTGTGAACCCTGCAGACGAATTGCCAATGAGATGATTGAAGAACGGCCCGGATAGGGTCCCCAAGAACATGTCCACTAGTTCACAGTCGGTTAATGGTGGCTGCACCCTGCCAGCCAGGTCCCTCCACTTCTGCGCATACTCTTTAAAACCTTCTCCCGATCCTAGCGACATACCCTGGAGTTGGGTACGTGTAGGAGCGAGGTCGGCATTATACTGATACTGCTTGTAAAAAGCAGTAGCCAATTCCTCCCAGTTACGAACCTTGGTTCCATCCAGCTGATAGAACCATTCGAGATGAGTCCCTGAAAGACTCTCCTGGAAGAAATGGATCCATAAGTTCTTGTCCACAGTATACGGCTGGATCTTTCGCACATAAGATCGGAGATGTAGCTTAGGGCAGGACGCCCCGTCATACTTTGCGAAAGATGGTGCTTTGAATTTATGTGGGATTACCACACCAGAAGATAAACCCAAGTCTCCGAAATCTAAACCAGGCACTTGTTGAATTTCCATGGCATTCAGACGATCCTCTAATTGCTTGTACTTGTCTTCAGCTGGAGGATACTGCTCCTCATTGAAATCAGTCTCATTGTCAGAGACCACCGGACTAGGAACCCTTCCCCCTTGGGGACTGCCTTTCCCCACAGAAGAACCAGCTTGATCAACCTCATTCTGCAGTGTGTTACCAAACCTCCGGCCCGTGTTGAATAGTACAGTTCTCTTCTTCTTCTTCTTGACCAGCAAAGCCTTCAATTCCTCTTGACCTTGGGCTAAACTCATAATCAGCTCTTGGAACTGGGCGTTTTGAGCCTGGAGGGCCTTGATGGATTGCTCAGTAGATGATTCAGGATTCATGATGGCGAGCTGAAATAAACAGCGAAGAAGATTAAACCACCTGTAAAAAAGAGTACCTACTATGCACATGATGCATGATATGTGTTTATGCAATGCATTCAAGGGTTCGAAAGTTCAAATTTGTTGTAGACAAAAGGAACACACGTTATCGTTAAGAAATAATTATTCAGTACATCAAGGCCTCATGGGCAACATTACAAAGTAAATCAATCCCAAAAGACACTGCGCATCCTCTTTGGAGCTATGTAAGTGTTGAGAGTCTTTTCCTCGTGCAGTAGGCGGGTGAGCTCCAAGACCTTCTTCTCACTAGCATGTAGACTGGCTTCGAGAGAATTCCGTTCTTCCTTAAGCTGGATCCAGCTCTTCTGCATTTCTTCCCAGGATGTAGGCATGTCAGGATGTTGAATGGTGTAGGGCACCTCTCCTTCCAAAACTGGCTCTTTGATCACAGGGAGAACATGAGGATATGGCATCACTAATTTCTGGGAGCGGGCTCGTACCCACTTGAGATAAGGTTCCAACGGGATGGAGTTCCTGTGCCCCAGTGTCTTGCTGTCTACCTTGTTGGGCATCCTCCAAGCTCTGATAAATCTCTGGCGAAGTCCTTGTGCATCATTGTCGAAGTCAAAAACTATGTCAGGAATTAACATGTCATGAGGGCCGTCCCTCCGAGCATAACCAAACTGTCTCCAAGCCAGACACGGGTTGTAAGTAATACCTCCTCTGGTTCCAAGTAAAGGAACATTAGGAAACTCCCCGCAACGATCAATGATAGTGACGTCCTCTATGGACCGAGAACACCAATGTATATCAGCATGTGTAAGAGTCATTAATCGTTGTGACCATCTCAAACCCCGCTCATTCTTCAAAACTGATTGTGGAAGGTGCGAAATAAACCACTTTCCCAGGAGGGGAGTGCAGCACATAAGAACACCTCTTTTTCTCATGGTTCGAGTGTAACATGAGTGAAGGATGTCCCCAAGCAACGTAGGTATAGGATTCCTGGACATGAAGATCTTGACAGCATTGATATCTACAAGCTGATCTAGATTCGGGAACAACACCAACCCATAGACAAGGAGGGCCACAACTTTCTCAAAAGCTTGTAGGTCAAGGGATTTCCAACATTCTTGGGCCTTCTCAAACAGAAACCTGGCCAAGAACCCTTTGATACCACTTCTAACTTCCCAATGTCCCTTGATGTCAGATGGTTGTAGGCGTAACGCTTTAGCGATCTCTTCAAGTTGGGGTTCCCTTTCTGTACCGTTGTAGGGTAGTTGATTAAGAATAGGAATCTTCAGAAGCTGGGAGAACTCTTCCAATGTAGGCACCAGTTGATAATCCAGGAAAGTAAAACAGTGGTGAAGAGGGTCAAAGAACTGGAACAGGACCTTTATCATATCTTCCTCAATGTTGGTGTTGACCAAGCTGATGAGTCTACCATGTCTCTCACTGAAAGAAGAGCTCTCGGGAATCCTGGATATAAGTTCCTTAAGTTGAAGAGGGATCCTTACAAGGCTGATTTGAATTGTCTTTCTGCGGATAGTTTCCATGTCCTACAAAACAAGAACAAAGATGAAGATTCGAACCCCTGAAATGGTTAGTCAATGCATATGATGATGTATGATGTTATGATGCTATGATTAAACACACCACAAGTATTCACAAAAAGCAAACATGGTAAGGCACACAAGTCACACAAGGCAGCCCTTAGAGTTCAGGCCAGCATGGGGTCTGGGTATTACCCTCTTGAAGTTGGTGGGCTCAAAACCTGTCTTATCATAAGTAACCGAGTTCTAAGGGTCCCAATATCATTGGATTGTTTTCTGTGTTCATCGTTTCGATTTAGCCACTGAACTGGCGACCGAAATATTCCAAGAAAACAACCCTCAATTGAGTGTAGTATCGAGTATCAACCAACCTCGGACTGCACCAAAGTCAGTTATCTCACTACCCTAAAGAGGCCAAGACGGTTCAATTAAGGTTCCTAAGGTCAGTTGATGCTTCAAGACACCACGCGGCGGCCCCGTACTCTCCTTGACTGGACTCAAGGATTACTGGTACTCACCAAAGTGCCACATCAACGTAGCAGACTACTTCAACCATGTCGGTATACCCCGCACAGTTCCCTCACAGTCTTGTTGCTACTTTCTAAGAAGGTATCCCCCAGATCCGGATTAGGATCTATAGAACTCCCAAGACAGGCCCACAATATTAAAGCAAACAATTCAGACAATTGAAAACACAAGTATGAGCTATCCTAAGGTACACCTCACTTTAAAGTAATCCCCAGCAGAGTCGCCAGTTCTGTGATCGGTGGATTTAGAACTGACTATTTAACGCTGGTTCGCGAAATGTCGCGGAAGCAAGAGTCGCCACCGTCTTTTATTTTCTCCAACATGGACAGGACAAAAGCACAGCAAAATTCCTTATGAGATCGTTTCTCGGTTCGGGAGGTAGATTTATAGAAAGGGAAGGTGTTAGCACCCTTTCTATCCATGGTTATCCATGGGCTCTTAGATACTTGCTCATTGTGTTTTCAAAGTGTTTGCTTTTCAATTGTGAGTGGGTTTGAAAAAGTTTCGTTTAAAGATTTCTGAATAACTCTTGTATGAGTCCTCAAGAGTGTTTGAAAAATTGTTTTGAAAGCTTTTTTGAAAGTGTCAGTATGAAAAGGTTTTTGATTTGTTTTTTTGAATAGAGCAAGTATCCATGAGTCATCTACCTACCCTAAGGAATTAGGCTGTGTATAAGTCCTTTAGGTAGTGCCATCCCACCATTGAGAGGTAGGTAGCACCACCGTTGGAGGTGTTCGGGTCAATTCGAGTGTAGGGCCAGTGTGGTCACCAAAGCAATAGTAGGACACCTTAGAAGCTACCCTTATGTCCTTTATCCTTTTTTAATCCGAGGCAACCGTTTCGAGGCAACTATTCTGAGGCAACTGGATCATGGACATAAGGACTTATTAAAACGTCCTATACTTGACGACCACGTTTCGAAGGTAAGGCAACAGGTGAGGCGTACCCTAGAAGTGGTGTGTGTATTTGTGTGTTGTTTTCATGTTAAGTTTATCTTTGATCATGGCATTGTGAGCTACGCTTGTTTTTAATTAACCATACATTCTTTCATGCAAAGTTAGCAGTTAAGAGTGCGGAAAGTAAAAGCGGAAAGATAAAAACTACGCTATTACAAGGCGCGGGTCTATACATCGCCAAAGTACAAAGACCCGTTTTAATAAAATGCAGAAAGTAAAAGGAAAGCGATAAACCTAATTATTATTACATCCTTGAGCAGTTACATAATATTCAATAAGAAAAAAGAATAACGTGCGAAAGAATAAAATCAGGACGTCCGAGGGTTTTGACCCTTTTGAAATTAAATTGAATTAAAAGCTAATTAATTGTTTAATTAAAGAAAAGAAGGAAAAGAAAATGTTTTTATGTTTTTGGTATTTAATGAAATAAAAAAAAGGAATTAAAGAAAACCCTAGTTCTAAATTATTTTAAATTATTAAAGAAAAAAGTCAAAATTAGGCTAATTAACTAAATTATTTAATTTACATGTTTATTTACAAAAATATTAATAATAATAAATAATGATGAAAAATTAATTTAAAAAAAGATAAAATGTCAAAAAACCTAATTCTATGCATTTTTTATTTATTAAGAAAAAGATTGAATTAAAACCTAAATTAACTAAGTTAATTGTTGAAATTTATTTACAAAAATATGTTAATGGTGAAATTAATAATAATTAAATATAAAACATTTTTTGGTTTCTGATTTTTTATTATGAAAATTATTTTATGGTAAAAAAAACAATTAAAAAAACATTAAAAGGAATTAAAAAGGAAAAGAAAATAGAATTAAAAAAATATGCAAACCAAGGGGGTATCAGGCCCAGAATGGAGGTGTTTGAGAGTAATTCAGGCCCATCAGCCAAAGGCCTTGTTGACTTTCCACGCTTGTGTGTTCGTCCATTGACTGAGCCCTACCATGAACTTCATCCTGAAGCCCTTGGATTAATCATCATGTCCACTTGGCAGGCCTAAGCATGAGCGTGTATGGTGAACCATGGAGTGAGCGCTGCACTAGAATACATGGAAACAAAAATTAAGAATTATGTGGGGGACCTGGGAATCGAACCCAGGTCCCAGCGTTTACCAAGCGTGTCTCTTGCCAATTGAGCTGTTGTGCGCGTTTGTATCTATAATGGAAAACAAATGTTATATAAAAAACAACAATATTAATGATATAAAGCAAAAAAAAAACGCGCGTAGTTTGAATCTTCCAGTAGTGTCATGCCACGTCCATCTTCTTCCTTGTTTTCTCTGTAAACATAAAACAAATAGCGGGGGTTTTAAACCCCGACTAAGCATAGCCACGAAAAATAGCGAATAGAAGAGGCATTAATATAAAAAAGGCGCGATCATCTCAATGGATCAGGCTTCTTGCAACGAGTTCAACCATATTGGTCTTGAGGTCCAATTTTACCATATGTGAAAAGCCCTATTTTGAAGCTTCTGAAACCCTAGGTTTCATCAATGGTAGATTTCGTTTCAAGCGTTTTTAGCACAATTATACCACATCAAAAGTTTCAGGGAGATGTCAGTAATGCAAATCAATGAATAAAACATATGAATGATGCGTAGAAATTGAAATTCGATTATGGAATATTTGTGAAGAAACGTGACTCAGTTCTACCGATTCTTGGAGTATGGGGACTTGTTCTTGATTGCAATCGACTCCTGGAAGGTCCAACAACGTGTTGGAATACTTTTTATGCTTTGAAACGTGCTCCAACTATGAAATCAGTTTTACAATTTCTTTGGAATTTTGGCAACTTGGTTATGCAGCTTCAGCAGCTTTTTCGTGTCCTCTGAATTAGGTTTTCTTGTGCATATGTATGTGAATAATTCTAGGTCAAAAAAGAGCCCAAAAGTCCATGAATTGATGACTTGAATCTTTGATTGCCAATCATATATTTTCCAATCTTTTTCCATGGAAATCTTGCCAAATGTGGATGATCTTGTCCCCTTGGGTGATGCACGAAATCTTTAGCATATAATGAGTATATTTGTTGCATAAAAAGATTTGAAAAAGCGTTATTTGATATTTTCTCATAATTAAATCTAATTAAATGAATTAATAAGAATAAAAATTCAATTAATTAATTAAAAATAAGAAAATAAATCCCTTTGAGCTCAATGGGTCGTGCATAGGCTTTGGGTAATGATTCAAGGAAGAATTTGAGGCCCATTAGCAATTTTGAAGTGTTTTAGGCAAAGTTGACTTTTCAAAATTCCCAAAAATTTCCCAACTTCTCCAATGCATATCTTGCTCAATTTTGAAGCTATGATCATGTTCTTGGACATTTTGGAAAGGTCTTGAAGTCCTCTAACCAATGCCTTTGGTCCCATGTAATTTTGGTTTACCAATATCAACTTATGGTCTTTGACTTAAAGTGTCTTTTTGTTGACTTTTGAAAATGACCTATAATGTTGAAATTCATAACTTTTTGTGAGAGCATTTCTTGGACTTGGAGTGTGAAGATGAGTTGTAGGAAATGTCATTCTCTTCAAAATGAGCTTTGGATGGAATTTTTCTGATAAACCATGAAGAAGTTATGCCCTGGTCAATTTGCAGTTGACTTTTCAGCTGTCCAAAAATAGAAACTTTTGCATCTTGAGACTTTTTGAGCCATGCTTTGAGAATCATGATCAAGAATTGATCAAATGATGATTGTGGCTTCAAAATAAGATGTTTACCAAAAATTTTGACTTTTGACTGTCAAATGACCATTTTGCCCCTGCAGTTGACTGTGAAGCATTTAGGGTTTTTGACTGTGCAATTTGATGCTTTGAGTCTTGAAACTTGACATATGGATGCTTGACAATGTATATGGGCATGTGGGACTTGATTGGACCCTTGAAAACCTCAATTTCTTTGCAAGAACCAAAACCCTAATTTTACTGTGTTAGGAGGCAATTGGACTGTGCAATCCTTGAGAGATTTTGAATCATCTGGAGATTGATCTTGGCAAATCTTGAAGAATATGGGAGGGAAAATTTTGGGGTACAACAGCATGTAAGCTGATGAGCTGTCTTGCTGAGGATAGATGAATCCTGGATGGCTGGAGATAATAGAATCTTGACTGCTGCCGGGGAAAGTAAATCCTTAACTGCTGCAGGGGATTGTTGGAAATGGGAAGTCCTGAAACCATTGTTGGGGGATCCGGAGCTTGGGTTGTATGCAATCTACTAGGGATTCCTGTCTTGAGGAGATCTTCACTGGGGAATATCTGAATATCCTGTGCGGAACTGAGAATGAGAGTCTTCATTCTGCTTAGGGATTGATATTTGGAAGTTTTAGCTCCGCTAGGGATTGCAAGAATCTTTTAATTGCTGCAGGTATTGATCTGGGATAAGTATCGGAGTGTCGCCAAATATGGGTCACATCTGAACTATCTCTAGAAGGAAATCTGGAATAAGCATCAGAATGTTGCCAAATCTGGGTCACATCTGAACTATCTCTAGAAGGAAATCTCGGAAGATGTTGATCTTGATTTTGTTAAGGGTCAGAAATTGGGAGTATACCAATCTTCTGAGATGATGAGAATCTTCATTCTGTTAACGGTCAGAAACTAGGAGTATACCAATCTTCTGAGGTTTTAAGGATGAGAGTCTTCATTCTTGAGGGTCAGAAATTGGGAGTATACCAATCTTATGAGGTGGTGAAAATCTTCATTCTGTTAACAGTCAGAAACTGGGAGTATATCAATCTTCTGAGGTGATGAGAATCTTCATTCTGTTAACGGTCAGAAACTGGGAGTATACCAATCTTCTGAGGTTTTAAGGATGAGAGTCTTCATTCTTGAGGGTCAGAAATTGGGAGTATACCAATCTTCTGAGGTGGTGAAAATCTTCATTCTGTTAACGGTCAGAAACTGGGAGTATATCAATCTTCTGAGGTGATGAGAATCTTCATTCTGTTAACGGTCAGAAACTGGGAGTATACCAATCTTCTGAGGTTTTAAGGATGAGAGTCTTCATTCTTGAGAGAAACAAATTTTTAGGAGCTTCAATTGTCCGTTATTATGTTGGTGGTTGTAACTTCCAGCAGGTGATGAAGGAATTTTGATGATGACCGCAACTTCCAGAAGGAAATTTTGAACGCTCTTGAAAGCCAGCAGGTGATGAAGGAATTTTGCACGACCTTGGTTTTGACATTCGAATGCCCCAAGTGATGGTTAGGGAGACTTGCTCCAAGTTAATTTGTAATTGAGAGATTTGTTGAAATCTTGACTGCACTGCCCCAGGTTAACTGAACTTTGAAAGATCTGTTGAAACCTTGATTGTACTGCCCCAGGTTAACTGAACTTTGAAAGATTTGTTGAAACCTTGATTGGACTGCCCCAGGTTAACTGAACTTTGAACGATCTGTTGAAATCTTGACTAGACTGCCCCAGGTTAAATGGACTTTGAAAAATTTATTGAAATCTTGACTGGACTGCCCCAGATGTGATGGATAGTGACATGTTATGCCCCCTTGTTGATAGGAGATTTGTAAATGGAAGTGTCATCCTCTTTGAAGTGATTTTGCTCACTGAGAGGACTTTTGTTCACTGGGTATTCATTGTGTGAATTTCTCCGCTGTCAAACAAATAGCCAAATGCGAACAGTGATATTCAAGTAATGCAAAGTTTATGTCTGTCTCGAAGTTTTGAAAAATGCGTTTTTTAGCAGAAAACTTTTTATAAGACAAAATCAACACAAGATTTAGAGCAAAGCCTTATAGGAGTCAGGATACCTTTTGAACAGTATGCTTTCGAACTAACCCACGCTTCAATTAGGACTTTTGCAGGGTTGTAACGTGGCTTGGTTCACGGTTTAAGAAACAAAGGATAAAGGCTCAAAGTATATTTGTACCCACCCACTCTTCGTGATGTTCTTCAATCCTAAGCTCAGTTAATTGTGCGTCGAACTCTATTCGAGTTTGGAACGACTCTTTTTGGGTGATGGTTCACACCAATTGAATTTTATGGGAAGGCAGTCATTTTTGCAACATTTTTCATGTTGTTTGAGGATCTGTACTGACCTTGTTCTTTTGATTTGTTATCCCTAACTTTTGCATGACTGTTCCTGTTTTCGAGATTACAGTCAGCGGGATACCCCTGCTTTCTTAAGCCTCCTTTGTAGGTTTTGGCTCAGTGGGCTTTTTTTTCTTTTGATAGATAATGACTTCCTATGAGACAAGGTACCATCACTGTCTTTTGATTCCAAAGGAATGTCTTTTGATATTTGTTCGTTGTATTACGAACTGAGAGTTTGTGACTTCAATGCGCATTTTTTTTAATTAACTGAGAGACTATCCTGCCCCAGGTTTAAATCAAAGGTTTTAATTTGTTTAGAACAGAAAACTCCTACTTCTTTGGCTCGAAGGGGTTAACTAGGGATTATCTTCCTTATAACTCCAGTGTTTGGGAATTGAAAGAAATGCCTGTACATCATCAGCAAGGTCTGTTCAAAAGCATACTATATGAGATTATGGTATTGTTTCGTCATCCTCCCTCTAAAGGCTTGCAGCTTTTTATCAAGAGTTAAATATCATAAAGAAAGCATAAGAGTAGTGAAAACGAATGGATGAATTCAAGACAAACATATGCAATGCATTAATGAAACAGAGTTTGACATCAACAGATAATTGTTTGAATCACAAAAGAAATTACAACTTTGAAAATTCAAAAGGAACAAAGGTCTCTCAGTTTGAGCTTTGTCACTTCAGGTGGAGAAACCCTTAACGGAAGATTTTCATCTCGCCATCTGGCATGAATCTCAGCACTCCAATGTCAATCAGATCTTGAATCTTGTTCTTCAAGGCCCAACAGTCATCGGTGTCATGTCCCGGACTATAGGAGTGGTATACACAAAATTCGTCGGGATGATAGCTAGGAGCGGAGGTATTGGGCTTCCGAATAGGATCCCTTAAAGCAGTCAGGTTGACCTCCAACAAGCGTTCCAGTATTAGAGACGACGGTATGTCAGTCTCAGTGAACTGTCTTCCCGGCGTATTTTTCTTACGCCAATTACCCCGTTGACGCTGACGAGGTTGTTGGTGGGCTTGTGACCCTGAAGCAAGTAGAGGAGCCTTTCCCTTGTCTTCTTGTCTCAAGGGGGGTTGAGTGGTAACTTGCTCTTCAACCTCATATGTTTTTCCCACTTCGTTGTCCCGAAGTAGTTGGTTGACGAGAACTCTGAGCTCCTCTTGTCTTTGAGCCAAGTCCTGGATGAGAGCCATCTGGCCCACCAGTTGTCCCATCATCTGGATCCTCATTGTTGCCAGCTCAAACTGCAGTTCCTCCAACTGATCACTCCTGGCATTGCTTGAATTCCCCTGGGCCATGCCCCTTGTGAGGAGAGCTTTCACTTCTTCTTGCCCCAGGGACAGGTTCAAGAACATTTCTTGAAGTTGAGCATTTTGATCCTGGATATCCTTGACAGTCCTCTCTAGAGCCATCTCTTACTGAAATAAACAGTAGGAGAATAAGGAAACCTGAAAAGAAAAAACGGTTATGATGCAATGCATGATATGTGAATGCATGTTTTCAAGGATCTCTTGGGGTAAACACAAGAAAATGTTAGAGGTTGAGCTTTGGTCAGCATCTTTGATTGGAGAACTTTGCACCAGCGGGTGTCTTTCCACTAGAATCAAGCTCACCATGTCAAGTGGGTCATAGCCCCTGATTCAAGTTGTTGCACTTGATCTTTGATGGCATTTGTTTAAAGGAGAAAACCCCTTTCCCCTTGGTAGACGTCTGGTTCAACGTGACCCTGCATCAAAAGACCCTTGAGATCCTTGAAATGGTTATTGAAAATGTTATGGTATGATGTCATGATGTTATGTACATGTATGCAAAAATAAGTAAGTGTATATACAGGTAATCATATTCACACAAAGCAAACAAATCCTTAGGTTTAGGCTTGCATGGGGTTCGTAGGTAAGTACCCTCTTGAAGTTAGTTGGCTCATCCTGTCCTAAAATAGAAACCGGGTTCTAAGGAGCTCAATATCATTGGATTATTTTCTGTGTTCATTGTTTTGGTTTAGCCACTTAACTAGCGACCAAAATATTCCAAGAAAACAACCCTCAATGAGTGTAGTATCGAGTATCTACCAACTTCGGACTGCACCAAAGTCGGTCATCTCACTACCCCCTAAAAAGGCTAAGATGGTCAATTAAGGTTCTAAGAGTTCGTTAGTGCTTCACGATATCACTCAGCGGCCCCGTACTCTCCTTGATTGAACTCAAGGGTTATCGGTACTCACAAATATGTCACACTAACATAGCTTACTGCTTCAACCATGTCGGTATACCCCGCACAGTTCCCTCACAGTTTTATTGCTATTTACCTAAGAAGGTGCCCCAAATCCGGGTGTAGGATTTACAACAAACCCAAACAAGGACCCAAAAAGTAAAGCAATCAAAAGCAATCAAAGCAAGTATGTAAAGGTGATCTAAACCCTAAGGTAACCCCGCTTTTAAATTAATCCCCAGTAGAGTTGCCAGTTCTGTGATACAGTGGGAGAACTGACTTGAGGTTTCGCGTTTGTATTCGCAAATGTTTCGGTTTAGCAAGAGTCGCCACCGACTTTTTATTTTATCCTAAGGAAAGGTTAAAAAGCACAGCAAAAACCTTTGAGATGTTTTCTTGGGTTCGGGGAGTAGATTATAGAAAGGGAAGGTATTAACACCCTTTCTATCCATGGTTATCCATGGGCTCTTAGTTACTTGCTTAGATCACTTGCCTTTGCTTTTCAATTGTTTGAAATGGTGCTTTGTGTGTGTGGTTTTTGAAAATGTTTTGAAAAAGATGCCTTGTCTAGGAAACCATTGTAACAATTCTTTACTCGAATGTTTTACAAAGGTGTTTGTCTTTTTGAAAAGATGTTTCAATGTTTTTGAAAGTTATTTTGGAAGTTGTGTTGTGGAGTGTGTTTTGAAAGTAGGCAAGTGTTTTTTGCAAGTTTGATCAAGTAACTAAGAGTTGTCTACCCTATTGTACTCAAAGATCTTTCCTATGTTTTAACCCTTTTAACAGTATTGCTCCACCATTGTATTTGGTGGACAATCTTGTGTTAGGATGTTAACGGGACGGACGCGGGTCATCGTTTAGACCATGAATGCAATAGTGCCAAGTGTCTTTGGCAATTTTTCCTTCAAGGGACTTGATCATTTTTTAGGCAACTTGAGAAAGCGTCATCGAGGGACTATGATCATTTGACTTGTTTTGTTTTGCCAGAGACACTCAACATGCAACATGGCCCATTTTTGAAGGCAACAAGCGGGATTACCCTAGGGGCGCAAGTGTGAATTGTGTATTGATTGTCATGCATTTGTCTTTGTATTAGGTTATCTAGTGGTTGATTTTGAATCTTCGCATACAAACCCTAATTACTATACAGTATATAGAAAGCGATAAATTGCGGGAATTTAAAGTCTAAGCTATTACAAATAAGTATCCGAGAATGGGGGTACAAATATTTACAAATGGGGATGAGTCTTATCAGGATAGTAGTGTCCAAATAATATTTACAACCAAATTGAATCGCATTCTCAATGTAAAATGTAGCAATGTATAAGAATAAAAGCAATGTATCAAAAGTATTTGTGAAAGTGTATGTGATTATTTACAAGTGATGCAAATATTAACCTAATGTATTATTAAGTATTTATTTATTTTTGGTTTTTTTGTTAATGTTATATAAATAAAAGGGTTTTAAAGAAAAAGTATTTAATTCAAAACAAACTAATTATTTATGTATCTTTTAATGTTTTAAAAAGCTTATGTAAAAAGATTTATTAAACAAAAAAAGGTTTTAAACACAAGAAAATTATTTAAACCTAATAACCTAATATTTATGTATTTTTAGTTGTAATAAAAAGTATTAGTAATATTTTTACAAAAAAAGAAATTAATGTATCATTTTTATTTAACAAAAATATTAGTTTAAGTTATTTATATAAAATATAAAGTGATAGAAAAAATAGTATTAGTTTGAAATAAATAAAAAAATGGATAAAAGATTAAATGGGCTGGGAATATCATGTTGGGCCCAAAAACGTGTGGGGAAAGAGGTCAACAGGGGGGTACACGCCAGAAATTGAGATTGGGCTTAATGTTTTTGTGAGGGAACAGGCCCAATGCGCTTTACAACATTTTGTTTAGGGTTCATTTGGCTTGTTTTAGATTTAGGGTTTACAGCGTTGAGCGGCGCTGTTTCTATCATCGTTCTTTGTCCTCTTCATCCTCAAACCGGCGATTGATGCTCTCTTCTCCTTGCCTCAGCTGCCAGACGCTACCTACATATCCCTCTCTCCATGGTTGAGCAAGGCAATGATGAGAAAAGGTATGGTTCTGTTTCTCCTTCATGCGCTTTAGGGTTTCAAGATTTGCATGTTTTATTTTTGTGTGTTCTGACCTTTATGTTATTCATGTTTATGTGAGGTGTGAAGCTGAAAAAAAGGAAGGGGAAAAATACTACCATTGGAGAGGAGATGGAGGAGGACGGCGGCGTCTTAGGCGGCCGGAGGCGAGGGAATATGTGATGCTGGCTTTGTTCTGGTTTGTCTGGTACCCTCGTATCTTCCTTTTGGTTTTATGATGAACGCTTCTCTGAAAACCCTAGATTATTTCACTTTTGCATCTTCTTTTTCCTCTTTTGCTCACTTGCTCTGAGATACTTGTTGTTGTGCTTGCTTGTTTCTTTCTTGGACTTTGATTCTTCTAGCCTATGATGAATCTCATTCTGAGGCACTGTTGGTTATTGACTTTCTTCCTCTCTTTTTTGGTTTTGTTACTCAATGATGAACATCAGTTCTGAGAGTTTGGAATTTGTTTGATTCTGAGTTGGCCCTATGATGATGTTGTTCTGAGGGCTCTTTGGGATTTTTGTTATCTAGTTTGGATTGAAGGGTTATTGGTACAGGTTTAAAAGGCAAGCTTGAATGCTGTAGTTTTTGACAGGCTTTGTATGGCTTTGAGCAGGTTTGAAAGGCAAGCTTGAGTGTTGTAGTTTTTGACAGGCTTTGTATGGCTTTGTTTGGAAATTTGTTTCTGGTATAGGCTTGACTTGAATGTTTTAATGTAGTTTTGTGGCCATTTCTGGTTTTGATAATGAGTTTAGGCTTTGAAAGGCTTGTGGGCTTGCTTCTTTGAAACTAACAGTTTGACAGGTTTGTTGGGATTTCTGGTTTGAAGGCTGTTTGTTTGCTTGACACAGGTTTTGAAAGGCTTGTGTTTGAAGCAAGCTTTGGTTTACTTGACACAGGTTTGAAATTTGTGTCTTGATGCAGGCTTGGTCACAGACTTGTTTTTGATTGCTGTTTTAGGCAGGATGAAGCAGGTTGGAGGCAAGCTTAAGCAGGCTTGAAGTTGTAACAGGTTTGCTTAGTTTGTGTTATTTGTTGTTTGAAACAGGTTAGCAGGCTTCAGGCTTATGTTACAGTTTATGGTGAGCCTGGTTTCTAAGCTTGAGGCAGGCTGTATGTTTTTGCTTTTCTTTTGCAATCTTACAGTTTGTGGTGTATCTTGTGTTTTCTGCCTCTTTTTACAGTGTTAAGATAATGTTTGTTTTATATCTCTTCAGCTTGCCTCAACAAACTGTAAGCCTCTTCCTTTTTTCTCTCTTTCTCTCTCCACAGATAAAAAGCATATTATATTGCTTAAAACTGTACTTTTCTGAAAAAGTGATGGCCTGGAAAATGATGATAATCTTGAAACATTGCTTGCATCGTTAGTTTTGCTCTGCATATCTTCTTTCTTCAGATTTTCTGCATTTGGTGTACTTGTTGACAGCTTTATGACAGTTCATGAACTTGTGACTTAGTTGGCCATTTTGATTTAGTTTTGCTTTGTCTGATAGTGCAATTCAGTTTAGTTGACAGCTTTGCTTGTTTGTTCAATTTGAACTTTGCAACTTGTTGGTTTCAGCTTGACTTTGCAACTTGTTTTGACATATGCAGTAGCTTGTCCCTTTTCATGTAGCCTGTTTGTTCAATTTGAACTTTGCAACTTGTTTTGGAATTATGCAGCCTTGTACATATTCATATGCTTGCAACATTATTTTCTTTCCCTCTTTGTGAACCAAGAGTTTTCTTGCGATTTGCAGAGAGGGTGAACAAACTGATTCCGGCCAACACTTTTAATGATGAGCTTTCTATGATTAACTGTCTGAGAATGTTCTTAATTTATCTGTACTGACTTCTTTATTTTTCTTTTTTTTTGCAGATAAAAAATCAGTTGAGCAATGGGGAGCAGCAGTAGAAGATGAAGATTTAGGAGATTTAGGATATAGTTTTAAATTACCTTTAATCATTGTAACAGTATTAATGTAAACATCTGTAAATAAATTTACAGTGTTCAAATAATAATTGTAACAAACAATTAAAGATGAATAAAAATCCTTCTTTGTCAGATATTTCTTTAATTCTTCTGCATTCATTTATTTGATTACTTTAATTTCTTGAATTATAATAATTGGAAATTATCCAATAATTTTAACTTAGAAATTATAAATAATCAATAAACGTCCGGGGTTCCGAATAACCAAAAAAACATCGCACAGTTAAACAAGCAACGCCCATATGTCCTTTATTTCACTGATTAGACCAAACACTTCAAACTCTCAATCAGAAGCATCAGCCCAAATCCCAGATGTTTAGACCTTGAGAAACAAACAGAAATCTTGAGCAAACGTCAAAGCATTGTAACAACCAATTAAAACACTGTGGATTCAAATTCTTCTGAAACTGCGCGTGCAAATCCTTATTCTTGATTTAATGTCAAAGAAGCGTCTGCTTGATCAAACCCTGAGCCAAACTCAAACAAACCCTAGCAACCTGCTTGAACTGATTCAAAATCAAATGGAAACCCTAATTTTGTCTGACTGACGAGAAAAGTCTGTTTGACCGATTCTTAAGCCAATCTGAAAAATCAGGAAAAGCCCGAAGCTGTGTTTTCTTGTGGAAAAGAGAGGGAAAATTTTGGGGTACAACACTTCCCAATTACGGATGCTAGTTCCTTCCAACTGGTAAAACCATTCAAGCTGAGTCCCTGAGAGACTGTCTTGAAAGAAGTGGATCCAAAGATTCTTGTCAGCGGTGTACGGCTGAATTTTCCTAACATACGAACGGAGGTGTAGTTTTGGACAAGAAACCCCGTCGTACTTAGAAAAGTCTGGTGCTTTGAACTTGTAGGGAATCGCCACCCCATATGACAGACCTAAATCACCAAAGTCCATACCAGGCACTTTCTGAACTTCCATCGCACTCAACCGGTCTTCCAGTTGTTTGTATCTATCCTCAGCCGAAGGATACTGGTCTTCGTCGAAGTCTGTCTCGTTGTCTGAAACCACAGGGCTAGGAGCCCTCCTTTCTTCCTGACTATCTTTCCCTCCAGATGAGGTGGTCAAATCAACTTCATCTTGTAGCCTGTTTCCAAACTTGTGGCCCATGTTAAATAGGAACGTCTTCTTCTTCTTCTTCTTCTCTTTCAAGATAAGGGCCTTCAGATCTTGCTGACCCTTAGCTAGATTCATGAACAATTATTGGAACTGGGCGTTTTGAGCCTGTAGAGCCTTGATTTCTTGTTCAGTTGATGGTTTGGAAGACAAGATGCTGAAATAAACAGCGAAGAAGATGAGAAAACCTGTAAGGGTACCTGTTATGAGGTGCATGGAATGAAATGTGTATGATAATTTCAAAGACATCGAGAGATTCAAATTCATAAACCAAACATGAAACACGCTTTTATTAGATAAACTTGAAATTCAATTGTTCCACCAATTGCCCTTAAGGCGTTACAAGAAAGGAAATACTGAAAAGTAAATAAAAACGGGAAATAATCAAAGGACATCAGCGCTCCCATGGTCGTTTGCCTTTAGTGTTGACATAGTCGTTGATGATCTGCTCACTCTCCAGCTGCCTAGTCAACTTCTGAATCTTCTGCTCTTGCTTGTGATACTTTTCTCGATAAGTATCCCGTTCTTCTCTCAGCTGCATCCAGGACCTCTTCAATGCCCCAATGTCAATAGGCATGTAAGGGTGTAAGATAGTAGGAGGAACCCCTTCCTCATCAGCAACTTCAACAATGATAGGCAAGATGGCTTCGTAGGGCATTCCCAGCTTTTGGGCACGTATGCGAACCCATCAGAGATATGGTTCCATTGGTAGAGAAGTCTTCGCACCCAACTCGTGTGGATCCGATCTGTGTACTCTATCCCAAGCCCTTATGAATCTACGGCGTTGCTCATCACTACCCCCTTGAAAATCAAAGATGATACTAGGAATTAGCAATTCATGAGGTCCTTCTCTTCTAGCTTGCCCAAACTGATGTAAGGCCAAGCACGGATTATAAGTGATTCCTCCATTTGTTCCTATCAGTGGAACATTGGGGTATTCCCCACAGCGATCAATAATGGCCACCTCGTCCATACCCTTAATAGTCCAAATGATGTCATTGTGAGAGAGAGACATAACCCTATAAGCCCAGCCCATGCCTTCTTTGTTCTTCAGAACTGATTTGGGGAGGTGAGAAATAAACCACCTCGCCAACAAAGGAGCACAGCACATCAAGGTTCCCCGCTTCCGAGCAGTACGGGCATAAAGCTGATGAAGAATGTCACCCAAGAGAGTGGGTACAGAATTACCAGAGATGAAGATTTTTACCGCATTCACATCAACAAAGTAGTCAGAGTTAGGAAACAATACCAAGCCATATATCAGAAGAGCCATAATATCTTCGAATGCCTGGAAGTCTAGACTATCCCAGAAATGATTAGCCTTACCAACCAAGAACTTAGTCAAAAAGCCCTTTGCTCCACTTCTAGTCTCCCAATTAGCCATTACCTTAGCCTTTGTCAGATGAAGGGCTGAAGCAATCTCTTTCGGCCTAAGGATCTTCTCCCAACCTGTAAACGGGGTTTGCTCCAGAATAGAGATATCGAGCAGATCAGAGAACTCTTCCAAGGTAGGGACCAAATGGTAGTCCTGAAAAGTAAATCAATGGTACAGTGGATCAAAGAACTGGACTAGGGCACTCATCATCTGCTCGTCCAATTTGGAGGTGACCAAACCAAGAAGATGCCCATGTCTTCTGATAAAGGAATTAGTATCTGGCATCTTTGCAACCAATTCTTTAAGCAGAGTGGGAACTTGGATAAAGTTGATCCGGATGGTGTTCCTACACATAGGTTCCATGACCTATAAAACAGAACAAAGATGAATCCTTCCTGTCTTTGAAATAGGTTAGTCCAATGCAAGATGTATGCAATGTTATGATGTCATGATGTCATGATAGAAAGAACACCACAAGTATCCACAAATAGAAAACATGGCAAAGGCACACAAGTCACACAGAGAGCCCTTAGATTTCAGGCTGGCAAGGAGTCTAGGTACTACCCTCTTTCAGTTCAGTTGGTTTAAACCTGTCCTAAAAAAAGTAATCGGATTCTAGAGGATCTCAATATCACTGACTACCCTCGATCGGTCATAATTCTAGTTTAGCAACCTTTTCTTGCGGCCGGAATCATCGCGAGAGTTTAGTCTCAATGAGTGTAGCATACTGCTACTGTTCTATGGCCAAGTTGGTCAATTTAAAGGTTCTAAGGTCAGTTGGTGCTTAATGACCCCTTAGCAGACCCATATTCTCCTCGTTGTGTCACAAGGGATATCGGTACATACTAAAGTTCCACACCATTGTAGCTACTGCTTCAACCATATCGGTCTATGCCGTACAATTCCCTCACAGTTTATTGCTACTTACCTAAAGGGTATCCCCCAGATCCGGGTTAGGATCTATAGTAACTCCGATACAAGCCCACAAATATAAAGCATACAAGTCAAGCAATTGAAAACAATATAAACTATTCCTAAGGTACACCCCACTTATTAGGGTCATCCCCAGCAGAGTCGCCAGTTCTGTGATACGGTGGGAAAGAACTGACTGTTTTTTGGAATGTTGGTTTGCATTTTGCGTTTGTTTTCGCACAATGTCACGGTAAGCAAGAGTCGCCACTGACTTTTATTTTATCCAACAAGGAAAGGAAAAAAAGCACAGAAAAATTCCTTTTTTCGAGATATTTCTCGGGTTTGGGGGTAGATTATAGAAAGGGAAGGTGTTAGCACCCTTTCTATCTGTGGTTATCCACGGGCTCTTAGGTACTTGCTCATATTGTTTTCAAAATTTCTTTCTTTGTGCTTGTGGGTTTGAAAAAGTTTTTATTTTGAAACTTCGATTTAACTCTTGCTTCTATCCTCAAGAGTGTATGAAGTGTTTTTTGAAAAATTTGTTCGAAAAGTGTAAGTGTGAAGAGTTTTTGTTTTTGAAAGAGCAAGTACTTAAGAACCATCTACCTACTCGAAAAAGGAATTGTTCTATGCTATCTTCCTTTAGACAACGCTATCCCACTATTAATGAGTAGGTAGCATCGTCGTTAGAGTTTAAGGGTCAATTCAAATTTAGGGACTTATGGTCACCAAAGCAATGTTAGGATGCCTTAGCGGTAACCCTAATGTCTTAGATCATTTGTTTTTAGGCAACAATATCCGAGGCAACCGTTTCGAGGCGACTATGATCTTTGGACAAGAGGGTGACCTATACTCAATGACCGCGTACGAAGGCAACCAAGTGGGGTGTACCCTAAGAGTGCGCATGTGCGAGTGTGTCGTTTTCAGTTAATTTTATCTTTGTACATGTTAATGGTGATCTATGTTGATTTTAGGTTAAAACATTCAATCTTGTCATGCATCCCTATTATCAAACATCTAACAGTTATATTTTGCGGAAAATAAATTGCGGAAATTAAATTACAAGGCGTCGGGTATTTACATCACCAAAAGCAACCCTTTGAAATTTAAATGCGGAAAATAAATAAAGCGATAAAAATAATTAAATAGTCCTAATTATCTATTACATTCCGGGAACAAGTACAATATTGAATAAAATGGATCGCGTGCGGGAAATTAAATCGAGTGCGAGTCCTAGGGTTTTGACCCTTTGTTATTTAAAGAAAAGATTTTTTTGTTTGTTTTTGAATTAAGAAAGACATTATCTAAGTTAAATATTAAATTAATAAATTAATTAATTAATTAATGAAAATAAATATTTTTTGGGTTTTTGGTATTTAAAGAAATAAAATAAAATTAATTAACGTTAGTAAAAAAAACATAATTAAGTCTATTGGCCATTGGCCATCTGTCCATTGGATAGATGATGGTGTATGATGCACTGCTTCTCCTTATGCGTATTGGAATATCTGAAGAAACAAAATAACAAAGAGAGTGGGGGACCTGGGATTCGAACCCAGGTCCTGATGGTATTTGTAATGCTTGCTTCGCCACTAGGCCACTGTGTTTCAATTGTTAATATATTAGACAATAATAATAATAATAAAAGAAAATGCCTCAATATGCCAGCACAACAAAATAAGTGCGCTACACGTCTCCATCTTCTTCCTCGCGTCCGTGGCTAAAACTCTATAACACCTATAGCCACGGACATTGCCTGTCACTAAAAGTCATGTATCCCTATAATCTGCTGTGAGCCATGAAAATGAAATCTAAGGGCAGGGTTGTGCTCATCTCATCGTCCCAATCACAACCATGCCCTTCTCGTCGGCCAATTTTTCCTGAAAAAGAAATACCCAAAAACAAACCACGAAACCCTAGATATGGTACTTGGCTTTACAGGTCAGATAAATAAAATTGGATAATGCAGAATGCATGGAAACTTTATGAGGATTATGAATATGCAAATAATTTGTACAAAAGATGCAGGAATAAAGATTTGCGAATTCAAAAAAGAAGCGATTTTTTGTGACACTTACAGTGCTTTGTGATGTGCGTGGAGGCTTGCTTGGGATTGGTTCTGCTTCAGTGATCGTCAAGGAATCAATTGAGATCGTTCTTGGCTTCTGAAAACACCTCTAGACACGATTTTGATTTCCAACTTTTTACCACTTTTTTCAAGTTTTGTATTGCCTATTCTTGCAGCCTCTAACCTCATAGTTCGTGTCCTTTGGCTTCTATATGTATCATGGAATACATTAGGTCAAGAATCATTAATCCAATCTCTCTAAATCAATGCACCCATATTTGATTTGATTCACTTCTGAAAACTTGCCAAATTACTAAAAAAACCATCTTTTTGCACATGATCTTGTGTGATACGAATTTGATGATGATATTGATGAGAATCCAATCCTGAAAATAGCAAAAAATCTCATGTAATCAAAGTTTGGGATTTTATTTGATTTAATTTGATTTAAAATGAAATAATTCAATAAAAAATCAAATAAAATAATAAAATTGATAAATGGACACATGGGTGAAGCTAGGACACGTGGACAATGATGCAAGCTCAAATCAAGTGGAAAAGAATGGGCTCATTTGACAAAATTTGATGTTTTGGGGATAGTTGACTTTTGACAATTTTGTAAAAATGCTCAACTTCAACAATGCATAACTTCTTCAATTTTGAACTTTTGGAAGTGTTATTGGACTTTTTAGAAAGCTTGAGGTGTCCTACAACCAACCCTTTTGGTCTCAGCTCATTTTGATATTCCATGCTCAAGTTATAAGCTTTGACAAAAAAGGTGTTTTTGTTGACTTTCAAAAATGACCTATAATGTCCAAATTTATAACTTCTTGTGAGTGCATTTTTTGATCTTGGGGTGTGACGAAGGATTGTAGGAAATTGCATCCTCTTAAAAATGAGCTTTGGATGGGTCATTTCTCATAAAGTATGAGAATGTTATGCTTTGTCAAAGTTGAGTTGACTTTTCCTGCAAAACCCTAATTTAGCAACTTTTGAATCTTGATGAATTTGGAGCAATCCTTGATGAATCATGATCAACCCTTGATCAAATGATGAAATATCTTTCAAAATGATAATGTTGACAAAAAATATTAAAGTTTGACTGTATTTGGGTCACAGTTGACTTTTGCCCTAGCACAGTCGATCTTTGGACCCTTTGAGCAATTGACTGAGCAAACTTCCTCTGCAAGGCTTGAAATTTGACATGGATGACCTTGAGAACATATTAGGACATTTGGGATCACTTTAGGTCATTTGGACTCATAGATCTTAATGCAACACAAAACCCTAATTTGGGGTTGACTACCTTAGGAGATGACTTGTCTGACCAACTCTTGAGCAAACTTGAGCTACTTGGAGATTTTTCTTGCAATGTTTTAAGAAAAATGAGAGGGGAAATTTTGGGGTACAACACGTTTGTACAAAATGTCGTTACTAAGGAAGAACTTAGCAGAGAATCTCCTTAAGAACTTCTTATCGTTGACTGAAGCTCCTTCCAGATATTCTTGAGTCTCGAGATACCTCTTGACTTCGTGAAACCAGGGCCGGTCCACTACCTCTTTAGTATTAATCCCATGACAGTGAGCTGGTTCATCCCTTCGCTCAATGGTGATCTGGGGAGCTTCGTTCTCCCATTTAAGTTTAAATATGGATGACACTGTGGCTAGTGCGTCTGCTAGCTAATTTTCTTCTCGCGGGAAATGCTCGAAGGTAATATTTTCAAAACATGGGATCAATGTAAACACATGTTCTTTGTATGGGATAAGGTTAGGGTGTTTGGTGTCCTATTCCCCTTTGATCTGACTAATGACCAAAGCTGAATCTCCGAACACGCTCAAAGGTTTGATCCCAATCTATGGAAGCTCTGAGACCAAAGATGCACGCTTCGTATTCTGCCATGTTGTTTGTACAATTGAAGTAGAGTCTTATGGTAAAGGGAGTATGACACCCTTCAGGAGATACGAGTACAGCACCAATACCATTGCCAAGTGCATTGGATGCCCCATCGAAAAGCAGGTTCCATCAGGATCCTTGTTTAGGTTCGTCATATGGCCTGAATTCTTCACAGTTGTTTACCATCATGATGTCCTCATCTGGGAATTCGAACTTCATGGATTGGTAGTCTTCCACAGCTTGGTGAGCAAGGTGATCACCTAGTACATTGCCCTTTATTGCTTTCTGGGTAGTATACTGTATGTCATATTCCGTCAGGATCATCTGCCATCTTGCTATTCTCCCAGAGAGAGCAGGCTTCTCGAAGATGTATTTTATTGGATCCATTTTAGATATCAACAAGGTAGTATGGGTCAGCATATACTATCTTAGCCGGCGAGCAGCCCATGCCAGAGCGTAACAAGTTTTCTCGAGTAGTGAATATCTTGTTTCACAGTCGATAAACTTTTTGCTCAGGTAATAAATAGCATGCTCTTTTCGGTCAGACTCGTCATGCTGCCCCAGCACACACCCCGTTGAGTTTTCTAAAACAGTCAGATACATGATCAATGGTCTTCCCTCGACTGGTGGCATCAACACAGGAGGCTCTTGTAAGTATTCTTTGATTTTGTCAAAACAACTTGGCGCTCGTCATTCCATTTGACTACTTGATCTTTATTTAACAATTTGAAGATTGGTACACAAGTAGCTGTCAGGTGAGAAATGAATATGGCAATGTAGTTCAAACGTCCAAAGAATCCTCTGACTTCCTTCTCGGTACGAGGAGCAGGCATCTCTTGTATCGCTTTAACCTTGGCAGGATCAACCTCGATACCTTAGTTGCTGACGACAAAGCCTAGGAGTTTACCATACCATAACCTGAACGTGCATTTATTTGGGTTCAACCTCAGCTTGTATTTCTTCAGCCTCTCAAACAGTTTATGTAAATGATCGAGATGTTCTTCTTCTGTTTGATATCTGGCTATCATATCGTCCACGTAGACCTCTATTTCGTGATGTATCATGTCGTGAAATATAGCTACCATGGCACGCTGATAGGTTGCCCCAGAATTCTTCAGTTTGAATGGCATAACCTTATAGCAGAATGTGCCTCAATGTGTAATAAAGGTTATTTTCTCCATATCCTTAGGCGCCATTTTGATTTGGTTGTAGCCTGAGAAATCGTCCATGAAGGAAAACACTTTGTGTTGTGCTGTATTGTCAACCAGAATATCAATTTAGGGGAGTGTAAAATCATCCTTAAGGCTTGCCCTATTCAAATATCTGTAGTCCATGCACATTCATACTTTTCCGTCCTTTTTAAGGACGGTAACAACATTGGCAACCCATTGTGGATAAGAGGTGACGGCCAAGAATCCAGCGTTGAATTGTTTCATGACTTCTGCCTTAATCTTCTTTGACATGTCTGGTTGCATACGACAGACCTTTTGTTTTACTGTTAGACAATCTTCTCTTGTAGGTAGACGATGTACCACAATGTCTTCATCAAGTCCCGGCATGTCTTCATACGACCAAGCAAAGACTTCGACATATTCGTGTAACAACTGAATCAGATGCTCCTTGACACAGGGTTCCAGATTGGCACCCACCTTAACTTCTCTTTTGTCTTCTTCGGTACCTAGATTGATCGTATCCACGGGTTCCTCGTGGGGCTGAATGGTCCTTTCTTCTTGTTGTAGTAATCTGGCAAGTTCCCCTGGTACTTCGTAATCTTCCTCGCCTTCGTCTTCGGCTTGGTAGATTAGATCCTCAGAGTCACGAAACGCCATAGCAGTACTGTTACCCATGGGATCCCGAATGGAGGTAGACCTGAATTATGATTATGAGTGTGTGTAAGAGTATAACTATCTTCGAAAAAAATGAAAATGTAAAAAAGAAGAAAAATGGTGCGAAAGTTTGTATGCAAAACGTCCATGATTCATTGATGTCATATGGAAATGATATAATAACCCTTACAAATGGACCATTGTGCCTCGGGTAAGACACAAGGTTTTAAGAGTCTGAATTGTTTTAATATTACAGATCCAACAAAATGTAAAGACAAATTACTATGGGATAAAAGTGATCGGGAAAAAATCTCTAGCCTCCCAGTTGTTGAGCCCTCCGCTGACAGTTGGGAAAATCCAATCCTCCAGGTCACAGCTATCTTCATCATCTTCCACGGCATTGATTTCGCGGTTGCTGATCTTCAACGGTGGTCCTCCGGCACGAGCGCGGCGTACAGCCTTATGGGCACCTGAAGTGAAACCCATGCCAAATTTGTCAGACTTATATGGGATATCTGGGAGTTTCCCCCAGATAGTGCACCCACCTTCTTCTACCACTGCCTTGGCATCCTTCAAAGATGATATCCTGAGTGGAGGCCTTGTGATCTTGGGCACTTGAGACACAGCCTTGGTTCATGCCACATCTTGCGAGACTTCTTCAAAGTGTTGAAATGGAGTTTCAATAAATTCACCATCTAATTCCACATATCTAAAGAAATTGAGGTGGCTGATCATGTACTCTTCCTCTCCATGAACGGTGATAATCTTCCCTTGAATTGGATATTTCAGCATTTGGTGCAACGTAGAAGTAACGGCACCAGTATTGTGAATCCACAGACGGCCTAGCAAGCAGGAATATGAGGGGAGAATATCCATTACATAAAAAGTTGAATCAAATGTTTGGGTTCCAACTTTTATGGGAATGTATACTTCCCTATGCACCATCCTTTTTGAGCCGTCAAAGGCCCTCACCACTATATTGCTTGGTTTCAATGTCAATCCTTCACAGTCAAGCCTATCAAGAGCCTTTTTAGGCAACACATTCAGGGATGAACCGGTATCAACCAACACATGAGCCAACGTCGTGCCCCTACATTCAACCAAGACATGCAATGCCTCTTTATGCTTCCTCCCTCTTGGCATTAAATCAGCATCCAAAAAACATAGACCATTATCTGCAGTTAAGTGGGCTACGCAGTCTTGGAACTAATCGGCAGATGTTTCTTGGGGTACATGGGTAGTTTTCAGAAATTTTACCAAGGCCTTTGCATGCGCCTCGGAACATAATAGGAGTGCCAGCATGGAAATTTTTGATGGAGTTTGCCCAAGTTGTTCGACTACATTATAGTCGCTTCTTTCTATGATCTTTAGAATTTCCTCCATCTCTTTCCGGGAGGTCTCAGGGATAGCTACCAATTAGGCCTTCGTCTGGACAGGCTCAATCAAAATACTTTTACCTCGAGTCTCGGTTGACTCGGCAGCAGGAACGTCAGTAGAGGTGATAACAGGATTTTAACAGCTTTGTCAACAGGAGTGTTTGCAGAGATGATTATGGGACTGGGAGTATCCTTTGGAGGAGCAACAACAACAGGAATGATTACAGGTCCAGAAACAGCCTTTGGGGGAGAAATTTCTGGAGAGAAAATCCTACCACTTCGGGTAATCTTACTAGTACCTGCAATATTACTAACATCGAAATCATCTTTCTCAGAACTTGAATCTTCGACCGCTGGCCAATATTGCTTAATACCGTGGTAGTAGACATCCCCTCCATAATTCCATGGCATGGTTTTGTCTGAAGTGTACGAGATTGGTCCGCGCATTGTGATTATCAAAGGAGCTACTTTTGGAACTGATGTAATTCTAACGGGTCTTTTGGTGGAGACCCTTGAAGAATTGGCAGATATAATAATGATGGAAACATTATTATAAGGAACAGCTGGAATAGAAGTCTTCTCGAATAAAATTTCTTTGTTATCTATTAGGCACTGAACGCCTGTTTTCAACAAAAGACAGTTGGTTGGTAAGGTCAAGCAGAAATGGCAGTTTTCATTACAGCCTAGGAAAACACCGGCTTTTAACAAGTTCTTTTTGATAGTCAGGAGTAGGGTCACAAGTTCATCAACTGAAGCAACAAACATATCCTCCTCAATGGCGTTGGCATTATGGTCGTGTTTAGGCATAGGGGAAGAAATGACATTGGGCTTTTCTGGTGCATCGAATTCAATCTCCTTAGCTTCAAGGAGGTCTTGTACCTTGTTCTTTAGAGCCCAACAGTTATTAGTATCATGGCTAGGACTTTCAGAGTGATATGCGCAACGGGAATTGGGATGACAGTAAGGAGAGGTTGTATTAGGGTTCTTCAGAGCTTCATTCAAGGTCACCAAATTGGATTTTAACAAATGTGGTAATACCTCAGATAGGGTCATGTTAATTCTGGTGAATTGCCTGACCGGTCTTTCCATCCTTGGTTGTTTTCTTCTTTGTTGATCAGGCACAGGTTTAGGAATCATAACAGCCCCCACCATTGGTCGACGTTCGGCCTTATCTTGGTTTCTTTGAGGATATACAACAACCACTTCTTTCTTTCCGATGAATGGCTTTCTCACAGCTGCGGAAGAGGATGCATCTTTTTGGATCTTTCCATTCTTTATCCTGGCTTCCACTCTTTCTCCGGTCAATATCAATTCAGTAAAATTTACCGATGAACTCCCAATTAGATGATTGAAGAAGTGACCAGACAAGGTTCCCAAGAACATGTCTACCAATTTTCTTTCCGATAGAGGAGGCTGAACTCTTCCGGCTAAATCTCTCTATTTTTGCGCATAGTCCTTGAAGCCCTCACTTGAAACCATGGCCATACTCTGGAGTTGAGTACGGGTAGGCGCAAGGTCGAAATTGTATTGGTATTGTTTGTAAAAGGCAGCAGCAAGATCTTCCCAATTGTGAATGTTGGCTCTTTCTAGTTGGTAAAACCAGTCAAGTTGAGTTCCAGACAGATTGTCTTGGAATAAGTGTACCCATAAATCCCTGTCAGCGGTATGAGGCTGGATTTTCCTTACATAGGACTGGAGATGCATTTTGGGACACGAGACCTCATCATATTTGGCGAATACTGGTGCTTTGAATTTTGGAGGGATGACAATCCCAGATACTAACCCCAATTCCTCAAAGTCCAATCCAGGCACTTTTTGGATTTCCATCGCACTCAACTGTTCTTCGAGATGTTTATACTTGTCATCAGCTGGAGGGTATTGTTCTTCAGAATAGTCTTCTTCTTCCTCTTCCTCTTCTGATTCTGACGGGACAACTGTTTCCTTGCCCTTCCCATCTTGATTGTCTCTCTCACTGGATGTCGTTACAAAGTCTAGGGTCCTTCTTGTCTGCCCATGAAATCTTCTTCCCATGTTTAGAACTCTGTCACCTTCATTGTTTTCTTCTTTTTATTTACAACCATAATGGTCTTCAACTCTTCTTGTCATTTAGCTAGAGTTAAAAGCATATGTTGAAACTGTGCATTCTGAGCTTGGAGGTCCTTCACCGTTTTCTCGAGATCCATCTTACTGAAATAAACAGTAGAAAGATGAAGAGACTTGTCGCAAGAAACCTGCTTATGTTATGATGGATGGTAAATGTGTATGCAATGATTTCAAGGAACTTAAAGATTCAAATTCGTTTTAGACAAAAAGGAAACACACGTTATATTAAGATATTAAAGCGTGAGTACATCAATGCCTCTTTGGGCTTACACAGAAATACAACAAAAAGCTCTAAGATAAAAAGGTTATGTGCATCCTCTTTGGTGCAATGTAGGCATTCAGGGTCCATTCCTTATGAAGTTGCTTAGTGAGTTCCAAAACCTTCTTTTCACTAGCGTAGAATTGGACCTCAAAAGTGTCTCGCTCTCCCTTGAGATGTATCCAATCTATTTGTAAATCTTCAAGAGAGGTGGGCATGCCAGGATGCTGGATGATGTATGGAACATCTCCCTCCATGACAGGCTCGATGATTACCGGGAGAACAGAGGGATAAGGCATCATAAGACTCTGAGCATGAGTACGTACCCATTTGAGGTAAGGTTCAAGAGGGATGGAATTCTTGTGCCCCAAAGTCTTGCTATCTACCTTGTTCAGCATCCTCCAGGCTTGGATAAACCTCTAGCGAAGACTTTGATTGTCACTTTCATAGTCAAATACTATCCCTTGAATTAGCATCTCATGGGTACCATCCCTTCGAGCGTAACCAAACTTGTCTTAATTCCAAACATGGGTTATAGGTGATACCTCCCCTAATTCCAAGTAAGTGGACATTAGGGAACTCTCCACAACGGTCGACGATAATAACATTCTCTAATGATCTGGAACACCAATGGATGTCTGAATGTTTGAGCGTCATCAATCTTTGTGACCACCTTGAACCTTAATCGTTCTTTAAGACAGATTGGGGAAGATGCAAAATAAACCATCTTTCCAAGAGAGGAGTACAACACATAAGGATACCTCTTTTCCTCATAGTGCGAGTGTGAAAAGAATGTAGGATGTCTCCTAGCAAAGTAGGCACCGGGTTGCGAGATATGAAGATTTTGACAGCGTTCACATCTATGAGTTGGTCAGGATTTGGAAACAAAACCATCCCATAGATGAGGAGAGCCAAAATTTCCTCGAATGCTTGCAAATCCAAAGAGTTCCAATAGTTTTGGGCTTTCTCAAACAAGAACTTTGCTAGGAAACCCTTGACACCATTCCTTGTTTCCCAATGAGTTATGACATCAGATGGTTGCAAGTGTAGAACTTGAGCAATCTCTTCTAGCTTTGGGTCTCTTTCCGTATGGTTGAAAGGTAGTTGATTGAGAATGGGAATCCTCAAGAATTGGGAGAATTCTTCCAGAGTTGGCACAAGTTGATAGTCGGGAAATGTGAAGCAATGGTGTAAGGGATCGAAGAACTGAAAGAGCACCTTCATCGTGTCTTCATCAATGTTGGAGGTGACCAAGTTGAGTAGGCGACCATGTCTCTTGGTGAATAGAGAATTCTCAGGAATCCTTGAAGCTAACTCTTTGAGTTGAGGAGGAATCCTTATGAGGTTGACTTGAATAGTTTTCCTGCGAAGAGAGTCCATATCCTACAAAACAGAACAAAGATAAATCCCAAGATCCTTGAAATGGTTAGTGAATGTGTATGATGTTATGATGTTCATGATGTTATGTACAAGTAAAATATACACAAACAAAGCAAACAAGTCCTTAGGTTTAGGCTTGTGTGGAGTCTCATAGGTAAGTATCCTCTTGAATTTTAGTTGGCTTAAACCTGTCCTAGCAATAGTAACCGGGTTCTAAGGAGCTCAATATCACTGGTTTGTTTCCTTGGTCATTGTTTCAGCGCGAGCCTCTTTAATGGCGACTGAAATATCCCAAGAAACCAAACCTCAATGAGTGTAGTATCGAGTATCTACCAACTTCATATTGCACCAAAGTCGGCCATCTCACTACGTCCTAATGTCCAAGTTGGTCAAGTAAAGGTTCTAAAAGTTCATTAGTGCTTCATGATATCACTCAGCGGCCCCGTATTCTCCTTGACTACTCAAGGGCTACCGGTACCCACAAATATGTCGCACTAACGTAGCTATTTCTTAGACCGTGTCAGTATATCCCACACAGTTTCCACAACGTATTGCTACTTACCTATAAGGTATCCCAAATTCGAGTAGAGGATTCAAACCCAAACAAAGAACCATAATGTAAAGCATACAATTCAAACAGTGAAAGCAAGTAAATGTGATCTAAACCCTAAGGTAACCCCACTTTTAAAATTTTATCCACAGCAGAGTCGTCAGTTCTGTGATACGGCGGGAGAACTGACTCGAGTCGTTTTGCGTTTGATCACAATTGTGCAGATAGCAAGAGTCGCCACCAACTTTTCTTTTATCCAAAAGGAAAGGTGAAAAAGCACAGGAAAGACCTTTTGAGAATATTTCTCGGGTTCGGGGGGTAGATTATGAAAAGGGAAGGTATTAGCACCCTTTTCATCCGTAGTTATCTACGAGCTCTTAGTCACTTGCTAGATCACTTGCTTTTGTTTGAAAATGTGTTTGTGGTGTGGGCTTTGAAAGTATTGTGAAAATGTCTTTGTAATGGTTCTCGTTTCTATAAGAACGCGTATAAAGTTTTGTTTCGAAAAAATAGTTCAAAGAAGTGTTTGTGTGGTGTGTTTTTGAAAATGATTTTGAAAAGGTGTTTTTGTAATGGTTCTCGTCTCTATAAGGTATACAAAAAAGTTTTGTCTTTTGAAAATGTTTTGAAATGAAAGTATTGGTGTAAAAATGTTTTTGTCATGAGCAAGCGAGCAACTAGGAGCGAATCTACCTACTCGAAAGGTCTTAAATGTTATTTTCTTCTTCCTTTAGATGTTACTATCTTACCATTGATTTGGTAAGAATCCCCATCGTTGGATGTGAAGGGACAGGCGCGGGTCAATCGTACAGTCATCGAAAGCAACCTATGAGACGCTTTTAGCAATTTTCGTAAGGGACTAGATCGTTTTATCAAAGGCAACATCGAGGGGCATCGAGGGACTACGATCTTTTTTATCGAAGGGTCTTTGCTAAAGCGTCCCATATTCGAGGGACATGACTGTCTTTCCGAGGCAACGAGCGAGGTTACCCTAGAGGTGCGCGTGTGAAAAGTGTGTTCAATTCAAGTTAATTTTGTTCTTTTGATTAGGTTATCTAGCGATTGTTTTTATGTCTTGCCATACACGCCTAATTACTATACGGTATAAAGAAAACAATAAATTGCAGAAAATGGAAATTCTACGCTATTACAGAGCTTTCGGGAATGGGGGTACAATTTTTTACAAATGGGGATGAGTCGAATGCGATTAAAAAGTCCAAATAGCAAACAATACAACCAAATCGAATTTCGAGCGATTAATTAAAGTTATAACAGTCTAGGAAATAAAAATTAATTAACAAAGTATGGAAGTGAGATTCTTGTTATTTGTTGGAAAAGTTTGAAAGGAAAAATAGGAAAATCTATTCTATTAATTAGCTAAAGAATTAAAACAAATGCATGTATTTTTGTTTTTTTTAGGGTTTTTGTTATTAAGAAATTAAATAAACAAATTAATACTAAAATACAAAAATTAATTAGTAAAAATAATTACAAAGTTTTTTTCCCTAAATGAAATTAGAACTAAGAACTAAATTTAATTAACAAAATTAATTAACAAAGTTCATGAGTTATTAAATTAATAAACACAAATAAAATCAAAAACTAAGTATAAAAACAAAACAAACAAAAAATGGAGTGGGGTATTAAATTTACAAATGGGGTGATGCTGTCTTTTTTGAACATGGGCTTTAGAGGCTTAAGCCCAAGGGGTTTTGTTTTAACAAAAAAAATGAAATAAACAGTCAAAAAAATGTCCCAAGGGGATCTTGAACCCAGGACCTCACGCACATCATACACACACCCTAACCGCTACACCAAATGCTCATTCATTACCTTAATCACCTTTGCAAACATATATTGTGAAACTTAAAAAACGAGCTAGGCCAAAATAAACCAGGCCCAAACCCGGTTTTAGGAAGGAATTGGAAGGGGGTTTGCCCTAAACAGAATGGGATGTTATTGTTGTTGTTGTTTCAATTGGGAACCCTAACAGAAAACCCTTTCTCTCTTCCTAATTTCACGCTATCTTCTTCCTTCTCTCTCGATACCTGAGAATTCCAACATCATCTTGTCCTCACCTTCTTCCAACCCTCTTTAATTGGAACCTACCTCTCTCGTCTCTCTCATCCTCACCAAATTGACCTAGAAATTTTGCTCTCTTTATCGATACAAGCCTGAACCTTTCGCTAACCCTAAACTTCGCCACTCATAATACTCATGAAGGGGAATCGGTGATGGATTTGGAGAAGATTGAAGGTTTGTGCTAATGTATTTTTACAATTTTCTGTGTCTAATGATTTTTTTATGCCCTGGTTGATGCATAAAATATATGAGTAGAGGCGTGAGAATAGGGGAAAGGATTATACCTGTGGAAACTCTTCTTTCTGGTATGGCTTCTTCCTTCGTTTTGTTGGCTTTTGTTCTCTTGTTATTCCCTTTGCAATTTGTGAGCTTTGTTGGATGGAGGGATGAGGCAGATGATGGTGTTCAGTGGTGACTGAGGGGGAGTGAGGAAGGGAGATGATGATGAGGTGAAAATAGTTGGAAAAGGGTTGTGGATCTATGTGGTGATGGATTATGTTCTATCTCTTTTTTTGTTTTCTGGCTTTTGTGTGTATATTGGCTTAGTTGGTATATTGTCTTGCTGGTCTGCTCTCTTAGTTTTTGTATCTTTACTGGCCTTGCTGTTTTATTTTGTATATTGTCTTGCTATTTGGTTTTTGTATCTTTTCTGGTTTTTGCTCTTGGTTTTAATCTTGCTGGTTTTGCTGCTTGGTTGGTTTGTATATTATTTTGGCCACCTTTTGCTTTGTGAAATAGCAACTGGTATTATAATGAAAACATGGTGAAAAGTGGGGGGGAAATTTTTGGGTTTGAATATTTTCTGATATGCTGACTGTTGTCTTTTGAGGTGCAGGCCTTGAGTTGCCTCTTTTGTGCAACAGTTGGGCTGAGTTTTTGGTATATATCAGGACTTTGGACTGTATTGCTAGGTGATATCTCTTTCATCTTTCCTCTTTCCTCTTTCAATGGAAAAAAAGAAGTTTTGCTTATTTTTGAAATTCTGAAGGGTTTGCAGTATTTAGTAAAATGATGACATGTTTTAGATATGAGCTAATGCTAGCTTGCATATTGTTTGTTTTTTTGTATTGTTGTTGCCTTTTCATTTGTTCTCTTGGCAGCCTATGTTGCCTTGCTTGCTGCGTTGTTCTGTCATCTTGCTGCACTTGTTTTTACTTTGTGCTGCTGTGTTATTTGACAGTCTGTTGTTACTGTTGTTTGCCTGTTTGGTGTATCTGTTTGCAGGTCTGTTGTTTTGTATGTTGATTTTTGGCAACGCAGCCCTATTTTGTGTAGCAGTTTGCTTGTTTTGTTTGCTGATTTTGCAATGCAGACCTGTTTTGTTTGGACTGTTACAATAG